>JBBPCS010000573.1:9358745-9405914 GCA_037974645.1 Hollardia meadi | reverse complement strand
CACACACACACACACACACACACACACACACACACACACACACACACACACACACACACACACACACACACACTGTTGCCTTTGTGTAAGCCTCCATTTCCCACACACAATTCTGCAAGTTTTTAATAAGCACTCACAAGGGTATACTGTATCTCTCCTCTTTTTCCTGATTACTTTCTAGCTTCTCTACAGACAAGTTGTTGACTACATTTGGCTGAAACGCACATTAAAATCCAAGTGAAAGTTGCAGCTTTACACAGAGTCAAAACACAGTTGTCCCTGTATTTTCCGTGTGCTATTTAATGGTTCATCCACCTCATCGGTTCAGCTAAATGCGCTTGTTGAAAACTGTCTGACACTGGGCCATGCTGCAGATTTAATTTCCATACACACTGTGAGCTGTGAGCTTTTAGCTGTTCTGGTAGCCGAGTCTCTTTGGAGTCAAACCTGGCTCTTGGCCACAAAAAATCTATCGTTCAAGTATCACATGGTTAGTGGTGTTTCCTACGGCTATATTTATGCACTCTAACTGTATCCCCTTTCATTGAAACCCTAACCAGTGGGTGATTTGTCTCCATAAGAGAGTGCCATTTACAAGCAGCCATGCTGGGGCAGGACCCCAACTGGAGGACTTGTTAATAGCACACATCCACTTCTCACCAGATGTTGTCCAGAACAAACCAATATACACTGAGAGAGATGTCAAAGCCAATTTTCAATGAATGCTGGACCACAGTGTTAAACTTTTTAGGAGTTTGAATCTTACTTTTCTTTTCCTCTTTTTTTCATCTGCACCATCATACAATGAAATAGAAAGTAGCTGAGAAGAGCGATGTCATTTGTAGTTACTTTCAAATTACTTTCGGCATAATTAGTACTTAATACACAAACAAGAGCATTACATGTTATTACCTTATTGTAAATATGTAATATGTCAGACAGACAATATATCATGTTTAGATCTTTAGGTCTTTGCTCCCATTTTTCACAAGTTGAAGTTTTAGGAAAATATTTTTTTTATCCACACAACAGACTTATTTCTCTCAGATTTTGAGCACGAATGTGTTAAATTCCGTGTTAGTGAACATTTCTCCTTTGCCAAGATAATCCATCCACCTGACAAGTGCTCAAAATCTGAGAGAAATGAGTCTTTTGTGTGCTTAAAAAAAATTCAACTTGTGAAAAATGGGAGCAAAAACAAAAGTGGTGCATTCTTATATTTGTTGAGTGTTTCCTTTTTGGAGACAATGATAATAAGCACTCTTGAATAAACTACCCTACAGTCATCAAAACTTGCAGTGATTATATTTGGCTTTGTGATCCGTGTTGTAGCCTACAGCTGTAATTAATGTTTATTGATACATGCAAACTGAGGTGGCAGGAGTTTACATCCCATTTGATGGAAACTCAATCTTGGTTTTCTTTACTCCTACTGTTTGAGTTGTTTGTCCCTCATTTTGTCACATATTGATCAGATTACTGAGGTTTTAGCCATCATCCAGTAGCCTGATGTGAATTTATGTCATTCTGTGTGCACATGTTTTGTTACCTTCACTGCACTGTAAATTGGACGCTTTTTTAGATTCACTAAAGCCACTGAGGGCAGTCTTAAGACACTATACATGCCACTCTTCACTACTTGGATCAATTTCGAAACTCTCTCTCTCTTGATGTAATTGCCCTCCATTTCATAAAAAGAAGATTTATTGAAAATCAGATCTCGGGTTATGGGTCCTGATGACAGCAAAAGAAAAATGCAGAATTTACTGTCTGCATTTACAGCCGGATTTCAGGAGTAATTGTTGCAGGAGATGACGGTGAGTTAGCAGTTATAAACCTGTCCTCCATATAAATTACCTAATCAGGAGATCCCAGTAGTTATATAAATTGAGCCACTCATTCGTCTTCAATGGCCTGTGTGTGCATATAAAACTGCAACGACCATCATATACTTCACAGGAAAGGGGGTAGCTGTGGCTGTTTACAGAGTTAGGGGGGAATGGATGACTTTTTGCATGCTCAATCAACTGTGAAATGTCCATTTAATCATCCCCAGAAACCCCCCTGGTTTATTTGTGCTGCAGCACAGATTTACATTTCCAAACATCCCCCATATTAATCATTACTTCATCACGCCCTCCAACTGACAAGAAGCATAAACCACCTCAGTGTACTGCCCTGTCGACTGATGTGTGTATGTTTCAGTCCAGGAGCATGTGTGTATGCGAGCACTTTGAATGTGTGCGTGTGTGGGTGGGTTGGTGTAAGGGGAAAACCTTCCCTTTGATTCACTCACCACTCACTGTGTCCAGCAGAAATATTGAGTTTTAGTGGCATGATTACATTTTTTTTTTTTTTTTTTTGTCCGCAGAGATTTTTTTGAAATACAACTTTTCAGGCCGAGGGAGCCGAATGGGAGTCACTCACATGTACTTTTTCTTCTGGAGAGGAAAAGAGGATGATTGATGTTATTTTTCAGGAAACACCATCAAAGAAAAACACATGAAGTGAAAATGTCACATACTATCATTTTTTTTTTAAAGGGTGAACTGGCTTTAAAAATAGCAAGCATTCAGTTTGACTTTTGGACAAAACACTGTGAGCTTTAACAAAATGGCAGTAGAAAATGTTGAGGTCAAATTTTAGGTTGTTGAAAAAAGAAAAGAAAAGCATGTCCTCAGCACAAGACAGCTTGAGTGATTTACATCTACTGTACTGCAGCAGAAGTACCTTGGCAAAGCCTCTATACCTGCTGCCATAATGAAATTCGGGATGTTTCACCATCAACAATGAATCCTTCATAACAGAGTGAAGTATGAGTTGATCACCCAGGATGAGAAGCATGTTACATTTGCCACTTTAAACAAGATGAATGGGTCACTCAGCCATTTACATCCTCATACATTTTTATGACTCTGCCATGAAGTGTATTTGATCTATTGGTAACAAGATAAATGATGGGCATAAAGCTTTGACAGTTCTGACTTTAAACAATCTTTTATTTGATGCCAGTCTTTTACTTTTACATGACGCAACGTCTGTCTTCACAACCTTGCGCTCAAATAGTTGAAGAGTAAAGAGGAAATGGCAACCTTCCCTTTTCTTTCTGACATAAGTCTGCACATCCAACGCGAGGATTTTCACTTTGCATCACATGTTTTTGTGTTACATGTATGTGTTTCGTGACCTGAAGCAAGTTGACCTCCAAAGGTTTACCGGGCCATGCAGCAGCATGAAAAGCAGCTGAAAGCTTCACTTGCGAGTGCCTTTCCAGATTTTTCTTTTTTTTCTTTAACTTTGGAATGATGCTTGTAGTTGGCTGGGTCGCAGGAAATATCCCCTGTCAAAGAGTGATGGGGCACAGTGAATGGAGCCGTTAAAGGGTTCAGAGTGATGGAAGAAGACATTCTCTCTGCTGTCCTTCATCTCCTTCTCCCTCTTATTCTTGTTGCCCTGTTATTTTGCACATGGCGTTGACTGGTTCCATACATCTCAACAGAATAATCTATCTCTGACTGAGGTAGATGAACCTTTTAGCTGTATGGACGACAGATTAAAAATGTTGCCGTCAGAGCACCATGGATGGATACTTGCGAAGACCTCTGTGTTGTAATTTGAAAACAGCCCGAGCCCATTTAGTCACTGTTGTGCGAGGGCGTGGCAGCACAGACAGAATGATGTATCACCTGGTCTGGCCAAATGACAATTTTATTTCTCACCTCCACTTTCACTGCAAAATATTACCAGTGCACTTTTGGCCATGGCAACTTTCGATTGAGCCTATAGCGTCAGTCAATCTAACTAGCGTGTGAGTTTGCCACTAAAACACTGACATCATCCTCTCGCGCCAATTTGTTCAGTGTCAATACATGCCAAGAAGCACAGACGAACGCCACACACTCTGATGTGCGCACATGCATTTCACTGTGAGTTTTGTTTAAGTAACGCCGAAGTCATCTATTGTAAAAGATGCATGGAGAAGGCCGCTAGGAAGAGGAACAGGAAGTACAACAGACGGCCTTTGTTTGGGTATCTACAACGAGGCCTGTAATTTACACCCTAATAGGCGACACCATTGCCACTAGAGGCATCGCTGCTCTGAGGGAGTCAGGGAGAGAGAGGGAAAGAGCTCCATCATGCAAAAGGGAGCTCTTGTCTGCTGCAGTGGTCCGGGACAAAGCTGAGAGCTCCCAGACGCCCTGTATGATTAATGACTTATGGCCACGCTGTGTGGAAGCCTGGTAATTAGCTACAGGCTGATTAAAGACAAGTAAACTTCTGCTGATAACCCGATTCTGTTTCTTCCCAGCGCCGACACTGGCATGTGGAAGCTCTTACTGCCAGGGTTGCAAGAAACAGACCAACACTGAGTATGATGAATGTAGTCTCCAACAGGCGTATACAGGCTCTAATTTAAAACTATTTAGCGTGTGACATATTGGCATTGTGCTCTCTCTGTCTCCCTCCGTTAATGTTCGTGGTTTGCGATGGCGTCCAAGTTTCAGGGGGCTGTAGTTTTGAGTCTGCGCCTGACAAATTCATGAATAAAGTTTTGTGCTGGCTCCCTCCCTTTGCTCCCCCAGGTCTTTTCCCTGTTCATAGATTTTCCTCTAAACATTTGCATTTTCTATATTAGTGACCAAGGAGAGTGGCAGCCTGCCACAAGAGTTCGTCAGCTACCAGATTTTACACTTCTGGCTGTCCAGGCACAGACAGGAGAATTCAACCTGGGCCAGAAATTGGACAGCAAAACACTGGATTTACCTTATAAAACAAAATGTAAGCAGAGTTAACTTAAGCATGAAAAGGATGACAAGGCTTCCAAATACTCTACCAGCAGCCAAAATGATCCATACAACTATCCAAAGTCTTCTGAAATGGGACTATTCCCCTATAGTAAACAGATGGAGCAGAAGAATAATGGAGAGCAACATTAAATAAAGCTGATGTCAGTTGTTTTGCAGTTGAGCCTCGAGAGTCCAGCAGATACTGAAATTAGCCTCAATGTTACTTAATAAATACACTGCGTTGTCATCATGCCGTTCTGATGGGAATATAATGTCATAACAAGATGTTTTGCAACACATGTATCCATTTCTCCTCGAAAACTGCAACACTAGAGACGGGACCCCGTTTTGCAGTGGATAGTTTGCTACAACTAATCGTGCAACCCAATTTGTCTGTGGCAAGTGAGAAATGGGCTCTGCTTAATAAAATACAGGACTGTATGTGTGTGTGTGTGTGTGCGCGCATGTGTGTGTGAGGGTCTCTGGTAGGGAAAGGACAGTGCCACAGGGCAACCATAAGTGTGCTGAGATGAAATGCCTGGCCACCCACTCCTCTCCTTTTATCACCCCTCTCATAATTAGGTTGGTTAACATACTGCCGTGTATGCAGTCATATTGACTGGAAGCTTAATCAAATTAGTATTGAGTTCCCGTCCCTGCTTGCCCTAGGTGACACTTCTAAGTCCAGAGTTATGGCCCTAACCTTTGGGAGGAAATTAGCTTTGGACACAAGTTTGTTCTCGTTCTACAGCCTGCGTGTGAAAATATTTAGCAGGCATGGTGGGCGACAACACTGTGAGAAATGAAAGGGGAAGCACAATGTTCTACATGGAGCAGTCTAAGGCATGAAAAATGCAGGAAGAGCAAAAAGAGGTGCAGCATGTGTTAGTTTGGCTGGCAGTCCATTAGGCCTGATAGACATTTAACTTACCAAAGTCAAATATAACAGTCTAGCATTCATTAATATGTGGAAGGGTCCAGGGAATCAAACCTACCATCTGGTTAAGACGACAGTATAATCTACAACTCATGATTAGGTCTGAGGAGTGGAATTTCACTTTAATCTTTTTCAGGGCTTGAAATTTCCATCTGCACTGTGCGGCACATCATTTTTCTTCAAGACAAATGTGCTGTTTTTCATGTTCCAAAATTAGATCAGAAGAAAACGATTAATCATGTCATGGCCTGGGAAAGGAAACAAAGATCTGATTTTCCTCTCTTCCCTCTCTTTCGCGGCACCCACGCCACTCCCCTTTCCTCACCTCTTCCTTTTCTTCCCCTCTAGCCTCCTCTCATCCCCTCTGTAAACCCCCCCCCCCTCCTCCCCACCCTTCCTGTATCTCTTATCCTATGTGCCTCCCCTTCGCTCTATTTTCACCCATGTTCTGGACAGCGTTCCTGAACCATATCTTCCTCCCTGTCATTGCGCGAGACAGAGTTATTTTTCTCTTCATCACTCGGCCTGACTTCAAAAGAAAGGATACGTAGGCTTGATGATGAAAACAAGATGACGAGGCATCTTCAATTAGCATAGCCTTCTGTCTTCTCCTCCGCCCTCCCTATGGCGGCGAACAACAGATGCCGGCCTGTTTGTATGTGACACCACAACCAAATCTAAACTGGGAAGAGTCCAAGTCACCGGGACTGCAAATTAGTGAGGCCACACAACTGTCAGGTGCTGGCCTACACTGACAGTTGTAGCCCATTACGGGAACATTGATGTTTTCACAGTGTGACAAAAAGGATTCCTTTTTTCTCCCTCCTTACTGAGGACCTGTCTGTCAGCCAGCTCTCAAGTCATAACAAATCACTGGCACTCAGCTGAGGCTGAGCATTGGGAGCGTCAGGGGAAGATAAATGACCTGCAGGCCTTTGAAGTGCTTTGGCAGTTCAGATGGCTCGGCGGCGCTGACAGAGAAATATACACAACAGCGCAACCAATAATGAGAACATTAAACATTCCTGCCTCCTGACAGGCTGACAGGAAAGCCCAGCCTGGCATCAATCATCTTCCGAGGCATAACCTTGACAATTAGTCTCCTCTCTGCCTCCAGCTCTCACCCTGTGCTCTCCAGACTCCAATACCCAGACTGCACTAGCTGCCAGGCTCAAGGCGGAAGGGGATGGCGGGTTGAAGATGACAACAGGAAAGCAGAAAGGAATGAGGGCCGCGATCAGTGGACCGAGGCAGATTCCCTATCTGTACTGTATATGTAGGTGACAATGGATGTGGGCCCAAACATCCAAACATGTCAGGGCATCACATTGGATTTATAGTGTCATCTCAGCCAGGATAGCAGCGAATATTCTGCCTTCTGCTCACTTTTCATTCACCTTGCGTCTCCTGCCTGTCTTTCTTAGTAAAACCAATCCTCATTTTTACAGATAATACTACATTTTAAGACTGAACAATATACATGTATGATCCTTTTGTTTGCTTTGGATATACTTTGTAAGTTCAAGTCTCGACTCATTAAAGATATTTTACAAGTTTCTGGCAAAACTTGTTTGCTAAAACTTGCAAAATAATTTTGGAGCTAATCACACAATGAGAATGTTTCACTTTGCCCTTACTGTGACAACAATTATTTTTTTTCTAATTTCAAACTTAACTGATGTGTGTGTGGATTGAATACATTCTGTAGTATTTTGTCTTCATTAGTATCGAGCAAATGTTTAGATTTGTTATGCAAATTATTATATTTTGTGTGACAAAGAAACTCAAATACTTTTCATAGATAAGCAGTACAATCCAAACATGCATGTACCCCCCCAATAATAGGTACTGAAACAGCAGTCCCCCAGCCATGCCCTTGCTGTGTACAGTGCACACTTGTGTTTCCTCCATTAGCCATGTGCATGTAAATCAACACAGACAAGCTGACCCTAAAATGTTTATGTTCTCAAGTTTCCAGCACTTGCACACTGCTCTGGCCGAACATTTTGTTGCCACACCAGAAGAGATGATTTATGGGAATGAAGACATTTCCCCTTTGACTAGCACATTTGCAAAAAGGTATGTCAAGGATGTGAGGTGGCTGGTACAGGCAACCTTTCAAGAGAGTATTTTTTACCCCCTTATTGGAAGAGCAATAAATATCTGGGCGACAGAGCCTTCTCATGGTTACAAAGCTTACCTGCAACTAAGCTGGATAATTAGCAGGCCCTGAAGATGATGTATGACTTTCATTACCCTTCGGGACGGGGCAAACTAAATGAGGACACAGCTAATTGCCGTGCAAAGCATTCTGGCATGATGGGAAAAAATGCAGCCCCTGCCTTCCTCTCTCAGTCTCTCTCTCTCTCTCTTTGCTCTGTTAAAAACAAGGAGGCCCTGTTGTGGTTGTGAGGCTGTGATCTCCCTCTCCTCCCTACCTCGCTGCCCGCAGGAGTTCACTGACTGTCCATAAATCAGGGGCTGCTTACAGCTGAAACTACCCTGAGTCATCAACATGCAATAAGCTGAGTGACAGATTCCACCCCGACTACATTACACTCTCAGTTCAAACAGTCTTGTTCTCAGCCCTGCTTTCTTTTCCCCTCTCACCTTAACTGTGTCTCTCTATCTCCCTGTCTGTCTAGTAGAAATCCAAACCATCCGGGCACGGTGAGGATGAAAACAAAAGCCGGTGTAATCATAACATCTTCCTCTCTGCCAAGTATTTGAGGGGAGACAGAGAGAGGGAGAGGCTCTAAGGTGGACTGGGTAGGAAAAGTGTTTCCAGAAACAGCTCTCTCAGGAGTTCCAGTGGTAGAAGCTAATGTCTAAAATGGTGGGGTTAAGCATGTTGGCATCCGTAACAAGGACAAAGCCCTGCTCTCCTGCTGACATGCCAATTCAATTCAAGCAACCCTCTCATTCATTATGGGATAGTGGGAGGGTTGGCTAAGGATGGCTGTGTTTTTACATGGGAGGTGGCACTGTCTGTAACTAATTTAAACCTTCTTGATGGAACTCTTGACTCAATGCTTGGTATTTTACTTTTTAGCTGAAGGTTTTAAAGGTGAATGACAAGTTATTATTAAGTGACCTATGAAATTACAGACCAATGAGAAGGTGTATTGTTGCAGCCCGTTCTCATCCCCAGCTCGTAAGATATCGACGATTTGTCACGGCCCTCTTGCGTCTCATCCAGACGCATAAGGTACCCCTTGGTGTCAGGCAGAGACCCACAAGGGTTCAATGTACCTGCAATGTAAAGCCATCAGCGTCAGTATCAGACGAGCTGAACAGACGACATAGCGCGACGTAGTTTACAAAGCCAGAAAGTGACAAGAGGGGTGGAGGTCGGGGTCGAGCGAAGGGTCACACACACAACCTTCGCTAGGTGTGTAATGGAACGCCGTTGATCCATAGTCTGCACAGCTCGCCCCCCACGGTTCGGCATGCATGTGGTCCACAGATCAAATGCAAAACTTAGCCATCATAGTTTGAAGCACCGTTCTACGGCCGCTGTTACTTTTTTAAGTAATAATTTCTTAAATCTCGATGCAGAGCTGCGGTGAAAGGATCGAGAAGTGAAATCCAGTTGGCTGTGACTTCAGGCATTTACAGTGGTGTGTCATCATCATAGAAGTAGATAATGAGATTGCATTGCATCTGAATAAGACACGAGGGGGGCATGACAAAATGTTGGTATGTGACGACTTTGGATGAGCGTTGATTGTTGTTTGTAGTTGCCATACCTAAGTTAAAATCCATGAACCTGCATGAATTTTTTTTGGACCATTGGGGGGAGCGCAACAGGCTGTAAACACAACATTGACATATTATCATCTTGTTAAGTTTTAATGGCACACTCTTGCCACACATTGAACCTCAGTCTAATACCATCACTTGTGGTTACTAATAGTTATGGCAAGCGGGTTTCAGTAATCCAAATTCCAGAGGTCTTAACCATGCCTTGAGCAGCTGCTCGGTCAGACATGCAACAGAAGAAGAGCAACTTGTGTGTCTGATTACAGTGAATTCAAACAAACATGTTGAGAGGATTCATCATGTCACGCTCTTTTACCAATAACAGACCGAACAAGACTGTCAACAATGTGACCTGACACGCTAGTACTGAACTCAGTGATTGGCCTCACATCAACTGTGTGCATGCACCAGCTTTTGTCTACCACATGTTTTTTTAAAATTTTTTATTACATCTGTATATTATGACAGTTCCACATTTGAACCTCTCTTGGCATTAGCAACTGATTATTATGTCCGCCAAGGAGGTTATGTTTTCAATGCCGTTTGTTTGTCTGTCAGTTTGTCTGTCATCTAATCAGCAGGATTACGCAAAAAATACCGAATGGATTTCCACGAAACCCCACAGATGGGGCATGGACCAAGGAAAAAACCCATTAAATTTGGGCGTGGATCCGGATAAAGGAGCAGCAAGGAGCAAACTCTTTCTTTAATATTGCGGGATAGGGCATTTGTTGACATTTTCATTAATTTTCCATAGAATAATGCATGGATCTTGATTTATTTTATTTTTTTAAATCAGGGGGGGCTGGTATCTATGAGTGTGTACAGTTTAGTGCGGATCCAAATAAAAATCCAGATCTAGTGGATTTGTGTTTTCATAGGGGGGTAGTCTTTTCCTGGCTGCTGTATGGTAAGACATAGCGCTAGAAACCTGCAACTACCACCAATGTGTAGCTAAGTTGATTCAGTAAGGTACTAACAGAGTGTCACGAGTTGCTGCAGTTGGTGCTAAGGCTTAAATAAGAGGGCTGTTGAGCCTTGGCAGAGGTATGTGCTCTACTGAGTGCCATTTTCTAGTTGTAAATGCAACAATATTATAATTTCCCCAATTTCATTGTCGTAGCATGTGGTTTATTTGATCAGATTTATACATTTTGATGTGGCACCTCCCCAGTTCTTTGCCTTCAATTAAACTACTTTTCTTCACTTTACATTCTAATGGGGGTCAATCCACACAGTCACTGCCCTTTTTGTCAGCAATGCCAAAGACCTATAAAATATAGAGAAGCAGCTCTATCACCAAATGATTTTGTCAACCACAAACTTAATTTAGTTCACTTGAAATAGCAATGTGGAGCCTATTAATTCCCTCTCAGTGCAGTGAAAAAAGGGCTTTTCAAAACTATTTCACCTCTTACTAATGAAGCAATTGTTTCCTCTACCATGTGTCTGCTCGCGGAGCGTCACTAACCTCAGACAGACACAGAAAGGCTTTTGAGCTGTCAAGTGGGGTTTTGTTTGTTTCCGTCAGTTGTGCTGATCTGAGACTTGAAAGATTCAGTTCGGTTTATATCCAGATGAAACAGGCAGAGTCCAGTGATGTGAGGACATGTCTGCTTGCTGCTTGAGAAAGACTCGCACAAGTCAAACCGCCGGGCTCTTACTTTTGGCTAAATTAATTTGATTTTGATAAAATTTCAACTTAAGTGCAATGTTAATTGTTCCTCGGAGCATACCTATTTTTGGCTGCATGACATTTGGAGCTTGGATGATTTTGTTATGTTGCAAAAGAACAAAGCCTTTCTTCAACTATGCTAACAAGTTTATGACTTCTTTCTTTCTTTGATTTTTGCTTCAAGTATCAGTTTTATCTGTTCAATTGATTCCAACTTTGTCTCCTCATCTACGCCCAAAGACATCAAATCCCATTACACACTACTTTGTCAGAACTCATTGGATCAGAATTTTTATTTATACTGACAGTGTGTGAACTCCACTGTTGGTTGAATTCCTCCCTGTCATGGACGGAATTGTTCGCTGAGCACAGCAGGAAGGGAGCAGGCCTTAGTGATGCCTCTTGTTTATCTCAAGGTGAAAATTGTTTTTCTTCTCACAATTCTCACAACATATCTCCCTTCTTGGCCTCTTCATATGTGCCTCTGAGGGGCACATATGAAGAGGAGGCAAATGATTCAGATGATTCTCTTTCTGTCTCTTGTTTTTTTTTTTATGTGTGTGCATTCTTTTTGTGAAGAATTTCTTTCAGGGTCTCATACGTCCAATAGTTCATCTGGTTCTAACAAAGGTATATAGTTTGCTTTTGCTGACCGCTTGTCCTGAATTCTATCTTAACCTTGGAGTATTGTTCTATAACATCACAGTAAAGAATGGCACAAAACTCATATCATAACTTGTAACACAATGCTCGAGGATGTTTACATTTAGGCGGTGTACTGCTTATCCTTTGATTTGGTTTCAGATTCAGAGCACCTCATAGAAGTGGTTCACTGTTGTTCAGCAGGTTGCATAAGAGGAACCATACGCCATTTTCATGGAAGACATTTTGACATGTAACAATAGTAAAAGCACAGGTGTAAAAAAATAAAACTAGAAGGGCACTCAGAGCTCATACCTCCTCCGAGGCCAATAGTCCACTCTTTATGAAATATGCAAGGGCAAACTACACAGTCAATATTGGAGTTTATTGCAAATTCACATTTGGATGTGAGTAAAAGTAAAATTAGTTGCATGATATATGTGTATTTATGTTTGCATAGCTACACCTTAGTTGAAGAAATTGTTTTTACAGTTGCGGCGATGTTAAAATTGTACCCATCTCCCATGAATCCACTATCCGAGTGCTCCATAATGACAGCTTTCTGTATGAAGTTTGAGAAACTACATGTGGAGGCTATACCAGGGGATGACTGCTTCCTATGAATGTGGATTTTGATATGGAGTCATCGTATTTAATTAGCTATGTTTTGTCACTACCTACTACTGGATTGTAAGTTGTATGGCATTTATTCCACCAGAGCCAAATACCCAAACTTACATTGTTAACAAAAGTGAAAAATAATTTGTGTGACCTCCCCGTGATCTATTCTACAATTTAATCCGTTCTTCCTTGGCCCATGCTTCACCCTTCCACCAAGTTCCATGAAAATCGGGCAATTTGTTTTTCCGGTAATCCTGCTGACAAATGGTAAGACAAACAAACTGGACCAAAAACATAACGTCTTTGACAAAGGTAATGAATAATGGCCGAATTCCGTTTAGCTGCTTCATTCAGGTTTCTTGTATTGTGCATGCTGACTCATCAGCTGAGTCGGCACAATAAATGTTGGCACTGAACGTTTCTGCAAAGCTGGTTTGTTTAATATGTATCATACTAACATTTCTACAATATGAGATTGACTACAACAAAGTCATCGTTCATGTTATTAGTAAAGCTGTGCATTTCCTATTATGACAAATACAAATGTCTGCTGTGAAAAGGGCTTCTTGTTAGAGCAGCCCTACACATGCCAACCTTTGCCACCTCTAGAAAAGTTACACTACTGGCTCTGCAATTTGATGACACTGGCTAAGCCTGGTATCAGCTACTTTGTATCATTGACAGTGTTTTTTCTTGTTCATTACTTCATTCTCATTAGAAAGAAAGCAGAATTGGTATATGTGAAAATCTTAAAAATCCAGCCATGTTAGGGAAATTAAAAGTTAATCTATATAGTAAGTACATTTACAACAGAATGTATACACAACAGTTTGAGCCGACCCCGAAGATTGTGAGACTTTTAATCTTAAAATATTTCTTCCAAATCTAAACCATATATTGGGTTAATATCATAGCTAACCTTTATGTTCCCAGAGATCCAGAGGCAGCAGGTTTAATGATGCATCCTGTAGGAACAAAACAGCTTCCTAACAAATCCCCTTGGGATAGGCACATAATACTACATGTTCCTGATTAATTGTTAATATTATATTCCTACCTGACCACACTGAACTTTAAACGCTGTGATGTTTTCCCATCAACATTTCCATTACAAAGTGTTTCTTGACTGATATGTATTCTAGAGCATTTCATTTTATTGTTGTTGGCATTAAGGAAATAACAGGAAGAAATAAATTACAGTGAGGCCCTTTTAAATCCAACCAAGGCTGTTATGAAATAAGGTACAAATTAAACTGTATCCGCACATCGCCCAACTTTGTTTATATTTTTCATAAACTCTGGGCCTGCTCCTGATCTAAAACTGGTGGAGTTTTGAATGAAACCTGACAAGCACCAATAAATCACACTAAATCATGAATCGATAACAAATGCATTCTAAATTATGAATAATGGCCACGCAGTTGTAAACTAACACAAGCACAACTCAGCAGGTCATTCATTTCATGGCAGCACAAAATAAACAGACACATTTCTTTCATGGCACTAATAAATTTCCCTGAAAAACTCCAAGAACAGTCCATCTGCTTCAAATAATTTTTAATTTCCTTTTCTGTCCTGTCCCCATTAGGTATTCCATGGAGATATTCTCAAAATTCTTTCATTTACCTCCTCCCATATGCATCCAATTACCATGCTCCCTGTGCCGGCCTGGTGCCTGGTCTCTCTTGAGTATGGTGCAAAATACCCCCACCTGTACCTTAAGCAAACTTTATGTTGTTTTATTATCTGTGAGAGGCTGTGCGTCATTCAGCTTGTGCTCCGGTGGAGTTGGCCTGGGTATTTGGTTTGATGTCTTCTGGCTCTGGCCAGGAACACCTGCACCTCTCTCTCTCTGTTTCTCTGCAGGCTGATCTATTAGCTGGCTAATGACCCAGCAGATGTTCACAGGCCAGCGAGGGAATCTGTTCCCATTCTCATGACCGCTTCAGCAGTGATGCCGAGAGTATTTGCACATGGACCGGAGGACGACAACACATTTGAGTTCAATTATCACTAAATCATATTTAGGGAAACAATTCCACTGGGTGTCATCAGTGCTAATTGCATTTAAAATGACCTCTCATTTCCCATGTAAAAGATCATGCTGGACTCTTTTAAGAGAGTTGATCTTGATTATTTTAAGAGTGCATACTGTATAACTTGCAAAATGATCATAATGGGGATATCAAAGACTGTATGATTTTTTTTTTAAATGTTAAAGCTTTGCTTAAGTTCAGAAAAAATGTTTTATGTCCAACTTAAGGCATTTTTCTAGTTTTACATAATGCTGATAATGAAAAATATGTTGAGGCAATTTAGTTAGTTCTATTTTGTTTGACACTGAATTTGTACCTTAAAAGGTCGTATTCAACCAATTTCTAAAATAAACACCCCCAGAATATACTGTTATACAGCAAGCTTCAAATAGAGGTAAGAGACAAAATACATCTTTTTAGAATTTGGGTTAACTAACCTTTTGAAAATATCTAGAAATTAGAAAATTATGAAAAACAACTGTTACAAATTCATGTGTTCCAAAATGGTCGGAGGAAATGTAAAAAGTGTCAAACTGCACCTTCAACTTTCAGTTCTACATCAATGTAATCTCTGATGTTCCAACTGTGCGAAATGCAGCTGGGGCCATGCTAGTTGCATGGTGATTTCATGTTCACACAATGCCAGCCCTTTCCTTCACACTTAGCCATCATCGTCAAATGACCCCCAGGTCATCCTGCTTGAAATAGGCCCTGGGTGTCTGTTTTTAACTTTGGTGTTGTTACAAGCTGGACAACAGGATGTGGCAGCTAATTAATGCCTTAGAGGACACATGAGTGTCTTCATTAAATCGTTAGAAAAGTGGATGCCAGTTACAGAATAGAGGGCAGTGTGGAGGACACAGGTTCCTTTACAGAATTAATTACTCTCCTCCACAAAATGATAGGCATGGGAGTTTGATTGATAAGTTGATTTGGCAATTGCTGAGCCGGTGGATTTGGAATATTTTCTGGGGTGGAACATATGGTTTGATTTACTGAGCAGTTCAAGAGGACAAGCCTGACAAGAAGAGGTTGGGATTGAATGACATTTTGGGTAGGAGAGCAATAATTTATGTTTTCCCTTGCCAACTATTAATACCCAGCTGGCCTCAGCACAGCACCACTTATGTAGGTCTTAAAGGCCAAGTAGGACGTGTTGTCACTGGTGTTTTTATAAATCTTGCCCATAGGGACGCAGTTCTAAGCAAGAGACTGGAAACAGAACGGTGAGTGATGTGAATACGTGTGCAGTGTCCATATGTGTATGCTGTCAATATAATCTACAGCGCCTAGCTTTATGACCATGATTTCTTGTGGCACACTCAACTCTCATTACACAGGATCACAAATTTCACCGTAACTTTCGCAGGGAAACTGGACTCAGGAGACAATATCAAGACCAGGGTGAGTAATCACTGCTGTGAGCTGCAGAGAGTTCATGCTGAAATGAGGATGAAGGGAACAAGCTTTGTGCAGAGGAATATGCACTACTGTGTCCATCCAAAATTACGCTGAGAAATTAATTTGTCTCTTGAAAATTTACAGGAGAAGCCAGTATGTAGAAGAAAGGGGAGGGCTGTGATAGCTGTCAGTGTGGCACGAAAAGATTGCAGTAAAGAACTCTTTGCTCTTTAGAGAATTTACTGGCACAGCACGGGATGAGGAGACACTAAAGGGTAGATGCCTGTTCCTGGACCTGACAATTTGATGGTCGTGTGAAACTCAAGAAAGGCCAAGCTGGTTTGTTTTCAAGCTGTTTATAAACTCTACAAACATGCTCCCGGCACAGCGGAGCTGCTAATTCATTGCTGACTATAATCGCTTATTTTATGATCACACGCTCACAACACAGCACAGTAGTGTGTTTTCATGTGTTTTACAGGTTTTGTGTACTTACACACACGTTTAGTGACATTTTGTGAAACATGCTAATTCACTTTCTTAAGAGTTAGATGGGAAGATCGATATCATTCTCATATTTGTCCATTAAATATGAAGCTAGAGGTAGGAAGCATAGCTTAGCATAAAGAGCAGAAGCAAGCAGGAACAGATACTCTGGCTCTGTCCAAAGTTAAAAATATCCACCCACCAGCATCTTTAGAGCTCACTAATTAAACTTTAAAACATTTTTTAGAGTTTGCGTCAATATAAGCTACAAGAATAAATCATTGAACGTCCTTCTGATTTTTAATAATGATTCTATGATGGCCCTGAAAGCTCTATACACTGCAACCTATGAACACACAAGCAAATAGACAAATATCTTTGACAGCATATGCACAGCATCTGGCAAAAAATGCTGCGGAGTGAGAAAACAAAACCAAATCATTGTTATCATATTATCGGATGTCACCGTGATGATAGTTTATAGGTACATGTGATGTGATGAATTAGTGGTATGGATGCTACAAATAGCCACAGTCGTGTGTAGCGGTTGTGCATATTAACAGAGCTGTCGTGGTGCCGTTGGAGAAAGTCACCTGTGCGACACCATCAGTGGTATTGCATTTCTTCTTTCTCGTTTTACACACTAACAGGTCTAATGAGTGGTAGCGCGGGCACAACTATTGATATTATTTATACGAAAACTGTGAAAAATGTTTTTGTTTGAGAGTTTTATGTCTATTTACGGCTAACTGTGGGAGTGGAAATGTGGCTTGTGTATGTACCAGTCCCACAATGAGTGACATTTAGACAAACAGAACCAGGGGTACGTGTGGTTTTATAAATCTGAAAGAAATATATTTTTCTGTCTTTGTCCATACAGCTTTAGTCATGAATCTTCACATATTTACATTTGGCCCATGGACTTATTGATTTAATTTTACAAACTCATTAGTCTGATTTCCCAGGGCCTATGACTGATTTGATTTCCGGTAAAGTTACACAGTCCAGATAATCCTTGACATTTAACAGACAGAAATAACAGAGTGATGCTAAAGAACTACACAAAGACCTTTAAATAGCACTGTTTTTGAACTTTGGGACACAAATCAGCATCCACACAAGCAATATCTAATCCACAGTCAACAACAACAACAACAAAACATTATCAGTTAGACTCTGATGTCAAACTCAATTGGACAGAGAGAACCTAACCACTGAACCCAGTCTTGACAGATTTAACCTACAATGCTCCAAATTCAAGCTCCCAGCTCCCAGAACATTCTCATTGTGGGCCACCAACCCGTTCTCATCCCAGCTAGTCACATACTGATGTTTTGTTATGCGCCCTTCGTGTCTTATCTACTCTTATCTACTTTGGTTAAGATTAGGCAAGAAAACATCGGTGACGTTTGGTTAAGTTTAGGCAAGAAACCATGTGGTTAGGTTTAGGAAAAGATCTGTGATGTTTGGTTAAGATTAGGCATAAAACCTAGGAAATGACTGGTGACACTTGGTTTCAAACGGGACACGAACTCCGGTCTCTTGGGTGAAAGTCGTGTGTATGACCCTCCACTTAACAGCGACCTCCACCCCTGTTGGTACTTTCGCGCTTTGGAAAGTACGTCGTGCTACGTCATCTGTTCAAGTCGTCTGATACTGACGCGGATGGCTTTACATTACTGATACATTAAACCCTTGTGCGTCTTTACATGGGGCCGAGGGGTAAATTATGCGTCTGGATGGGACACAAAGGGCCGTGACAAAACGTCTGTATCTGACGAGCTGGGCATGAGAACGGGCTGGGTAATCTGTGGTCCTAGCATTCCTGTTTTGTTCACAGGGGACTTGTCAGCTCCTGGGGCCACAGATGCTTGCTTGTCAGAGCCACTTGAGGGCGATGGATGGAGGAACAGGCCACATAGAGCTCTCCCTCTGTTCAGTGTTAACTTACAGTGGAAAATGCTAAACACCTCTGAGCTTGTGTCAATCAATGGGCTAGTTAGATGTCAGGGAGGTTTGGGAACAAGACTTAAGATGAGAAATCGTTGTGTGTGATGGGTTGATTAAAGTTGAGCCAAAGTGGTTAATATTCATACTATACTAAATTAATGTAAAAATGTGGCATTAGGTAAGGTCGTTGTAGATATACTTAAATTAATAAGCAGCTTAGTAACTTCAGAAAGGTTATTCATGATGACATTTTACTCACGACCAAAAATTTTTAATTTTTGGGAAATACTTGTTTGCCATGAACAAAGCTGAGCTTGAGCTTCCTGTAGCTTTCCAGCAGTCACCTCAGACACTTTGACTGAAAGTAACAGAAAGATAGTCCCCTTGAAATCCCTGTAGCACGAGTAGTAAATACTAAAAAAGTTGAACAGCAAAGCAACAAGCCACAGCTTTATTGTTGAGTAGCAGTCAGTAAAAACTGTATGTTCTTTTGTGATTCGGACACACACCATTGTCTCAGGTTTGCTACGCCTATCTACTTGAATGAAAGCTTAATTGGAGGCAGGCCACAATGTCACACAGGCAGCATGTGTGAAAAGGGCAGGTAAGTCAGTTGGCAAGTTGAGGAGGAGGTGATCAGCCATGCTATGTGGTTTGCTTCAACAGCTACAGGATTTTCCTGTGTGTCTTGTTCTGCTTTTAGACAGACTCAAAGACAGGTGTTTAAGATAATTTCTGTGCTCAAGCACACTGATCAACATTGTTCTTATAGTCTGTGTTTTTAAAATCTAAGTAAATTGGAGTAAATTGTTGCCGGAAACTCCCTTTAAAGTTAAAGCGTAGGGGAAAGATATCCAATTCCATGGGCGAATGAATTATTCCAACTAATGTTTCACCGTTACGAAACCGGAGACAAAATGAAAACATGATGTCTTCCTTTTTCATTTTATGTGTCTGTTTATTGGGATTTAATTACTGCTCTTGGAAAAGTTCAACACCCTGGACTGTAATCTAAAGTATCAGTCAAAATAGCACTTGGTAAGCACCAGTTGATGTGGGACTTCAGAGACACCAGAGCCATGGTCATCCCTGAGGGCTCTGGTTTCAGTGCTGCATGACTGAGGCTGCCAACCTGACAGGCCCACCTGCCCGGTGGCTACAGCCAGCTGGTCTGGACAATGATTAACGGCTAGCGTAAACTTACTCAGCAGGGTCTCAGACACATTTGCGCATTCACTCACACGTAGGAGTGTTACATGACGCTAAAAGCTATTACAGAGCAGGGGCCTAGACCAAGGCAGGAATGACATCCATAAATGTTTAGTGGGACCGCCCTGCATAGTTATCAGTTTTCAAAAGGAGAGACTCGCTCTTGTCAATAGAAGCATGATTCAAGAGATTTATGCACTGTAGTATATGGGAGATTACCCCCAAACCTGGATCTGCCTTGAGCTTTCACCCCCTGCTTCCTCCATAAAAAGAAAATTACATCATAAAGAGTAAACTGGGTCTGATATCAAGACTCCCCACCTCTAATCCCTCTGAGCTTTTTGATACCTTTGATTTTCATTTTTCAAGGGCAGCATACTATTAATCTGTTGGTATGGTGTAAAGACTATAGCTTTGGGAAAATTCTTCAGAAAGCTGCGAGCTCTCCACTGAAGAGCAAGGTCTTTGACTGGAACATTATCAAAAATGCATACTACTCCTCATACTTCAGTCACCTTGGAAGGGCTTGGTTGATGTGAACTAGTCAGTGAGTAAGCAAATAATCTCAGGGGCAAGAATGCAGCTTTATGCACCTCATAAAATCAAGCTGAATATGACAACCTTTCAAAATCTTTCTTAAATGCCAACACCGCTACTCTGCACTGATTTGATGAACATAAAACTAATTCAACCTTTTTCTACACACTAGGATAAAAGCACCTCTAAGAAGCTAAACTTACATTTCATGTGATTGTGGGATATGTCTTCGCTCTTTTTCAGGTTGCAATGTAACAGCAGTACATGAAGGTCCTTGGGCCGGCTGCCTTGTTCTTACTGTTGTAAATCAAAACAGGAAGAAGGATATACACCAGCCGGACTTAGACTTTTTTACTATCAATAAGTTTATTTGAAAAGTTTTAAATCCTTTATGACGTATGCCTTTTTAGAAAGTTTCCACAACCTTTGTACATTAGCATTTTTAAATGATGGCATCCAGCACAACTAGCTGAAGTTGGAACACTTATCTTAATATCTCAACTGGCAGTGGCGTAATTTTTTGAATTTAGGGCTTTGAAGGTCATGGATGTTCATTTATACAAACACATTTTTACAAACTTTATCATGTTTTTGTTTTATCATCTGAGAGAGAGCAATTAATTTGAAGCATAATGTTGAGCATGATGACATTTGTTTTATAAATGTTGTGAATGATAAATGTAATGATTATGGGAAGTAGATGTTCACAGTAATTCTATGGATGGTAACTTTAATGACTCATTTAAAAGAAGGATTGTATTAGCCATTTTTTCAAAGCGGACAGAAGTGAAACTGCTTTGCTTTTAATTTGGTCTTTGAATTAAATCATTGCTTCACTATTTTTATGCACCTTCATTATAGGCAGCTGAATTTTTGCAATATAATAAATAATTTTGGAGAGCCATCACAGTCCTGCTGATACATACTAAATGAAGCAGATGAATCTTAAAGCATGTGCATATGCAGCAGCGACTGTTATCCCATTATTCCCCAACTAATGATGTAATAGAACCATGATGCGTAATTTTATAGAGCCATGCGTCCAAACAGCAATAAAATGAAACACTTCACAAGAAATCTGACCATCTTTTAATTTCGGAGTACAAACCTGCATTTGGAAAAGAGAAGAAGCAGGGGCCCATTTTTTAGGCCAGCCATTTGTTAGTTATGCAGATATCGATAAGTAAACTCAGCGTGCAGAGGATAATTAATATTCTGAATAGGACTGTTGGAATATAGGCTGTTTTTTATCCCTCCCGTGAAACACCACAGGCCACACCATTGCTCCAACTTAATTTCTACACCCCATTTATATTACTCTTCTATGTAAGTGCAATGTTTTCTAATTGCATTCATCACCAAAAGCCTCTCTTAAGTTCTCCCAGTATATTTATTATCACGATAACTGGGTCTAAATTATTAAACCTTAATGATGTGGGCTCTGAAAATATGTTGTCCTTTATTTTCCCAACAGAGAATCAATGTTATACATTAGCAGTATAAATTAAGTAATACTTTACCTAGGCATGTTGCCGCCTTCAATATTCCCTCTCAGTGAAATGTATTCTCACAGTCCAGTGGCTTGCGGGTGCCTCTGGGGAGGGGATGATATAGTTCATTCTAATGAAAGAGCTAGGTGATGCTAATGGTTTAAATGATACATTTGTGCAAGAACAGCAGAGAAAATACATATGAGAGATCTGGCGAAAACAAGATAATTCACACTCCCATGGGGATATGATGTCATCAGACACAGTGTATGCTGAGGCTCCTGGGAGGCCTAGAATGCAAGGAACGGCTGCATATTCTGGTGTGATATATGTGGGTCAGTAATAGAAATGGGCAATATACGGTAAAGTCCATCACACTTAAAGGTTAATTACAATAGCTACAGTAGTCCTACCTCTTTATGATGAAATTGGTTGCTATTAATCAACTTTAGAGTGCCTTGTAACATTATAAGGTGTGGAAAGGCATAATGGTTTGACACAGTGTAATCTCTGTCTTTTTAGGATACTTAAATAAGCTTTTTATTTGAAAATTATTGCAGGGAAAGTGCCAATTAACAAACGAAACCAAAATTTTGAATAAGCTGCTATAAAAGTGTCTACTTTTGCATAAGCAATGCAGTTAAAAGTGGTTATAGACTGAGCTGTTAACATAATTTGAAATAACTGATATCTTTAATTTAAAACCTCCTTTATTCTTATCTTTTTAACAAATGGATTTCCGTGCTACCTCTCTTTTTCAAGGTGGGAAGTAGCCTCTAGATAAACGGAGATTAGGGAGCATTGTCTTATTGCAGGAGCATCATCCATAACACCTTCCCTCAGATTGACTCAAATTACATTAGCAAGTTAAATGCTAGTGTAAGGGGGCATTTAGGTAAAAACACAGAGGCCTGCTACAAAGGCAAAGCTGGTGACTAATGACACACAGGTTGAGGAAATACAGAAAAAAGAGCACATCTGAGCAAAGAAGCTCTGATATTTGCCAGACAGAGAAAAGGACTAAGCTTCTCCTGCCTTCTGTCCCCTGCTACCAGGATAAATTCCCACTGAACGCTAATTGTGTGATTCTTCTTTTCTACATCAACTTCAGTCCGACAGGTTATTTCAGCTTGTTATCGGGAAAACATTTATCCACTTGGAATTATTACTGGGCTAGGGCCTCTGGTGAAACACAAACAGTAGTGAATCTTGTAGAGTTATGGTAAGGCCTCTCCTCATTAGATGGCCAATCGACTGGTAGAGCGTGGGGCCCAATCCCAGCCCTTTATTGAGTGTTAAGGAGACACAGACTGACATTTACATCTCTTGCTTCTTCATGACTGGCTAGAGAGAAAATGGCTGCCATAGATCCTGGCTCTGAGGAGCAGCATGTAAGGTCAGGCGGCAGTGAGACGCATCTTCATCTCCGAGCAATGCTTCCTGGACAAGATAGCACACTTGCTGCTCAGAAGAAAATAGGATGTAGGCAGAAAATAGAACACAGTGGGTGCTTGGCAAGTAATATGTCATTTTGATGAGTGCGCAACTTGGTTGCATTGAACAATCGCTGTCCTCTCAGGGCAAGAGAACTCCCCAAAAATAAACCTAAAAGATGTAAACAAGACAAGTCGCCCAATCTCATCATGTCTGTATTGACTTATTTAGCCGCAACAGAGGAAGAATGAAGCACCCACATACCCTCAACAAACCACAATGGCACTCCACTTCTGAGGTGCTCTTTTCATTCAGTGGCAATTACAGTCCGCACCTGGCAACAGAGAAGACAACCCAATGCCTAACAATGTCGCAGAGGAACTCTCTTCCAAACTACCCTCCCAAATTGGCTCTGTAGCTTCGACCCAATTAGGGCTGAAATATGGTAACTGCATCAGCCATTACAGAGCCGTAGAGATTGTGCTGGGAGAACTCTTGAAGGTTAGGAGGGGGTATGCTTCAGGAGTGATATGGTGTGTGGACTTCCTGCTTACACAGCAGAAATAAGCACCATGACGATGGGACAGCAGAACGAAGCAAGAGGCAAAGGAGGGGTGATAAATAAACACTCCTGGATAGATATATTAGAGGAGCGGGGAACACAAGAAAGATTAGTGTTTTGGCCAAGGACAAGACGTAGCAACCTTTCTTCCACATCTTACTGTAAGAGGCAACCTCTTGTTAAATGCTAATGAGCCATAGACTTAACATAATCTTGCTGAATTTGCATAACATGCAGTACTTTACCAATTTATTATGAACAATTTTTTTTAATTTGCAAGCCAATTCTAGCCACTACATATATGAAAAAATAAAAACACACCTTTGTTAATTGAGAATAAAATAAAACGCAAATTGCAAAAGCCAAGGCATTGAATATGCTTTTATTATGCAAAGAGGAGAACAATGTTTTACAGTAGCTCATCAATATCTCAGGACATCTTAGCAGACCTGCATAAAATAACAAACCGCCCTCCCCCCTGCTTCTCCGTGGATGGCTGGCTGTGGCCTACATGTGCTCCTGACACCTGGGTAACTAATGTTCTCTGTGCCAGCAAAGGATTCTGATTTGATATAAGCATTCAAACCTGTCTGCCTTGAGATATGGCGTCTGTCACCCTCCGCTACGATTGATTCCCCCTTGCCCTTAAATGCAGTGCTTGTAATGCAAGCCAAGGACACTCGCCTGCCTGGTCAAGTAATGACAATCGCCTTTAAGGAATAATGGCCCGAATGCTGCTTTTGAAAAGTTACCAGGCCGCATCCAATAATGAACTCCCGGTCGATGACACATTGATAGATTTCTATTCTTCAAATGGGACACTGTAGCTGCAGTTTAATTGACAAGAAATGAATTCAGGAGGTTGGGAAGGAAAGGCAGGGATGAGATGGCGGGAGGGAGGAAGCAAGAGGGGGACTAAATTCTGTGTGATCAGCAAGGTTTCAAACAATCATTGGCGAAGTGAAGTCTCTGCCATATCTATAAGTCATCATGTTTTATAGACCATTAGGATCTCTAGAGAAGGGCCGTGTGGAGACCGTGGCTTTTTGTCGAAATTAAAATGTCAGAGAGGAAGAAATAGAACAAAACAGGGAATCTGCAATTAATTACCTGGCCATAAAAATTCAATAATCGGGAAGCAATGCTGTTTTCTGCGCAGCAGTACTCCTGATCACAGCAAGCTGGAATAGAATGCATTAATCTCCCCAAATTACATTTCTAATCTTAAAGGGGATATACTAGAGAGGGAAATACCTTCAGGGAGAGTGGAGTACTACACACAGCCTGTAGATTACTGTCCTGGGTAAGCTTTAGTGCAGACAAATAACTAAAGAATCGAGTGTAATCTCCCAAATCCAAGGGAACAGTGAAAACAAGGCACTGCGTAAACTATTTAACATTTAAAAACAGTAAGTATATAAAAATTGTTTACACATACATTGAACTTTTGGAAAATACTGTATGTAGCCAGTTTTAAACACACAGCTTATGTAATTTCTGCTGCTAGGGGTCTTTCAATCAAAACAAAACAAAAGACTTTAAGTATCGTGGAGTGGATCGGAGTTCTTGTCTTGATTGTTAAAAAGCCACCATGAAAATATACTGTATCTATGTGACTCAGGCAGAATATGTTTACAGACAAGGTAATGTTTTATTTAGTTATGATCAGTCACGTTTGCCGCCTTTCTTCCTCACTCTCTAATTCTCCTGGAAGTTATACTGACAGGCGACTGCATGAAACGCACCATTACCTTGAATAAAATTACGTATTTCTCTGGTTTTGAAAATTGCGGGAAACATTTGGAATAAAGTAAGTACACAACTCTATAAAATATATAACAAATGTCTCATACATTTAAAAAAAAAAACATTTTAATGCAGAAATGTTAAGTATTATATCTTTGATTTGCACTGAGATCCAAAAGGATGTAGGACTCCATCTTTTTCCCCATTTGTGAATAATATATAAGAGATATTAGCATGAGATGATTGATTGCCAATGATTTTCAGAATGATCCGTGCCGAGATTCATAGTATAAATGTTGTTAATGTGAGAGAAGATACAGTGTAATGCTAGTTTCATTGACTTTTTTGTTAACTGAGGAGAGTGAAAAACTACTGCCAACATGGTGTTCACACATCTAGAGAAATTCCTAGTGGGAGAATGAATACATTCTGCTTGCCCTGAAAGTCTACATATAATTCTTATATCATAGTGACAGAAAAACTGACTGCCTACAGTGCCTTTATGTACCATACAAATAATTAAAAGGGCCTCAGTTGCAAATTCAGTAGAGACACCGAACTTAAGGACGGTTGTCTTTCTTCCTCGTAGTGTAGCTCCTTGTCATTTGAGCTTATTGAAAGTAAGCACTCATACTTGGTTGATCATCACATTACAATAATTGAACAATGACCACTTTTGTAAGAATGTAAATGGGAAGGAGAAATTCCTTATATAGAAAACATTAGTAGCAATGCTAGTCATGTTTAACAATGACGACCAAAAACAAATAATGTATTATTACACCCTCTGCTCTCTACAAATGTGGTGTTTCAGATTAAAGGAAGCTCTTTTTCATTTTTTACACATTCTATTTCTGGAACTTTCCTGTGTAAAATACCATAAACTATTATCTCACAGGATTTGTCTTTGTGATTCACACTTCATAACAGCAATCTATGGCGCTCCTCGTACATTGCAGTACCACACTTGGCCAGTATGAAAAATTACAGCAAACTTCAGTCTTAACACATTGTATCGAGCTCTTTTAATACATCCATCATTTAATGTGGGCATTGGAGCTACTACAGGTGGCACATGGGCAGATAACTCAACTGCAGTTCATTCATGACAAACTATCTTATTTAATAAAAACATGACAGCAAGTAAAAGCTCCATGAAAGTGTAGATTGAAGATCCCTAAGAGAGTAATATAGAAAATGGAAGAAAGGAAATAAGAGTGAAATAGAAACGTACTGTATGAAAGGCCTGATTAATTGTAGGGATATTAAGTAGACATGTTGGATCGAATTCTGAGCCAATCAAGACCGTCTATAATTAATCAGTATTGTCTGAAGCCAATGTGTCTTTTTTTTTTTTTAAGATAATGTTTCCTAGATTAAGTTTGATTTGATCTTATGAATAGTATATGCCACGCTCAGCACACTTTGCATTTGCATCTCGGGCACCTGTGCTGAACCATACATTGCAGTAGATTTTAGTTTTTTTTTTACATATCTGGTCTCTTCTCCAAGTTATGTACCAAGGTGAGAGAAGGGTAAGGACACATGGGCAAAGTCTGCAGGACTCCTTGCAGACATGAGACTCGGACTCCCACAGCAGAGAGTGGTCTGAAGGGGAGGAGGAGTGGTTTTAATTTAAGGAATGCAGTGGTGCTATATTTCACCCTCTGCTGTTGTCTCACATTATCTTGGTAAACATCCTTGGTACTAATATGATATATTTTCGAGCAGGTAGTGTTTCATCCTGCTCCCGGTGTGATTGATGAATGACGGAGGGATGAAACAGGGACAGAGATTTATGGTGCTGTGGCGCATAGAATATGTATGATTATCAGCTGTGTGGTGAAAGCACCTCGATTTGAGTGATGGCCACATGGAGAGAAATCTACTAAATGACTCCATTTCCCCTGAGAAGCCACAGGAGGAGTTTTTTTTTTTTTTAATCTCTGTCTATCTCATTCTGGCCCTCTCTCTGACATTTATAGGTGTGTTCTTAAAGATGAATGGAAAGGCTGTGACAGAAATCTACAAAGCATCACAAAACAAAAATTAAGTTATGCATATTATGCAACATAGGCCTATTATTACATGTTTGACATGTGTGTTTGATGTTTAAGAGACTACCAAAGAGAAAGTTGTCTTTTCAGCTTTGATGGTTTATACTTTCCTTTAGAGGCAGCTTTGTCTCACAACATTTAAACCAACAAAAGAAAGTGACTCTCTCCATCACCAGACAGTGCTGGATCACTTCGTCTACACACATAAGCCTCTGAAAAGGTGCTACAGTAATTGTCAGAGTGAAATGCCGTAGTTTATCTTCCGTTATACAATAATTCTGTCTAAGCTCTGATTTAGTTATAATACCCATTGGCACCTCTGAGTGCCTCAAACAGTCAGCAGCTAATTGATCGATAGGACGTCATCATAAATCCCAAATCCTATGCACTTTATTGATCCTCCCGGAGCGCTTGCTCTGCTTACCGCAGCCCACACACAAAGTATCAGGCATATTTTATCCACCAGAAGCATTATCATATGCAGACAGTATTGTTTTATGCATCTGAGAATTATTGCTTGCCAGCATGACTTGAATGACACACTAGAGAGGAATTCATTTCCTATTCACCTTAATTTATATTTACACGGAGGTCATAAACAATGTTAATGCACCAAGGCAGTTTGGTCAGAGTAACTGTGTATTTGCTAATGAACACTTCAATGTGCAGCTCTGAACGTCATGTTTGTTACATGCAAAACATGTGTGAAAAGCTTTCTTTTATGTACTTGCCCTATTCATATTTGTATGAGTTCGCAAAAAAAAAAAAATGGTCATGGTATATGTGTGGTGTAAATGTACACAAAAAGTACATACATGACGTTACGTATGTGACAGAAAGTTGGTATGTTACGTAATTTAACTTATGTACGTAAATGAACTTGCGTTAATAAGGTTAAGGTTACGTAAATTAACTTACGTACATAAGTTAAAATAAGTCAACATTGACTTCTGGTTTCACATGGGACACAAACCACAGTCACCTGGGTGAAAGTCCTATGTTTGACACATCCATCCACCCCAATGTCCTCCCTATGTGGACTTGGTCTCTTTTTATACTACTTTCGTGGTACTGCACCTTGCCGTGTGCACTTTTCACGCCAAGGCAAGGTAAAATGTGACACTGACACAGTATCGTCAAGTGGATCAGCAGGTCTATTGCATGCTTTGGCTGCTTTGATTCGCTTCCGTCAAGCTGTTTCTTAAGCATTTTGTGTATCAGCTTGTCCCCATGTTAAGTTAGGCTAAAGCCATGTTTGGCTAAATAAGCTAATTGGCTAGCTAGCTTTAAACCGTACATGCAGCCAGTTACCACCTATTTTCAGTCATGTTCAATCATTTCATCAGCAGATCTTAAAGGCTGGATTTTCCCCATATTTCATTGGTTGTTGTCACAACATCACATTTCTCCTCCCTTCGTTTATGCCATGCTCACAATTCTACCCTTCAGAAGTTATAGAAACATGCGTGTAGCCTTGTGAAACAAAACCCTTTTCCCAGCAGACATTTTGACCAAGCAGAAGCAGAGGTGTTACTAATAACATGTTTTTAAATGCACTTGTTCTTTTCCTGCCATAACAAGTCAAAATGTCTGCTGTCAAAAACTGTAAACTTGCGTTGCGGCAATCACATTTACCAACTATCTATGAGGAAAAAAGCCTAAAGCCTAAGACAATGGTATCGCAGAAATCGGTTTTATCGAAGAAAATGAATTTGCTTCTCTTACAAATCTAATTGTCTTCGATAGCATGTACTCACTTCATATTTCTCCAAGCAGCTTTGTTGCTATGGAGGACAGGACGCCAGAAGGGTACAGACTGGTCTCTGAGAAATGACTCACCCTGTGTTCATGTGACAGTGGCACGTGTCCAAGCACAGTTCATAAGGTGGAACAATGAGAGGATTTGTCGTTTCATAATTGTAATTTAATAAAGATCTCACATGGTATCAGCGGAGCCTGACAGCCAGGGCCTTCCGGCGCTTGTTAATGCAATTGCTCTGGTCAAATGGTGCTGTCGCAAATCATGCTGAAAGTTGGGTGACAGGTAGCAGAGCTCATGGATACTTCCTGAGAAGCTCAGACAAATTTTGGATAGAGGCCAGGGAACGGCTGCACATGCTGTTGTGTTTTCTGAATGAAGAGCTGCAGAGTACAGAGATTTCAAAGTGAGAATTTGCTTGAGAATAGAAAACATTTGATTTTATGAAATAATCTGAGCACATTTCAGAATATTCTGACCTATAGATACATTGAAACTCATGT
The DNA here is from genome assembly GCA_037974645.1 of Hollardia meadi. Classification (NCBI taxonomy): domain Eukaryota; kingdom Metazoa; phylum Chordata; class Actinopteri; order Tetraodontiformes; family Triacanthodidae; genus Hollardia; species Hollardia meadi. Next base: position 9,376,320 of record JBBPCS010000573.1, on the reverse strand, counting down.
TAACAATAAACATTTCACTGTTTATTAAAACTGAACATGATGGAAAATGAGGGTGATAGATAAGTATCAAATCTTGCGTTCTCGTGTTCGTGAGAAATGTGAGGCATTGACAGTTTGAGGCAAACCGTTTCCAAAATGGAGGCTTTTGAGGATTAAACAGTGCCCTCCCTCAACACTGAAATCACCACCCTCCCTCTGCTGCTCTTGGTTCACCTCTCTCTTTCGGTGCTGATGTATGAGTGATGTGTGACAGGGAAAGCTCCAGCAAAACCCTGCATACATGCCAAAATACATTTTACAAGCACTGCTCTAATCAGTCTGTAGCCAGAGGCCCATAAATTGCCTCAGTGTGTCTGGAGCTGGGGAACAAAAGCAACTTATGGTCACTGTGGAGGGTTGGATATACAGCAGGCCATGCTCTCTGGTGATGTTTGTGAGTCAATCGAATAGATGGAGGAACAACCCACAACGTTTATATAAAAACAAATGACAGGTAACAATAATCTATGCACCTGTTTAATCAGCTGAGTGCATGTAGGCAAATGTTTGCATATTGCTGCATGTTTTATGTCAGATGTGTGAGCACATGTCTCCATGCTTGGATGCTCTCACTCATGTGGAAACTCTCAAATATGTTAAAAGCTGTCATTACATCCATATTTAGCGATCACGGGAGGAATTTATCAAGGGTTCATACACTTAATTATCAAAATGAGAAGGTGGAAAACGTCACCACTCCAGTCGGGAGCTTGTTTTGTTCTTTTTAATCTCATCTGTAACCTTCAGTGTCCTCCACTGACAGGAAATGCAGTTTATCAACAGGGGATGACACCGGCCGAGGTGATATATGCAGGACTGAACTCCCCCAGATAACTCTAATAGTGTGAAGCCCTGGTTCTGCTCTGTTCCTCGTTTTTAACCAACAGGGAAATTCCTGAAGGAGAGGTTGATCAAATGAAATGCGGTTGATTCCCACAGTGACTTTGCGAAGCCCACAAATGACATTTCAGAATTAAATAAAGGCACCTTGTCATCTCAGTAAAACAAAGGGGTTGGGGTGCTGCTTCTTTCTCTGGTAGGTGTCTTCTTTTAAAGAACAATTTTTAGATGTTTTTTTTCATGCTGTAGTTTTAGAATTGAAGTACCACATACACATACATACTGTAGGTTGGGGAAGTCTGGACTGACATTATCTAGGAGTATTGCTTAGTAAAAGAACAGCAATAGCGTGTGTTATAGCCAAGGCCAACATGTGTCTGTTGGCCTCAGGCCACGAGTGCCTGTGAGGAAAGGATGAGCACATGGCAGAAGAATGTGTGTCCTCTACCATACAGATGGAACCATGTTCTGGATTGGAAATATTATGCAGTCATCGTTCAACAAATAACACATCTGAGAAGCTTCTTTATATCTCTACAGTAGTAAAGTTTAATCCAGTCTGGGTCATTTCAGAGAAATGTCAGGGGCCTTTTTCTTAATTTTGTTTATCTACTTAGTCACATTAATCCAATTGGGATCCATTGGGTGGCAGCACTGAGCATGATCTAAAATTCAGGGTGATTTAATAAAAACTATTGAACGAAAATTGCTGTATAGTTGTCACAAATCAAGGGTTAAAAAATTTAGATTTTAAGTAGCCACTAGCTATTCCTGACAACAAAAGAGAAAATGGGTCTCACAGCAGTTTTCTTTCAAATGTGAATCAAAATAAAATGTCATCCTGTGGATGTACATTGAAGCAAAACAGATTTTGTGTTGAAAAATGTAGAGAAGCCACCGTCTTTTAATGACACATTTATAATGGTCTTCACCTTCAACATTTCCTCACTTTTACATAGCTGTCGCATAAATCCTCTGCAGAGGAAAGCTCATAAGCACTAGGAGAGTATTGCCTGTGTCTATGAAATCCAAGATTTGTTGCATTTTATTCTGCTAACACACACGCACAAAGACACTAACTTCTGCTTGAGCAGTCAATAAGGAGACTGGCTTTGGCAGTGCTCTATCTTATTTACAGGACGTTTGTTGCACTTGACATTTATCGTGGCTCCGGGGGCCGTGAACTTCATGCAAACGCCATCGAAGCATTCAATGCCAAGGGCCCGGGGCCTCCTGTCTCGGCGTCATCACAAGTCTATTCACGCTAAGATAAATCACTTCCACTGGACCCCAAGCATGAGAAAGGAGGGGGATGAGAGGATGGAGAGAGTTAGATGACGTGAGGAGTAGGGAGAAGGGCAGGCAGAGGGAGGGATTGAGGTTCAGGGAGAGGAGTGTTAACATCCAAGGAATACCCGGAGGTTAACACCAGCCCCATTTCTCCCTCATTAATTGTTGGGTGCGTTCACACAAATATCACTAACCATTATGAAGGCAGCATATGGTTTGGGTAAATGCTCTTTAGATCTCAGAGAGTCACCACATGACTGTCTGCTCATGGCCATGGACTTGAAAGCCCTCGTACTTATCCATCTGATACATGCAATATCATGACCCGGAGGCTTGGGTGGGGGAGTGTGTACTTTTCTAAGAGAAAAAAGATTCTAGCTCTTCCAGTTCAACTGTAAAAAAACAACAACAACAATCAAGAAACAAAAAGTCAAAGATTTTTAAAACAACATCTTGTTGGCTGTCATGGAAGCGTGGTACCATCTCATAGCATGGCCACTACTAATTGTTTGATGGGTCGGTAGGTTTAAGGTGGTTTATTGGTTGTTAAGAACTACTTAAAATACATTGTTATATATGATGGAGAGTTACAAAGCACATTTACTGAATTACTGTACTGACTTAAGAACAATTCAAAGGTTTTACTTAAACTGAGTGTTTCCATTTTAGGCTACATTTCAGGGGAAATATTATACTTTTTGTTTCACTGTATTTATTTTACAGATATAGATAAATACAGTTGATTTATAAATTTATATTATATAAATTTATAAATGTTTATAAATGCATGTATTAACAGCTAAAATACAGCCTTACATGTGCTCACAACTATGTTAAAATGGGATATAATGTTAACTTTTAGTTTATATTGTCATAGCCAGAGGAGGGTGTTAAAATAAAGTGTCACCATTCACCAAACTTTTTTTTTTAACAATTTAAAGGAAATAAAATGGAAGATTGAGCATGAAGGTTCATTCTAAACCTGTGTTAGTGGTGACTAGCTCACTGGTAGGTATGCGTTTTAGCTAAGCTGGGCTTTCCAGAGCAGAATGGGGAGCATCCATGGGACAGAGTAGTCCTCAGTATGGGCTACAGGCTATAGTAACAAGAGGTATGTCAGACCCGATGGCATCATAAGCACATCGACAGTGTTTTGGAATTACTATAAGGCAAGATTTAGGTTTGATTTTTGACAGATTTTATAGCCAAAAGAAAGGCTGACAGTCAGGAGGCAGTATATGGTCCTGTTATAGGTAGATCAGTACAAGACCTAATAGTGGTACACACTAAAAAATGGCTTCAGTAGAGAATGATGAATGTGCCTATGGAGCCCACCAAATCCTCCCAGCAGCTCTCAGGGCAATATAGCCTCACACCATCAGCCTCAAAATATAAATCAAAGTTTGCACTGGTCCATATGATTCATTACAATTTATCAACAATAATTTACCGAAGTGGTTTTCAGATGCTTTTAACTTTGCCGCGGCAGTAATTTACAAGCCAAGGGGGGGGGGGGGGGGATTAAACCAACACAGCTGTATTTATTTCTATTTGACTGGCAGTGCAGTAGCTAGGCAATGTGGAGCAGTAAAAAATTAGATAGCTGATGAAGGCTCATTGATTCAAATGCTTGATGTTCTTCAAAAGGCAAAATGATGACACTGAAGAATTTGCTTCAGGCTGCCTTCTGAGTGTCTTACATCCAGAGTGCTGCAGAGGTACTCTGACTCAGATCCAATGCAAAAATGTGATAATCATTTCAATAAAAGCACACCCAAGGCAAACAACTAACAGACAGCTCAGAGAACAAACACACCTATTTGCGTAATATACCTGCAAACAAATCATACTAGCATACAATGGTTTTCTATTGTAGAATAATATTAATGACAATTTATGTTTCCTGATTAGAGTGCCACACAGACATATAGTCACTAATGGTCTGTTACCTCTGGCTTGGTAGCATTTGACATATTTGAATTTTACGTCACAACCTGTGTCAGTGTAAGTGCTCATTATGGCCCTGATCTTCCGAACGTACTACTGATCTCCATGGAGGATATTTCTGGTGCCAAGTGACGCTGATGACGTTGACAGCAATTGCCTTCCCACATCACAGCTGATGCAAAGGACAGGCCAAATGAAAGGGATGCGTAAGCAAGGCCTGTCCTCCTGCAACAGCCTGATCTACCCTCAGGCACTCCAGCTGATGAGGCCTCAACATCAGCACAGGTCAACTAGAGAAGCACTCTCTGAGGACACCGCTGCAGCAAGGTACAACGAGGTGGAAAGAAAGGGAGGGGTTTTGTCCCCAAAGTATGCAGAACGGCTTTTTTTTTCTTCCTCCCTTTTCTCTTGGTCAATGCAATTCCTGCACACACTGGGTGAATTAATTAATTTCAAAGCTGGCTGGGTATCAAAGGTAAATGATTTAATTATATTCCCTGCGTCTTTGTTAAGAAGCCAACTGTCAGGCAGTGGTAAGTGGGGCTGTGGCCCTCTGTGGCGCCTGAGGAGTGTGTGTGTATGTGTGTATGTGTTCGTATGTTTGTGTTTCTTCGTGTCTTTTTATATAAAAAGGAAAGAAATTGAAAAATTAGAGGGAGAGTGTGTATCTGTGTATATGTTGTAGAATGCAAATACTGTATGTCAGTTCATTTGCTGGTTTAAGACTGTCCTCGCTTGAAAATCTGCAAAATTTGTCACTTCTTCAAACACTTAAAAAGACCCGTGTTTATGTTTTCCTGACAAATGGCCTCTTGTTGTTAGACTGTTCTCTGCCAAATGAAAACGCAGAGGAAGCATGACATTGTTACAGCACACCTCTTGAATTGAGTTGGGGGTGGGGTGTCCAAGGGGTCTAATTATGATACCAGAGGCTGCACATCTTGTCTGTAACATTTGTTTTCTTTAACCATTGTGCAATTTGTAAAATATGGCCAGAATTTGAAGGTACCTCCAAAAACATAAAGGACAGCAGATTAGACGCCTGTCTGCTGTAGTTATCTTGGGCTGTATAATTATCTTTAGTTGTAGCTATAGCGATTGTTAGCTTTGTTAGCAGTGGTGCTAGCAACCCTACAGCTGACTGAAGTCTGCTTTGATCACGAACATGTATCACAGGAGCAGTCACCTTGGGCAATGGGGCTCAACTCAATCAGGCTCTGCAGCCTGAACACGGCTGTAAACCAAACTGGGAACAGACACAGCCTCTGAGACTGGTGAAGGCCAGTTTGATGACAGGAGATCCAGTACGGAGGTGATTTACAGCAGCTCTGATGAGGATTATGACTTCGGGGACGACAGGAACAGGTGATGCGAAAGAGGTGATGCGGCAGAACAGTGGAGCTGGAATATTTTCACATCTTAATCTGTGAATTGAGGATTTACTTTGACTAAACCAGAGGTCGATTAGGGTTAACAAGGCAATTAAACTTGTCTTAGTTTGATAACAAGAGAAATATGAATTCAGAGGGCAGTTGTATTTTTCTGTTTAGTAAGGGAAATAGGTATAAGAATATTTCCTTTCTTGACATTTTGTGAGTTTGTTTTGCTTACTTATTAGACTAAACGCTAAGACTCGTATCTCCCAACCTCAGACATCGCTCAGCTAAAACTATGGAGGGCTGTATAACTATCGCCTCCAGAGGTAAAAGTAGTATCATAAGACAGTATGGGCCGGGGCCAGCTGGTAGCATGCTAACTTCATCTATTGTATGCTACACAATACATAGACATGGTTGACATAATGTCAATAATGTTTCTTCACATTCTGTTGATGTTAGTTCATGTTTTGAACGTTGTAAATTAAAATTATGGCCATATCTTATAAATTACACCTTTAATCTTAATCACAAATTAGTGTTCTGGCGTAACTACTTACATGTAAACAGTAAATAAATGTCATTATAATTTGTTACAGTTAAGGAAAGAAATGTAATTAAATTACAGTTATTAATCAAAATGTTAATGAACACAAAAAGTTACATCCAAATATATTATTTGGAGTAAACAGCCTCTTTGTAGAATATGGCATTAATTTTGTTGCTTTGCATCTTTTCATGATGCAGGATTGTCTTCTCTTTTTTTCCCATCTTTCCAGACAATGCAGGTCAGCAAAGCCATTAGGACTAATGTAAGTGCAACACCATCGAGGGTAGGATGGCATACAGTACATCTACTTTATCCTCCATTGGGCAGTCTGCAGTCAAATTTAGAGAATTTTCCGTCTGCAGTTTGGTGCTGGGTAGACAGTATACAGTTAGTTTATCAAAGCTTTTGCACTGAAAAGAGCTGCCTCCTCAAAATGGGGTCAATCAGAACAGTAAGATTGAACCAAAACAATAATAAGAAAAGTAAAACTGCAGCAGAAAAACAAAACAAAGCAATGACCTGACAGACACGAAAAATGCAGGGTCAAGAGATAATCCTGTGTGGGTTTATCACTGTCACTGACCCCATTTTTGTTCTACTTTGTCATTTGATCCATTGTAAATATAGAAATACTCATTAGTGCAGATGTAATCCTAGAAGCGGCAAACCAGAAAATGGACATACAAATTGTTTTTGTAATGGTTTTTGGAAAGCAATGACAATCAATGTATTTTATCTTTTAGGTATGAGGAATTATTGGTTAACTTGATCAAATACAAAAAGAATAAGCAGCTGATGATACAAAGATGCACCACTAGAAATGTTTCAAACATCATAATAAACACAAATAACAAAATAAAACAAAATAAAATAAAGATAAATTAATATTGTAACAACCTTAGTGCCTAAGTCTGCAGCCTGAAGGGCAATACTCTTGACATGTAAAATAAATGAGTTCCAAATCTTTACAAATTGGTTAACAGAGCCATATAAGGACAATTTAATCTTTTCTAGTTCAAGAAAATATAGTTCATCTCCAATCCAATTTGTATGAGTACGTGTAATTGGGCTGTGGAGAAAAATTAATTTCAACAGAGTTAATTCTAGCAGCAACAGACAAATTAAGAAGAGACCATTGCTCAAAGTCTTGTTTAATTTGTATCAATAGTGGCACGATTTTTTTATTCATTAGTGTATCTGACATACACCAATATAAACAAAACCGGAGTCTGTAGTGTGTATTCTCTGGCTGGTCACTACAAAGACTTACATTTTCGTTAAGACAAAGACAAAGTTAAAAAAGTTAATCCCATTCCACTCTATCAAACACTTTTTCAGCATCTAAAGTGATCAAAGCTTCAGGAATACGGGAAATGTGAATAAAACTAGTTGGATCCAATGATATGATAGATGGATGGTATACGCCGAGCAAATAGCTTTGACAACAATTTCAAATCAACATTTAGAAAGGGGTCTTTGAAGTGCCTGAGTTAAAGTTTCAGGAAGCAAGCCAGAACAAAAGGCTTCAACAAACACATCAACCAAAAGTGGAGCCAGTTTCTCCCAAAATGTTTTAGAAACTCGGACAGAAAGCCATCGGGTCCAGGACTTTTACTGCTGCAAAGATCCTCAAGCCTTAAGCTCTGTTCCAGTGATTGGTCATTCAAAGTCCAACATTAAACTCCTCCATTAATATTTTAATAATTTTTGGCAGATTTAGACTCAGCACTTAGAAGAAGTAGAACAAGATCTAGATGAGGATTTAACCAGCAATTGAAATCTCCTCCCAAGATTAAGTGAAATGAGGACAAATCTGGTAACATTGAAAAAAGCCATCTAAAAAAAGCCTCATTGTCCAAGTTGGGAGCATACACATTCACCAGGACTACATTAATGTCATAAATCTTTACAGTAAACATAATAAATCGAGTACAATCAAAGACTGTCTTAGCATGAACAAAAGAAATAGATTCATGTAAAAGAATAGCACCTCCTCTACTTGAAAAGGAGGAAAGATACTGTATATTTGTCCCACTCAGCCACGTTTCAACTTAGAACTTTCTGTATTTTTCAAGTAAACTATATCGTATGTGCACCAAGATATTGTAAATAATGTAAAACCTTACTGCGTTTAATTGGATTGTTTAGGCCCTTGCAGTTCAGACTAGCAAATTTAAAGTAATAGGCTGTGTCATATAATAAGTACACCTAAAACCCAAAATGTGCAATAAATAGTAGAAAGTTAAAGATGTAAATGTAATATATAATAAAATATATATTGTATGCAATGAAACTGTCAAATATCACATTCTCTAGTATTTACAGTACGAGGCGGAAACAACAACACATACTTTGGCAAATACCATCAGGTATAAATAGAATACTGAACCAAAATCTGTACACACAGGTCACCGACATGTTGACAATAGCATAAGTTAACGGCTAGTAGGCATGCATAAAGATTCGCACATCAGTCTGGTTTTGGAACCTCAGCTGTTTTTAGTTTCCTGTTCACAAAGTCCATGAGATCATCAAATCTGGGCACTTGGAATGATATGTAATGTTGCAGGGTAGCAAATGCCAAATTTTACATTAGGACACGAGTGAAGCTCCTTCTTTACCCAAATGACGGCCACCCGCTGCTTGGCCACAGTGGGGGTGAAATCCGGGAAGATGAATACCCTCTTTCGATTTTATACCAAGGGAGAGGCTTCTCCAGCACAGTGTAGAATGTGTTTTCTCGTTTGAATCTGGCTCACCCTGATGACCATCGGATGTGGTGGCTCGCCTTCCTTCGATTTAGCATGCAGCTTGCAAGTGGCCCTGTCCAACATGGGTTTTGCCTCCAGTTCTAGCGAGTCTTGTAAGAGTTGTGCGACAAAATCTGTGTGCGGGGACCCTCTACTTACTTGGGTAGTCCAACCAGGCGAATATTTTTCCATCTGCAGCATGTTTCCAGGTCTTCACATTTATTTGTTCAGAGACTTGACCGTAGCAGATAGGGTATCACCATTAGCTTGTAGCCAGCCCGTTATCATGCTCATTAGCCGAACGCTCCAGATCCAAAATAGACCCAAACTGGCCAACAACTTTTTCCAACAGCTTCAGAGCAGCTGTTAGCTCCTTTTTAATCACTTCTGACATTATGGATTCAAACTTTGTGATGATTTTGCCCTGCATATTGTGCATCATATCCTTAATACTTAGCATAGCTTCATTAGCATTTGGCTTTTCCCGAGAGTCAGGCTCAAGAGATTGATTAGGCCTGTTGCGACTGGGCTTGGCAGACTTGTTCTTTGTTCAAAGAGTCACTATGGCATGTAAGGACCAAATTTATAAAAGTTAACACCTTCCTGAGGAGCTCCCCCAAAACACGTCCTTTTTTATGTTTTTGGTGACAAAGTATATGAAAATGCACACTGGCAGGACAGGATTATGTTCTGCCTTCAGACCAACAGTTCATGGTGAGGATAAAGCTTTCATAATGCATCAGTTGATCTTGATTTTTATTTAACAGAGATGCTTCCATCATGTCACAGATGACTGTGTTGAGAAAATTACTAACTAATGGAAGACACGTTCTTAATGGGAAAAATGCGTTCCAAAAATCTGTCTATCCACATGACTAAATAATTGCTGAAGAAGCAGGGCCCTGTTTTTAAGATAAATTGAGCTGTTACTAAGGTTTTGTCGCAGCACAAAGAAGCTGTTTATAGCACAGAGGCCTCAGAAAAACCATTTTCTGACCAAACAAGGTAAATGAAGCATAATTGGAAGCCCATTACAAAATTGAAAAACGGGTGCCTTTTGTTTTAACTGTGTTAGAATCGAACTGAGGGTGCCTCTCCTACTCTGTAAACCTGCATCAAACTGCAGGGCTCAATAATTATAATGTTCAAGATCCTTCTGAGGGGCAAAGAAAATCAATAGACTAAGGACAAAGAACCTATAGCCATCACTTAATTCTCTTATCACTGTGATTTAGGGGAAGAGGAGGATGTTAAATAACTGTAAATCTTCAGCTATGACTTTGAGGGTGCTTTATGGCAGTTCTTACAGCGTCTCCCAGACAGAATGTCCATACCTTCCACAGACCACACAATTTATAGCTTTATTACCCTTTGTCTTAAAGAGCAGGGAGACATAGCAGGGGGGAAGGAGATAACAACCAAGCACATGGGGGGTTGGAGGGAAAAAAAAGTAGAATGCCATCATCGACAGAGACATATCTCTGTGACAGGTTTATGACTCAAGAGCAGGGCTTGGGGGTGGACAACTAAAAAGCATGGGTGTCCCACTCCACCGGGCCACTATCCCCAAACTGCAGCACATGCCCCCCTGTGAAGGAAACAGAATTTAATTTCTGACTTATCCCCTGATAATCAGATTTACTCTGCTGTTCAGTTGCCTCCCTGTCACCCTGCCACCACGCCTTCCTGGAGGTCACAGGGAGGACTGACAAAGGGGGAGGGTTGAAGCAAAGGAAGGCAGACAGTAAAAGGGAGGCGGAGCACTTTTTCACCACAGAGTCATGAGTTCCTCTGGACCGGGCAGATGCTTCCTCATATTTTCTGGCTGCACTGACAAGTGGCTTATTGTTTCCCTTGATAAGGGTACAGTGTTCCCGGTAATGGGAATTAGAGCGAGGCGTAAGTCACTGAAACACTGAGTGGGTGAGACTGAGTCAATACATAATAGGAGACTTCTCATGGATGCAAAAGGCACGTTTATTATCAGTGATCTTTAAAAGAGCAAGGCCTCTTATTTGTCTTCAAGCTACACTCATGGGTAGTGTGAAGGCCAGAAATAAAAGTTACACTTTGCTTGACCCCTGTGAAAGCGGTTTCAAGTGTTTGCAGACAAATGCCCCGACACCGTGTTCTGAACTATGTAAACTCATGACTGACAGAAAGCTGACAAACAAAACCTTATTATTAGTGTGTGAAATGGGGGGGGGGGGGGGTTTCTAATGCACTTAAGCTCATGATGAAATCTTGATTTTTTACTAATAATAGTCATCACCTCCACAAAGGAAATAATGTTTTTGTTTGTTAATGTTTTGTGTTGCGCCTATGGCATAGATTGCCTTTCACTATCTACGTGTACGTTGATGCAGATTTCGACACAGAAGAAGATAAAACATTTCTTAACATTTTTTTTTTTTTTTATTATTAAAATAATATTTTTTGATGACTGTGCATTATTGTGCTATATTTAACTGCTTGGACGCAGTGGAATGCTGACATAGGCTTTTACGGCATGCAAACAACACATTCAGTTGATAGAGAGCAACATTACCATTCATTTGAAATTGTGTTTCTAGTTACATGTTGAATGTAAGTCTAAGATTCACTTTACTCTTACCACTGCGTTGCCAAATTCTCCGTAACATATCTGGCTCCTAAGCAGCTAAACGATCCACTATTATTGCCAGCTAGTCACTAACTTTGTCTGCAGTGAGAGAGAACCGAAAAACCCTGTGGATTGGACACCTTTCAGATTCACATAGATCCATTCATAATAAAAATATTTATTGCAGCAACTTTAACCATGAGAAAAGATATAAATAATAAGTGTGTGCGTGCTGTGGCCAACTAAACCTAGTAACAACAAAAACAGAACAGAAGTCATTGCTGAACCTCTATATCCAGCACGAAGTGTGTTACAAGAGAAGCGGATCTACTTGTAAACACAGTTTGACCCAGTTACTGACCTTCTCCCCCAAACAATGCTGACATCAAAGGGAGAGTTTGTATTCTCCCGCTTGATAAGTTATTGTCAACAGCTGCACAGACAAGAAATGACCATTTGCCAGAACCTCACACTGAACAGCAGACAGGAAGTCAACAACACAATGGTCTTGTCAAGTGATAAACACAAATGTTTGATGGCTCACACTTCAAAACCAGCAGCAAATCTATAATCACTTCCCTTTCCGAAAAAGCGCGTACGTACAAAAACAAACAAACTTCAATGATTGTGTCTCTTTGGGGGTGTAGAACCATGTAGCAATTGCATTTCTGAGAAACTTTAGCAATCACATCCTCAGCAGCATAAAATCTACACCGGACTGGTGAAACAGAGCTGCACAAATTGAAAACCAGGGGAGAGGTTTAGTGGGGAAAAAATGCACAATTACATACCCTCAGAGAGCGATTTGTGGATGTGTGTTGAGATTCTTGAATTCTGAACCATCCAACATGGTCAGTGAGCAGAGCAGCAGTGAGGGTGTCCTCTTCCTGACAGCTCCCCCTAGGGCCCTGGAATACATTAACCACTGTGGTCCACATGAGTGTTGAGAATAATTACTCACTGCTGCCATGTGACACCCTCAATAAATTAAACTCCTCTTTAAGTTTTAAAGGCAAATGCATATTGTGACCATCACTTAGAGGCAGGCCTGTCCGTGCTCGTGCATAATTTGCTGTAACAGTGTGTTGCCGCGACTTGGTTACTCGACCCAGCAGCTGACTACAGATCAGTGAGCAATGTGCCGATGAAGTCGGAGGCAAAAGAGGAAGTGTGGAGGAAAAATTGCGTCAAAGTCTTTGTGTCTTCATAATTAATAAATTCTAGTCCATCAAGCTGTAATCTAATTAGAACGTATGCCTTCATCTGCCATGAATCATTTTTGCACTTTGTTAACTAAACTGGGGGGAAATAATCCAGACCCATCATTGTGATTTAAATAATTTTTATTTTTTTCATTGTGGAAAAGCACAGAAAGAGTCAGAGGCCGAATACAAAAGGATTGTTAATCCCCCTGTAGCTAATGGCCTCAAAGAAAATGAAAATGTGATTTAATAATTGACAAATTTAGCCCAGGTTGCTTACATTTTTTGGCAATAGCTGTGATCCATAAAATCAGTTTTTTTTTAAACAGCTGCATGTCTAAAAGAGGTAATTACATTCTCTGGAAAGGTATAAAACCTAAGTAAACACACCCAGCAGACAGCTGTGGATTAGGGGTGAGATGGAGATGTCATCCCGTCCTCACGATGGCACATCTGGAAGATAACTGAAAAATACAGCTGGCGATAGGTCCTTTCAATAAAAGTCTCTCTAAATAAATTTCCACTGTGCAGAAGTTAATACAGCAGTGACAGCCCAAAGAGAAACTCACTGCGTTGTGCTGAGCAATATCATCTACAGAAAAAAAAAAAAATCTGACAACCTCAAAAAACTAATTACGTGTCACACCAGGCTTATATTGAGATAATTTTACTGGCTTGAGTGCAGTCTGAACTTATTTGTCGCACACAAGGAAACACCTTAAGGATAATTCTCGTAAATGGCAAGTAGGTCTCTTCACTTTTTTCAGCTACTGTGAAGCAACATTTGTGAACAACCATGCCAGCTGTCAGAGTAGGAACACATTTACTCAAAGTCCTCTCCCTCCTTCTCCTCTCTCCAATGATGAACTTGACAATTCCAGTCTTATTAGTCTCCTTGGAGCCAATGCTCTGCCATTACACAAAGAGACCACCGGCTTCAAGCTGAGTGAAACTTTATATTTCCCTTCCGTCTGTGCTCTTTTCAACAAGCACTAATGATCTCGATGAGCAACACTAGCGAGACAGAGCGGGTGAGAAAGGGAGACACAGAGCAGATATAGAACCCAAATGTAGGGTGTAGATAGTGTAACATGATTAGTCGAGTCTCCAACTAAGGCCTTCAGTCAAAGGCAGCAACAGTAAAGATCACAAGACACATTAAGAGACTCTCTGTCGTGACGCGAAAGAACATCTGAGTTCTCAGCTGCCGTCATTCATTTTCATAATGACAGTGAATGCAGTTGAAAGCAGTGGGATCTCTGAATGGCATTAAGCTTTCAACTTTGATTAGGTGACTTGCAGGAGATGAAGAGAAATCATTTAGGGGAGGATAAGTGTGTCAGGAGATAATGGCTCCACAGGTTGAATATGGTGAAGAAACACTGGCTCCGACTGAAGCTGATGAAACACAGCAACAACCTGAGAAATCCAGGTGCGTGCATGTTTGTCTGCATTCACTTGAACGCGGCATATGCAGTTTGTCTGAATTTGTGTTTTGTGCACGTGCCCGCATGGATGCAGCGCTTGTTTTTTTGTGTGTGCATCTGCCTGCCAAAGATCTCACTTTCTTTGTGTTTCACGCCAGGCATCTTGGTCTCAGTGTCAGCATTTCACATCGAGGTGGCATGTCTTGGAAAACAAAACTAAGAGGGCTAAATATCTCCAGTGTAAGTACTTTGTCTCGGCATATTTAGCCAAATGTGAAAAGTTCATTACTGTTTGATTGTTCACATGGAAAATTGTCAGCCTTTGAGCTCATGAGAATTCTCGCACACAAATATTTCTATTTCACCATCAAACTATGGCCAACAACATGAACCAGAGTGAGGGGCTGAGTTCATCACCTAAAGATTCAAATCGCAGCTGTGAAAGTACAAAATCCTTCAAAATGTCTTTTAAAACTTTACGAATGTTCTCTGTGTCCTGACCAAAACAAAACATGATGACAGGTGCCAGTTTATGACATCCTTCTCTTTATCTCGGAGTCTCCTCAATTTCCCCCGACAGAGAGAGAAAAGACAGAGAAGGGGAGGGGGGTGTTGGGGTGAGCGCAAGGGACCTGAAGTGTGTTTAGGAGGAAGATGGCTGTCAGTAGCTGTCAATCGTCAGCTTTTTGATGCCATCGTCTTGGCACAGGCCTGTCTGTCTCACAGTGTAACAGCTATCAAAGACTCACTCACAGCAAAGAGAGACGCCGGGGTGGAAACACAAGCAAATCCACACATTCTCTCATTTACACCTGGCATAATAAACTTTGTGAAATGTGGGTCTGTGAATTATGAAGGAGCTCGATCACTCTCACCTGAAGAGAAAAAAAAAAACAATTGTTGAAGTGATACGGCAGTCCCGTTAGTGCATTGCATATGATTATTGGTAAATGTTTGGAAAAAGATATTGCATTCGTTTCAGTTTATTCTCTTTACTCAGTGCTTACATGGTGTCATGTGCTTACAGTGTTACATGCTGCTAAAAGTTAATAAATGGGTTTACAAGTCGTAACTAATGGCTTTATAAATGGCTGAAAATCATTTGCTTTATAGATCAATAGAAAGCTTTAGAATAACACTCATATTGCCAGGTTGCAAAATTACGGAAGAGGATTAGGGCCGCGTGCGAAAAATGTGCCCCTAACTCAAATACATTTTTCACATGTGGCCCTCATCCTCTTCCGTGAAAAAAAATCCTTCTGTTCGTTTTGTCTATGTTTTCTTGCAGCATTTAACTTGCTTCGTCTATTTAGCTCTTTAATTGATCTTGATGCCTTATTAGAGAGCAAGTCATTATTGAGGAGACATCGGGTTCATTACTTGATAATGAGTCATCATGTCTGCAGTTATAAACATAGGTAAATCGTTTATATATAGGGTGCTTCCACTACAACACATAGTAGTTTCATCAAACTGTCCAAGAAAGAAAGAAAGAAAGAAAGAAAAAACTGCAGTTATAAGCCCAAAGCATCAATAAATGCCTGATGAGAAGGTTACATTCAGTTCATTCAGTTACATTCATGTTATCAGAATGTACCACGGATAGCCATGGAATACATCAGGACTGTTCCCAGTACAAACAATGGTTCTAATGATCTGATTTGTTTGCTTTCCTTTGGTCAATTTCAGCAGCTCCAAGTAACAAATCATTCCACAGTACACAATGCACCGCAGCAGGGGAAATGTTCCAATAGAGAGCAGCACAGTCGCGCATTTCCAATGATCGATATCATGATTGATTGGGCAGTGATCTGTCAAAAGAAAGTTCCACACTGGTTGCCTTTATTTTCTTATTATTGCCTGCAACCGAGCATTTTAAGGAGTGTCACCATACGTTGCTTTTGGTTGATAACATAAAACTGTCCTGCTGTCCTTGGTGAACTGTCTGCTTTTCATCTTGTCTGAGACGGATCACTTCCACTGCCTACAGTTCCCACACCACACCTCAGACAACATTAGGATGACTGTGTCCAGATGACCAGATCACAACTGGACACGGAAGGCGGACAAGGAGCTGTTGGCCTCTCCTACCAAACATTTACGTTCTGTTAGGCTTGTGTTTTTGCTTCACTTTGTCCATTTGGCAGGTACACATACAGACAGAACAATGAAATATGACAGGATCCCTACTCAAGTGCGTAGCTGCCTTCAGGAAGTCCTGTCAGCGCTTACCATTTGGCCTTGAACCTGCACTAAACTATTGAATTCATCATGCATAAAACATTAAAGATGTACATCCAAAAGGCTGTGGGTGCCTGTTTATTGGCACTCACAGCTCTATAAACCATTTTCATCCCTTGCAGGATGAGACACACATGCTCTGCAGTCCTATTGATGGCATTTAACACAGAATATAAAACATAAAACACAATAATAAACAAGCGGCGCAAATAAATCTGATTCATAATAACCTCGAGGTGGGATTTATGTAAGCAAAGATAGTCTTTGTGCAAATTGATGGTACAAGCTCTATCAAAGCACCAGTGAGACACTAATATAGTCTTATAAACACACCAGCAACACTCTAAAGTAGCTTCATCTCTCCTCTTTGGCTGGCCTAAGTGCTTAAGTAATGTATTGCTTTCATAAGTGTGCAACTTTGTAGCACATTCTTGGGTGGAAATATGTTTTCATCCTTTCAGTAGTGTGATTAAGAATAAAATACAAAGAGCATTACTGTGGAATAAATTCAAACAGTGACATAAAGCAGGAAAGCGTTCTCTCTCTCTGAGAGGCTCCTGTGACAATGGCAGGGAGCTCCATCGCCGGTACACACTGTCCCCCTTGCACCCAAGCTAATGTATCACCTCTGGATTGCAGTAATATCTATCTGATGGATGTTTTCTGAGTGGAGTGGGCCTCGTGGACCCCAGACGGCAGCCCAAGTCGCTGGGAGCAGCACACAGAGGAGATTGTGCCTCTGCTCCTGGAGGGCCATTACACTGCTATCCTCCTGCTCTCCAGAGCCCGAATCCTGAATCCCACAACTCCTCCCTGTCCATTCATCCTGCCTTCGTTCCCATTCTTCAGATAGTTGTGTGTGTGTATGTACATGTATGCATGCCTGCTCACATGTGTTAGTCACAGGTCTCCACTGAGCTGCCGACTGCCATCCCGGTGCGATGCCTGGGTTCCTCCAGTCAACTTTACTGCCTTCATTTGGCCTGATGAATGGCTAGCTGCCTTATCAGTCCCTCTGCCTGCAATCTCAAGTGGTTCCCTGGAGCCTCACACCACTTGCAGGTGCGGTCGCTCTGCCTGCTTCCTTTACATACACAGCACACACTCGGAGACATAGCAAACAGAGGCGCAGAATTACATACTGATGATGCTATTCTACATGTACAGTTAAAAAAAACACACTCGACTCGAAAAGGACGTGAGCAGAAACAATGCACCAATTTGTAGCAGCCAAAAACTCTGCAGAGCCCAAACACACACACACACACACACACACACACACACACACACACACACACACACACACACTCA
>JBBPCS010000573.1:9342505-9352549 GCA_037974645.1 Hollardia meadi | reverse complement strand
TGTTGTTTTAATGCTGTGGAATCTGTTGTGGAGTCGTTGTTATATAGTGACTCTGTACTGTCTTGTAACTGTATTACGATTTCTACCTCCTGCCCAGGGACAACAGATGTAAATTAGCTGAAAACTATTTAAAACTAAAGTTGCGCTATTCCTATCAATTAAGAAATTTGGAGAGCATCTTTCATGGTTTTTATCTTCTCACACAGGAATCTAAACAGTGAAAAAAGTGTTGATGCACACAAACGTTTACATCGCACTCATGAATTGCACTGATATGCAGTACTGAGTAATATTCAGGAAGACGGTGAGAACAACAAACAAAGATAAAATTGTTCAAAGGGCTTGTTTGGATTGCAAAACCTTTGTCCTGGAACTCTGATTTTTAGTGTTTTGAAACACTTTTTTTTTTAATACATAAAGACTAACTGTCCTGTTTGATATAAAATACTTAATTTTCTAATTCTAATTCCCTATCTAATAGTTGCCTAACCTACAAACTTTTTGCAATAAACTTAAATAAAAATCAATAAGTTGAGCTCAAAAGGTCAAGCAAAGCAAACACAGATGGCTCTGTACAAAATGTACAAAAAGGAATGAGAGATTCAGTGGATTTAGAGCTGTTCAACCTCTTCTCAGGAAGAAACCGTCCCAAACACAATGGCTACAGATATTAAAATGCTTTTTTGCATCGGACTTGCTGTTGTACTAACAGGTATGAGATGGTGGTTTTGTGTATAATCTGGCAGGTGACAGACATTTCTTAGATTGGTGGTAATAGTTGCTGCTGCTCTGTTTCTCATCGGTCAGGTTTGGGAGAGTTGGCCTTAATTGGGAAGAGCCACAGTGGAGGGAAGGACGATCCTTTGCTGCAGTATGTTGTTAACAACTCACTGAGGGAGCATCCAGTCCTCACCAAACTCAAACTGGTAAGAAAACCAGAGAAAACAACACTATTCTGATACGGAGGCGATCACTTAAGCACATCACTTCCATTATTGCAATTCCCTTCTTACTTGTCTTGCATAAGTGTGACGCTGCTCAGCCTCAGATCACGTCAACCAAAAGATCTCATGTTAGCCCCAAGTTAATATCTTAAAACTTGTTCAAAATTCTTTACCTCGTCACCTTTAGCTTAGCATGGGCAGGCACCTGCCAACTTCTATCAACATGCTGAAGCCACCAGCAGGTTATTTAGGTCAGAAGAAGGCTGGTTCGTCATCGGGCACTCCAGGCTAGAAAGTAAAGATGATTATGGCTTTGAAGTTTTTACTTCTAAAGTTTGGATCTGACTGATACGGAATTTAACATCAGTGAACACTGTGATAACTTTTAAAAAGCAGCTGAAGGCACACCTTAGAATTTAATTGGTCTAAATTTTGTTTTGTGTCACATGAAATTCGATTGTCTTTACTTTCAAAACAGCAAAGTTATAAAGAACGCATGCTGGTAATCACTACATGTTTTCAGGATTTCAGCAGTATGGTTTTTGACCACTGGAGGGCGACACAGTGCAAAAGCACGCTACACATCTAGGCCTACACGTAATCTAGTGAGGAGTACCAGGAAATGTTGTTTATCCATTTAGAAAGAAAATTTAATATTAAATGATTTTCTATTTTCATTTCAGAGAACCCTTGAAGACCGGTGGAGTGTCATGATGGTTGCCACCGAACAAGCCCAGTTTATGGCAAATCTCATTAAACTGATAAATGCAACGAGAGCTATTGAGATTGGTGAGATTAAATAGAAGAATATGGAAGCAAAAGAGACCATAATAATTGGAATTTCAAAAGCAACTGACTACCTAAGTGTGAAATCAAAGCACTACTGACAGGAGCGTTGATTCAATTTGAACGTTTAAACAGTTTTTAACAGTTATTTAACCAATCAAATGTGAGCAACTGGATTTTTTTTGATTTTTTTTAACTTAAAATGACCAGTTGAATTTGAACAAGTAATGTATTTTCAATACTGGACACCAAAAAATTAAAATTACTTTAAAAGCTTTTGAAATTGTACAACCTGAAATTGACTTCTCGAATTGAAACTACCTTAATTGTGATAGATGGTGTGTCACTGCTATAATCTTTATTACTAGTATTCAGGTTTAACATTAAGTATTGATTAAATCTTACAACTAGGTATTTGGTTGCTTATGAGATTCAAATCCATATATGCAGTCTCTAATATTTTATCATCTTGAAAGGACTAAAAATCTGAAGCGGTTCAGTTAACATTAAATTTATTCTGCAGGGATGTACACAGGGTACAATGCATTGAGCATGGCTTTGGCTATGCCAGAGAATGGAACGGTGGTGGCTTGTGAAATAGAAGACACCTATGTGAACATTGCCAAACCGTTTTTCAAAGAGGTGAGAGAATATCTTTCTAAAAAGCATGACTCAAGCAATCATCATGAAGACATTGTCTACTACACACGATAAACAAAGATACTGTAAAAATTTGGATTTTTTTTCATGAAACCCTCAACATTAAATCCATAGTACTATTTGCATTGCACAACCTGCCACTTGTGCAAAACTTGAATTTGGCATTCTGCAAATTGAGTAAGATTCATTGTTGCTTCTGTCAGGCCGAGTTTGTGCGGCAGACAGCATGCTGTATGTACAGAACCTTCTGTCAACATGTCTTCACAAAATGCTGCCAGCTCGACAGCAAAAAGGTGTCTGCTCAGGAAACATGTGCCACCATAAAGATGCAAAGCCAAGCAGTACAATAAAAACAGTTAAACAAAGGAGAACAAACACGTTAAATGCCTGCAGAACTCTGAATTTATATAATTTAATCTTTTCTACAGGCTGGAGTTGAAAATAAGATTGATGTACGGCTTCAAATAGCCATGACGACACTGAGTAAGTGCCTTTGTTATCAATCATGATTTCTGATAAAAATGATTTTTGCATTTTAATTTTCCCCTCTGTTTCATCAGATGCACTGATAGCGGCCGGGGAAGCTGGAACATACGACTTTGTGTTTATCGACGCTGATAAATTTAACTATGACAAATACTACGAGAAGTCCCTTGAGCTCATACGAAAAGGGGGCATCATTGCGATTGACAATGTAAGTGCACCTTACACGCGAAGGTTGAGCAGCTGGTGGGGAACATACTGAGAGATGTACAGTATGTTTGGACTGCGGTCAGAATGAAAGAGTTTCTGTTACATTTGAAGGTGCTGTGGGGCGGAAAGGTCGTGAATCCTGCTCCCAATGACATCACCTCCCAGGGTCTGGATGCTCTCAATAAGAAGCTGCACAAGGACCAGAGGATTGATCTGAGCATGCTCATTGTAGGTGACGGGCTGACCATTGCCATCAAACGCTAAAAGTGCTATAGTTTAAAAGTTTATTTCTCTTAGTGATGCTTTAGTTTACTTTTCTTTAATTAAATAAAAACATTGAATATCCTATGTGGAGTGATATCTGCCTATTGTGCATTTTTGTCAGCTACAACAATCATTGCATTACACATTAAAACTCCCTGTCTATGTTTACTGTCTTTACAAGGAAAGCAATCATGAAAGTTCATGTTTCAAGCATCAAAAAGACATTCCAAAATCAATCAACAGTTCTTTTCTTTTCTTTGACACACAGCATGAAAATATCTTTTGTTTACAGGCTGATATTATCAGTGAAATAACAAAATGATGTAGGTGTAATAAAGTCAAGGTATAACTAAAGACTTTTACTCCTCAGCTAAACGTGGAAAAACACATAGCCGAGAAGCCCCATACAACAACATGAGTGTTGTATGAACATCTGTGTTTTATATGATTTTGTGATGTAATGACATTAACACAGAACAGTTAAGAGTGTAAAAGCTCAAATATCATTCATACTTCATGTCTCACACCTAATAGTTTATGCTTACTTTTATGGGCTTAATATAATTATTTGATGAGTTTGACAGGAAAATTACAGTCAACGTGTTGGCATTAAATTAAAACATAAAACAGTGGTGAAAGAAGTACTCAGATCCTTTAATTGAGTGGTGTAGTTTGTTCCAAATAAAAGCCAGCACTCTGCAGGCTGAACATCTATTAGAGAATATATTGCTGTGGCGTTTTACAAGTAAAACTCCTGCATTGTAAATAATACGGATGTAAAACAGACCTATTATCAGCAAAATTCACTTTAAATAGACGCAGTGGAGTAGAAAAGTAAAACTTTTCCTTTCAAAATAAAATACCATAAAATGTAAACACTCAAAAGTGTGCCTAAGTGGAGTATTTGAGTAGGCCTACATAAAACAACAAAGAAAGAACCAACTATGCATACGTTTAACAAAGTGAATCCTGCACTGCTTGAAGAGACCCAAATACATGATTTTAGCCTGTATTTTCAGTATGAAATGTGAACCTTTAAATTTAAGTAGCCAAGTTAGTAAGAGGTGCCTGTGAAGGACTGGCATGTGCTGTTTAAATGACGTCATCTGCTAAATACAGTAAAGCAGGTTAATTGTGAAACACTGTGGCCACAGGTAATAATAATAATAATAATAATAATAATAATAATAATAATAATAATAATAATAACTACTACTGTCAGTTCAGCCACACCACTGTGGCCTGCGTCAAACTGTACTGTACAGTAAGCTCTCATTAAACCATCAACTGATGCTGGCGACGGTAATAAAAGCCTGCATGAAGCGGCCTTCCAGATGAATATTTTCAATACAAACCAAAACGTTCAACATTGGATAGCAGTGCCGTGATTAGAGGGACGTCCACAGGCCTGGATTTGACCTCAGGAAAGTTTAATGAGAAGGAACTGATGCATGGCCTGAACGATAGCCTTGCAGGATTCATAGAGAAGGCGCACCATCTGGAGAACCAGAATGGTCTGCTGGAGAGAGAGATCGAGGAGATCAGAGGGAACCCGTATCTTGTCTGGAGGAGGGACCCGAGCTGAGACACTTAGTTGGTTCAGGATATTACTCATCAGAAGCATCAGATTGAAACTGAGCATGCAAATTTAGAGGACAAGCTGTCCATCTTGAGACGACAACATGAACAGGAGGCACGTAGCAGATCTGATGCCGAGAGCAACATTTTGCTCCTTAAAAAGGACATCAGTGACGCGTATCGGGCTGAAGTCTTGTGGACGAGATCCACTTCCTGAAGAGAAATCATGAGGCCGAGGTGTCAGAGATGTTTGGCCAAATCCAGGATGCGCAGGTGAGAGTCAGGGCGCGTGAATTTGGCAACCCTGGTGTCACTGCGGCACTCCGGCACATCAGGGAACAACTGAAAGGTCATACAGGTAGGAGAAACTTTCCAATTTCAGTTTGCAAGATTAAAGGAGGCAGCTGAGACCAAGAGGGAGGCGTTAATGGCGACCTGGCAAGAGATTCAGGAGTACAGGAGGCGACTGCAGGCTAAGAACATTGAACTGGACTGCGTTACACCCGGCCTTGCTTTAGCCGCCCGGGAGGCCCTCACAGATGAGCTGAGCCCCAGTACAAGTTTGTAGAGGAGATCATAACAGAGACCACCAGGGGAATTGAGATGTCAGAGTTTGAGGAGACAGGATCGGAGGAAGTTGAGGTGGGAAAAGATGAGCCGGAGTGTACCAAAAGAGATACAGGGGGCAGTGAGGAAGAGAAGGATAATGAAGACAGTCTAGAGGAAGGTGGTGAGCAGATTCAAGTAGTGTCGGCAGATCCAGTGATTGTAGGTGAGGTGGAGTTTGGTGAAAAAGGTTAGAAAAGTAAATAAGAGTCTGAGGAGACTAAAACATTGACTATGAAGGGAACAGTGGCATAGATAAAAATACTCACAGCAAAGTTTTATTCAGAGAGAGGCTTGATGAGGAAGAAAAACACAAAACAGTAGCTGAAAACACAGACAAAGAAGCTGCAGTGACAATGGCAAACAGATCAGAAGAATCTCATTTCAAAAGCAGATGATTTAAAGCCAGAGGTCCCTGCGGAGGAGGAGATTCTGAAAAAAATCTGATGGTAAATTCTAGGAGTGACTCTGGGAGTGATAGTTTTGTCTTGGCTAAAGCGAAGAAGCCTGTTTATGAGGCCTCGATGTCCAAGGAATCAGACAAAACTCAAGAGCTAAGCTGTGTTGTTCAAGTGCAAGAAAAGGTTCACACTTTGGCTTCACAAACAGCTGTGAAAGCCAAAGATTTTACAGCAGAGACAAAGAGCACTCTGTCCGTGGACGCAGAGGAGCTCAAGTATCATCAAGTACAACAACCCAGAGTGACGAAAAGAAAAACAGCCATAGAGTGCCAAAGCAAACCAATAAATATGAAGCTGCAAAAGGTGAAACTGGTAAAGGTAAAACTGAGAAGGTGGAGAGGAAGAGGAAGCAAGGATAAACATTTTCACCTTAAATTTAACGAGACAGCAGTTGATAGGTGGGATACTGAAGCTAAAAACAGAGAATGAGAACTCAAAGCTATAACCCTTTCTAAAGCGAGTGCATGATTCTTCAAATATTTGCTACAACTTTGCCTTTTGACTTAACTAATGTAATCATGAATGTAACAAATGAAAAGTTGCATTTGAGTTTATGTGCAGAAAAATAAATTCAATATAAAAAAGGCCTCTGAATATTTTTGCAATAAAGTTAAACGTCAAAATGTATCGATGTATACAAATATCCTCCATCTGTCAGATGTTGAGACCAACTGAAGACCTGCAAGAGGTTGTTGTAGCTTCTGCAGTTCGATATCAGGCAATTGATGAAAATAATTATTACTTTACACAGCGAGTGCCACTCCACACATACCACAAAAGACTGACAATTGATAAAACTTTTTTCTAACATGTACACTCTGGGGACAAACAACTGTCAATGCTACAGGAGTCGGGGAACAACATGATCATCCTAGTGCAGGATCAATCAGGACAAGAAGAGCCAGTCACAGCTGGGCATTTAAAAAATGGAGAGCCCATCTCAACCCTTAACTTTTGTTCAAATGTATAAATCTGGAAAAGGTGTGATATAGATGGATATATATGGTAATACATGATTAATGAAAGTAATTATTTTCTACCTTAAAACATGAGTTAGTCCTCTTAAATTTCTCTTTATTGATCATTTCTTCTGCAGGTCTTCTGGTCACTTTCCTGCCAGTGAAGGACTCACTGTTGCTTTTGTGTTCCCAAATTAGTCTCTTGACCACCTTTTTAAAAAAAAAAAACCTTTTTTAAACTTTTTTTTGTTACCATGTAAGAAAATGTCTCAGTTGGTCCAAATTTGGCTTTTTTTCCTTTATAGCTTCCATTAACTTTTAGTTTTCCCTTCTTGCAAGGTTTCAAAATCAGACCTGCAACATTCATTTTTTTTTTTATAGTGAAGGCACTCTTACTCCATCTATCCAACATATAAGTGTAAACAAATTTTTCTAAAACTAAAGTTTGTAGTGAAATTAAGCATCCCCTTTCCAAAAATATCACTTAAGAGAACCTTTAAAACTCAAAGCGAAACAGCCAGGACTTTGGCATTAAGGCAAATTCCTGGTATTACTTGAGTAGCACACTGGCCCTGGCCCGACACATTTAAAAGAAAAGGCAGCTTTGACGCTCATTGAATTTTACAGCTTGAGCTCATCCAAAGAATGGCAGAAACTGCTAATATTTAAAATTCAAATTAACACTGAGGATTGGACACTAAAACACTGACTGGTGCTTCAATTTTAAAAGAAAATCTGCAGGATTTTTGAAACCCGATTCCATGTTTTCTTTCCGAATGTATAATGATAAAACAATAACTTTAAAATCAATTGTCAAATCACCAATTGTGAAAATAACAGGAGCATTTACTGAAGCTGCTTCAGGTTCTTAAAAAAGTACTTAGAAATATTAGATAAGCTAGTAAATTTACTGCCCATTCATAAGTTCTACACCATTAAACTACAACCAATCACATCCCATTCTACATGATACAGGCCTCTACAAGGTTAACATTAAACAAACTGGATAATAAGTTGCTAGTGGAGCTTCAATCACATATAAAAATGCATTTTGTGGAGTTCAAAGACTTTATTGAAAATTCATACATACACATTAAGGACCTTCAGCACTTCCTGTTGGCTCGTCACTGCCCAGTACAGGGAAGAACTTTCCGAGTGCACAGGTGCAACTTTAAGTTACACCACTTTAGGACAACGATAGGTTTGGCATTACTGTGAACATAAATTAAGTGCCCCCCCCAGTTTTCTGTTAGTACAGAATGAACAAAATCTAATTCTGCTTGGTCAGCCAAGTGAACAGGCTTCTCTTCTACTGAAGAGAGCCAACTTTAAGCAACCCAAAAACTGCCCAGTTTAGAGGGAGCTTTAACAGAACATCACAAAGCCTGATGGCCAACGCAAAATAAAACATTAGAGTTTTAGTATGTCCTTGTGTGCATTAATAGGAAGGGTGCAGCAGTATTTAAATAATAGCAGAAAAAGTCTCGTGTGCTTAACATGGTTTGCAAATGAAACTGGAGATGACAGGAACATCAGATGGTTATGAATGTAAAATCAGAGAAGGTATGAAAACCACACAAAACCTTGAACTGATGATCTCACCAAAAAAAAAAGTGTCTGGGATTATCACAATAAAGCCACACAGACATGATGACAGCAAAGGGATTGTATTGGATTTCATTATTATGGCAGTACTGGACAAGAACAATGACATTTATAAATAATATGCCACTCAACTTTGTCTTGAATAGATGCAACTACAAAGTAAAAAGCAACAAAGGTAAAATATACCACGAACTTGAAGTGGTACTCAAGTTAAAGTTTGTTGTCGTAGCCTTTGAACCCATCTCTCCAAAGATATCCCCTTGCTGGTTTGAGTCGGACATATATTTAAGGCCAGATTCCTCTGATATTCCCGAGTCCCTTGCAGTATGAAGAATGTTTAGGCTTCCAGTTCCAAGCCAAGACCAAGCTTGTGGCCTCCTGCATTGATGTTCTTGCCATCGACCAGGCCAGACAGGGTGAGTTTCACACCTGCACAGGTGAGAGGAACCAACATTAGCATGTTACATGCACATTACATTACTTTTCTCAAACGTGTGTTCTGAGGCTTCTGAGAATGAGGCTTGACAGGAAAACGCAGGCTGTCAAAGTGTTGCTATAAATGACTTTATTCTAGGTCAAGTAATTTCTAGAGCATATGCTCAAAACTGAAGTGCTGTGTGCAAGGACTCCAGTGTGGGGCCTGGAAGTGTGTACTAAAAAAACAGAGGTATTTAACTAAATGCGAGTTGAAGTTATTGATGAACATTTTATAAACATCCATGCACTGCAGGAAACCAACTTACCTGGTCTAAGTGTCTGGGTGTACCCAACACCAACAAGGCTATTGTTGTTCACTTTAGCCTACAGAAAAAAAAAGCATAACAGTCAATTCGTAACAATTAATAGTCATGTTTCTTTTGCCTCATCCACCCGACTCCGAAAGGCTCTGCAGCATTACTTACATTGATGGAGGCATCCTTGTCCAGCTGGTATTTGGCTGCAATCCCAAAGCGTGTGCTGTTGCTGCCAGCGGTCCAGGCCAGGTTGACTGCCGTCTCCAGCTTGTCGCTCACCTTCTGGTAGATGGAGCCCCCAAACTCAGCTCCATCATTGCTTTAAAGATCATAAGCAAAGGAGAGATCTCATGCTACAGAATTTCTTGCCATTAGCTTATAGAAACATATTTACATAAATTAAATTAGACATTAAATTAATTAGCCAGATAGACCTTGGAGAAATGCCAACATGCCTATCTCTATAGTGTTGCGCTGCCCTGATTTATTCGGTAGTTGTTTTTTTGTCTCGTGCATTTAGGCCAGGAATGAATAGCTATAAAACCAACTAAGACTGGAAAACAGTGGTGCAGGACAAAATTGTTCCACTGTTGGCTTTTTGAGGGCGTATAGCAACAGTTGAGTTTTTGGCTGGACCGCAGATGTCCAGCCCTATGGGTTGCTCTGCGGCTGGTGTGAGTAAGTGAGTGATGAAGTTGCGGGATTGGTCAGTCGAGTGTAGGAGTGGCTACGTCATCAGGGGGCGTTGCTCTCG
>JBBPCS010000573.1:9307452-9334464 GCA_037974645.1 Hollardia meadi | reverse complement strand
TGAGCCTAACTAAGTTTGTACACGTTTCAATAAGTTGATCTTTTTTTCGGTTAATAAAAATTGTTAAACGTCTTCTGGATCTCAGCGGATCTTTTCTTTGATAGCGCGTCAGACAGGTAATCACGGCCCAACGTCAGCCTCTCAGCGACCTTTTAGTTTGTTTCCTGAAGTCGCTACAGTCAGGACTTCCTTTTACTAAAATAAGTAAGTTGAAACCACTAATCAGGACAAGTGAACAGAATGCATGTTAATAAGTTATCTGTATTTTGAACTTGCATTGAAAGTTGAAACATGTACTATACAGTCATGTCGACTTAGAGTGAGCAATCCAAAGCTAGACAAGACTCAAAATAATGAGTTGAGACAATTAGTAAATCCAATTTGATTTTACTTGAAACTTTAAGGCAGCAATTGAACTTATGTTTTTAAGTTGAACCACATGGATTTTTATTACAGTGCAGGTGCTGGCCAGACTGTTACTTTTTGATATTTATTGTGGCACATGACAGTCACACTTCCTCTCTCTGCAACTTCCTGTTGGCTCACGTACAGACTTGGTATACCTTAGAAAAAGCACAATGCAAAATGAAGCATAGACTCTTTTTTTAATACTATCTGAGACATTTAAGTGAAAATCTGGCATGTTTTGTTCCCCCACCAAATAGTTCACAGAAAGGAGTTCAAATGTGGTTCAAACATTTCATAGGTTTCATTTCATTTGTTGAGATAGAATCTCCAGCCTTGACTGACACTTCACTGACTAAGTTCACTGTGAATTCCTGTCCAAGTCATGCTTGCATCAATGCTGCCAGTGAATGAGCACTTTCTATTACAGCGGGCAGTTCTAACTGGTTCGCTTCCTCTTTTTTAACACAGTTCTTTTAGTCCTGCTGTAAATCTACTGGTCATGTATGGCTTTAAAAGAATTTATTTTGCAACACTTTATCGACTGAACATTTTATGAGCAGTTATTGAGTTTTATTTACTTTCTCTATAGTCACATATTAGTTAAACATTGACCCATCATCATAAAGACCTATCAGTATACTGTTAAACATTTGAGAACTTCAAGGAACTGCACAAAAAATGCAGCTTTACTCTTGTGCAAAACATAAACATTTGGATATTTAATATTATACAATGAATCATAAATCTTAGAAGGAAACTCCAGGGTCACTCTTGTTTAAAAAACTCCAATGTATTTCAGCATCAGGGAGTCAAGATCTCGAAAAACAAAAGGCCCTTTTATGGTGGCCTGTAATTTGTCAATCCAAAAGGCTTCCCGTTGGTTAAGTCTCCTTTAGTTAGATAGTGTCTAGCCAGGGGGTAGTTCACACTCCCTTTGCAAATGGCATATTTGCTAACATGTCTTGGAAACATCTTTTCTTCCTATGTAAAAAAAAAAATTAGCAACTGGGTGATTCTAGCCTAAAGATCACAAATGTGGTTTTACAGTTAATGAAATTATTAATGGTGATCTCCTTTTGAGATGTAAAATCCATAAATGTCTTGGTCTCTATTGCATTTGTGCAGTGTTTACAATTTTTCACTCGTCGGAACCCAACCAGTTTGCAGACTGGTTGAAGATAGCTCTGTAGCTACCAGTTTTAGAGTAGCGTATCCCCCAAAACTGATTTTCAGGGAAGATATCTGACATTTCATAACTGTCAGTAATGCCTCAATTCCTGTTCATAATAATGTCTTCTGTGCTGTGTGTTGTGACAAATACCACTCTATATTTTGTTTGTTTTTGCGAGCACGTCTTTGTAGTAAACTTTGTCCGTAGAGTAGTGTTTCTATACCTCCGTTCCTTCGTCGACTTTTGATGACGTATTTTATGTAACTTCGAACTGCTGTGCGAATCACGAAGCGACATTCAGAAACAGGAGGATATTTCGGCGCCCGTTTTAACTTCAGTGAACCGAGCTGGCGGCAGCGGTTAGTTAACAACTAGAGGGTGTTTATTCTATTGTCACTGACCGACTGTCCTCTTCATTGATGGAGTACGGAAAGGAGAGAGTGGTGGCGTTAGTGGACATGGACTGCTTTTACGTCCAGGTGGAACAGAGGCTCAGTCCAGCTCTGAGAAACACTCCCTGTGTGGTGGCCCAGTATAAGACGTGGAAAGGAGGCAGGTGAGTGTCTGACACGGAGATGTCGCTTTTGTGATCTACGCAACTGAAACCGTTAGCAAGGAGGCTGACTTATAAGATTAGCTCATTAGTCCCTCGATGAGATTAGGTGATTCTAAGTTTATTTTTATGTTTGGGCCTAGGCTATTCAGTGCAGTTAGCTTAGTCTATTCTGCTTCTCGAGACAGCAGTGCAGCTGAGTCAAACGAAATAGAACCTCTTTCTCCCTCTAAACTCCGTTCAGTGTGGCCTCACTGTTATGATCATAGTGACCATATTGCCAAAGCACCCTGATTTTATTGAAAGGCAGAAGGTCCAAAAAATAATAAAATGTAGAAGAGTATTATCGGACATATAAATGTAAATGTTAGAAGAAAAAAACCCCAACAACCCTCAAAACAAGAGGTGCAGAATGAGATGACAGGACAGAAAGTAACTGACCTGAATGACAGTCTGAACTCAGTGTCCAATTGCTTGTGATCAAATCCCTCAAAGTCCTCTTCAGCATGCTCACTTTTCTTGGAGAGGGTTCCTTTGTCGTCACGTGACCTTATTATGGAACTTAAGAGGGGACTGTACCCCTTTCTGGCTTTGTTAAAGGATGACCTCGGTGTATTTACACAGGGACACCATACTCCATATACATACACATACACCGTAGCTTGTGTCTGCTTAGTTGTGTGGACCATTTAAATTGCTGTCTCTGTGTTGGAAACACAGATGGGTCATCTCCCTTGGACCTTACTGTGTACATTCCCAATTCCAAAAAAGTTGGGATGCTGTGTCAAAAACCCAAAATGCAATAATTTGCAAATAAACATTTTTTTATTGACAGTGGTTTTACTAAGTGTTCACAAGCCCATGCAGCAATATCCTTTCCACAACTTTGTGTTTCACAAAGTGGTGAACCTTGGCCCATCCTTGCGAGTGTTTTTTGAGCATTCCACAAATTTCCCAGTCTTTTGTTGCCCCTGTCCCACGTTGTTTCAAATTCAAAATAAGCATATAATTACAAAAAATGAATGAAGTAGTTGAGCTTAAACATTAAGTATATTGTCTCTGTGCTGTTGTCAATTGTGTATATCTCAAAAAGGATTAGCAAATTATCACATTTTGTTTTATTTATGTTTTATTTATGTTTTGCACGGCGCCCCAACTTTTGTGGAATCAAGGTTGTATTAACACGTTCTCACGGTTTGTAAACATGACTTAAAAATGTGGTACTCAACTAAATGTCATCCCCTGTTAGTATCATAGCCGTGAGCTACGAGGCCAGGGCCCATGGTGTCACCAGAAACATGTGGGTGGACGACGCAAAGAAACTGTGCCCAGATCTCCAGGTGGCACGAGTGCGTGAGTCTCATGGCAAGGCAGACCTGACACAGTAAGTTTTTTTTTTCACAATAGTATGAATATTAAATGTTATTTATTTTAACACCGCCACTCCTGTAATAGGCTGTAGAGTAAATGAGCTTCTCACCTTTTGTGTAGTTACAGGGAGGCGAGTGTGGAGGTGATTGAGGTGATGTCTCGCTTTGCTGTGATTGAGAGAGCCAGCATTGATGAGGCCTACATGGATCTGACTGCTGCTGTCCAGCAGCGGCTGAAAAACATGAATGATAAACAAATTGAGCCTCACCTGCTGAGGACGACCTACATCCAGGGGTACCCACAAAATTCACCTGAACAGGCAGCACCTGCAGAGGATGTTGCCTCGAATAAAGGTAGACTATAACCAAACTTATGACTGGTCTATTACTCAGCTAGTTGTTTCAACACTGGACAAAGGAAGCTGTTAAGTAAACCTCAAAAACTGAAATAGGATATAAACCCCCAATAATGTTATGTTTTAGAGGAGCAGAGGTCCAGAGGTGTTCAGCAGTGGCTGGCATCCTTGCCTGTCCCTCCATTAGGGGAGCAGAGCTCTGTAGAACTGCAGCTAACTGTGGGGGCACTCATTGTCGAGGAAATGAGGGCAGCCGTGGAGAAGCACACAGGTTTCCGATGTTCAGCAGGGATATCACACAATAAGGTAGGAAAACCTATCTCATTTCACTCTTTAAAATGCAACCCCGGATTACAAAAAAATTGAGATGCTTTGTAAAACATAAAAAACAGACTGTTATCAATATGTTTAATGTTTTATCTCATCAACTTTATTGTTTTTTGTAAATATATCCTTATTCTGAACTTGATGGCAGCAACACGTTTCAAACAGGTAGGGACAGGGCCAACAAAACATTGGAAATTTGTGAAATACTCAAAAATACCTGTTTGTTACATTCCACAGATAAACAGGTTCATTGGTAACACAGGGCTGTACTATGAAGCGAGGTAACTGGCTTATTCGGTTAACTTCAGGAGTAAGTTTGTGACATCGGGTGTAACTTCCCGATTAACCTGTAAAGGTTGATTTTACTTGAGGTATGTTGCCATGGCAATTTATGCTGCATTTCTAAACTGCTCCAAGCAGGTTATCTTTGTGGTTAACTCGATGTTACACTATCTACAGTACATCAACATTCATACAGGTAGCCCTACACCCTTGGTGCTTTAGGGAGTAGATCTTAATTCATTAGCGGGTCAGTTTCTGAGATGTAGCCCCTGTGTATAATTGAATAATTGTTTTCACCCTATTTTATGTGTCTGTAGCCTACTACAGCGCCGTATTAGGGCCATTGTACGTAGTAAAAACAACACTTATTTGAGAATAAAGTGAAATATAAAATTCAAAGGATGTGGTTTCTTGATTAAAATACACAATTTTTCAGAATGTTTTTCTCGTAAATATATGACTGTAATGTCAGAGGATATTTGAGTTTTTTCTTGTAAATTTGTGATTTTTCTTCCTTTAAGAGTTTTTTTTCTCAGAATATTACCCCTCCCCCCCGGTTTCATAATGTTCTTTTACCTACAATTGCCCCAGTATGTTGTTGTCTACTTTTTCCAGGTATTGGCTAAACTAGCCTGTGGTCTAAACAAACCTAACCGACAAACCGTTCTGCCTTTGGACTCAGTGACAGAACTTTTCAACTCACTACCCATCAGCAAGATGTGAGTTCAAAGTTATACTACTTCTTATACATAAAGAATTTACTTTTCACAAAGCTGACTAACCATACGCTGCACTCTTGTATTGCTTATTTCACCCATGCAGACGTAACCTGGGGGGTAAGCTGGGTGCCTTTATTACAGAAACTCTGGGAATAGAGAACATGGGCGATTTGACTCGTTTCTCTCAAGCACAATTGGGACAGCACTTTGGTGAAAAGACGGGGTAAGACAAGTCAGATATTCCTTTTTAAAAGTCAAGTGTCATAAAATGACTAGCGAACAAAAGTCTTGCTTAGTTTTTCTTTTTGCATTGAATATGCCTGACACTATCATAACTTTAAGTGGAATGGACTACAAAGTTTTAACAGTAATTACATAGCCTTCCTCATGTATGTTGTAACTTACGCTTTCACTTCACCTGTTGTCTCTGGTCACAACATGCACAATGCCCCATGCTTAGAATACAAAAATGGCTCAGGACAAAGGTTTTCTCCTACAATGCAAACCTGTTTGATAAAAGTGCTCCAGCAAAAGAAATGGACTTAAAACTCTGACCATTTTATTTATACTTGATTACCAACCACATTTACCAACAAATGTCATTGCTTTGCAGCCACTGGCTGTATGACTTGTGCCGGGGGATTGAGTTTGAAGCGGTGAAACCCAGACAGCTTCCCAAGTCCATCGGCTGTAGTAAAAACTTCCCTGGGAAAACGTCGCTGGCCACAAAAGAGCAGGTACAACCCATCGCTCTCTGTTTCCCCTGTGTTCTGCCAGGGTTCGAGAAGTATTGCTCAAACTGTCTTTTAGTTTTAGTCTCATTTTGACTGAAATTGATAAAAAATTTAGTGAATGTAGTTGAATTGGCATGAGATACGTTCACTGTAATATTGTTAACACAGTTTTCAATCTTTTACACCATTCCTTTTATGATTTGCAAGAATGTTTTCATGTTATTTATTAATGACCTCTGTGTAGGTACAGTATTGGCTTCATCAACTGGCCCTTGAGCTGGAGGAGAGGCTGACCAAGGACCGAGAAGTGGTGAGAAAAAGTCATGTGTGGTTGTGTAACATTTTTATATTCCCTTATTACAGCAGTACTACCTATTTCCTTAACTGGGTTTCACATTGTTGTTATATAAATATAACTGGGTTTCACATCAGTGCCATTTCTCGCCATCTGACAGAATGGTCGAGTGGCTAAGTTGTTGACAGTTGGTGTACGTCAGCTTGGGGATAAAAGGCCGAGCAGCTTCTCTCGCTGTTGTGCTTTAGTGCGCTACGAAGCGACCAAACTCTCCAGTGACAGCTTTGCCATCATCAAGAGTCTCAACACAGCAGGAACCCACCAGGCAGCATGGTAATTAGAATATAATAACAGTGAAATATTTAAAGTCGTTAGTTAGAGGAATCCTGTGTGATTTCTTACCGTCTTATATCGTGTCCCCAGGACTCCACCCCTGACCCTGCTACACCTCTCAGCTAGCAAATTCAGTGACGCTCCATCAGCAGGTGGGATTTCTGGATTTCTTTCCAGTGATGTCACTTCAACCCAGAGTGTTTTCTCCACCAGACAGTCCTCCACGCAGTTGAAAAATGGCTCCACCTGCAAACAACCTGGCACCATCCAGTCCTTCTTTCAAAAGGCAGCCGAGAAACAAAGACAGGTTACAAAAGACGAGGAGGATGACGACATGGGCGCCACAGAAATTCTCGCATCTCCCTCCTCTCACAAAACCTATGCTAGCGATACTCAGTTGGAGACAGATAACAGTTGCCCTGTTTCTTCCATTCCACTTTTTTCTCACTGTAAAAATGAATCAGTGAGCCCGCATTCAGGCATTTCCTCTTTCTTCCACAAGAGCCTTGAAAGAAGCTTACAGGCCTCAGCCTCACCACTGAACAAGCCTGCCGTGGGACACAGGCCTGAGCCTGTCACTACAGAAGACTATGAAGACACTGTGGCAGCTGTGTCTGGCTTACAAGCAGAACATAGGTCAGAGCTTACATCTCACCAGTTACCAAGTGAGGAGTCTAGGGATGAACCAGACTTTGATCCAGAGGTAAATCACCATCCTCCCAATGTAGCCAGAGAAGACTTGTTAAACTGTGAACGCTGTGGCCAGGAGGTGTTGGTCTGGGAAATGCCTGAACACAATGACTACCACTTTGCCCTGGACCTCCAGAATTCACTTTCTTCATCCACGAGTTCAGCGACCATCTCTTCCTCTTCCTCCACAGTCTCTTCTTCAACTCCACGCAGAGTAGGAGTAGCAGGCATAGCCCAGTCCTGCCGGGGCAAGACAAAATCCAGGGGCCAGTCAGGACCCCAACCGAAAAGGCATCGCTTCCAAGGTGGAAGCACGGGCACTCTGGATTCTTTTTTCAAGAGGAGCTGAAGACGGGCTGCACAACTGCATTTTCAATAAATGACAAATTTCTGATAATGTCCTAATGATCAGTTATTGTGCTTTAATAATCTGTACAAATTACAGAAATGTATTTATTTATTTAAAGGAAATATGTTTCAGCAATATTTTTGTAAACCTTATTATATTAAAGATACTTTATATGTTTTGTAGTAGTGCACATTGCGTAGTATTCTGACATGCCAGCAGATGGCACTAATCCATTCAATATAGAGCAGGAATCCTTACTTTATATATGTTTTGTTGTGAACAGAAAATGCTAGTCTTTTCTAAGACGGGAGCGTATACACAGTATTTGAAATACTGATTACCAGTAGGATGAAAGAAGTTGCACTGTTTTTTATGAGCTGAGTCATCCAGTTTCGTTTACATGGAATCTATTGTTCTGTCGTGCACTGAAAGACAGCTGAATGAGGAAATTACTCTTGCGCTGGCTTGCGTCAGTCAGGGAGCAGATCAGGAGGAGCACTACCAGTAAAATGAAACCAAGCCTTTTAAAACTAATTTCTGTGAAGTGAGTCACGGCTTTGAGACTCATGATCCAGTAGGAAAAAAGACAACAAAATTTAACACTTGCTAAAGAGACAATAGAAGTTTTATTTATGTACATCATGACACACATCCGGATCTGTACATTAATATTGCATTTCACCCAAATAATGATTAAATATTACAATTTTGATTCAAAGGAAAAAGTGAAGCTGTGTTGGTGTCAATAAGAAGACTGGAACAGTGAAAAACATGTTTAAATTGTAAAATCTTGAACTACTAGAAATCTATAAAATACTTGTATAAAACACCTGATTTAACTCTTCATGTAAAAGGCCTTTATATATTTTGGTTAAAATGCATTTTTCGGTTTCCTCTTTGAGTGCACTCAGACTGCATAACAACAACGTGGGTGCAACAGAACGGGGCACATGTTTTAATTGTCCTTTAATTATTGATGTGATTGAGACAATCTTGTTATAAGTCACATCGTGCTATAAGACGGAGAAGGCCAACAGAATCCTTGAACAAAGAGTAGCAATAAACATTTGTTTTCAAAGTCGTCTTCTAAATATCAAAAGCTGTTTAAATGAATAGCACCAACTTCATTAGATGTATATATATGTATATATATTTTTATACCAAGTTTGGGGTGTACTGGAAGGCTACTCAACCGGTAGTTTCATCAGGCACTGTGTTAAACCCCTTTAAAGTTAGTGACATCCGTATCTTGTTTGAAGAGACGACATCAGGTACAATGAACAAAATTGCTTTTAAACAAAGCTGCATCCGTAGGCAGCTTCACACACTGTAGAATCCATAATAAAAGAATCTCTTTGGAAGAAACAACCCTTACCCTCCCCTCCCCAAAAGTGAACCTCTTACGATGTAATTCTGTGAGAGTGGAATGCCGTCTAATATCTACACTGACCTGAGTAATTAAAGCACTTGAAAGATAGGCGGCAAGATCATCACCATCTAATGCTCTATCATGAGGCATTATTTGTGAATAAAAAACAGAATTCTGACAGACATGTGACATAAAAAAACAGTTAGGTGATTGCCAGGGTGAGTTATTTTGGCAGGCTGACATATAAAGTGGATTAAGTTCTAATGCTGCATACAGTGCTCTCCTTTGCTTTCATGAAGTGCCCTTGTCAGCAATATAGCTTGGAGATGGTTTAGCTTATATACAACTAACAAGCTGTGCCTGGGAACCACTTAAGTATCTCAATGGTTTTACAATTATCTCACATAATTCATTAGTTGTTACTAAGAGTGTATGATTTAAGAGTATTCAAACAGTGAGATCAGAGGCTTGTCTGTATCAGTCAGGCACTATGTTGGTTGATGTGGGCCGATGATGAACAATGACATTGGTGATACAGGTTACAATCATCTCATAATTACAGCTGTTAAGTTTGTAAACAATTATCTCCCAAGGGTATATCAACACTGGTATTAATGTTTCAGTGCAAGTGTCTCTCAGCATCTTTTTTTCAAAGGAGTGCATTTAGGTGTAAACTGCAAGTAGCACTTCAATGTGGGTGTGAGAAAGCAATTTCCTAGTTGCCCTTTACTGGTTTTTGCATTGAAATGATATGTTCAATATCACTTTGGTAGTGCTAAGAGAATGTATTTAAGAGGTGGCTGAGTGGGTTTCCTCTTAACAGTGCTGTGAAAAGCAACACTCCATACATTTTAACACCAGAAAGCATACTAAGATATCAGCAATTATTTAAAAGGCCGAAGAGGACAAATGAGGAGGATGGTGACAACAAGGCTTTGGAAAATGGTTATTTAACAATAAAAACCTGTGAAAGGGATTTACTGCCCAGGGAACAAGACAGAGAGGCCTTTAAAGAAAGCAGGAGCTTGTTTTTAAAGCACTTTGTTTTTGGCTGGGACGGTGTTTTCTGTTGGGAGTTCTTTGAGAAACATTAGGCTTCCTCATCCTCGCTTTGGGATGGCTGGTACTGGGTGATGGGCTGCAACTTGGTAACATGGCCGATACCTTTGGTTAAGCCCTCTCTAAAGAGCACCTTAGCTCCCACCTTCAGGTATTCTGGGTGCTTGATGAACTTGAAGAGAACCACTGCTTTCTCCCCAGTCCTCAGCTCCTCCTGTGTTACAGTGATGTATCATAAGAATAGAAAGAAAAGAGAGAAGGCATCAAGAATAAACCAAATGTAAGAATAGTCTGCCATAATCTGCTTAAGGTAACACATTGGGATATGCCTTAACAAACCCAGGTTTTAGAAGTAGAGGAAAATAGACAGGAGCAGTTGTAGCTCAGTGGATGAACTAACCTTGCCATACACAGCTTCCACAGTGGCAGTTTGTCTCACATTGCCAATGTGCACAGTAACCTGGAAGCCCTTGTGAAAGGTCTTGGCATGAAAGAGCAACACAATCTCAGCCTCAAACATCCAGCAGATGGTAGGATCCATCTCCGGACTCACCATCACCATGCCCTTAAGGTGGAAAACAAATGGACAATGTACACATATTGATTAGATAGAGGAAGTGTATAGAGAAAAAGTAAGAGCTTGACACAAACATTAAGTGCCTGACCTTGCGTAGTAGTGACCTGTCAAAGTTGCCCAGGGCAAGTGTGGCAGCTTGGCCAGCCCTGAGTACCCTGCATGCCGAGCGATTCCTTTGGATGCTCCCAATGGTCAACTTGTGGAACTGGCCAGAGTCTGTGGGCCCCACCACAAGATGATCTCCCTCACGACAAATACCAC
Source organism: Hollardia meadi (assembly GCA_037974645.1). Lineage (NCBI taxonomy): Eukaryota > Metazoa > Chordata > Actinopteri > Tetraodontiformes > Triacanthodidae > Hollardia > Hollardia meadi. The sequence goes on along the minus strand of JBBPCS010000573.1, from coordinate 9,323,611 downwards.
TACACAATCATAGAGAATAGTAGGTCAGAGAGTCAATGCTAAACAAAAAAGGAAAGAATGGAAGAACATAAAGTAAATGTTTCAGTGCACTGACCTGTACAGAGTACCTCCCACCACAGTCCCCACCTCTGGCACTGTGTAGATCTCATCCACCTATAATGATGCACACTGATGTCAATCACATCACAATCGCATGTATATGTTTACATATTTACACCGAATCTGAAAGAGTGTGTGTGTGTATGTGCAAGTCGATTACTTCATCTCAGACCTACCTGAAACTCAGTTAGCTGTTGCATAAGCTCCTCCTGCTCCTTGCTGTTGCTGAGCGGAGGGATGATGTTGAAGAAGACCTTCAGCAAGTCAAGACTCTCTCCAGACACGCTGGACAAGGTGAAGATGGGTGTGATGCTGCCAGGAAGAGCACAAGCACATGATCAGGAAACACAGGCGTCACTGGATAGTTTCTACCCTCTAATATTGTAAGGAATATAAAATAAAGAAGAAGCACACTCGTAACTACAAAACATTAAATGGTTCATGTGCTCATTCAATAATGTATTTCATACTTAGGTGACTGGGCAAACTGCTGTGCTGCTGTGACAGCGTCGTCTGTACTGCCTATGACCATGGGCACCTTGTTGCAGCCTGGCTGTTTCAAAACACGCTCCAACTGCCGCAGAGTGCGCTCCACTGTGGCCCGCGTACAGAGGTCCACCTTACTGATAACGATGAAGATGGGCACCTTCAGGGCCATGGCAAGTCCAAGATGCTCCCGTGTTGTACCAGCTGGAAAAGAGAAAGGATGAGGAAGTAGGGATTAAGTAAGGTTTAGTTGCATCTATTTGTATCTACTCATGCACCTCAGTTTTGCTCATAGAGAAATGCACATCCTAGAGGGAAAGGACTGCTGTGACCTAAGATAACACTGCTTATCTGCTGGCAGGTAATGTGAGTCTGAGGGTCAATAGACCATGTGTACAAAAGTGATAAGACCAGGTAGAATTCACCATGACATATGGTTGTTAATGTCATCAGAGAAAGTAGATGGGATAGCAGTACAGGAATATTCAAGCATGTATGGTAATTATATCATCATTCATGCCTTGGTTGTCCAGAATGTTTGAAAAGACAAACTTTTCTGTATTTCGTACAGAGGCAGCAGTGTCCTGGAGGCATGCCTTGGAGATCATGTTTCTTTGTAAACAAAGCTTGCATGTGAGAGAAAGCAATATGTATAGTAGATTATGTTTCAGTTCGGATACAGGTCTCAACTCTGCCTAAATTACTAAGGAATTCAAGGGTTCTGACCCATAACACACATGTACAGCGACAGACATACAGAGGTTCAAAATACCCTGACCCCCTTTTCAGCTGAGCAGCGGGTTGTCTTGCTAGCTGTGTGTTATTTTTAGTGCATGCAAGGTACAGATGCACAGGAAAAAGAAAAGTTCCTAATCCTATGTAAAGGTAATGAGTAAAGTGGAGGTGCCAAAATAACTGGTAAAGCATCACAGAACGATATAAGATGATTACCTGCCCTTTGGCTTTTTTGACTGATATGGTCTGAGTGATCGGATCTCAAATGCGTCTTGGATGCATTCACACCTGTACGTAGAGCTGTCCACTTGTGATTGGATCACTCAGTACGGGTGTTAATACCAGGTCTGAACAGGCTCACAGACACAACCTATGACAAGCCATATGCATTACACAGATCCATTACTCTGTTTCATAATTCAAGCTGTTGCTCTTGGGTTGCAGACACCCTTTCTGTCTGTTATGTAGCTAAAGTGTTCCTGATTCTTGACCCCATTCCCCCCAGCATGCCTTATTTTAGAACAGCCACCCACACAAACACAGCAATGCCTATAGTGCAACAAATACAAACATTAAAGAGTAAATGCACATTAATAATAATAATTTACAGACTTTAAAAAAGTTGTAGCATTACAGGTGAACCTAATTCTGAGATTTCTAGACAGAAACCAGCAGCACCCTTAAGGCCCATTTCAGTTTTTCTCTGAGGTGTAGTAATGGTTCAGTTTTATTTAAACTTAATATCCATGCCATTTTTATGCAACACAAGGAAGAAATGCAGAAAATACTGTTTCTTATTTATTGCAACGAAAATCTATTTTTCTAAACAGAAGTTGATGTAATTTTCTTGGTGGTGGCATATTACTACTGAATTCATGTAAATAAAATAATGCTTGTTTACTGAAGGACACATCCAGGTCAAAGGTGCATTAACCACACTTCGCTCTCTTTCTTCACATGGCTGTACACAGTAAAAACAAACAAGCCATAGCAGTATAACTGTTTCTCAAGATTTTTAATAATGACTGTGCCTTGGAAATTCTTTAGCGTTCTACTGTTTTCTTATTCTATTACTGCACATAGATTTTGTCACTTTTTTCATTTTTAGGGATAGAGGGACATATATATTCAAAATTACCTGGCAAGAAAACCACCAGCAATAATAGCAGCGGTATATACTCTATTTCACCTATTAACTCCAACAGGCTGTTAGCTGGAGTGCTAAGTTGTAAATGTTGTCGCCTAGGCTTAGGTTTCATATTTGTCTCCTTGCCATTTAGAGAAATAAAACATAACTACAGATTTCTTAATAACCCAGTTTTATTTAAAGCTATTGCTGTCAAAAGCACACAGTCTCTACAGAAAGTCACAAGCTTTTAACAGTGTATTCTTATCTATGGGCACATGCTGTGCCTGGCAGTGTTAAAGCCCCTCCTCCTTTGAGTCCTAAGGTGGGGTAAACACAAACTATGTGTGTCAGGATGGCCAAGCGGTCTAATACGCTGCGTCCAGGTTGTAGTTTTCTCTGGAGGCGTGGGTTTGAATCCCACTTCCGACAGCAACTACCTTTTGTTTTGGATCATATTGTACAAACTAAATCAAATTGTGTTCTAATGTAAGAGCAAGAAAAGTAAACAAAAGAATACAAATAAACAACATGTCTTGAAACTAGTATTAGCAAGAATCTGGCAATGCAATACATATTACACATGGGGTTACAATTGAATATATTAGGATTTATTGCAATACTGCAAGCAAGGAAATAAATTGTTTCATGGGCCTGTGTTCTTTGTGTTTACACTAGCAATATGTGCTTACTTCTTCCTGTCTCAGATAATGTTGTTACACTGCAGTGGAAGAGGCAACTGGCTGAAGATAGATAACAACACTCATATCCATCTGTCAGGGCTTCAAACACAACACAAAATGAATCATTGCCAAGAATCTCTGTATGTAAACTATTAATAAAAAATGGATACAGTGTTTTTGACAATATAATATTGTGATACTTTAGTGTATTGATAAATTCTTACACCCCCACTTCACAATCAAAAGCAAAGAACTGCAAAAAGTGTCACCAGTTTCAGTAGCTCTGGTTTCAAAGTACTTCCATCCTCGACCTGGGTATCGTAAAAACTTCTCACTAGCCCCGTTTTACACAGACTGTTCAATGTGGGCCTGCTGCGCCTCTGTTGCTTCTTGCCGTCTGTATAAATGTTGAGGTGTAATGGGGGGCTGTTGTTGTTCTGCCTCTGAGACGGCAGCGGAGGTAGTTACAGCGCTGAATCAACGTCTGTATAAATGGAGTGAGCCAGCCATGTTTTGTCGACATGTTTGTTTTGCGACCCTCAACCGGGAGATTTAAAAGTAGCTAGCAGCAGTTGGCAGCTAACACGAAGAAGACCAAAAAACAACAGAAAATGTTCACAAATTGTGGAGACAACAAGAGGTACAGGAGCTAACAAGAGGGACGGTAAATGATTGTTATTGCCATGTTATTCCATTGTTTATAAAGCGCTGCTCGTCGTGCATATAAAGAGTCATAATAGACTCACTAACGCCAGCTTGCTATCTAAAATCACACAGTGGGGCGGCCTTATGACGCCGTTGCCTTGTTCAGTGTAAATAAACAAAGGCGCCGTAGAGAGGGGTCTTCGTTGCGGCAATATTGCGCAATCTCTGTGTACAAAGGGATACTTACTGTTACTACAAAAGGCCCGGAGCTGGTGAAAGCACATAATACACTACAACAGAATTTATCAGTAAAACTAGTTGTTCAAACATAGTATCTAAGTAACAGTAAATAGTCATTAAAGGTATATGAAACAAAGTTCATATTATTAGTTTTTACTCTTTTCTTTCTTTAATGTAACAGTAGAACCCAATGTGAGGTAGTTAAGAGAACAGTTTGCTGTCAGAAGTGGGATTCGAACCCACGCCTCCAGAGGAGACTGCGACCTGAACGCCAGCAGCCGCCGGACAGCGCCTTAGACCGCTCGGCCATCCTGACATGTATTTCTGGCTCTACCACATGTCTGTCCGGAACGGTCCTGACATTTTGAATATTATGGGCTGTTGCCTGTCACAACAGAACCTTGTTTACCATGTAGAAACAAAACAAACAAAAGTGTCTTCTTGTAACACGAAACAACTTTTTCATGTGTGGAGACTCAAAATGTTGGTGGGGGTCAGTCTAAAATGATCTGCTTCTTTTTACAGAAAATTACAAGTCTTGCCCCTGAGTAAAAGGCTAATACCCGCAAGTATTATGAGACGTAACCTCTGGAGACTGTCAAGTGTTATGAGTACAGAGCTACCTCCAGTGGGTCAGAGGACTCTGACATAAATGGATGATATTTGAGATATTTTTGGACCCACAGTGGCCAGCAGGGATGAAGGGTAAAGCGGCTGTGGTTGTTAGGTGGGCTGTTGCATAAGCTCAGATATCACATGTTTGCAAAGTGCCAAGCCAAAGCTGGCTACCACTATGGTGTAGAGGTGTGGTGTGCACTGCCTGTCAGACTGGCCCTGCAAGTGTCCCTACACTTGCAGGGCCAGTCTGACAGGCAATCCACTCTAAGACTGGCTTGTACGAATAGTAAAGGATAATGACAGGATAATGTGTACACAGAGAGACACAGGTACATTTTAAGTGACATGCAATGATGCTCCAATTTTTACTAAATTATCAGAAACTTGATCATAAATGAATCAATTAATACTCACCAATACCAGTATTTGCGCTGACGACCAGCATAGCAAAATCCGGACAGTAGCTGGTAAGGCCAAAGATGGTGGTCTTCAAGTACTTGTGGTGACCCGCCAGATCAATGAATGTGATCATTTTTGAGGCACTCTCACAAATCTCCTCTGCTGTCCGAGACTCGCTATAATTTACAACCTAGAGAAAGAGTTTATCACAGTGATAATCAGGCTAGATATCACTAACTAACATTACTTGCAGATGCAGTAGTTTGATGAGTAATGAATTGCTTTATTAATACACTGTATGAACTTTACTTCCTATTTATATCACTATTAGCAAAACCATATTGTCTTATCTGATTTACTCAAGAAGGAATCCCATTGATAAATATTATAAAAGGTTTTAAACTCATGCTGCTATTAATGACAAATGATATAGTATATGATAACTGAGGTACACATTATTTATTCTCTGGTGTTGGATCTTTTCTCACCTCTCCTTTACTATTGAAGCCAAGGATCTCAAAGCTTATGCTTGAAGTACGTCCAGTCTGGATCTCATGCAAATGTCTGAAGAGGTTGAGCCTTGCTCTTCCCCGTCCATTGTCCAGCTCACCTTGTGTCAAAACACCCAACAGAGTGGACTTGCCTGAATCCACATTACCCAAGACAGCTACCCGCAGGTCCAAGAACTGCAGGAAAAACACGAGAATAAGCAGATCAACAACAAAAAACAACATGCCTTAACAGCAGCCCTACTAACCTGCTGGTCATCTGGCACTTTGCGAATGAGAACCTCAGCAATCTTACGAGGCACATCAGAGTCATAGTCCACCTCTCGCTCTCTGAGAACAGTGATGTCAGCTCCAACTCTGTCAGCAAAAAGTAAAACAAATATGTAAATAAATCAAGTGTGGTGTTTTGGTTTTGTAATTACAAAATGATCACTTGTTACTTACAGAATGCTCATGCAAATTGGAAACTTGTTTCATTTATAATGGCACTGTTTTATTTACCAGTTGTTTGGTTAGGGTTATAACCTGATGTTAAACGGTAATAATACACTATGGTTTGAATAAAAAGGGAATTTGATAATATCTTGACTTACTTCTCAGCCAGTTTATGGAGTGTCTTCAGTGATGCCCTCATATCTTCCTCTGATAGTCCTACCAGCATGCCATTGTCCTCAACACCTATTTGATAGACAGCTTCACCTCGACCCTCCTGCAGTCGCCATTTCATTTGTGTTGCCAGGTGCTCGAAACGGTATTGCGTGGGATTCACCAGCTTCAGCTAGACAAATAAAAGACTAAAGATCAATGCTGAACTTAAACCTAGACTGTGGAAAGTTAAATGGGTCAGTGGTAACTATTCTGATGCAAATAAATAATAAGAAAGGATTACTGTAGGGCTGAGGCCATAAAAATCTGAAATTAACTTTATGATTATGTTGCGGGGAAGGCAGCTGTCCAGATACTAAAAATACTCTTGCTAATCCACTGTGGTATTGGTTTTCCATTGTACACTACATGAGACTGCAAATATATATTCTGATTAATTATCGAAATATTTCTGACAGCTTATCTTAATTATGATTGACCTGTATGAATAACCTCTACGCTCTTGTCATGAAGACGCTGACCTAACTGTGAGCTCTTCATTACTATAGTATTATATGAAGCAACTAGCTCATGAAAAGAAGAAAACCAAATGTCTTTTGAACACAACACGGCCCTTGCGTGGCAGCTAATTTGCTTACCTTGTACTCTATATTTCCCTCTTCAGCCTAAGAGATGAGGAGAGAGACAAAGAGAGATGGACAGAGACAGAACAGGAACAACAGCTGTTAGACTGTAGAGAAGTGAGACAACAGGCTATTGATTTGTTAAAAGGACACAAAGAAAAGCAATCTGACTGAATGAGCAGTCAGTGCACTACTGTGAATAGGTAGTTACCAGGAGCTATACAAACTGACTAACTAGACTTAACACACAGCTACGTCATGTGTTGTTAGACAAAACATACTAAATATGCTAAAGTCAATATACATTAACTAGTTAATATCCCTACACGTGGGACAAATATCCCAAATATACATTAATAATTGAAATCGGTGCAGGACAGTGGAGCAGGTTACATGCTGGGGATCAGCTGTAACCACAACTAAAGCCATGGGATGTGTTGAGACTTGCCCCATTAACATTAAGAGTTTATGAACATAGTAATCTTTCGTTACTATGTAGTAACATAGTCCTTGGCGGAGTGGGCTATGATAGTAATGTTAGCTTGATATAGCTCGAGCGAGTACACCCCCCCACCCCAGATATTTACAAACACAGCTGTTCCTCTTTTGCTAGCTAGCCAAATAGCTTACTAGCCAGCAAATGAAAGTGACTTTTAATTCACTTGACCGCACATTGAGCTTACAAGTGTAAAAGTGCAGCAAATAACAAATTGTAAGTTAACAGTTTAGACTGCTACTATAATGTTAGCCACGTAACAATCTCATTTATTTTCCCTCGCGTTACCGACCAGCTACGTGTCACTGCGGGTTCAAAGACAAGCAGGGGCAGGATAGCTAACCGGGGATGCCATTTAAATATACGGTAATAAGTGTTACACATCACACCGTGAACACAAGCACCCATTTAAGTTCACATTGTAATAGGCGGGCTTTGATATTGATTGTAAACAGGCTTGATTACGCTGTTCGTTGTTCAATTTCAATTCCAGTCTTACCTCTGGAGGTAGATATGGGGTGTTATTGCTTGGTTTGAAGTTGCGAGAGAATCGAGTCTTGGATTTCTTGTTGTTCTTTACACAAGCTTTCCTCGGGGCTACCCCATAGCCATTTCCTGATTTGGCGTTAGATGCAACACCCTGAGATCCAGAGTCGTGTCCATTTCCTGAGCAAAATAAGTCCGAAACCCGCGCATCCATCAGCTACTTTGGGACCTAAGTTAACTTCTTAGCTTACCACTACCTGGATAAATATAATTATATCTTTTTAAATAAATGTCGGACCCAAGCACTCGGGTGTTTAAATTTGAGTGGAATTAAAGTTAGCCTGTAAGTGGTAGCTTACACCCCCACCAAACAAAAACAAGGGAGCGACAACCCTCAAACTCTTCAAGCCGATCAACAACAGCGCCGTCCGAGACTGTGGTTTTGAGTTTTCAGTGGGCGTACGTCACAGTCCTAAACGTCAAGGGGCGTGCCTGATATTATCAACTGGAGAGCGCGAGTGAGCGGATCTTTGCTTTTTTCGTCTTGTGCGAGATTGTATGTAGTTTAAACCCCGCCCGCCTAGCTGCCCAGATTAAAAACAACTTGCTTACACAGACATACACCGTTTTGCACAGCTTTGCATCAGACGAATAAGGAAACAATTACAGATTAGAACACTTGTAATGATGATGACATGAGATCAAAAACAGTGTCATCATCATCATGTCATTAGAGGCTTTAAAGGAGAATACTTCTTCTGTTGTGTTTTTTTTACACAACTATATCAACTACATTAACATAACTATTACGTCTTGGTGATAGTTTTTCACGCAAAAAAAAATAAATAAACAAATAAACAAATAAACAAAAATCATAACGCAACAACAAAACGATACAAAACATTTTTTGGATTTGCTTGATTCACCAATTTTATACTTCTTAACAGTTATCATCTTGTCTATCATACAGCATTTCAATAGAGAATTTCACCCATGAAATTGGTTTTGCCAGATTGGCATTTTTCCACCTGGCAAAATAAAAAAAAAAAAAATCAAACAAATAAACTGAGAGAGCCGAGTGATTTCTTGACCATATAGCAATGGGACAAGGTCAGGTGTTTTGTTGAAAATTAATCTCCTTCATTCTACTCCTTCATGGACTCCAAACTCAATAGACCTCTAGGAGCTGTTGATTTTAATAGTCCAATCCAGAGGAAGTTAAAAATGACAAGTATGCTGGCCATAGGTTTTAATGAAAGTGGGGCTCACCATTAGACTTTTTAACCATTTCCTGAGTATTTGAAAATGCTGCTTAGACTGGGTTTGGCTAAATTTATTTAACACATTTGCTTCACAAATGACTTGACTAGACTTCACTTGTCACCAGCAAGCTCCTTACATTTGCTCCTGCTGTTGCAATTATGTAGTGATACAATTCTTAGTCTATTCAGGTTCAATTAATGTATTTTACAACACTATGACATTCAGCTCCTTAGGCCTCATTCAATTTATTGTTTTTACACTTTATTTCACAATTTTCCACATCAAAAAATTTAGACCTATATTTTATCTCATGCCTTTAGAACCAACCACGAAAATAGCATCATTATCATCACAACTGAATGTAAGTTAAGTAACAAAGTAACGTGGCTCACTGAATGTAAGTTAAGTAACAAAGTAACGTGGCTCAACAGTTTCCAAACTAATTTTAGATTAGTAGCACTTTTACTCAACATAAATTTTACTTTGAGGTACATAAAATAGATATGTTACTTACATAAAGACCTGTTGAATAACCTGTATTTCAACACATGAACTTGCTTATTTTTTACTTTTTAGTAGTAGAGTGCAGTCAGCCAACTCCCCTGTGGGAAATGATTAGTTCTGGAGTGTGGCATTTCTGAAACTCAACACTGATTGGTCAGGCAACCTATAATGCAGGGGCTCAGCCCCTTCAGTCTTGGCTGAGAGAAGTGTTTTGGGATTTTTATAGCCTTTAGTTCCTTCAAACATCCACATTCATACCCGCACGTACAAACAATACTCACTTGGTTCTTCTCTTTTGGTCAGCATGAGTTATCCACTGGTGATTCTTCTCTGCGTGGGACTACTGCACCAGACTGCAAGGGCCGTCCTCATGGATAAACTAGCAGACAACAAGATTTGTGGAGATGCAGAATGCTCATGTAAGTCAGAGCATTAAAGAGAAGCATGACAGTGTATCCTGAAAATGATTTTGGATTAAAATCATGCAGTATAATGCATGTGCTTGATAACTTCTCAAAAATAGATTTTTTTCCCCTCTATATTTCCCTTTCCTCTTTTGTTTTCTGTGCTTTATTAGATGTTCTCTCCGTGGCCTCAGCCTTGGATGACTTCATAGCTCCAGACTGCAGATTCATCAACATCAAGAAGGGTCAGATGGTTTATGTGTATTCTAAACTCGTACCAGAGGAGGGCGCCGGGGTCTTCTGGTCTGGAAGTGTATGTGCATATTGTTACAATCAGTTACAGAAAGGCACAGCTGTGACAAACAAACATGAACATTCTGGACTTCTTCCTTTTTTTATTTAGCAAAATGTCAAAAATTTGGTTAAATATTCAATATCATTGCATTGGAATGTCCAAGCATTTAAATGTCTTGAAGTGTGGATGGTTAAATGCATACAGCATATAATGGTATGTATGGTAATTTGTTATAGAGGCCATGTTATTTTCATTTTTCTGCCAGGTTTACAGTACGCGGTACGTGGACCAGATGGGCATCATTGGATACTTCCCTGCAACTGTGGTGAAGGAGACACATAAGTTTGTTCAAGACACCATTAAGATTCCCACAACTGTGAGTATATTTGTCTCTTTTGTGCGACACTATCTGTGATGAACACTTAACATTTTTTTCTGGAGTAAGAGGTGGTTTCATTTTGTCTTTTTTCAGGAGATGGACTTCTACTGTGATTAAGGCATGGCAGAGTAAAGGCTCTCTCTTCATAAGGTCTTGCTTTTAGTAGGTAACTGTGGCTTTTATAAAGGAGAGTAGACAGTTTTTGTATCAAACCAGTGTGAGTATATGCCATTAAATCCTGTGGTGTTGTCTCTAGCGGGGAAAAAAAACTGGACACCCTCTCAGGCCTCCATAGCTCACAGTCTGACACCCCTGCTGTTGGGTCTGTTAGTCCCTTCTCTCTTACTTTGTCTTAAAAAGACACTTTGCTCAATAAACCAATTTTCATCTCAATCCAAAATGTCGATCATTTGAAAAGATTAGAATTGTCTTTCAGGTTGCTACTCTGACTCCTCAGGATTGGTATAACTGCAATTTCATGGTGCATTTCTGCCTGCTGTGAAGATCCTTTCCTGTTGTAAATGAATGATCACATTCAATGTTTTATTGCAGCACAAAGGCTTCTCACTGTTATTTGTGATTACACAGAGAAAACCTGCATTGCACACAGTGCATTATGATTCACTCTGAAACAGCAGGAAAGAAGTCTGCTACTTTTTTTCTCTTCATCAGAAAACAAAATGCAGCCTATTGTTTAAGAGAAAGCATTGCGCAAAGGCATAATTGTAATAAATGTCTATTCATATTCATATTCAATCACTTGTGTTATTTTTAGTAAATTATCCCTTTCTTGCATTGTACAAATCATTCTGAACTAGCTCTGGTAAATATAATGAAGGGCATTATATTTATGCTGAGTTATGGTGATATACAGTGTAGTGCAGCAGCAACTCGGTAATTAAAATGACTACAACAGCACTGGAATAACACTCAGAAATAGGAAAGCTGAGAGGTAAAGGACATAAAGTTATTATTTTTTTTATATCTGGAGGAAGATATAACTGATAACTCAGTCATTGCTTCTTTCTCTCTGACACTAGTTTATTGACCAGTCCTTAAACATTCTTCAAACTAAAACTTCAGCAAGAAAAAAAAAAAAAGAAGCTTTGTATAGTGTTCAGTGTTTTGATTTAGTGAGCTCATTACCAGAGAGATAGGGAGATTTTGTTGGGTAGGCAACACAAAATAACAAACACTTAATGAAATACAGACATTTTAAATTGTAGCATCCAAATCACAAAATCACATCCTGTTACAAAGGTCATATTAGATTATATGACAATTAACATTTACCTGTCAACACCCTATGTCCATTCTCATTAGTTTGTTAACGACTAATGACATCTCTTTCTTGTTGATGTACTCTGTGCTTGACCACGCAGCAATAATAATTTAGCCATTCTTTGAGACTGATACACCTGCAGCTTTACTAAAAGCTCTATTAGATGTCTCATGTTGCTTTGAAATATATCAAAGATCTCCTTAAAAGCCCAAAAGGGTTGCTTACTGCCACTTAGCATAATAGGACCTTTGTAGCTTTGCTTGTAATTGTGATGAAGTGACTCGATGGTAATCACATTATCTTATGCATACCATTTGTCTAATTTGTGTCTATCTCGTCTAAATATACAGTATGTCTGCTAACCAGTCTATCTGTCTGTCTCACATCCACACCCACACACATGCAGCTTCCAGAGAGCTATCATGATTAAACATCGCCTTACATATTGTCGCAGTTAAGAGCCTTTCCGTGGGATGATTGGAATCTCTTTTCGATTGGTTTTGAATCATCACTATCTGTGTTTTATGCGTCACAGCACCCACCCAGATATCGCGCTGAAGAAAACATCTCAATCAAATGTTCTCATATATTATGGATGATCAGATCCAAAGACTTTTCATTTTGGTAAAGAAAGCCTCAATGATTTCATCAGTATTCTTCAAAGCTATCAGAAAAATGTCTCTGACATCTCACAAAGTCTTCTATATGACTACAGCATGCATTGATTGGTGAGGTCACTACAAATAGGTCATTTTCATTTGTTTTTTTTCTGTCTGACCTGAGGCATTCTTAGAAAGGCAGGCTTACGAGTTTAGGGAATAGGGCTGTCAAACATTACGATCAATCTCCTGTCCCCTCTCCAGTGCAGATCAATACAAACCTGTTTCAAATACAGCAAAATGTCACTCAGCAAAAACATACCTGGGGCATGCCTGAGGGTTCTAGTAAAGCAGGGACAATTTCACAGGAGAAGACTGAAATATTTACTGAAGCATTTTTTAAAAAATAATTTCAGTTCAGAAAAATAGCATCCGTCTATGCATGTGGTCATATCAAAATTAAATTGCAGTCAATGCACATTATGTACAGAGAAACTTGACTCTGTAACCAATAGCTATTGCTAATAACTGTCACAAAGAGGTCAAAAGCTCAGCATCTTTTCAGCTGATTGCCATTTGTAGTTGTATGTGTACAGGCCTTTGCCAATCACAGCAAGGCACTCCTGTCTAAAGTCAGTCTTCCGTCAGACAGCTATAGTTTTAGGGTGTTACCATGGTGACAGGCAGGGATACTGTGACAGACGAGATTGACGTGCATGCATGCTTGTGTGTTTCCTGTGTGTGAGCTTAAAGGAGCAGCTGCCAAACGCAGGGTATGTTTTTTTCCATCCGGTGTCACACCCACACCTCTACGCCCAGCAGCACAGAAACCTGTAGAGCTGAGAAACCAACGGCTTCAGGTCTGGTTAGCATCTGAGTGTGACATTTTACAGCAGGCAAACATGAGTGTGAAACAAATGTAGTCTAAAGGCTCTTAATCAGAACAGTCAAATGGCTTCTCCATTTCAACAACTGTTTTGTTTTTTGTTTTTTAAATTTTTTTAAGATGAAGCAAATTATAAAAACGGGAGAAGAAATATAATCAGCGACAGATAATTTCACAAACGTTTATGTGAGAGTTCCTGGATACAACAAAACACTCCAAAGCACTATAAAAGAGCTATTTTTCTGGCTCTGAAATAAACACATAAGCTTATATTGAGCAGAACTGAGGAATATTTGAATTGCAAACATATGTTGGCCCCTAGATATGGGATGACTCAGGATGAATGTCTTTTTGATGAAAAAGCTCATTTCTTTCCATGGGCAAACAACAAGGATGTTTGGAGGAGTTATTTACTCAGGACAATGGCAGACAGGAAACTTAATTTGCTATCCTCTAGAATGAGGAAAGGCTCTGTGCTTAATGCATGCATGCATGATGAGAGAAAGTGTGACCGAGTGAAAGACTTAATCAGTTGTGTCTTCCAGCTGCCTGAATGATAAGGTTTGTCGGCGAAGATTTTCCTCAAGAGTGTCAGAAAATGCCAGCTGACCGCTTGTTTTAACTAAATCAATCAATCAGTCAGCACAAATCAATCACTGCTAACACCTGAGGATCAGTAGTGTCCCTCTACATTTGAAAATGCATTTGTCAGTGTAGTTTTGTGTCAAGAATGTGTCACCACCAGCTGGACACACCATGTGTATTGCTGTCAGATTTCGGGGGTAAAGTGACAATAGAAGTTTATCCAGAAGAAAGTGCAAGCTTCAACAATATTCTTTTTCTTTCAGTATTTATCTGTATCTTACTGTTTTGTTCTCTCCAAGTGTGTGTGTGTGTGTCTGTGTTTCATCTCTGACTCATGTAACTGCACAAGCTAAGTGTAATTTCACCCATTATCTCTGTCACACATTATCTCTGTCAAGACACCAAAGAACGCAGGATCTATTACTTGAGTTTTGAGAAGGCATTTGAACCTGTGTGTGTGTGTGTGTGGCTCAATGGGCATAAAGAAGAGAAGAATTGTGTGAAAGTCTGTCCTCCTAAACACATTTGAGTGAAGTATTGACGATTTTCATGTTGTTTCACTTTTCTTCCTCATCTCAATGATCGCCTACATCGCCCTTTTAATGAGAAAACCCTCTCCTCACCTTCCCCAGCCGAGGAAACCAACTTCACCTTCCAAATCCTTTTTTCCCTCTGTTTTGCCAATCACTGTGGTTACCAGAAAGATTCAGGGAAAAGCCATTGTGTGTGTATGTGTGTGTGTGTGTGTGTGTGTGTGTGTGGGGGGGGTTATATAAAGCGGCTAACTACCTCTAATGAAACTCTCGCAGGTCAAAAGGTCATAAAGCTGAAAGCAAAAGACAGGAAATTAATGATGATACCACGAGGAAATTAGATGCAGCCATTAGCCATGTAATAATTTTAACAATTTGGAGACTAGTTTGATACATTAGTTACAGATAAAAAATAAAAGGATGGATGTGTATCTGTTAGAAGAACTGTAAATATAAACTGCTTGCTAACATGTTCACTACAATGCCCATAGCCTGTAGATCCAACAAATTTTGGATGGATGGTGTTAGGTATATAGTTTACATATAATTTAATTTTCATTATATTATTTCAAAGCGTATACGTCAATGTAATCTAAGATGCATGTTTGATAATTTCACATACTAACAACACTTTCATCAACACTTTCATTAGCTTTGAGACCAAATTTACCTAAAGGAAAATGACAGCTGACAGTTCACCCAAAACTAGCAGTAGCAGTTAGTCCAACTGGCAGTGAGATGTTGCCGTTGGGTAGATTTAGTTTATCAGAGGCGCTAGCAAAGCAACACAGCACATAACGAATGTCAGATATGTCAGACCACCATGTTTGTTTTTTTTATCTTTAAGCGATGCAATTGTGGCCGAAAATGGCAACAAAAATAAAAGAGTTTGCCGATATCACATATCTCCACACTGCAAATCAGCCGCCAGTTGTCTACCCAGAAGTAGCTGTTGTTAGTGCAATGTCACAGTGATTTGGTCTATATAAATATGTCAATTTTGTGTTTATGTTATGTTACCCCCAAGTAGCCAAAACATTTTAAAATAGTGCTTTAAGAACATTTAATCACACAATAAGCAATGCACTTAGAGGGCTTCTAACTGTAACCTGGAGACTTAGCCAGTTGTTATACATACTGTACCTGCTGGATTAATATAGATGGGGTTTGCTAGGTGTGACAAACAGTTTGAGTACCAACAACTGAGAATATGCTTTACATTTTTGCCTCTTGATTAAAAACCCGATGTCAGCAAATACCAGCCAGATTCCCCAAAAACTGTAGACCACCCTATCTTTCTAACTAAACCAACCTTTACCTGATCATAGCTTAGAGGTCACAGATATTCGCTGTCTTGTCTGTTCACTTTCTTTTGACATAAATAATACATGTGTTTAGGTAACACATGGCTGGAGGCCTTGGAGAATGCTGTCTGCTTTGTTTGATGCTTACATGTCATGACATTGTTTACACCTTGCAAAGACAAGCACTTGATGTCCCAGTAGAGGCATGCTTTTCAGCTTGAATCATATCAGAGTGATCAGGGGTGTAGCACAAAACTCTGGGCCCTATATAAAAGCAGTCTCTGTGGGCCCCCTTCTTCTCTTGATCCATGTATCTCACGCATCTTTAAAAAATTTTTTTACAAATAATTGGGCAAACAATTGTACACATGGAT
>JBBPCS010000573.1:9281576-9307352 GCA_037974645.1 Hollardia meadi | reverse complement strand
GAGGTTGTTGTTTCTCATTTCAACAGGGACTTTGAAAACGGTAACACGCAGATAGCGGAAGGGGAGGAGAATTCCGAGTGAAATAGTCGGCCAATGGCAGGCTTTATACCAGCAGCCCACATCGGGTGAGCCAGACTAGAGTGATATTAATGACAATGTTTGACTTCATTCCTTTTTATTTTCCTTCAGTATGTAAACTCCAAAAAAGCTATTTAGCCTCTCTCAAAAAATACCCTTAGTTCTCCCTCAATATGAAAATATGCTTTTAGGGTTGTTAGTCATACTGACTAACTGTCCCAAGGAGTCTCCCTGCATCCGGCTGACAGATTATTTGGGTATAAGAGAAATAACAGGCTATCTTTCCCTTCAGTCCTCGCTCATGGAGTCATGAAAAGCCTCCATCAGAAATCTTCCCCACCCTGTCTTCAAATGTTTTTTCAGAGGGGTTTTTGCACAAGCCTCTGAGCTATGAATAGACTGAATAGAGTGTTTGTCATGACAACCAATTACCCATTACAAAAGCAGTGAGGCTAAGTAAGGCAATTAAGTGTTGAAACAAAATTGTGTGGCAGGATTTCTCAGTGTGTTTCTGCTCACATATGTGGGTGAGCACACAGCAAAATGTTCTTGTGTGAAGTTTATAGAGGATCATTGGCTGTGTGTGCTTCATTTCTATCCTAATATTTTAAAAGCAAACTGTCTACTGCTGAATTTTCATCCTTTTCTGTTGTATGTTTTTGACGTTGGGAGCAGCAGTCATCCAGCAATGTTGTTTAGCTAAGTAATAAAGAATATAATTATAGTTAAGCAATAATATTTTTCAGTTAATTGGCTTTGTTATGCACAGCAAGTGCGGAGAATTGCTTTAAATGGCTCATTTCATTTACATAGCAGTTGTTAACACGAGAATAACCCCAAACTCAATATATAGACCATATTTACATGGCATCCAGTTTGCTCTGAGTTCATGCTAAGGGTTGGAAAGTCAAATGCTGGGATAACGTCTGCTATGTTCATTTCACTGCTTCCTGATTGATCAGCAACTGAAATTACAAAGGATAGTGACAATCTGGAGGGACATCGGGCCATAAAACAACATTTTTGATAACCTATTAGTTAGTTAGACAACAGCTAACATTAGCATCATTGACATGAATAAAGATGGAGGATGCATCTCCATTTCCTCCCATTGTTAAAAAAAAATGAAGCCAAAATATCCCAAATACGAGCACTGCCATCTTGCACTGGTGACATCATTTGGAGCCAGAGTCGGCACAGTAGTGACTGGGCCATGGAGTCGCGATATCAAGTTCCTGCCTATACACCCGCCCGCCCAATCGCAAGCAGGGCTCATCTGTCAATCATGACGTTTCACCCCGTTTTTATAGCATCAAATAATAAAACCAAACTGATAAGAAAAACGAACACCTGAACATACATTATCATAAGAACTACCTAAAATGACAGAAACCATCTTTGGGAAACATTTTTTTGAGGTGTCCTTCTGATATAATTTAAAGGGGAGGGGCTTATGACCTATACTGCAGCCCACCACCAGGTGGCGATCCAGATGTTTTGGCTTCACTTTTGAGGAGCTCTCATGAGCCACTTCCTATGTAACACAGTGTTATTTTTAGGGTCCTTTAAGCATAGCAGCACATAGAAGCATTTTAAATGACAAATCTTGGTTTACTGTGTCAGCACGCTGCGTATGGCTGTGTGCTTCATCTATTAGGTTTTGTCGTTTCTTTCAAGTTCCATATCTCAGTCTTGCAGCCACCCAGAGCTTGTTGCCAGAGAATGACATGACTGACAGTGATATATATATATATATATATATAAAACAACTGCTGTAATAGAGCTTGTCGTTATGGAAGAAATGGTCATGTATTACTTAATCTGCAAAATGTCAAGTCATAGCAAACTGTGGTATAAACAGAAAACATGCAAACACGTGCATTAGACGCATTACTTCATTTAGTCGGGTGTTATCTGTGTCCCCACATGAACATTAACCTAAGAATGACAGATGAGTGTCAGACTACATGTTGTGATAAAACTATATCCAACTTTGTACAAACCACCTGCCTCTGAGCCAGTACAGGTAGGTAGGCTGTCCTGGAGTACATGTTGTTGCTTCAAAGAGGCTGAGGGCAGTTTATAGACGAGTCAGGTTTGTTAAGCCTAATGGTCCTTGTATTGATTGGCTAGGGTATCCTTGCAAATCTCAGGGGTAGAATGAACAATTAGATTCCCATTGAGGATCTCTGAATGCATTTCGGCGCGCAGTTTTATTGACCCTCCTGGAGCGGTAAGTGTAGGGTTTACTAACACACTTTGCTTCGCTGCCTATTTTTTTGACAATGGCATGATGAATCTGTGAAGAAGGTTTTGAAGAAAGTATTGCACATCACTGCTGACTGGTTATAACGAAGACAAAAGAGCTTTTAATAATGTCTAACACAAAGTGGCGGCTCTGGTTAGTAAAACTGTGAAGAGAAAACAATGAAACTAGCTGCAAATTAGTTACCGTCACTCTAATAAATGAGCCTACACTGAATAAATTAATCAGCGCAGGAAAGAACTGCTAATTAGCTGTGCTGACTTCACAGTCAATAGTCAGAATGGCAGGCTTATCACTTAGCTGCTGTCAACTCGGAGCAGCCACTGAGAAATAAAGAGACTGTGGCCATCACTAATCCGAGGCTGGATCAACTGATGCAGGTTCTCACATCTGTGCTAAGAGTCTGAGGTGTCAAACTCCATGTTTCCATTAGAGTACCTGCTGCAGCTTGTGTGTGCACTGTCAACACACAAAGGGCATAATCAGAAAGTGCCTCATGGAAAAACATGCTCATCCACACGCGTAATGCACATACACCCCTACAATAGATTGTTGTTTTACAAGGCATTTCTCTGCACCCATTGTAACCTTTGTTCACAGTAACTGAAGCTTAAATGTAAAGTGGCTGCCTTAATGACTTTTTGTCTAGATTCATGGAAAGTTTACTTGTTATCACCCTTTCCCTCAGAAAATCACCTCTTTCATTCATTCCTCCCTGGCTGTTTGTGTTATTAAATGACAATGGAAGAACTTTGAGCATTGCTGAATAGCTAAAGCACATAATACGTCACTAATTGTTTGTGGCGCAGCCACGTTTACGCTGTGCCCTGTGTGGCCTATGAAAAATATCCATTGTTTGCTTTCTTAATGGACTGTGCTCTTTGGCTGCTAGTGTGTAGGGCAGTACTGGAAAGAGGCTTGAAAACCATGAGATACCATTACCATTAGCCCTAATGTCCTTTTAAAATGGAAAGAGCACCAGAGCCCACACACAGAGACTGCTGTGTATGCTGTTTGCATGTTACAGCCACATTGCCATCATATCCAGCCAAGGTCACTTGGTCTGCTCCTGTCCCCTTCCTGTGGTACAGACACTCTTAGCATATGACAATAACAAATGGCAGAAATGCAGACCGTGGTCAATTCATGCAGACCACTGATGCTGTGCATCACCAACCAAAAGTCTTGGTATTTGATGGCCTGTAAATGAGACTCACTCAACAATAAATCTTTTTTCAGAATCACTCCAACTTTAATACACACAGAGAGCAAACCAAATTTGAACTCGGGATCATTTACTGTACATTAGCTGTCAGCTAGTGAGCAATGGCAGGCACCAAGGGTGTGTGTCGCCTCAACTCATTTATCAACTTATTTTCCTCTAGTGTCTTCTTTTTTCCCCTCTCCTCTCTCTATGTTCATGAAGTACATTTCCCCTCAAGGCAGCAGTAAACAAGGACAGAACAGCAGTTGGGAAACAAGAGTGAATATAATTCCAGCACCCAGAGTTCAAAAGAATCCTGAGCCACTGGTAAACGACTAGTATTTACTTAGCTAGTTGTAGATGCAGGGACATGATACAATCTAATAGGTTTATATTTACAATTTTGACAAAATAAGAATCAAGTTCACACCCAGTTTATAATGTCTGAAACAGAAACAGAGAGAAAGAATGACTTCTCTCGTTAATGCTACAATATCTCAGTGAGTCAAGCTTCTTTGCACATGTGTTCAGACTGAGGACATGAAGCTCAACAGGGTCTGGGACAGTGACCTTACGCAGATGGGAGAAGTTAGCCTCCACAGAGCTTTCTAGCAGAAAGTGCTTTCTGAGAGAAAGTCTCTTCTGTCAGACAGCATGTATTATAAAAGGTTACAAATCACGCCAAGCCAGGATAACCTTGTGGCTGTATGGGTTGTATCCAGGGCTTGCACCTAGGAGACTGGGGATTGTTTTCTGACGTTGGCTCTTTTTTTCTCCTTTTGTTCAGTAATTATTTTATTGTTTTGGTCGCACTTTGGTTAGGTTTAGACACCACAAACACTTGGTTAGGTTCAGGCAACAAAAGTTAGGTTTAGGCACTGCAAATACTTCATTACTTCATTTACACAACAAAAAAAAAACGTGGTTTTGTTTAGAAAAAATATCATGGTTTGGGTTAAAATGACACCCTTTCGCAATGTTTAACAAGTGTTACAATATTGTTTCTGGAAGAACGCCTTCAAGGCTAACTTCCTCCATGTGCCCTGGGTTACACTGTGATTATTTCCTGTTGTGCTTCAAAGGTCAGGCTCTCTCATCAGAATTTTAAAGAGCCACGCAATATTAAACACCACATTGTCAAACGACATGGCCTGACTGAAGCTGATAATTACTCAGACATCAGACTGGAGGTGGATGACTTTGCTAATGACTTAATGAGTGTATGAAAGGAAATGGGAAAGTTGGCAGGGCTGTGAATAGGACTAGGTCCAGCTCAGGAGGATTGATTATAAAAATTAAGCTTGAGGTAATGTTTTCCACAGTGTCCAATGAAAATCAGCAGCAGCAATTGTGTTTGGGGTGTTCTTCTATTCTGGCATGTTGTGGAGCATAATACACTAATGGCAATTAAACCACTGCGGGCATGACATCAACATTTCTGAACACACACTGGATGTAAATGCTTGACTAAAAGATGAAAATTGGTCACCCACAAACTTACTATGAACTGTAAAGCACATGCTCATATCATTTAGCTGATCACTGTGCTTTTGACAAATCACCCCATTATGTGACACAGTGCTAGCAAATGGATTCTGCTCAAAATACAACTCAAACAATGGGGTCTTTTTCCAAACAAAACTTAAGATAAGGCATAAATTGATCAGGATAGACGTTCCAGTATTTTAAGTACTGTTTTAAGATTCATCAGAATTTTCTGAAATGAGCACAGTCAATAAGAAAATGACACAAACAATGTTTTGTAGATCCTCATGTTATCATAAAGATAGGCGGTAGATGCTGTTTCCTTTAAAGTCAGAGTATGCCAATTAATCAAATCAGAATGAATGTTTTTTTTTCTTCCTCCCTTTCTCAATGAATGTGATTCATCTCTGTCATTCATTTGCATGTTCTTTTCCCTCATAGGTGGTGCATTCATTAGGCAGCACAGAATTCTCACCTCGACATAAGTAATACACACAGAGGGAAATAATTATTGTGATTATGCATAATCTACGCCTGCACAGTTGTTTTTCTTTTCCAATTAAACTAAATTTAAATTCAGAATATGCTTTGAATAACAAAGGTGGCACCATCGCTCTCCGCTGCTGTGGGAGAACTGCACTGCTACAGGCTGTGATAGCCGATTATTTTTTTAGGAGACCATTATAAGACAGTTTCCCCATATTGATGCTTAGCTTTGGCACAACCCTATAGTAAGTATATATTCCATTTGTTCACATATTTATAGAAGGAGCTGGGTGGAGAGAAGAAATGTATTTTTTTTTTCATTTCAGGAAAGGAAAACAATTGGATAGTTTATCTTTCGTGTTGTTGAATAAAACATGACACAGCTGGTGAAACATTACGATGGGTTTTACGTTTATTCACTGCTTTTCAGAATATACATTTTAATGGTAGATGTAGATTGTTTGTTTAAGAAAAAAATGTGGCAGCCAAGACAACACTAGTCTAATTCCACTTAATGTAGGGTTTTACAGTGAGCTGTATTCAACATTTTTACATCAAAAGGTGCTTTCACACAGAGTCCTTGCTGCCTCCTGTCAATATCAGTGTTCTGTAGCTTGAGTCGGGTGTCAACAGGGCACAATGAAAGCACTGCCCGAAAGCACCAACAATGGATAACATGACTCTGTGAAAGGGGTCACTCGTAGTGACAAATCCGAAGAGAGTTAGCGAGAGTTAGAGGTTTTTTTTGGTGTCTTTTAACTTTTCATTAATTTTGATTTATGAAATCAATTTCTTTTTGCCCACAACTTTTAATGTTTGGGTCACTTGTGTCACTCTTACAGCATTGTCTTTAGCTAGAGCAGGCAGGGGCGCCGCCAGGGATTTTGGGCCCCATGAAAACATCACATTGGGCCCCACCACCACAAGCCACGCCAGCCCTGCGCAATTTGCTGTAACCACACCGCCAGAACCTACTCGACCCATTCAAAGCTTTGAATAACTCGACCCTTGCAGGCTTTTAAGTTGTAACTCTCTTGCAGTCCAATACTTACTGTATGATATTCACTGACAGTGAGCTGTGAAAAGAGAACACTGCAGACATGCATGATGATTTCACGTCTTCCTCCACCTCCACACTCCTCCCTGACAAAACTGTATCACTTGAGGGTCCTGGTTCTGTGTACATGATGCATATGATAATATAGCCTATAAAATAATACCATTTGTAATAACATCACAACCAAAATTTCAGTTACTACCATTTTGTTGACTTAACTGCATGCACCACGGAAAAAAATAATCCTGCAGAATATTGACTCAAATGACCTTCAGTTGTATCACCACCACTAGATATCAAGTAAACAACCATATTTCAGTCTGCATCAAGGTATTATTAAAGTATTACTTTAAAATTGGCTGTCACTTTAATACAGACTGAGTCACTCAGTGCTTCAAACTATCCAGCATCCACTATAGACGAGGCTGTTTTTGTTTCAAATAATAATCATTATGTGGAAAAAATAATTAATTTGCTTAAATTCTTGTCATTGAAAATTATTCAATATTTTTCATAATAATAAATAAAGAAATTGCCACGGACCCCCTGCAATTATGCCAACTGACATGTCATTCAACACAATGCTGCTCACCTTCAGCTGGGAGTAGGGCTGGTTCATTAGGGGGGTGGGGGGAGACAGGGCTGCTGAAGCTGAATCACCACAGGGGCCGCAGGGACAACTTATTTAGCATGAATAGTTTGCTAAAAGTTTGCTTGATCAAATGTCGTCTTAAAGAGCAGTGAAATGTAAACACAAAGATATTAAGTAGCCTAAGTAGCCTGTTTCACCATGGCCAAAATTGATTAATTGTTGCCCTTTCTTCTCTCTCGCCTCTCTTTTCGTTTTTGGAAGCCAGATTTGTCTTTTCTATAAGACATGATTCGGCTCCACCTGAACTCCTCACCACGCTCCTCACTCGCTGTTCACCGCAAGCAAACACCATTTGCACCTGAGTTGGGGGCAGGACCGAACCATTTCATGTAAATAGAGGGGGGTGTTGGCAATAGATGCTCCCTGGGTTGTTTTTGGCCAAGAACAAGAAAATAAAAAGAAACAGTTAGTTTTATGATTACACTGTAAATAAAATACGTTATTAATGATGACAGAATAATTATTTAAGATTGAAAAAAATACCTTATGTTCTAATATTTTTTAGAGCCCCTGTCAGTCACGGGCCCTTAGAATCGTCCTAACTTTTCCCGCGCCATACAGCGCCCCTGAGAGCAGGTAGCTGTTTTCAGCCAGACACTTGACTCTAAGTGAACAGCAACGTTGCATATCTGCTGAATGTGTAAATGGGCAATGGTATGCTAACAAATTTGGCCATGTTAAGGGTGATAAGGTATCAGTGTTGTGATCACACACAGCTTGTTTCCGCTGCCCCCAAGTGGCAAACTTATTAGTTATTGCAGGAGATATGGCAAAGAACAAGTCCTGGAAGGGCAGTTCACTATGTAACCAATTAAAAAGTAAAACTATTGAGGACATTGTTTAGACATTTTCACTTTGCCAGAATGCTGTAGCAAGTTCAAGTTCAAGTTCAAGTTTATTGTCATATACTTGATAACAATGAAACATCATTACCAGTAATGACATTCTTGGTCTTCGAGCCAGCTCAACTTTACATTGTAAGTTAAAAAATGAAAATGAATATTAAATAATAATAATTTAAAAAAAATAAAAAAAGTGGCTAGTGGTAAGACAGTAGACAGTAGAAACAATGTAAAACCACTGTGGACGGTAAAAGGGGTGTGGGGTGGAGATGGGGGGTTCCAATCATTGGAGTGTGTATGCCGTGTGTAGTTGTTGTGTGATATGGTGTGTGTGGAAGTGTAGTGACAGCAGTTCAGTATCCTGATGGCTTGTGGATAAAAACTGTCTCCTGCTGGTATGGGTCCGAACACTCTTGTACCGTCTGCCAGATGGCAGGAGAGTGAAAAGGCTGTGGCTAGGATGACTGGGGTCGGAGAGTATCCGCCGTGCCTTCCTCCTGCAGCGCTGGCTGTAGAGGACCTGGATGGCTGGCAGCTCAGTCCTGGTGATGCATTGTGCTGATCTGACCACCCTTTGCACAGCTTTGTGGTCATGGGCGGTACAGCTACCGTACCTGGCTGTGATGTTGCCAGTCAGGATACTCTAAATGGTACACCGGTAAAAGTTGGTGAGTACTCTAAGCAAGTGTTGGTATAGATTAGTTTTTACACTGAATAGGTATAGTCAGCTTTGAAACACCCTGATCATATTATAATTCAGGTTAAGTTGCAGCTGCGTGTTCAATATGAGGTAAAAGATGCTCACTGAGACAATGAAAGCTACCTGTTCACTTCATGAATAGACAACATGATAGGCTCTCTGAAGTATTACAGTTCGTTACAGTTCATATTATGCTTGAGGTTAGCTCAAGGCAAATCGGAGGCACAGTCAGGAATATCAATGTCTATATTAGCTAGCACCCTGCAGAGAGAAAAATGAAAACATCACATGAAGTACTGGACCTGACAAATGAAAGCTGTGTGTTGTGGTAACCTGAATAACCTGTTCCCCACATGGCAGTCTTTCCCGAGTGTGCCTCAGCTCTGCAGGGGGCATGTAAACAGCTCTTACATTGCAGCGTGACAATTTTCAGAATTGAAGGCGAGAAGGAAGGTTTAACGATATACTGATATGCAGAAGAGAGACAGGGAAAGAAAGTGAAAGTGCGATATAAGAGTTGGGGATGAGTGAAGGTGACGGCGAGTGATGAGTTTACCCTCTGCGCTGAGTTGTGCGGCCCATGACAAATCAAGCTGGTGTTTCCACCTGGCCTCGCTGTCTACCACGCCTCACAGCACATGAAGCCCAACATACCCTGATGTTGTCCCTCTCTTCCCTGCTATCTCCCTCTCCATCTGGCCTGATGGAAGTAATAGATCTGTACAACACAGTATTATAGCCCATTGTGCTTGTAGAGTAGCTGCAATTAAAATCAATTTTCACAATGACTTCCTCTGGCGACTTCATAGATAGATTATTCTTGAATATCAGACCAAAGCTTGCATGTGATATGTGTCAATTTATGCAAAGGGTTTGTATTGATCACATCCTGGCTCCCACAACTGAAGGATATGACTGAAGCAAGAATCATTTCGCTGCCTGCTCGTGTGTCTCCAGACCACAGTTGAAGCCCAATTGAATGATCTGAAGCAGGGCTGTCACAATAACAATATTATGGTAACATCTACAGAATATCTTTATCTACACAAGGCCTATCATCTGCACTGGATTATTTTGATGATGTAATAATATGTTTATCATTAACATGATATCATTATTTCATTTTTAAAATATCAAAGTTATCGTCTAAACCAGTATATCACGACACCCTTAATCTAAAGACAGAGACACTGCGGTAATGATATGTCATCACTTGTCAACCCTCTGCCATTATGAAGACCAGGGCTGTCTGTGAGTTTTTGATATCGGTCTACCTGTGAAAGCTGCTTATCTCACAGAGCCAGAGGCAGGCAGCAACTTATAGAGTTACTTGGTGCACTGCAATCAATGCGGATATATCCCACACACACATTCAGAGGCATCCCGTCCTACAACTTCTGTGATGCTAATAGAGATGGAAACTGTAATATATTGGAGATTGGAGAGTTCCAGTACCAGTTGCAGGTTGAGGTTTCCCCAGGTTACACTCACTTGCTCTCTGGGTGAATATTTGCATTTTAGAGAGTGTTGATTAAATCTGCATCTAAATGAGAGCAGGGGAATAGGATGACTCTAAAGCAATCATAAACGGTATATAAAAGGGATAAAAACAGCGTTTTGTTGCAAATGTGTTGGGTGTTTCTGGATTGATTGGACTTGAAACATCGACAACACCACATGTTAGGAACGAAAGATCAATACTCGTGTCTACGAGAGCTAGCAACAATTTCAATCTGTTTTAAAAGGTTTGTGGCAGAGGTGGGAGAGGCTTTGTCATGGTTTTGCAATCCTTGTGTTAGGTATGTATGCTTGCTGAGAATCAGCTTGCAGCTGCCGGTCTATCTCTCCTGTTCTCACGGAAACTCAGAGCAGAAACACTGACAGACAGCCTGCCCTATGCATCCACTCCAGCCTCTGGCGAGTATGAAAAATTAAAGATCCATGTTGCTCAGCTCCTCCTCCAACTCTGCTGCAGTTACACGTCCGTGCATTTCAACAGCTCCATTAATGTTAGGTCGTCTCTGCAAAGATGGTCTATGTAATATAAGGTTTTCTAATCATACAGTAAGAAACAACATTGTAAAGTACCCAATTTCCAACAGTCTCCAGCTGAAATAGACGTTTATATGATGTTTGCTTAAAACAATTGTAGCCCATGTACGACCATGTGAACATACTATTACTATTATTATGGACTATTCCGTTTTCACTGAAGTTAGCAAATTACACAATGAAAGATTACAAAGTGGAATTGTGCAGTAAAGCCTTTCAAGGGTTTTTTCAAGCTCAAGCCGTGAATCATGTTTTTCTCTGATAGAAACATAAAGAATGCACATCATGAAGATTAGTGTCCATTTCCCTATTCAACTCACTTTCTATGCACTATAATGACCATGTTTGCCTCTTGTGCACGAGGACAGTTTCAGCTGATTAAAAGCTTTAACTCATATACGTTACTGAAATAATACGTAACACTGGAGAGCTCTTATCGAGTCACGGATTCAGCTAATAAACAGTATTCAGTATTACTACACTAAATTGACCTATTTTTTGGGGGGCAAAATTACTTCTTGACAAATTCTCAAAGGAGATTATTTTGTGAAATGTGATCAGACTCAAGAAGCTCAGTTAACTTCACTCAAACCTCTTACGGTCCTCAAGAAAACACTGACAATTTAACACTTGACATTGGCTTTATTTATTCATTATTAGTTTCCCCTTAGACCCCACTGTGGTAAATGTAAAAGAAAAATGCAAAATCAAGCTTTTTCATTTTAATCAGACAATATGTTCTTAATTTAGGTATTTGCTCAGACGATTATAAACAACTTGATTATAGACCACATGACTTCCACCATGTCCAAATTGAGTCCATTTCCATTTGTAAAAATGACGAGCATACCTGCCAAGAGCAGAGGTGTCATAGTCTTTGAGTATTACTTCACACAGTGGGAGATAAAAGCATATAAACGCCCACTCTTCTTCACATATTGTAGTGATATTTCACATAAACCCCAAACTCTCTAAAAGCAGAAGATGCTATAGATATTTTTTTAACGGTGTCCCAGACATATACAATGAAAAGGTGACAGTATATGTGAATCAGAAGTCAGCACAGGAGGGTGGATCAGTCACAAGGGCCTAGCAGTGAAGAACTGTGTACTGATGGAGAAGAAAAGGATGCTGGCTTGTCCAAGTGAAGTAAATAAAGCAGAATTGCAGGAGTGTGGGAGGAGGTCTGCAGGGAGCATGGAAACAGTGATTAGTAAAGTGGATCCACTTATAGAAAATCCACCTTCATTATTTTTTTAGACTTCTGTGATAACTGATCCACGTGCTATTGTGCTCCCTTGTTATCAGACTTTTCAAATAAAAATTTAAACACAAAACATAAAATATGCATGTGCATATACTTGAAATATAGACTAGTGAGAGAAACAGGACTATTTTTTGTAAATCTTGTCTTTAGCTCTTATTCAAGAACACTTTGTTGAGACAGATAAAACTACTTTACAAACAAGGTAGGTTCTATTTCATCATCCCTGACTGCCAGAGGCAGTGCTTAACTCTAATATCTTCCATCTTGTGCTCACTTTGGTCGAATATTTCTGTCAACAAAGTCATGTGTGACGTCAGATGAGCCCCGAGCAGGTATAACTACCGGATGTCATCCCAGACCTTTTTCATCTTCTTGCTTACGCACAATGACTGCTGTACTAGCAGTGAGTTGAATCATCAAAAAGTTAAGTTACTCAGAGCTTGTTGCTTGATTCGCCGTCCGGCCTTTAGCCTCGGACTGGCGGATGCTTCTAATCACCAGCGTGATAGATACCGATTTCGTCAGTGGACATCAATAGGTAAGATCGGTTACTATTATACTAGTAGTGTTGCAGTGACAGGAGTGTACTCGCTTCCTTCATGCTGTATATATTACTTCCCATAGCTCTGCTTTTCCACAGTCAGCGGAGTGCTCGCTCCTGCACGTGTTGCTGACGAGAGCGTGTCTGCTTAGTGTCAGCTACTGTTAATTAATGTTAATTTCGTACCGTGTCAGTAAAGAGAGTCTCCTTGCTCCCCTCTCACTGTACCATTGTCATTTTCTCATGGTTAGCAGAGTGCTCTCACTCAGGCTAACTTGGTGGGACACTAACAAGAGTGTGCGCTGATACTGACGGTTGCTGTAGTGATGAGAGTGTCCTCGCTCCCCTCTCACTGCACAAACTGTTCTCCGGTCTATTTTTTCTTTTTCCTTTTCAGCAGAGTGCTCTTGATCAGTCTGACTGCAATAGTCTACAGCAGCAGGCGTGCTGAAGTTTATTTTTGGGGCACTGTCACTATAATTAATTCTCATAGCTGCAGTACCTGTATGGCCCCTCTTGAGCCTGAAGACGGCCATGACCAGTGCCCCTCTTTTCTTGGTCTCGAGCATCTGAGGGAGGGCCTTTCTGAGGACCCGTGTATGAATTGCAGCTTCATGCCTCGCGCAGTGAGTTTCTCTTCCTGAGGCTCCATCCTGGTGCTGGTACAGAGAGTGCTGGGGCACCCACTCCACCCATGGCTGAGTTAGTTCTGGATGAATTGTCTCAGTCTTGGTCAGTCTGCAGCTGCTCTCTTTAATGATACATTGAGGAGAGGCCATTCCATGCCTCTGAGCCTGGCTCCTGTTCCTCAGCTCATAGCTCTTCAGATGGGGCAGAGGACGGCTCCATGGGCTCTGTCATTCGATTGGCTCGCCTGGAGCTGAATATACGGCAGTCAGAATTGACACCTTGTAGTGCTTTTTCAGGCGTGTTCCATCCCCTGCCACCTTTACTGTTGAAGAAAAATATCTAAAAGGAGTTTCATGCATGCTGGAGAGACTAAGGCTCTCTCCTCTCTGAAGTCTGATGGTTGAACCTTGGCAGCCATGCAGGATGCAGCAAAGTTTAGCCTTGGCTGTTGTTGAGCCCACTATCGCTTCCCTTATAGTTTCTCCCGAAGAGGCTCTGAGGCCGGATACCAGGTGTCCTCATCCCCAATGTCAGGTCATGGATGCAGCAGTGCGCATGGGCTGTATGGGCAACTCCCTCTCTCATCTCATGCTTGCCCTCTCTGCTTCCTTGGAACATACAGTTGAAGCCTCTTCTACCAGCCTGAGTTATGCTTCATTGCAGACTGGTTCAGACTCGCCACCGCATCTGGCTTGCACAGTCTCCCTTGTCAGAGACTTGTAGGTAGACCCTCCGTACTGTTCCAGTAGAACCTGGGGAGTTGTTTGGCTGAGCTGCTTTGCAGGTCCTAGAGCAGATGGTCCAAGGTAATCAGGCCAGGCAGCAGTTCTCGGGTCTTCTCAGAGAAAAGGGTCTTTCAAGACAGCACATGTCCCATTGGATCATGGACGTCATTGCCTATGCATATGGTGCGACCAGAACAGGGTTCCTTTGGAGGACAAACAGTATTTGCCGCAGCCTTATGGGCCTCATGTCACTTGTGAGGCGTGAGAAGATTCTGTAGGAATGGGCTCGCAGATGACACTGGAAGTTATACCTGCTCAGGGGTCATCTGAGTTCACATGTGACTTTGTTGACATAAAACTCAACCTGCGCAAGCGCAAGACAGAAGATATTCAGTGTAAAGCACTGCCCTGGCGGTCATCCAGGATTCATAAAACCGCGGTTACATCTGTAACCTTCCTTTTATAGGGGCTGACAGAATGAATTACCACAGATGACAACAGATCATGTCATTAAAAAAAACCCAAAAAACCCCCACATGATTGAACACACACATAGTTCTGCTAATCTGAGAAAATTCTATCCATGGTCCCAAACATCCAAACTGTGTTGGGTAAATCTGCTTTTTCATTTCATGGCCCACAAGCTTGGAATGAGCTGCAAGACATTGTTAACCTGGAATGTTCTTTTGACATGTTAAAAATATATTTAAAACATTTTTTATAGCGTTACTGTACAATGTTACTGCTTTGAACAAGTTAAATTCCTGGCATTATTCTTTTTAGCCCGATTCCTGTATGTTTGTGACTTGTTTGTGTTTTTGATATGCTTATGTGATGTTATCTGTCTTTGTAATTTTATATGAAACCCCTTTGTTTATTTTATTTATTAATTATTTTTTTCTTGACCATCTTAATCAGGACTCCCTGACAGAAGCGATATTGTATCTGAATGGGAACTTCCTGGTAAAATAAAGGATATGGGCAACTGAATGAAAGCGGCTCAGGAGGCATTTTTATTTAAGTTGTGGCAATGACCTATAAAGACCACAGTGGTAACAATTGCCAGCTGTGCAGCAGAAAGCATATATGGTCCTTTTCAATTATCCCTGTCTGTATAGGGGATATTAGTATCACACTCACAAGAACTAATTTCCCCCTCTTGCTCTCTTCTCTGTCTTCTCTCATACGCACATCACTGTTAACATTAGTCATTACCCTGTATCTCATTCATGTAGGAGCAGGGAAGCAGGAGGAATGCAGGGGAGTCTTTTAATGAGCAGCCTTTGTAGGAGGAGTCTTTTCTTGCAGGGGTCTTTCTAACAACCTGCTCTTCACATTCAAATGACCAAAAGTCCAGCAGGACTATTCTAACATGCCACTACACAAAGCGGGTCAGACTAGTCATTATTGAGCTATACCGTATGTCAAATCTTTAATAAAAGAACGTTGCTATAAAAATCTACCTATATGAATTCTCTATAAAGTATAATATTTCTGAGGTATTACTTTAAGGGAGTGACCATATGGCACACTAATCCTGGGTTTTTCATTCTGATGAGTCCAGCATCAGACAAACAATAAAATTCCTATCAACTCTGAGGACGATGGGAGGAATTCTCCGAGGTGCTGAAAAGTGTCTCCGAGCTCATCCGGGGGAGGAAGCGGCGGGACACACCCGCCGGAGCCCATTGGTACAACGTCACGCGCAGAAAGTACCCGAGCGAGTAAGGTAAATGAATTACGGATGAGAGGAGGAGGAGAAGGAGAGATAGAAAGCTGAGGATGCAGGTTTGGCTCCACACAACATACAACCTCCCCACCCGAACCACCCAGCACGAGCGGCTACACCTCGGTGAAATACAACTTCCAGTGGTCTCATCAGCTGACGACGAGGAGATGCGTCCGCAAAAGGTTTGATTCGACCCCTTTACATCCTTCTCCTCTTCCTCCTCCTCCTCCTCCTCCTCCTCCTCCCATCACGAGCGAGGAGCATCCCGCACACTGATTTTTCACACCGACGGGCAGGCAGACAGGCAGGCGGATTGACACAAGCCAGACACGATGTGTGGATCTTCCCGACATGGGACAGCCGTGGGATTCATAGTGCTGCTGAACGCGTTGCTGCTTGCGACGCAGGCTGCAGAAGGAGTCTTAACGGACCATCTCCTTGTTCAGTTGCACGAGGACGCACAGGATGAGGCGCACCAACTTGCAACACAACATGGGTTCCAGAGTGCCCGAAAGGTAGGGATGCGTGGATATGTCAGCTATAGGCCTATCAGCTGTTCTTTTTTTTTCTTGAGGAAGCAAAACTTTAATAAATCAAATTATTTAGATTAACAAGGCCGGCTAAAACATAAACCTATTTGGCATCATTTCTCACTATCAAAAATCAGAAAATACAGAGTGGCTTCTCAAAGATTTATTTTGGTTTGACTTCATTACATTTTGCTCAAATTGATTACGTCATTCCCACTAAAATGCAGGCCCTGGTTAGTGGGTTTCCCATTGGCCTATGGCCCCCATGGGCATGCAAAGCTGCCAAGACCAAATTAATTTAATTCTCCAGACACATCCGGTTTAAGTGTCCTAAAGAAAAAGACACTCAGAGCCTTTTTGAGAAAGATTATTATAAAAAAACAAAACATAAAAACATTACATCAGCAGGGGTTTCTCTCACAACGTGAAGTTGTGGTCCCATCATTGACAATATGATAGGCTCCATCTTTGTATGTTTAGTCACTAAATTCCATTGATGAATGAGGAGAATCTTGTTTGTTATTGAGTACCTGGTTTGTTAAAAGGGTTAACCAGACCTTTATAATTTAATTTATTCCACTGCATATCATGACATACATGACAACGTCTTACTAAATAGCTTGCTAAATGCAGCCTGCATCACAACATGTCAAAAGGTCAAGATATGTAATAAGTCATTTATGACAGACCAGTGGAAGATAATTCCCTGACAGTGTGTGCGCCTTGTCACATGTCAAAATAAATGTGTGGGTGAAATTGGCTGGAGCCTCAGCTAGTGAGGCGTAGCAGTGAACAGAGGGCTGTCTCTGAATGAGGATTTTCTTTTAACCTCCAAAAAAAAGAAAAAAAACACAGATTCAATCTGTAACTCATCAAAATGTGATATCTGTGTGGTTGTTTACCAGTTCTGTGACTGCTAGTTCCTTTTCTTGTAGGCACTAGATCACCCCCCACCCCCCACCTTTTGCCTCCCTGCCTCCCAGGTTATGTAATCGGCAGCTTTTTTTTTTTTCTTAATGGGATATGCACCATTAAACAATGTCTGTGTTGTTTGAATTATCTTGTATTGTTGCTTAATTAACTAGACCGGGACACAGAAGGGGACACAGAGGAGAGATACAAAAGAGAAAAAGATATCTCCGATCAGCCAATATTCAAGTAAACCCAAGAGCATTCAATAGAAGTGCGGTGTTTGTATTTGGTGTTTTAAAAAAAATTTGTATCACATATATGAGCTTCCATCTATTTGCTTTGGCAAGCGATGGTAGAATTAAAGAGCACTGAAAGATAATAATAATCCTTGAAGATGAAATTCCATGAGAATTTCATTTTCACATTAGATTTGACAGGCGCATCTGAAAGCATTTATTTTGAGGATTGACCTATACCCTGGCTGTTACTAAAGCGCAAAGGGGTCTTTAATCTGCGTACGGTGCCAGAGGGAAAGCTCTGGATGATGCATCTCATTTGTCTGCCCTTGTGATTTATTACGGTTGATTTCAGCACTGTTCTCCAGTGCCTTAAAATAGACCCTCAGTGAAAGCCAGGGAATTTGTGCCATTGTTCCCACCTGGAGAATGACCTGCTGTCCTTTCATTCATCATCTATTGTATTTTTCTTTTGGCATTCACAGACTTTCTGATTGCTACCTCTGTGCCTGTCGTCATCTCTCGTCATCTCTGCTTCTGTTCCTGATCTATTTTCCTCTCTTTTTCCTTTTTCAACCCAGCTTCCATTTGGAGAGGGGCTCTTTCACTTTTATCCTCAGGACACTTCAAAGAGGCGGAGCAAACGCAGTGCTCGCAGCAGACAGCGGCTCCAAAAAGACAACAGGGTAAGTATACGCACAGAGATGTACACTAAGAAAAGCACAGTGGGTTTCCTGTATGCATGTGCCTGGAACAGCACGGTTCCCCATTCACTTTGCATGACAATGGCAATTGTGAGCCTAGTATTCATGTAGAATATAGAGCAAAATCAGGGCTTTAACATAAGCTGGATGCACCTAGCTTGTAAAAGTCAAAATATTTTAGTATGCAGAAAACACCATATGCAAAGCAAACAGAGCAGAACCTGAGACAGACCACATGGCATCAAAAGCCACTAGATGAATGCACAATGTACTATAATGAGAAGACAACATAATGATAATAGACATATTGTTCAATAGTATTGTATTATATTATAATATTCAAGATTCACAAAATAACAAAATACAATATAGGCTAACAGAAAAAACAATGTGTCATATTTTTCATTCACCCAAACTGTCGCTTGCCCTTATTACCAAAAAATGAATGACAAGATGACAAGATGGCGGTGGCTGGTCTGACCTTGTAAGTTGAGAGCAGAAGAATGTTTGAAAAATCTGAAAAACATCGGAATAATACATTATCATATCACTTAAGAGCACTTAAGGCAGATTGAAGGGAAAGCAAACACTTTGGCGCAACTCTTAATGAGTTCCATATTTAAGTTGGAGCATATCCTGAATGAAGAAGTATGTCGAGTAAAGTGGTGTACTCATCAGCATATAACAAAACTGGAAAAGTACGCCCTAAAGCAAGACAACTCAAAGATTATGGCATTCAAGTACAAAAGTAGGGATAGTGGCTGAGAACTGTGTCCCAGCGGAGAGTTGTGAGGCCTCGGGCAAAGAAAGCTTGAATGTCTGAGGGATAAGAATTAGATAGAGACCCCCTAAAAAATATGTTTTACTGTGCTTCAGTGAGACTAAAACAGATGATACGGATACACCGGCGAAAGTCCCCCACCAGTCAAAAAAAGTTTTTTTTTCTTGTTCGTCCAGTGGAATGTTTGAGCTTCACTGTGTAGAATGATGTATGTGCAGAGTCTGACACTATAAGGCTGTTTTCACATTCTTTGATGAAAGTGTACATTTTCTCTGTGCTCATTCAAAATTTGATTTTAAGAGGCGGGTCTAAGAGCATGATTTGTGTCATCACAAATAGCTTGGAAGCCAATCTGGTGCAATTTTCAGCATATACAAGTGTGATGTGGAAGCTTGAAGCCTCCAGTGTACATATACTTAGAATGGACTTTACAGTGAAGTAGGTGACATCTTGTGTCCACCAGTTAAACTTGTGAAATGAAAAATATTTGCATATTCATCTTTTCTGGATTTTTTTTTAATGAAGGAGAAGGAGTAGGTGCCATTTTTAACTTTTTGTGTGATACCAAATCAGATACAAATAATTATTTAAAGTAGAGTATTTTATATCTTAAAACTTGAGGGGATCTTTAAAGCACTGGGTTTCCAAATGTTTGTCAGTAATCGACTTAAGTTTAAAAACTGTCTGTCAGGTGGAGTGATAATTGCTGTCCGTAACAAAATTACTGATAAGTGTGTGCAAAATGGATAAAAAGTGATTTATGTGTATGTCTAAAAACTCAAATATAATTTTATCAAATAAGATCTTGTGTTCCTGGGTTCATATCCCGCCTACACATACTCTAATGTAGGCATGTTTGATAAATTAAAACAGATTATTTTTTAATTTAGTATTAAAAAACCACCATGTTCTAATTTGTGATATATGGATGCCCACACCCAATGAAGACGGTAATAACCTGAACCTCGAACAAAACAATGGGGAAAAATTAAGTACTGTATATAGCATGTTTTTAAGACAAAATCGACTGATTACATCCATATTTTAGTAATTATGATAATGCATTGTTGAATTCGTGTTGAATGGAAGATGTGTTGATTATATAAATATTGGAAAAGCAACCACAGTCAACAACAGTGTGATAGGGTCACCATTTGTTTAAAGCAAGGTAAGAAATATGTACACCAGTTTGATTCTTCCGATAAGCATTGTATTGTTGAAGTGCTTTTGGATGTAAACTCTGGGAGAGATAGTCCAGCAACTGGCTAAACCTCAAAGTCACAAACACTGAAAAATAGGTACTAACTGGTAAATTGGATAAAGAAAAACAAAAAAACAGAAGAGTTTATAGGAAAGACAACTTGACAAGGTGGATAAATTGTTATGTGACTGCGTGACGAAGGAGGTTTGCGAAATTATGATTAATAATGAAGATTACATTTCCAAAAAAGTAATAAAGCAGAGAAAAATTGATTAACAAGGAATGAAAGCAAAATTGACAAGAATACCTAAAAGATA
The DNA here is from genome assembly GCA_037974645.1 of Hollardia meadi. Classification (NCBI taxonomy): domain Eukaryota; kingdom Metazoa; phylum Chordata; class Actinopteri; order Tetraodontiformes; family Triacanthodidae; genus Hollardia; species Hollardia meadi. The sequence goes on along the minus strand of JBBPCS010000573.1, from coordinate 9,286,957 downwards.
AGAAAGTGCATAATAGGCACAGAAACATGTTTAGTGCTGAATGTGTAAGGACAAAAGGTTTAAGGGTAAGAGTTATCCAAAGCATAGAGGGCCTATACGACGAATATTGGTGGTGAGTTGACAAATATAAAATGCAAAAGCCTAAAGCTTGGTTGGAAACTAAGATAAATATTGTAAGTTTGCTGAAAGACTTTCATAAGAATTTAAAAAGACTGTCTGAGTTCTTTAAAGTTGACTATAATGGACAGTTGTGTCCAGTTCTGTGAAGATTATTCTATCCTGGGAAACACAGGCAGGACTTGGAGGGAGTTACTCCACCACTGTTCATATCTTTTTTACTAAAGACATTATTTAAAAAAAAGAAAAGTCTGCTTTGTTCTGTCATTTATTCCAGTAAGGTGTTTGATGCAGTTTGGAATGATATTAAAAGCAGATATTACTGGCAAATTCTTGGATGTAGTGGTGATAGTGTACAAAAACATCAAACCATATACAGTATTTAGTATTAAATCTGACGTTTTTTGCAAGTCTAACAGGCTGTAGACAGGGTGAAACTTTATTGCATGCTGTTTGCATTATCTATCAATGACAGAACGGCTGTCAGCCTATTGATTTTGATGACACCGTAATAGATAGTTAGCACTGATGCACATAGATGATAATGATCATGTCTACAACAAAAGAAGAGTTACAGACAGCAATAGACCATATGTGCGATTTCTGTGAGAAATAGAAATTTAAGTGCTATAATTAAAGAGAAAAGGTGCTATATAAATGCTGTCCATTTACCATTTACCATTATGAACTATAATGGTTCATTTAAGGAGCTGCATATTATGCAAGCTTCTCAATGGCAACATTGGCCATTTTCTGTAAATGTAATTTAATGTATCTGTAGATATCACACTGGATCTTTTTGACAAGTTAGTTTCACTGTTGTATGCACGCAAAGTGTAGGGGTTTGAAAAATAAATATATTGGAGTACACCCCCTAAGAACACCCTAAAAGTCAAAATGATAAAATGCAATAACATGGTCTATGGGGAGCCAGGAAAATACCTGCTGGCTATTGGGCGATGCTGATAGAAGGTAAAGAAAATGTAGTTTAAATAAAACTATTAAAAGTAAACTTTTGGAAATTCATTATGAAAAAAATCTCTAAAATATGAATAATCACATGTAACTTTTAATGAATTATTAATACAAGAACAGAAGCTGTTTGTCACTGGTCATTAAAAATAGATACAGCATGCCTTGGGCCTAAGATCCTTGATGCTTCCGACTTCCCTTTTTGTGTGTCTCTTTTTCTAAATATTGCTTTCCCTTGTTTTTTAAATATTGGGTTTCCTTGCTATGTTCAGTTTTTGTATTTTACGCTTTATATGCCTTACATTTGATAAGAACATGATAGTAAATTAGGCATTGTTGCAACAGTAGGTGTAGCAGTGGCAAATGGTGGCAAATTATGGTAGCATGCGTTGTGTTTTAATATGCCATTCCAATATAATATTCTCTTTTACATTTTAAGTGTGATTACATTTAGGTTATAAGCTGTAATAATATATATGCCAATATATATTTTGGAATGAATGCGTTATAGTGAGTGATAAACATTTTTAATGGGTACCTGCGTATAGTATGTTACTTTATCTATGTTCCTTATTTTCATTAACAACTAATCTGCTGCTTATTTTCTTAATTAACCACAAATAATTTGGGAAAGGTCAGAAAAAATGAAGACAAATGTCAATCACAATCTGCCAGAGCTCAAGGTGGCATGCTCTGATTAACTTCTTCTTTCTGACAACAGTCCAAAACCCAGCCCACTCAATTGCAAAAGCTCTTAACCACATAAATAAAATTGTTTTATCTGTGTGCTGAGCACTGGCTGTTTAGCGCTGTCCACTGCTGGAGGCAGAGAAAGTGGAGGTCCTGCTGCAGACAATCAACTAACCTCTCTAATTGCAGTTGTGAGAAGTGCTAATGGAAATAAATGCTAGCCACTCCACCAAGCTAATACAGGTAATGGACGTGAGACAGCAAGGACATGGGCAAGTCTTTGTTCCAGTTGCTGGGTTGTAATCAGGTGCTTGACATGCTCATATGCAACACTGCAGTTATTGATTTCTTGGGTTCTCTGGAATGGACGGGGTCAGCTCGTCTGATTTAATGATGGCTGTTTATCATTCTGAAGTGTCTTCCTCCTATCTTTCAAGGTAGAACGGTGGGCATATCTCAGTTTTACACGTGCAATTGTGTCAAAAAGACAGGACATTTATAAAGGAAAATACTTACAAAATTTATTTTTAAGGGTCACATTTTGTGGTAGTCTTTTAAATGTTTTTTTTTTATGAGTTTAAAGGAGTCATTACATACTCATTTGACATACTTAAAATGTGTCTAATTGAGCAGCAGCACTGAATGTACTGTAGAGTGTATTGGATGGATTTTTTTGAATCCTCCTGTTCTTTGTGGACTCTATGAGTGGAGCATGTTGACCCACTTCTGACTCCCCCACTGTCTATTCCTCTTATTTCTCTGCATCTTTGCTTACTTGTCCTTTTCCTCTCCTGTCAGGTTCACAGAGGTTCAAAGCATAAAACACACATTATTCAAACTTGACAGGAACAAAACTCACCAAAACTATCTTGCTTATAGTCTTTCCACTGCAACAAACACCTCCGATTTGGTAGAAATAAATCCTTAATTCACAGAGTTAAATATTAAAATAAGCTTTCTCTACATGCTGTTTTTCCCCCCTGATGTAGCTCTCTCTTAGCTGCCTTCTGTGCACCACCTGGCACTCATTCTTCGGAGGCAGCGCATTAAATTGCAAAGTTAAATGCAACCTATGTATCCTTTAGGCCGATTTGTAAAGCCTGAGTACTCTGTTACTCTGTAGCGTGTTACCCCAACACTGCACATTGATTCATTCGTCCAGTCATACGTGCCTTCATTCAATCCATCCATCCATGGTTCCGTCCTCCCATGCTTTTTGACAAATACAAATCAATTTAAGGCACAATATGAAGTGGGTGTGAAGTAAACAAAGGTGGAAATTCGCAATCTGAGTAAATTTTAAAAATCTGAAAGACACATGCCTGGGAAAGCCAGGAGGGAAACGAGGAGAGAGGCGCAGTACAGCACAGCTCTTTGATTTGAAGCGAACTGGAGCATTGTGAGCAGGCACCGGGCAAAGGTGGAGAGCGATGTGGTGGTGGTGCATGGTTACTGTTAAATGTTGTGAGTGGGCAGTATGACACGCTGTCTCAGAGGAAATGACAGCTCTCCTGCCAAGTGATGGAATAAATTGATGATGGATTGAGTGCAGGGGAAAATGGGGGAAATGCAGAGATAATGTAGAAAGTGCTCGTTTTGCCTCTTAACATGAATGAAATTATGTAATAACTGTAACATAAGGCCGATTAGAAACACTGATAAATTAATTTTAGCCGTTTTAAAATCCTCAAAGATTAAAGATTAATATGCAAATGTATTGATTTCGTTTTTGCCGAGACTGATTTTGCATTTAAACGACTTATTGACGTGCTGATTTACAGTGTGTGCGCTTCCTGATTGCTTAGAGTATGCCATAAAAGAAAGCTCTGGATGAATAGGCTTTGGCCATTTTAAAAGGCCACCTTAAGTGCTGCTCTGCTCTCTTATCTGTGATGGTAAACACACCGGACAATGTCTGTTTCTCTAGAGTGAATTTGCTAAGGGTAAGCACAAGAGAAACATACAGTCACAGGAACCCATTTTAAAAATATAACCTTGAATTTGTGAAAAATACATTTTGTTTTTTTTTATTATTGGCAACACTATAGTCATTAAAATAGAATTTAATGACACATTTAAGGTATATAGATTTATTTGTAGTCTTGAAAATTACTATGTAGGCCTAAAGAAAATCCTTTTTTTTTTTCTTTTTTTTTGCAGTGGACCTTAAACATACATAAAGAGACAAAGAGACAGAAAATGACCTAACCTTTTCAAATAAAATTATTTTCCTTGAGACCTTGATTGACAGCATCGCAGGCTTGGTTTAGGAATTACGAGACTATACTAGATAAAATGAGTCGTCCTTCCTCTTCCTCTCCTTAACTGCTTTTGCGTTTCCAAATGTGCAAGGTGACCTCACAACTACTGACAGAAAAAAAGACAGTGAAATATTGTTTGTATTCTGGCTGACATTCTAAATGCAGCAGAAAATAAAAATACAACATTATTGTTAAAGACGCATAATTATTTTGATGACAGCCACCGACTATTAAAGCCTCAGAATTTTATCTATGACATCTATCCCTATCATTTATGTGCTCTTTCCTATGTTATTTGCTTGATAAATGGCACTGTGGCAGCTTTCAGCGAGCATTTGTAATCAGAAAGACAGCTATTCATCTGTCGTTGACGTTTTAAAGAAACACAGGCGTATTTGTGAATGTGACTGATGTGGCTTTTGGTTGAAAATATACGGATAGGAAAAAAAACGAACCCCACCATCTCTTGTGTGGCAGGTGAGTGTGAAAGCCTTGACTCCAGCTGCAGCCCCTCTGATTAGGAGATAAAGAACAGCCCTTTTGATTTTCATGATGTTGCCTTCATGGTGCAGTCGAGCACAGCTGGGTTTGCTGATTTCCTGTGCACAGAGCAGCACATGCCTACATTTGTATGCCTACAGTTTTGTGTTCCAGCACAGGCACTTGTTGTGCACCTGGATTTGTCTTTGATTTTTGTATGATCCTTTTATGAAATGTTTTGTGGGATCACTCCTGACTTTAGACTGACCATGACCTCCTATTTCTTTTGCTTTTCTTCCACAGGTGAAGAATGTCTTTGAGCAGGAGGGTTTCAGTCGTCAGAAGCGAGGCTACAGAAATATCAATGATATTGAAGTCAACATGAGTGACCCTCTATTCACCAAACAGTGGTATCTGGTGAGTAATCAGCCAAGCAGCTGTCTGCATGCTGGGCCTGACCTTTAAGACCATCTTGCATTCTTTCACATTAATTACTCAGAAGCCAGGCATATTCCCCGCTACTTCCTGAATCAACGTTGTTATTCATTCTTTAATTAGACTGGCCAATACTGCCCATGCCATCTCATCACTGCATTCATGCCGCCTAGTTTCCTCCCCTCTTGTTTACTCTGACTGGCAACCATGACTTTTATGCCGCAGCAAGCTTGCCGTCATTTATCAGCCACGTCAGATGAATGTGCCATATCACTGACATTTACTTCCCCTCCTTCTCACCTTCACTCTCCCGCCCCCCAAGCAGTACTTATCCATAGCCTCCCCTTCCTATTCACACACACACACACACACACACACACACACACACACACACACACACACACACACACACACACACACACACAC
>JBBPCS010000573.1:9271213-9281476 GCA_037974645.1 Hollardia meadi | reverse complement strand
CACACACACACACACACACACACACACACACACACACACACACACACACACACACACACACACACACACACATCCTCCATGTTGACTGATTTTCTAATGGTGGCTTACCTAGGTGCCATGAGTCATGGATGTTGTCCATATTGTCTGAGTGATTAGATAAACACAGGCCAGGCAGACGGGACCCCTGGGCTGGATCTTAATGTGGCGGAGGCTTGGCAACTGAGCTACACAGGCAAAGGAGTTACCATCGGAATCATGGACGATGGTGAGTATAAAGTGCTGTGGTTTCTTACCCTTTAATGCTGTCTGAAAGCATAAATTATTCATACTGATTTAATTAATTACTTTGTCCTTATCTGTTTAAATAAAAGTCGCTTTCCCGAACATGTATGGCGGTGACCACTGATAGCGGTGTAATTTATATAAACAATATGTAGTGGCTCTGATTGATTTGTCATTCTCTGTTTAAGACAACTCACCACATCAAATTATCATGTCATACTGTATACAACATAAGACCAAGTTTTCCAAAAGCTGCATATGGTTATGCAGAGAAAACTATGTATTTACAAAATGTCTAAGCTTTGCAATTTCAATTTTATAATGAAATAATATAATAAAGAAGCATTACAGAAGCTTTCTGTATATTTTGAATATAAAAAAAACAAACATAAATATATTTTTTACTCCATGTTACTGTATCACTGGTAAAACATCAAAGAGTAAAAAAAACAGACGCGACACATATGTGAATGCAAGGCCTTTGGCTACTTCCTGTCTTGGATGACATTTCAATGAAAAATGGTATGTTTATTGCAGGTAGCAGGAATATGCACAACAACTAGTGGCAGGAAAGTTATTGGCAGTATAGTGTAGGAATACAGCGTTTAAATAAGTAGTATGTAATGATGCACAAATGAAATATTGGAATATATAAATAAAGTTTAGCAAAGTAAAAAATAAATAGGTACAAAATAGTAAGTTTGACTTGGATATTCATAATCTAAACAGAAAAAAGTAGCAAATTATCACATTTTTAAAAACTTGAATTAATGGGCAATTTGCTTTAACACTGTATAGCATCGGTTGTTATTTGTTTGTGTCAGAATTAAATTATTTATGGATTGTCATGAAGAAAACAAAGCTAAATAAATATTAAACTGTAGTTTAATAGCAGTAAGACACTTGAGGCCATGCTCTCCTCTGCAAATGACTCCCTCTCATGCTTAATTTTATCACTGATTAATATCAAAATCACATTTCAGGCATTGACTATCTACATCCAGACCTGGCATCAAACTATGTGAGTACCTCAGTGTTATTGAATTTCATATTTCTGTTGTTACCTGAAACAGGGGGTTCTGGTGGTGGACTTCACAGGCTTTGTGTGTTGTGCCATTGGCAATGACAGGTACTTTCCAAGTTGCTTCATGGCTGTTGAGTCTCCTTGTTTCCCTGGAGGACGCAGAGACAGGCAGACGGCCAGCCAAGCTGTTTAATGTTAATGCACACTGCACTGTTCAGGCACAATGGCAGGCCGATCTGTCACGAGCAGAGATAATGCCAGGGTAGTTGGCGCTGAATAATGTGATGCTGTATCTCCAGAATACTGATAAAACCATAAAGGACAAGAGGCGTTGCTAAATCCAACAAGAAAATGCAGAAGGTTTAGTTTTATTTGACTGTGAAGTTCCTGCATTATGTCATCATTTTGGATCCAAGGATGTACAAATGCAAAGCTTCCGAGAAACTGAGGTGTTGTGAAAGAGTGAGTCATGCTGCTTTGTCGACCTAAAAAACCCTTTTTACAGTTATCTCCATGCTTTTTTAAACAAGAATTTTGTTAAGAAATGCCGGCAGTTTGCATACTTATCTTACCTAACACATTTTCATATATTATTGCAAAGAGACATTAAAGATCACACCAGTAGGCTACAGTGCACTCTTTGTTTTTGCTCTTCCACCTCAGCTCATATGCACACGGTGTGATTCTTTTACAATTGTGTGGGCTTTTTTTTTTCTGTGTGCATGTTTATGTGCACTCCCACCATGTTTGCCTGCCTTTGCATGTTTCTTGCCTGTGAACAGCAGATGAGCCTTGGCCCAAAAATAACACTCAGTCTCAGCTGGGGTGAGGCAGGAGCACACTCCACTGGATTGATGGATCATGCTGGCAGAGATCTAAAGTGTGTGTGTTTGTGGGAGCGCGTGCTAGAAAGAAAGACACTGTGTATGTAATCCGGTTTTGTTACCGTCGTCAGTGTGTTGGGTAGACCCACAAAGACCTCCCGCTATCAGCTGAATAAAACCCTAAACAAAGAGAATAAAATGAGTTGGAATGATCAAATTTCCTGTGTGGTTGTGAATCATGCGTATTGTAAATGCGTGTATCTCCTTCAGACAACCAATTATGCAAGGGCGTTGGCTTCCGCCTTTGGTATGATGATCATACTGTGAGATAAATTTTGATATGGTGAAATAATTGTGAGATTATGTGTGTCCTGAGGTGAGTAATTTCTAACTTGTTGGGTCAATTTCATGCCACATTTATCTGCAAATACCATTAGAACTTTAACTGATGTTCACATAAATAAATACATTTATACAGATTCTACTATTAGTGATATAATCGTAAATGTACTGTTTTGTTAATTTCCTACCTTTAATGGCATTTAATTTCAGATGACAGTAGTGGTGAACATCACTGATACGAATTTAAAAAAGAAAAAAAAAAGTTGTATATATGACAATTCTGATGTTTAGTATGACCTAATACCTGCAGCTATGAGTCGACAGTTACACTTTTTATCTCCATGTTTGCCAGCACCTCATCCTTGCGTCAATGCGGTATTGTGTTGTGTACTTGGAGGACTTCTGAGTAACGGCAGAATTGATCAGTGGGTTTTTATTTTCAGTTCTGTCTCAAAGAGAATTGTGTATAAAGAGTCGAGATTTGTTATTTTGCGGACTTTCTCTCTGTGCACCCGTTATTATGTACATTGCCATTAAGTTCATCTCTTATGTTGGAAAGAGGAAGTAAAACTCCCTCTCTCCATCCCTCATACACTGTGTGTCTGTACGTCTAGTCTACATTTTATTTTATATTTGATTTATGCTGCTGTGTGCTCTTCATACACTGTGACGTGAATGGATGTTGCTCACAACCATTTCTTCAGCCATTTCTTTCCTTCAAGAGTAGAACTATAGGCGGACAGTATTGATTTTCACTGTAATCTTTATGAAGTTGGCTTGGACCTTGTGCGTCTTTCTTTGTACTTTTACTTTAAAGCTTCTTGCAAGGGACTTTCAAGCAAGGTCACATTATACAGCGATCCTGCATCAGCTCTCCTAGAGTAGAGATTAGGTTATCAGTGCCAAATAGACTATTTATATCAGCCATGATAACATGATAAATGGCACTAAGAGGGATACAGGATGTTTTGTTGGTGCCTAGTAATCTTCATTGTTAGTCAGAAACAAATCAAAACAAAATGATAAGTTTCACTCTGGAAATGCCTTTTTAGTGGTGGAAGAAACCCTTAGATCCGTCAATCAATAAGTATTAGGATTACAAGTAGAAAGCAGAAAAGAAAAGAAAAGAAAAGAAAACATTCAAGTAAAGAACAAGAATTCAAAATGTATCTTTGGAAATTAGGTAGTCAGTTACTTTGTACTAATATAAAAACATTTTATTTTTCTTTGTATGAATCAAGAAAAACAGGGCATACTGGCGTCCACTATAGCAGCTATGAGTCATTCACTCAGAGCATGGTGAGCAGATGAGGGTTGCTGGGGAAAGGTGAGGTGGCTGAAACTGGGCACAATCCATTATTCTGACCCCGGTCGCTCGCCAGACACCTGAGGATGAGCAGAGTCTGATTGATAGCAGAAGATATGAGCTTGAGAAGCAAGCAAGTGATTCATGGACATGCCCCTGGGTCATTTATTACTCTACACAGACACACAAAAAAATCCTGCTCATGATGTGATCACAAAGGTTTGTGATCACATCATGAGCAGGATTTTAGTTTAGCAGTGGTGTGTTCTCTGTTCACGTGTTCTGCTGTGAATAAGAAACACATTTTTCTAGATGTATGAAATTTAGTACGCATGTTATGGTGCCAGTTTGTGCCATGACATGAACCCAACAGGTGCTACTAGATTGAATTTAAGTTTGCTTAGTGCAATCTGAAGACCTTAAATGAAAAGCTATTAAACTTTTGCTATTTCATCGGATGGTCTTCCTGTGGCAATATTTAATGTTTTGCTGTGAAACATGAAGTTGTTGTAACTCAAACATACATTGTCCAATCTGCCCCAAACTTGTTTGATAAGAGGTCTGGCCTAAAACCATCTACTTTACATGTCCATTTCAGTCAAATTCACAGCGCCACCAGCTGGAAATTACAGTTATTATCATAATTTGATGTGCTTATCCTCCTAGCAGGTTGACCAGATCCACCTCAAATCTGGTCAGAAAAGCCTGAAGACCTTGTTGATGCAATATTTTAAAACTTGTGAGTTTTCTTTGCAAACTGTTGCCATAGTAATGCAGTATTAGCTATGAAACAGGAAGTTGTTGCAACTTGAGTGCACATCGTCCAACCATCCCTAAATTTCACATTTTTGATTAGAGTACCGGCCTGAAGATGCCAATGTCGAGTCATAGTCATTGTGCCACCTATTGGCAACAGGAAATAAGCTTTGCGTGACAATCATGGCTTCAGCACAGCCCATGTATGGGGGAGTGAGGACCCATTCAACGCTGCTTGCAGCTTTAAACATAGAATAAAGACAACATAGTAATAGCTGTATTTTCGAACACAGGGTATAAGAAGCAGCATGAGTGCAGATCAGACTGTGCCGACATCCGTCTGCTCCAATTCCAATAAAAGCTCAGATTAAGCAGTAGTATCCTATTTTCCAAGCAATTCACCCTCCTTGAAAGATCCATTATCATCACTAGCCTAAAGTACATATAACCTGTAACCACACCTGCTCACAGATATAGACGGAGGGGGGAGGCAATAATAGCCAAGTATGGAATGCCTTCCTTAATGTCTGTCTGGAAGACTCCAAAAGCAATCACTAACTCCCATAAGTTTACTTGGGTCTTCCTCGACTGCAATGACCATCTATCACGACAAGTCAAGCCACAACTTGCTAGCAAGCCAGAGGGCTAAACGACTGGATTGAGAAATGGCTATTAATCTAAGCTACTTGTAGTATCAGCCAACCATCTTACAAAGCAAACTATGCATTTATTTCTCAAATTCAATTAAGTGTGACTAATTAATTGCATTTTATTTTCATACGTTTGAAAACGGAATTGATGATTTACTTACCACTTCATCAACACACACAAGTTGTACCCTACACCTCCTCCACCACTGATGCAACAGAGGGCCGTGTTTTTGCCTACTGTGCGTGCTGTTGCAAACCTATTTCATCCTGCAACTTTTGGAACAAACCAATACCATAGGGAGAGGGGGGGTGTGATATTTTGAGGCATGATGTATGACAGAATAGAAGTAGAATACATTTGAATCTTAATATAAATTAATCATAACTACATGTTCTAAAAACAATAATAGATTGAATGGGCAGAGAGAGACAAAGACAGAGAGAAGAAAGAAAAGGAGTAATCACAAATTAGAGAAATAGTTTGGCATTTCCTCTTGTATTTATCATCACAATTGCAGGGGTATGAACTTCTCCCTGCAGCCACTTCAACACACAACCCCGGTCACTGTAAGCATTTCCACTTTCCTCTAGTTACCTGCTCCACACTGTGATAATTGCCATGTTTCTCCACTGGGTCACTAAGCTTTTGCTGTTTTACTTTCTCTTTATTGCTGACTGAGTTGACTCCTCTAAATACCAACAAGCAGAGCAGTCCAGCCCAAGCGTGAAAACAGTCCGTGGCTAATGAACATGGCTGTGGCTTCTACATGCTCATGACCACACAAAGCACCTGTTACTGGGCACACAGAGCAAAAGAGATAGATTCATGTGAGATTAGCAGCAGACTGAAATAGCCTAAATGACCTTAGAAAGTGTGTTACAGAAAGAGAAAAAAAGTGAAAGACAATCCCGAGGGTGTCTCTGTGTGTGTGTGTTTCCTTCAGACGTGGCTATTCTGATAATTATGTTGACTGCATTAATGTCTCTCTGCAGATGTGTCCCCTGTGTCTTTTTTCTCCCGCTTTTTCCCGCCGCTGTCCGTTCTGATCCTATTACTTTTGGTCATGTGGAATTCAATTCTGGCAGCGTTTGGGCCATTATTTTCTCATCTTGTAATCCCCGCTGTGACTACACGTTATCACAGTATCCGCAGAGTAAAGATTTGTAGTCAGATTCGGGTTAGTTTCATCCAACTTCTCTCAAACAGCTTCAACAAAAGCAAAGCATCGCGACCTCCATTTATTGCAGATGTGTTGTATTGAAGAAATAATTTGACATTTCTGTGAAAAACGCTTATTTACTTTCTAGCTCTGAGTTGTAGGAAGAGACTGACACGACAGTTAGCGGGGGGTAAGTTTAGCTTAGCATAAGGACAAAAAAAAAAAAGGGGGGGGAAATTGGCCTGTTTTCTTACCAGCAACCATTTTATTTATTTGTGCAAAAACTGAAATGGAAAAAATGACAAGATGTGGTTTTGTGCGCAATTTGTGGGACTTTTTCTTTTTCTGGATGGAATAGCAACCTCAACTTGTAATTTTTACACCTTTCTTTACACTCTGGATTATTCACAGATTAAGCAAACATGACATACAGTGACACATTAATTAGTAAGCTTTAGAGGCGCTGGTATTTTGTTAGCTTTGACAGAGCCAGCTGCAACCTCCTGCTTTCCCTCTTTAAGTTAAGCTAAGATAAAGACTGGAGACAAGTGGCTGGCTTTGTTTCAGATTTACTGTACAGAGACGGTATTGATCATCCAATCTAATTCTTTGCAAGAATAGCATATTTCCAAAAATTCCAAACAATTGCATTGAACTGTTTTAGTAATCAGTAATTCACACTAGGAAGCCATGATTAGGAAAACCTCAAAATGCCTCCCAACTGGTGTGTTCAGATGACAGAGCAGGTTGTGATAAGGTCAGCACGTCACCATGAAATCATCCTCTCTGTTTTCTCTCCTTTTGTTTGTCTGTCTGGATGTTATTGTTTTTGTAAATGCATCCATTTGGTCCTTTCAGAATGCCGATGCCAGCTATGACTTCAGCAGCAATGACCCGTTCCCATTTCCGCGCTACACAGATGACTGGTTCAACAGGTAAAGCTCACCCAGCCCATCTCTGTTTATATGGACACGTATTGTGTTTTTGTGTGCATACAGTATGTGTGCTCTCCCTGGAGTCTGTCGGCTCTGCTCTATTGATTTTCTATCCACATAAGGCATAATGGCGCAGTGCAAACAGAGCTGTTGTCAGGCACGACATAATAGAAAATATAATGCCTATTATTACCTGCTCACTTGGAGGAGATAAAGTATAAAGGAGGACCAGCACAAGTCTGGTTTCCTCTCATGGTCGCAGTGTTCACAGTGGCGACTTTCTGTCTGATAACGCCTTATCTGGCCTCCATCTCCCATTCACACTGGGTGATCCACTGCCATTGTAACACATGTCCAGGAGAGGAACAAAGAGAAATATATTCTTTGTCTGCCTCTCCTCCTCCTCCTCCGTGCCTCCATTTGCTTAAATGTATCTGTGTGTGTGGGAGTGAGAAGGGAGTATTTGGGTTTGCCAGTGTAGCAGTTGCTGACTGTCGGGCACAACTCGCTGGCTAATCAGCTGGATGTTATAAATAGCTGCCTGGCTGTAGCAAAGCATGCTGGGAGAGAGGGGTTGACTCTCTGAAGTGTCCCTGTGGGGAGTGGAGGGATGGAGAGATAGATACACATCACATGGTGCACACAAAACACTGATATGTGCAAACACATTCAGTGGGACTCAGATGAATGATGGATAAATCTTGTTGCCTCTCCATGAGCTAATTTTCTTAAGGTCACAGAAGTAGAGTGTTTATGCTAATTTTAATTTATATATCACGACATCAGACACAAAGTCAACAAAAAACAGGATTTGCATTTTATCCGGAAAACATTATCTCAAACTTAACCCACAATATATCCTTTATGCAAATTCATGCAAATTCATGCAAATCCTCCTAAAAATATTCTCTGCTTTTTGCTGTCACCAGTCATGGCACACGGTGTGCTGGAGAGGTGTCTGCAGCAGCCAACAACAACATCTGTGGTGTGGGAGTCGCCTACAACTCCAAGGTGGCAGGTGTGTGTCATATTAAGTTCAATCATATCAGTTTGGACAGTGAGAGGAATAACAATGAGCTGACAGCGGTGCGAGGAAATTACTGTTTTGATAATGGTATGATGAAAGGATCAAAGGTATTATGAGGTTAATTCACTCTGAGGGAAATACCGCATGCTTTGGCAGTAAATTAATGTATTAAATGCTATCCAGAAGGGGGAAGAGTTGTGGTGTGGCGCACTATATACTGTACCTCCACTCATAGGATTGCTGCAACTTAATGCAGAGGTCAGTGAGTCAATAACCTGGGGCATGTGAATGTGCAGTGAATACACATTGCAACAGGACAACACCATTAAACCAAACAGCTCCGTATGGTTCTGTTTCAAATGGATTTTTCTTGAACTTTGCCCTCAGAGTCAGACAGTAGAAATAATAAAATGAGTATTGACTGGTTGATTTGTGTGTTGTGTTCACTTTCTTGATATTGTTAAGGGTTTAAATGCCACAAATGTGCCGTGTTTCACTGTCTTGACACTCTATAGATATAGCCTAGCAGACCTAACCAGCTGAAAAGGGTTTTATAAATCACCCATTTATAGCTACCTAAATCCCACTGTGATCCAGCAGAAGTACCAATACAGGAAATCAATAGTGAGGATTGTATTTATCAGATTTATATATACTCTTTCAGGTATCAGGATGTTGGACCAGCCCTTTATGACTGACATCATTGAGGCATCATCCATCAGCCACATGCCCCAGGTTATTGACATCTACAGCGCCAGCTGGGGACCAACTGATGACGGCAAGACGGTGGATGGACCTCGAGAGCTCACGCTGCAGGCTATGGCTGATGGCGTCAATAAGGTAAGGCAACAACTGAAGGTTTTAGAATAATCTGCAGAAGAAACTGGTGTAAATTTAAATGATTTTTTGCCACTTGCATTAAGTCACCCTTTATAGTTTAAGTGAGTTTAATTTGTTTCCATCTAGGTAGAGGTTTTACTTCCCTTAAGGGGGCAGAAATGGGTATATGAGGTTTATAATTCTGTTGGCTATATAAGATGGAATAGAATGGGAGGGGACTGTCCCCTGGTTTCTGGCTTCTTCTTACTGCTGCATGTTAGTGGCACTAGAAGGATATTTCAGCCTGGATCGTCTAGGCAGAAATATCCCAACAACCATTGGAAATCTACCAAAAATATTTTTACAGACATTCATGGTTCTATGAGGATAAATCCTAATGACATATTTTCCTCTGATGCCACCATCAGGTCAAAGTTTTAACTTATCGTGAAAAATTCATGGTCCCAGAGGAAAAATCCTACTGACTTTAGTGATTGAGGACTTTTCATCTACCACAGCTGTTCACACTTGTGGTTTGAGTGAAATGTCAGCAGATGGATTGCTATGGACTTTAGTACACACATTCATGCCCCCCTCAGGATACATTGTAATAATTTTGGTGATACCATCTTCACATAAATTATATAAATTTTGATTTCCAATTTTTCCACTCAGCTTCAGCTGTACTTTGTGTTTTGTGCGAATTAGCAAGTGTTAGAAAGCTAATATGCTATTATTTGGTTATGCCTCATGTGCATGTGGACAATAAGATAGTAAACATCATACCCAGCTTAACATTAACATAGCCTTGTCTGTTTGAGCATGTTAGCATGGTGATGTTAGTTATTAGCACAGAGCACAAGCATGTTATAAGACTCTTAGTGTAGCTTATTGTTTTTGTTTGACTGATGTTTGTACACCAAACTGCCCCATGGGGACAGTAAAACTCTACTCTACTGTACTCTACAAATACAAAAATTAGAAGTTCTACACTCTGAGGTTGCTCTGTGTTAACACTGATCTTGCAAACAGCAAACAGTCAATCCATCATAGCATCCAATGTGTAAAAATACTTTCATCCCCACAGGAATATTTTCTTATGAATTAACTGTTGGGGGGGGGGGGGGGGGGGGGGGGG
>JBBPCS010000573.1:9252198-9264848 GCA_037974645.1 Hollardia meadi | reverse complement strand
CCCCCACCCCCCCCCCTTTAGTGAAGATAAAAGCAGACTGAATAAGATATGCCCGTGCCTTTGCATGTGTGTGTGTGCCTCTCTTGAGTGCAATGCCATAAAAAGGGGCATTATAGAGCCATATAGGGTTTTTTTTACGTCCCCGAGGACATCACATGCAAATGGTTAGAGGACTTACCATATGCTGTGACTTTAGACGTTTCCTGATATATACAAATCTTAAATATCTACTCACAAAGATAATATTTCTGAGGGAGAAACACTCTCTCGCTTTTCCAAGCTATTTTTGAGCCTTGTGTTAAAAGCTGTGTCGCCCGCTGTGTCATATTTTTCATCAGTTCACTGTTTTCAAAGCAGCACCACAGGGCTTCTGCTGCCTCTATTGTGGTAGAGATATAATTACAACAAGCCCACCTCTGATGATAGTGTGTCACCAGAAAAAAAAAGCAATAAACACCAACATAGCCATGTTCGCAAACAACACACTGCTCGGCATTGATCTGATAGCTGCTCTGGCTGGCAGCGGCTTACTTAGCTGGAGGGGAACTTCTCACCACCAGAGGAGCAGGTACGCAGTGCTCCACTGTGCGGTTGTTTTTAATCTCTACAGTCCAGACCCTTCAGAGGCATCCCTCACACTGCCCCATGACTGACTGCTGTAATTGCTCCTTGCAGATTATGGGATGGGAACCGTGCACCTGCTGAATGCAAAATCATTTTGGGAGTCAAAAATGAGACCGAAACAAATTCACTTCCAGATTTACTTATACCCACAGTCATTCTTACTAATACACTAATAATAATAATTAGGCATGAACTACACTCTCTTTACTCTTCTTTTTACACATAACAATCCACATATGTAGAATCATGTTGTTAATGGGAAAACTGTTTACTTATGTCAAATTTCTCAACATGTATTCAACACCCCCCTGTGAATCATTCGGTTTTTCTGGGAATAGTAATGCACTTAATCAGACCTTAGACACTCACAGCTGCACTCACATCTCTGTGCTCAGCGCAGTGATCGATTAATCATTTTTCAAACTGAATGTTGGTCGACACATCTTCCTCACTCACTCACTGTGTCTTGTCCCTGTTGCCACACCTGATTCCCTACCGCCGGCGATGCGGCCTTAATAATGTTATTAAGCCTCCTCATAGTCTTTGGCCACCTCCTCTGCCCTGCTGCCCTGCTGCGCTCTCACTCTTTCTTTCCATCATCCAGAGAGATGAACAGCAGTATGTCTCCTCAACCACAAAGCAACATCAATATGAAGACCAGCTGACTTTTACACTCTGTTCTGAACAAATCCATTGTGACGAAAAAAGAAAAAGAGAAAAGTATCTCATGCACTGCAGAGGGAGCTAAAATTCATAGATGGTCCAGTATATGACATGTCACACATATAGTTTGTTGACAAAAGGCCTCAGACTTACAGTTGACTGTATAATATACTACAATACAGTTGTATAAATCTTTTTGGTAAAATTTATTAATTGGCAAATATTTGTTTATATATTAAAGCTTAAATAATTGAGAATTTATTGAAAAATAATTGTTAGATGAATTAATAATGAAAATAATCATCAACTGCAGCCTCTGTGTACTGTAATAACTCTCGCAAGAGCAAAGTGGCAGTAAAGAAGGTACATTGCGTGATCACTGATGATATTACAATTTCAAAATATTCTCACCTTAAGGTCTTCCTGGCTCTTTTCTTCAAATATTTACCTGTATGTAAATGAGAAATCACAAATTCTGAATGAAACCATACGAGAGAGTTTTGGACAGAAAGCATTAAAATCCACTTCAAACTGGGGCAGCTAGAATATTATGGGAAACTTGTGCGGCACGAAATATAAAAGGTGACCATGTATTGTAGACCAAATAGCATAGAGAGTATTTTATTGCCTTTCACTAGATGTAAATTACATGGTGAAGTAAGCAGACATGACAATCGTCGCTGCTATTGTGTGATGAGGGAGCAGGTTTGAAAAGAGGCCTGATTCTCTGTCAGGGTTGGAAGCTTCTATAGGAAAAATAGGTCAAGTTCTGTATTTACTGGGGCATTCAGAGGAAGGCAGGGCTGATTGTGCTGGAAGTAGACTGAAAGACACTCTCTCAGACAGAGATGCCCAAAGCCATTTATTTGTGGTGATATTCAAATTTTTCTTCTTTTCTTTCTGCCACCCAGTTTTAACTCACTCAACCTGTTTTCTCCTTCTCCAGTAAAATCCAGTCTGGCAACAAGCTTGTGTTGGCCATCAACACTGAAGCCTGCCAGGGCAAGGACAACTTTGTCCGCTACCTGGAGCACGTCCAGGCGGTGGTCACTGTCAACGCCAGCCGCCGCGGCGACCTCAACATCAACATGACCTCGCCCATGGGCACAAAGTCCATCCTGCTAAGTCGAAGGCCCCGTGACGATGACTCCAAGGTGGGCTTCGACAAGTGGCCCTTCATGACCACCCACACCTGGGGTGAGGACCCCCGCGGGACCTGGGTCCTGGAGGTGGGCTTTCAGAGCGAGGAGCCACAGCGCGGCGTCCTGAAGGAGTGGACTCTCATGCTGCACGGAACACAAAGTGCCCCTTATATAGACCAGATAGTGCGTGATTATCAGTCCAAACTCGCCATGTCCAAAAAGGAGGAGCTGGAGGAGGAGCTGGATGAAGCTGTGGAGAGAAGTCTGAAGAGCTTGCTGAGTAAAAACAATTAAAATCCCCTCTGCATGTTGCCAGCTCTTTCACATTCTTCGTATCTTTCTCCCTTTCTTCAACCTCGCTCTGTCCTTCTCTAAATCCTGCTGTATCTGCTCAGTTCTTCTCACTCTCTCGTTATCCTCCCTTTTTGTCTGCCTCTCTTCGCCTCTTCACCCTGTTTTCTTGTCATCAAGTGTTTCAATTATCCTCCCAACCTTCGATGAATGTTTCTTGTAATCCGATCATGATAAAAGTGTAACCTTAATCTGTTCTACATAGAGAAATCAAACCGTATCAAGAGATTTTTTACACTCCACGGAATTGTACATAAACCAAATATCGTCCACTCTTTCACGCTCTTGCTTTAACTGCCCTGCACCTCTCTTCTGCCAACTGTTGTACAGTTTGTGACTGTAAATGATTTTCTGTGTCATTCTACTTAAAGTTTAATATCTCGCAAACAGAGCAGTGATACTTCTTTCTGTTTATATTTTTATGTGACATGCGCTGTTTATATAAACAAGAAAAAGGATATGTGATTCATTTTGCAGCCTGTGTTCCTCGGTTCATAATCTTTGATGTATACTATAATAAATCTATTCAGCTGTTTATTAAAGCGCTTGAGTGATTTGCAAAATACTGAGTAAAAGTAGCGTGCCAATTGTGTGTTATTTGAATGCCCAAAAGACTGATCAACCAAGAGACAGAGAAAGAATTTGATGAATACAGAAGACAGAAATGTGGAGTATGACTTTCTCCCTCCAAAAAATACAGTATATCACCAAATAGTGGAGCACAAGCAGAATCCAGGGGGCCCAGCAATCTCCCCTAACCATTAAGTTTTACATAAACATGTAGAGAAGTCGATCTGCCGTTAGAGTAATGTCTGCTGCCGCCTGGAGGGACTTGCAGGGAATACAAAGGATTTATTTATAGCAGAGAAGGAAAGTTACTTTAAGGCAAAAATGTATTCTCTGTTAAACAGAAGGCAACATAACAGTTATGATACATAATAATATTTCGAAACTCTCTTGCGATTTCATAAGCATGGGAGACCACTAATGTCTAAATGCTGTAAATGTTCAAAGCATCTATAATTAATATTTTATTTTATGAACACTAGACACATGTAATGTGAAACGTATCACTCATAGTGAAGAACATTATTATCCCTTGATTCTGCAGTTCCCTTCAGCTATTTGGAGAATTTTGTAATTTTTTTTAAATGATCCAGCTTGTTTTGGCTTTACAGCATGCACCTTTTCCTTTTTTATTCGCTCTCGCTGCTCTGAGCAGCATTGTTTCCAGAGGCAGCAGGTAGCTGTTTTCAGCAAAAATATTCAAAACACCAACAGACAAAGTTAGCTGCTGAACAAAGTGGAGCATTTCTAGCTCGCTAGCATATATTCCTTGGTAGCTAGTAGAGTTAAAAGTAGAGTTACACATTGGACTTACAGTCATCATTCAGATGAATGCTATACTGTTGCATTGTATTGCTGGATGTGTAAATAAAGTGTTTGCCATATCAACTTAAAAGGTGATAATATATCAGGAAATTGTTTCTGCAACTTGTTTCTGCTGCCCCCAAGTGGGCAAAAAAAAATCAGTTACTGTAGGTTTAAAGCAGAAAATGAAAAGAAAAACAAAGAAAGACAAGCAGAACAGTCTGCTACATGGTTTATTGAAAATGTAGTAATGCATTTTAGAAACTGGGTTCCACTCACCTCCTGTTTTCTATTACTATTATGATGACGATGATTATCATATTAAAAATATTTAGTTTTAAGCAGCTTAATGTCGCTTAACCAGGAGAAATATTATTTTTCTCACAAATCCTTGTCATCTTTTGCTCATTCCATCTTGCAAATCTGAGATTATCGTTGTGTTTATGTACTCCACTCCTTTTCCTCTTACCATTCTCCTATCCATTCTGGTGACAGACTGGATCATACTACAGTAAATGCAGAGAACGACCCAAGGTGTCTTATCCCAAAGTGAGGGTGAGAAGGATACTGTGATGACCATCTGTATTTAGCATTTTCAAAAGCCAAGAAGTAATTATTACACTTTAATACAAAATTATTTTTTTTGGTACCACGAGTGAGGTACTACACTGTTTGGAAATAAAAGACAAACAGAACAACGTACCAACTAATGTTTCAATCTATTTTATTATTCAATATATCAAAGCAAATTAATACACAGCAAAATTATGCTGAGGGCAGGCAATGGCATCCAATTAAACAAATGAGCTCAAAGGGGAAAGTTGGAGTTCAAAGGGTGGCACAACTTCTCAATTTTTTAAATTTCCTTTCATATTCATTTTTTATTGGTGGTGTAGAGGTTTGGTTTTCAGTGTCCCAAGTTTTCAGACAGTAAAGGACTCATAGCATGAGCATGGGTGTCAAGGCGAACGACAACAGCAGTACTTATGGAACCAGCGGAACGTATTCTGGACGCAAGACCAGAGACTGCAAGCAAATGGAAGAGCATTAAGCATCAGAGGAGGAATGTGTAGTTGGTCTTGAAGCATGGTTGGTCTCAGAAACAAAGACATTATTCTTATTACAGTAGTTTGAGGAACAGTGGTATTTATGTTGTCTGATAGCAACATCCGTATTGTCTTTGTGTTAGTGGACCTGAACCATGTATGACTCTGGTTTACTGATTCTTCATGTCAGTTGACGTGATTTCAATGTTTCTTCTTGCTGGACTTCTCGATCATGGTCTCCAATACCATGGAAGTCTCCTCATAACCTTTAACCTTGCGGCCATTGGAGAACTTCTCTACAGACTCCATCACCTCTACCTTCTCGTAACTCATGGCGTCTGGGCTAAAGCTGCCAGAGCTGGTGCTGGTGCTAGAGCTGGAGCTGGTGCTGGCACCACGAGGCGCAGGCTTTGGAGTGGGTCCACATGGCCCATTGTCATCCTTGTTTTTCTTGTGATCACCGGCAGCTGGGGTGGGATCTTTGGGGCCAGAGCTTGGGCCACAGGGTGGAGGGACTGGACTTGGATCTTTGGGTCTTGGATCTAGGTTCTTATGCTTACCTTTACCTCCATTACCATCCTTACCCTTATTATCCCCCTTTCCTCCTCCTCCATTAGAGGGCAAGGTGGGACTGACAGGCCTTGGGTCTACTATGGGCTGTGGAGGTGGAGGAGTGGGTGTGCTGCGTCTGTAAGGCTCATATGGAGGCATCATTCCATCTCTGATCGTGACAAAGATGTGGCCGGCTGATGGTGTGGAGGTGCAGAAGCAGGGATCTGGGTAGCTGCCGTCACCAGTGACAAGGACGTAACGGCCCTTGGTGTAGAAGTCAGCAATAGGCTCGGGCTTCTTGTACTTCCTCATTCTGTCTCTGACAATGTTACAAAGAGTGTCAAAGGCTTTGCTGATCTGCGCTCCATCTGGGACATCCTGTGGAGACACTCCAGTGAGAACAGGTCTCTGCTCTTGTCTCTTCACCCTCTCCTCCTGCACTTCGTCAGGGATCCCCTTTGTTTCTTCATCTGGAGCCTCTTCAGCGACTCCCCCATTTCTTTCCTCTTGGCCACTGTCCATCACATCTTTCGGGGTCAGCTCTTTCATCTTCAGGACTTTCTTGGCCAGAATCTTCTGGCGTGGCTTGATGCTGGTGATATCTTGGATAGCCTGGGTGATATCTGGACACAAATGAGGTCAGTAAGTCAACTAGCTGGAACTAGCACATTAAGAAAATATCAAAATTATAGGAAGGTGGAGCGAGAGTCTGTAACCATAAGTGTACAAAAGTTTACAAAAGAACAATTAATAAATAATGAAAAGGCAACCAAATGTCCTGAGATACTAAGTACAATAAAGACACTTCTTTGACAGGTCAGGAACTTTGCTAGCTGTGTAAGACTGAATTGCTAAGAGAGAGTGTAGTTGTCTCTAACAATGGCAACTGATTGCGTGCACTCCATAGCGATTATCAATCTAAACCAGCTGTGATGTGCTCACGGGTGCCCTTACCTCTCCCCCTGCTTGATGCAGTGGGTGTGTGAGTGTAGCGGTAATTAGTTGTGAACAGGGTAATGGGAGTGCCAATTATCGCTGAATTCAACCTGCAGGAAAGAGAGCCGTGAAAGGTCACCCATGAAACAGCCATGAACTGCTTTGCCATTCAGAAAAAACTGGTAAGGATATCAATAAATCACATTGATCAAAAAGGAAGCAACAGGTAACTTAACACAAATACAGCTAACCTGACATTAAAAAAACCCCACTCTGCTTGTTGTTGTGTTAGCACCGTAGAGGAAAACATGTTGTGACACACTGCCATGTGCTGGCTGGACCTGCACTCTGCCTTAACTTAGTTAAAAACAGTATAAAGGCCAACCTAACCTCTGCAACTCTTCAGCGTTTAAATTCTACAATTACATTACATTTACGCACAGCATTTTTTAAAGGGTACTTCTGATATTGTTTGGAATAAATCACTTTAAATGTTACTTTTTATTTTATCTACTTTTTATTACTTTTTTTTCCTTCTGTACCTCTTGGATGTGCCATGAAACAGCATTTAGATGTCCGTGTGGAGAGATAATATTTAATATAATTTTTTAAAATTTACTGAAATTGAACAGTTAAATCAAATAAGATGTAGAATACAATGCAGGATAATGATAACAACCAAAACTACTGTTTGGGGGCTTGTCAAATATTTCTTGGGAAAGCACTCTCTGAATCTGGACTCATGACCTCAGAATTTCTAAAGTTCTGGATAAAGCCTTGCCTCCGTCTAACAAGGGGCTTGTCTCCGTCTTACAAGATTGTAAGTCCCTAAACATGCTGGAGCTGTTGATTTATGTTCATGTTAATTTGATGATTAAACCATTTAATTTGTACTTGTAAAAGCATTATCCATTGCTTTTACATTTATATTGTATTTACTGGGGTTCAAATGATCATTCCTCAAAAATTAATTCAGCGTCCAGTGAAGAGCTTTGTTCTTCTTTCTTTTTTCTTTTTCTTCTGTTGTTCATGAACAAGTTGGCTCCTACCTGAAAGCTGATTTTGTTTTCTTTTATAATTTCTTTTGATAAATTAATACAAGGCATAATAATAGGATTAGCCTTTAACATATTCGTTAAATATTATCCTGAAACCTCTCACTTCGGTAATAACATTAAGCATATTGCGACATATTGTCACCAACATACAAAAAAAATAAATAGCTGAGAGTGTGTCTCTGTGCATGTAGTCAACCAGGTGGAGGCGGTCTACCTGTTATCTTCGTTCTCAATGATCCTCTTGTACCTCTCCAGCTCATTCTCAAGAGATGTCTGGTACATGGCCAGGTGGCGACATTCACTGGTTAACTTCTCCAGGCACCTCTCAGTTTCCTCGATCTCCTTCCGCAGGGATTCAATTTGCTCGTTGTGCATCTGTATCTCATCGTCATAATTCTCCTGTGTGTTTTTGATGGTTTGCTCCAGCACTGTGGTCTGAAAGAAGAGACACAGACAGGGACAACTTAATAAGGCCCCAATTATCCCTTGTGAGTTGTGAATTCAAAACATTACCAAGCTCCTTGAGGATGTCAGTAATAATAACGCTAATTTATTATGTGATGCTAATTAAAGTGAGAAGTCAACAGAAATGATAAAGAATAAAAATGTATTTGTTGTTGGTGTTTTCAGAGCAATCAAACAATAAGTATTGATTTAAAAAACAACATAGGCAGAGCGAAGAGCATAATTTGTCCACAAAGCGGCATGTCTTAAGTCCAAACCTGCAGGAGCAAAGTAGCAAAGTGTAGAAACACTCACTTCGGAAATCAGTACAGGGTCTGAATTTAATTGTGTAGTATTTTATCCAATTAAACTGGCAGTCTTGTGTCTCATTTCCCATGAGGAAACATTGTCTTTCATAAACCTGTAACTACCCTGCTGTCATAGGGTGGTCATGGCTGACATCTAGTGGTACTTCAAAATTATGGAGGTTGCAGGCTGAGGGCCAATTCAAAAAAAAAAGAAAAAAAGACAATGCCTCTTGAAACATCATCTTAAAAGCATATGTAAAACCAAATGCACATTTTTAAAAAAACTTAAAACAGAAACACATACCAAATTTTGGTACATTCTGATTTATTTTTTTTTTGTTTGTAAATTGAATAAGCCTGTTTTGGGTTTTGGACTTTTTTGGGAAATGGTGATTGTCCGTGTTTTGTAGATTAATCAATTAACCATGAAAATAATCTGCAGATTAATGAATGATGAAAATCACTGTCTGTTGTAGCCCTGTAAAACCGTTTACTTTTTTGCATTATGAGTGTAGTTCACAACAGAGAATAGGAGCTTGGACTGGTATTAGTGGTGTCTGTTTTATAATGGAAATATAGCCTAATTGGTTCCTTTGAGAACTCCTCTTTGATATGTCTTTCTGTAAATACTGGCTTGGCGGTAAAAAAAAAAAAAGAGAGAGAGAGAGAGAGAGAGAGAGAGAAAAGGATACCGCTGCATGTAATCAATGTGAAACCTCCTGTTGTGTTGGTGACCATGTGACCCACCTCAGTCTGTAGACGTTGCTTCTGGGCATGCAGCTGACAGAGGGCGCTCTTATATTCCTCCAGCTGACTCTGAAGACCTGGCACTTTCCTCTGAGCCAGCAACTTCTCCTGCTCCTTTACACATTGAAAACACAATCGGTGAGAACATGCAAAGAAGCGCAGCTTGTCTTTAAGACAAGAAGGTCAACTCACACTCCCTAATCATTTTGGATGGACATACACTTTGGTGTGATGTGAGTTTTTATACTTTCTGAATGTTGAACTTTCTGAATTTTTTTTTGCCAAAACACACCAAGATAACCAGATGTATAAATAAGAGACAAAAAAATTAGGTTTTTATCTTTTGACTATAGCATGAGATTCACATGATTTCTATACTCATCAAACCTTTCAGTGACTCCTTGGGCACTAAACATATGCATTCATTAGGCTATGTTTCTCCATTCATTAATTTAAAGTTCCCCTCCAATGTGTTTTTCCTCTTATTCCTGCAGCTCAATGTACATTTTCTCTGTCCTCATTGAAAATCTGATTTTAAGAGGTGGGCTCAGGAGAATGATTTGTGACATCACATTTGGAAGTAATTTGGAAGCCAATCTTGATCAAATATTCAGCTTACAAAAGTGTGATGTGGATACTTAAAGCTTCAAATGCACATACACTCAGTAGTAGTAGGAGACAACTTGTGTCCAGCTGTTAAAATTTGGAAATGAGAAATATTTGCATATTCATATATTCTGAAATTTTTAAATGGGGGAAGAAGGAGTCGGAGCCATTATAATGATTTTCTTTTCTGCATTAGAGAATTTGTATGTATGCTTCAATACATGCATGGAAGGGATCTTTACATTTTCCCCCTCAATTTACACTCAATGCAGCAGGCAAGAGCTGGGGCTCGTCTCTGCCCACTGAGGTTGAACTCAACCAATTAAGCAATTTCAGCATCCAGAGCAGCTCTGCCTCTGAGAACTGTTTGTATAAATAACACTCAAATCTGCTTCACAAACGCCTGTCACTGTGGTCTGAAAATTTGCATGCACAGCCATTCTTCCTGGCATTTGCTCTATTATGTGTCCATGTGTCCCGGGGACTAGTCAGTTGTCTGTGCTTTTTGCATATGCACACGCACACACATACAGTATAACCAGTAAACCACAGACAAATGTAGGCACAGGCAACCAATTGGAAAGAGAGGCCAGTGACCTCATCAACCATCAGACACGTAGCCAGGGCTGACACATAGGCAAACACCATCTTCTCCCTTAGGGACACAGCATGCACGCACGCACGCACGCACGCACGCACGCACACAGTGACAACATTAGTGACCTCACCTCAGAGGTGCCCAGTGACACATTAGGAGCAAGGGGAAGTGTCTGGTTGATTTGCTGCAAAATGTTAACATAGGTCTGGATCTCTGCAAGGTTCTGTGTAGAGGGAGACAATAGAAAAAGAAAACATAAAATATACAACTTAGCACTTTATCTCGTCTGCTCAGAAACCTCTTAGCTTTGCGTTTCTTATTGAAGACTACAGTAAGTAAGAGAATTAAAGTATCCAATAAAAGGCTTTCATTTAGCTGAAAACCACTAATAAATTGTGCCATGTGTCACTGCCTGTGAACAGAAGGGGTACATTTTCTCTACACTCCTTTCTTCACGCACATCACAGAAGGTAAATTGTTCCTAAAGCCCCAGGCACGTCATAAGACATCTTTTGGCAGTTGTATTAACGTTTTGTCCCTTGTGATTCGAGAGGTGGTGGCCTGAGGTCAGCAGTGTTCCATATCAGAAGAAAAACAAACAAACAAACAAACACACACACACACTCTAAAATACTTGGAACTTATATTTTTTGATGTGATTTAGGTTTCCCACTGACTGTGAATCATTCATTAAATCCATACAAAATACACTAATGACAGGGAATAGGGAAGTCAAATGGCAGGAAGCCATTTCTCAGTTTTACTGGCATTATTAATGACCAAAAGCCGTCAGTAAGGATTACTACAATGTGAGCATCAATGCAATTGCTCACTGTCACCTTTGTATTGTATGTGTCTTTGCTCTTGCAACAATACATATTGATTTACATACACAACACTCTCCCCTTGTCCACTGACAAAAAATAGATATCTGTAATCTTTAAGATTTAATTAACATATTGTATTCTGTGTACAAGATTAAATTAGATTTAGATTTAATGTCTTCGAGGGAGGGTTTTTTCAGAGCCAGTAGAACGCAGAAACATGCAGGTACAGAAAATACATAAAATCTTCATCTTTACATTCATACATCCCAGCTCACAGCAGTCTCAGTGAGGCAGTTTGTTCAGGGCTGCTACAGCAGAAGGGCCTGCTGAAGCAAGCTCCTCTTCATTTTAAAGTCCTGTATCTCAGACATTAGCATAACATTTTCACAGGACTGACTAATGCCATATAATTATAGCATTTGCAGACTAAGCTCATTTGTAAAAAAAAATAATTTGTAATAATATCTTGTTTTATGATTGACATAATGGTAATTTGTAATAATTTGTCTCTGCAATTTTGGCCCACAGAAATGGCAGTTATACATATACTAAGGTGCAATAACAAATATGTTTTGAGAGAAACACAATACTTTATCGGCATTATAAGGAAACATTTTTACTGAATGCATCTGCAAATGTTTCATTTGTTTCCCAACAATATGCACTCATAGCAAATGAAACATATTTTTAGTCACTCAATTCCATTCCAAACCATTCATTACCATTCAACCATTCAAGGTTAGGGAAATATTTTTATATTTGAATCATGATCCAGGACATACCTTCAGAATGCATTTCCAAAACAAATCACTATAACAAATTGGTGACAAATTCTGACAGTAACATAGTTTTTCCCATTAAAATGGAACAATAATGTAGAAAACAATACATTATGGGCAATATTTATGGGCAGCTTGCCGTTTCCCATAGAAGATGGCAATATACTGTGAATAGTGTTGCATTCTGGGAGTGATGTTACAATCAACGGCAGAGAGGCCCTGCAAATACAGAATGCTACTGGAATTTTAAAGGAGACACGCTGAACACAAAGTTGTGAAGCCAGCCAGGGACTTTTTTTTGGATGATTATCCATCTGAATCATCCATCCTCCATTTTAGGAGTGAATCATACGGTAGGTTGAAATAGATTTTATCTGTCTATGTTTTCTTGCTAACGTTAATAGGCTAACCTTAACTTTTGAGTTGTAACTAAGATGAAAAAATACTGAAAGTGACACCAGCATTACAACCAACAATTTCTCAGGCAAGGAAAATTGATAAAACTCCCCCAGTTGGGTAACGTCAGGTTACATTATTGTAACCCTTGTTCTATAAGCACAGGCGGAGCCCTCTACTGGACTCTATGGGTATTACTCTC
>JBBPCS010000573.1:9237548-9252098 GCA_037974645.1 Hollardia meadi | reverse complement strand
TGCTAGTGTCAGCCTACTGATGTGCTGGCGTTAACCTGCAACTAAACCAACATGTCATGGTGACTTGTGCAGTGCCATGTGAGAAAGTTTTTTCTCTCATTTGAAAATGCATCAACAAAGATATCCGGACTGTCTTGCAGGTAACTGTTTACTGTGTGTTGTACTGATGCTTCACAGAGACCATAGATGGGCTCATTTTGCAGCCATTTGTTTGTTTTTCTTCTTTCCTTATTTTCTATTGTATTGAATTGCTGCCATCTTAAAAATGTATTTATATTTCTGAAATTACTCTGCCCATTGTATATGCTATATTCCATTTCATCCATTTCCATCCAATTTAAAATAAATGACCATAATTTATCTCACATTTTCTAGGTCACTTCTTTTCCACAGAATGTTTCACTGATGCATTTAACAAATGTACAGTATATAGAATATCACATTAAAATTGCCCATCAAGGTTACAGTAAAGGCAGTACGTAATTCATAGTAACTGGCAGTCATCAATACTTCAGACATGAGACTATGTTTTGGATTGTGGTGAAATTACATTGTTAATGTAAGAAATAAAACAGTATTGTACCATCTACCCTGCGGCCACTAATGTAACTTCAATAAAATACATCACTATACCATATTTTAATACATGTTATTAAACCAGTTATAAACCATAAATTAAATTTAGTGTAAGCAAACTAGCATAACATGGTAATAAAATGGCAACCCTGTTGCCAGTAGTTTAATGTAAAAAGAAAAAATACAGCAATATACTGTAATTCAGTCAGTGATATTATAACTAACATACTGTAAATTACAGTACAACTTTAAAATTAATAGTAATATAATGGCAACCATGCTGCCAGTTCTTTACTGTTAGTTGACATGAAAATAATTTGTAGTGGGTGAAAATCTCTAAGACACATGATTTGTCTATGAGCTTTTATATATAAAGGCACATATACTGTGCAATGAAAATAAATATTCAATTATTTCAAAAACACAAGTGATACACAGAAAATTCAATATAACTAATATATACACTATATTCCACCATATGCAATGCAACTGCATGCCTGCTAACTCTACAGGAACGTTTTCTACTGTCATTTAAAATAATCCAAATGAGTCATTTGATACTTTTTGAGCAATATGGTTCCTCATCATGACTGCCCAAAGGAGGTTTTGTTACAGTAAAAGACATTTAAAAAATCTAGGTGACTTACATAGACAGATCTTCAGATGGTGAGTTTTGCCCATGCTTTTAAAACATTTTTTTTGGGCTTCCTATCTAAAATCTTTATTGCATAATTATATGTCATCTTACAGTAGGATGCTTGCTTATTGCAGGAGTTGTTAGAGACCATGTAGTTGCACAATAAGTTTCAATTTTATTTTAGTTTTGATCTTTTAGCATTCGCACCACTCACCTTCTTGTGTCTCTCTCTGGTGGAGTTGATGTCATCCTGCAGGAACTGTGATTGGATCTGGTACTCCAGGTTTCTCAACAGAGCACCGTCCGCCTCCTGCAAAAGCAGAGAAGACAAGACAAGACAAGAGAAGCAAAGAGAAGCAAAGAGAAGAGAAGAGAAGAGAAGATAAACCCCTTTTCACAATTAAATAGCAAATAAAATCTATTTTCTTTGGGTAAAGCTCCTGCATTTCTTCTACAATAAAAAAGTAAAGGTATTGTAAAAAAACAACAACAAAAAAACTAATTTAATTTACTCGTTATATTTTTTAAAAAGTACCATAATTTGTAAATAGTTTAATGCAATCTTGTTTCACATGCACAGATTTTTCCATGTTTAAATGTTGGAGAATTCTTATGTAGATTTATTAAAATGCTGTAATCCATTTTTGTTTATATGATTGTGTAAACAAACTTGGTTTCATCTATACAGTACCTTGTTTAACTGTTCCAGTGTGCCCCGCAGCTGTTCTTGATAATCACATTCATTTTTATATCTGGAACATAAAACATCCCAATTATGTGTTAATATAGAACAGGAAGAGGTACAACATTACATTATTATATTAAGCTACAGAATTTTGTGTTATTTGAGTCTGATTGTGTGTTTGTGTTGTCTGCTGTCAGAGACAGGACTGATTATTATTATATATATTATCTTTCAAGAAGCACAACACCTCTGTGATTGTAATGTGTCAGAGCTGAAAACAAAACTACACATAGTGAAATCTAGCTCTCTTCACCAGCTGATTCAACCAGGACTGGTCAATATTCCTCTCAACACATCAGTAATCTATTGCGGCTTCATTGCCTGCAGGCAGCTGATTTCACTATTTTTTATAAGCAGGTGAAATTACAAGTTTTGAGACATCTGCCTCAGAGATTTCAGCCACCATGTCAATCATGCTAAAGTGAATGGAATTTTTTTTGTGTGGTGCCCACAGCATTGATCACTCTGGATAATTCACGGACCTTATTGTGAACAGTTTTCACTGGAAATAGTTCTGCGGAGTATCCAGAGTAGCATTTGTTGAAATGAATATTTCTCCTCCTCAATGTCTTCAAATGCAGCTTGACATTAATGTGAGCATATATTTCATGGAGGCATGGATATTACTAGTGATATATTTAAATATATGGTTTTTTTTTCTTAAGATTTTTATGTTTTTTGGGACCCTTTAATTTACCATTATTTCAATTCAATGTCTTTTCAATATCTTGTTTTATGATGTCTAGTAATAAAGTATTCAGTATTCAATTTATTTTAGTTTTTTGGCAGTTTTCGTGATTACCAGATTATACGTTGTTATGCAGTAAATTGATAAAATTGACTTTGCATCCATTTTTTCATTGATTGTCTAATAACTTATAGTTTCCCATATTATCTGTTTTGATTGTCTGATTTAAAAACACTTTTCCACTCCCATCACTCTGAAGAAGAAATTTGACCTTTGACACACAGATAGCAGCAACCACTGCCCTGCTCTCTTACTTGCTGGTGAATTCATCCAGCATGCGGCAAGCATCTCTCAGCTCTCGCTCCAGCTTGGCACGGTCAGAGAACAGCTCTCGGATGCGTTGCCTGTTGACTTCAATTTGCTCTGTGAAGGCTTCCTCTAGGCCGCTGACCTCTTCCATTCGCTGCAGCGTCTCCAGCTGCTTGCGGAACACAGCATTGCGCTGCTCCAGGACTCTTGCCCTGTTGATGTACCGGGCAAAGCGGCTGTTGAGCTCCTGAAGGCTCTCCCAGCCCTGGATGGCTGAGATGCCTGCAGAGGATTCAGAGTCCTCAGGCTCTTCATCAAAGACATCTGACCGCTCGTACTTTTCCTTGCGCACCTCGTGCAGGTAGGTGGTCTTGAACATGGTGGTAGGCTTCTCTCCCGTGGGTTGGTGGTATCCCCGGAGCGCTTGGTCCCCTTCCGCACCTTTATTGTGTGAAAACTCGGGTGCTCACCCTTGGCTGTCTCATGCTAGACTAAACGCTACACAGCACTGACTGGTGGCGAAATAGCCCCCAAAACCTCCCCCTGGCTGTGGCTGCTCATCCTGCGAGCCTGGGGCCTTCCAGAGTGTATTGTTGCCTTTGTGGCAGAGATTAGAGAAGCCATGCTGTTGATGACAAAGCAGAACCACAAAAACAAACAATTGGGTGGCCCGCGAAAGCACTGGGTTGTCACCCACCATTATTTTGGTTCTTAGTCAGCTGCTTTCTTGATCCCTGTTTGATATGGCAGATGGATGGTGGCCCACAACAACACAGAGAGGAAATTTCGTGCAGTGCAATTTGTGTGGACTGTGGAGAACTATTAGGTAGTGTTGACACCTGGAAAAAAAAGAATCTTTTTTGTTTTGTTTAAGTGGGTAGTAAAATAAAAAAGAACTTACAAAACACCCTAAGTTACAGAAACGTATTTGGGAAAATGTAATACATGATTATACAATACAATGAATGTTTAATGGTTGTTTTGTCATAGTATTAGTTCTGTCAAAAGCCAAAATGCAAGGGAAAATAACACAACAACAATTAAAATGAGCAGCTAGGGGTGCAGTCTTGATCTATATTTAATAAAAATCTAAGCTGCAATCTTTATTTCTACACAAAGTGCCAAGCCAATCTTCAAATGCAAAGTACATGACAATGTTCTGTTGTGAAGCTGAAAGATCTCAGCACTTCATTTTTCTAAAACAAGAAAGAAAGCCTTGTCTTCCTCATGGTGCTTTTACCCGACATCTCTATATATCTTTATTTCCCTTGTTTTACCATTCTTTCTCTAACACTTACAATAACAATAAGCAAAGATACCAATAAGACTAATAAAGAGTGATTGAAGAAAGCGGGAGAAACAGAAGAGCTTCAGCTTCCGCTTCCTTTACGTAGGCTTTTGGTACAAGGTCAGTCAAAGACAGACCTAGCAAGCTGTCTGTAAAATGGCTGAATGAAACACATGTCAAATGGATTTACATCAGCATGTCAGCATATTTTAGCCCCAGCAAAGCCCATGGCTCAAAGGAAGGTGATAGTTAAGCAGCAGTTTAAAGATCAAGCTATTGGACAAAACCTTCATGAACATAATGGAGTTAAAATAATGCTATATAGCTAATTTTTTCATTTAAACATTTGCTTTTATTTCACATTCACAGTTATTTAATAAACCGAAGGCTACCTGTTTGATCCTGCCAGTAGCATCAAGACTGGGAATGTCTGCTCCAACTAATTAACATTCTGTTCAAGAACGCCAAACTCTGTGCCTGTGAATTTCCACTTCTACTCAGGGATCTATATCAGTCATTAACACACTGTGAAGTGAATATTTTATAATTCAGTCTGTCATTGTTTATGTGTAGTGGAATGATTCCTAAAGCCTTCAAAGGATCTATGTCCACAACATGCACTGATTTCAAATTGGTCATCTATAAATATGCAAGTTTATGGACCACACTGGTGTTGTGTACACACAGACTCTAGCACTAGATAGCTAGCTTGGTTAGCAAGATGTATTCACAATTCACCTTAATTGTGATACCGGGAAGCTAATTTCGGTGAGCAATAAACAGGCTTGAAACAAAATATACGTACCGGAAAAAAAGGAAAAAGCTGACTGCTTGGGGTGTCTTAGTACAACCGTCCACTGACAATGTTCTACAATGAAAACACAAACAACACCCAAAAACAAGTTCACAGCTATTTAAATGAACACCGTGCCAAAGCATTTCTTAGCCTCTATCCCCATTGACTGTGTAATTGTCAATCATACAGTAGCCACGCCCTAAAGCATACCCTGCTTTATTTCTATTTTACTCTAGGGGACCATAATTTACAAAGTGATCATCATACTGTAACGGAGAAGACTTGAAAACAAAATTTGAGACCATAAAGCTATGAGATAAATGTTTACTGAGATAATAAATCAAGTGAGAAGCAGGCTTGTTGTTCTCTTAGACAATTGGACTTGTTTTGCAACCTATAGTGTTGCCCCCTGCTGGGCATTAGAAGAATGTAGGTTTAAGGAACTTACTCATTGGCTCCACATTTCAGACCCGGAGTTATATCCACTTCTTTTATACAGTCTAAGTGTTTACATCAATGCTTTGCCTTCTTTCAAACAAATGTCACTGATTTCATTGTGACATCTTTGGCACTAAAGCCAAGGGGAAATGTGCAGTGACATTTGAGGGCACCTCTAACCTGCAGCCAGTTAGAAAGTTGATTTGGACATGGTTCACAAACAATGTTTATTTTTGTCTGTGATCGAGATTGTAAGAGGGACTCCCACAAGTACATTAATACACCCCTGTGTCCTACAGAAACAAGTAAACTGAGCTGGATACTCAGTAACCTGTTGCCCCACAACTGATGAAATAAATACAGAGAAAAATAAACGACACAATTAGATTGCAGAATAACTGCGTGGTTGAATGCTTCTAGAGTGTTTGGACAAATGCAAAGTCAGTGCCCCCAGCAGAACTAACATTTTGCCAAATCAGACTGCCTCTGTTCAGATGAAAACACCATATATATACTAAATATATTTGTATTGATAATGTTTCACTGCTGCTTAGTCCCCCATAACATTGTCAACAATAAAATACCTGATCTGTCCACCCTTATGCAGAGATCATAGATTATACAGTAGGTCTTTGACTGCATATCTCGTCATGGTTGAGAAGAGAACGCCAAGATCACACTACCCTCTTTTTCCATCTATATTCATTAGTTATGAGTGGCTGTAAATCCAAAGTCTGGTGAGATTAGAAAGCTGTCTGGAGTTGGAAATGAGTGTTTATCCTGCTGGACAGGCCTCCTGGGCTACAGTGACAGATACTTGCAAGGCCGACCAAGTAGCCTCTCATATTTAGAGGGTACTAAAAACTAATACGAACATGCCAAAGGCAGTTCTCTCATCTCTTGTGAGCTTGGGGGTTGGAAATGTTCAAGCTCTAGAAAAGAAAGCAGGTCTTCTTTCCTTCATAGCTAGATGACAGCTGCCCTATAGCTGCCAGTCAGCTGCACTCATTCTGAGATGATACAAAAAGCCATCTCGCTGCTATTGAGAGATGATTGTCAGAGGCGAGTGCTTTTCATCACAATAAGGAATTGATCCTGAATAGTGTTCAGTGCTGCTGTCCCTGCCAGTTGATCTGATGTTCAGGAAGGCTGACCACAGAGATAAGGTGCTACCAGCTTATTAACAGCTCTGTCTTCATGCCCACCCCTGACCAAAAAGATCCAGTTAAATTCACAGTCTCCCTAATTATTCTGTTGAAGTTTCAGGGCAAAATAAAGTTTATTCTCAACCCAATCAAACTAATGGGGCTAAAACAGAGAATTCTTTCACTGAGTTTCTTGCTTATTATGAGCAAAGATATTCCTGAAAATCTCTGACATTGATTAGGCCTATCCCCCCAAGTCTCACTGATGGTCATTGGTGTGAATATCAAACATGTTTTGTTTGTTATCTGACATCAGCACTGTCCTATACGTTCATGACATGCTGTTGACAAGTTGTTGTGATTCACTACTGTCATGCATGGAAGATAATGATGGACTGGTGATGATGACCTGTAACAGGTGTACAAAAGCAAAGCATCCCATTTTCAGGGAGCGTAATAAATAAAAATAGATTAAAAAAACAAAACAAAAAAAGGAAATATAAGATTATGTAATAAATTAATATAAAATAAAAATAAAATAGAGATAATAATCTACTTTTCCTAGCTCAGTTTCAACATGCAGTTAAACGGAAGTTAAGCTGACCTGTGATTTATAATTAGCCTTTTGTATGTAGATGTGATCAGCAGAGGTCCAACATGGGGGGGGGGGGGGTGCATCTGAATTTTACATTTGTATTCATTCATCCTTCAGTCTTGTGAGGCACAGCCTTTAATGTAGGCTTCAGTAGGCTACATTATGTGTACACTGTATTTAGCTGGTGAATTTTGAACCGCTGCAGCGCGCACGCGCACCCGCCCCTCTCATGTCTCGATGTGGTTCCTCCACCGCGCGTCATCGTCGGATTTCTCACTTGAGGCAGAAGATTAATAGACGCAACTTTTCTCCCTTCAAAGAAGCGGGCTGGCAGGAGACACAGTCATTGTTCAGGGAGGCTGATGGAGCGACCTTCTGTCTCTAATACTGCACTTCGGCTCGGGTTCACACCTGACACTGAGCGAACAATGAAAATGTTTTTTTCTATTATTTGGCTGAGAAAAGTCGTGGAACACGGTGCGCCACTTGCTGGTAAGTGCTTTCCATATTTAAGGTTTTAATTTTCCATTCACTGGGTTCTTATTACTGGATTAGTGGAATAGTCGTATGAACACTTATCATGGAGAAATAAAGCGTTTCTCTCAGCTAAAAGTTTACCTTTGTGTGTGTGTGTGTGTGTTTTACCGTATTGATTTAAATTCACAGTCTGCCACAGTCTCCCTCCCTACCCCTTCAGGCTGTGATGATCTATAAGGGCTTAGTACTCTAGGTGAGAACCCCTGCAGCTCAATAGAGGTCAGTAAAGGTTGGTTTTATAAACTATCTCAGAGCCTTATTCAAAGTACATTTTTGTTGTAGCTCTGCATATATATATATTTTTCATGGTATTCCATTAAATATAGATTATTTATCTCCTTAAAGAATAACCTAATTTATTTATTTATTTTTTTTACCTAGAATTACCTATAGGCTAAGTCTTGATTGTAAAATCAAGCTACATCATTATCATCTCTCTCTTTCTCTTATACATTATAGGATTGTGTGTGCTGTGTCTGGTTAGCAGCCAGGTTTATTGCATCAACCTAAATCTGGTGTAGTGAGGTTAAAATGTATTATGTTTGGTTGTGTTGGTTTTAAACAATATATTATTGTATTATATTATTTATTATAGTTTTGGTTTACCTCATACAAATACCACAGGGGCATTCAAGTGACCATTTTTGCAGAAAATAAAATACCCTGTCGTCACACCGAGCCTAGTCTGTGATGTTTGCATGCTTTAAAGTGTCTTATAAATTCCTAATAAATTACATGAAAAGCCCTCATAGATACAGTATAATGCACACGGCCACAACATTTTTCATGAGATAATGTCATAGAAATG
The DNA here is from genome assembly GCA_037974645.1 of Hollardia meadi. Classification (NCBI taxonomy): domain Eukaryota; kingdom Metazoa; phylum Chordata; class Actinopteri; order Tetraodontiformes; family Triacanthodidae; genus Hollardia; species Hollardia meadi. Next base: position 9,243,536 of record JBBPCS010000573.1, on the reverse strand, counting down.
TCCACATGCCAGCGTGATTATGCCTGAAGCTCTGATATTATGTAATTTGTTTTGATCGTATCTTGCTGAATCCATGAATCCTGACCTCCTATGAGTAATACTGAGATGGGAACTTTCTGTTCCAGGTGAAAATGTGCTGTTGTTTCCAAAGAAGATCGACATTTTCATCTTCACACAAACAACTTAATAATTAAGCTGGTTTAAAGGAATCATTGGCACATATTAAAAAAATATATATATATATATATATATAATATTTTTCCACCTAATTTGTTGGATCAAATTGTCAATTACGAGTCTTTCTAAAACAAATAAGAGAGTGTGCTGAGACATGGGGGACACTAACGTCAGCCACATGGTAGTCGCCGATACAGAGATGCAGGAGAGTCTTTCAACAGGCAAGTTGGATCAATACATGGACAGCTATGATGTGGATTATGGCATCCATCCTGATGAGATCCCAAACACCACGCAGGGCCAGGCCTTCTTTGTGGCCACCATTGTTATCGGTGTGGTGCTTGTCTGCATCATGCTCGTCTGTGGGTTGGGAAACTTCATATTCATAGCCACGCTGACACGCTACAAAAAGCTCCGAAACCTCACCAACCTGCTCATCGCCAACCTGGCCATCTCTGACTTCATTGTGGCAGTCGTGTGCTGCCCGTTCCTTGTGGACTACTATGTGGTGAAACAGCTTTCCTGGGATCATGGATTGGTGCTGTGCGCCTCTGTCAACTATCTCCGGACTGTGTCACTCTATGTGTCCACGAACGCATTGCTTGCCATTGCAGTTGACAGGTGAGTCTGTTATTTCTTTCGTATTTCTCTTGGTCTGTGAGTGCGTCCATGCGAGCATGCACATGTGTTTGACTCAATAAAGCTTCCATATCTTTATCAGTCAATAGTCTCTCCTTGATTGATCTCTAGATAGACATTTGGTTGCCTTTGTCAATATAACACTCCAGTCATTCACTGTATGGCCATTTCCAAAAGATTTTGAAAGATGCCGAAATACTGATGCTTTTCTCCATGATTTAAACACATTTTTAGAATAAAGCAGGCAAGAGATGTAACCATTCTTGCTCTTTTGAATGAAAATGGCTGTATTGCTAAATCTATATTTTTAAACATGTTTTTATTGGTGTCAATCAAATACCTCAGAGGCAAAACATGTACTCCAGAGTTGATCCCTTCTCATTTCTTAGTTTGTCCATCCTCGATTCCTGGCCTCGCATCCTCTCCTTGCATCTTAGTCTCTCCCACCTGAGATGAAAGATGGAGGCAAAGAAGGGACATGAGGGGAGAGGAGTGGAGGACACAGGCATTTAATAAAATGAGTCGTTGGTTTTATTTTAAAGCAAAGTCAATTAGATGCCTGGCACAGCTGCGTCATCTGTCCATTGTTTTGTTATATAGCCAAAAGTTGAGTTGTTCAGTTGAGCATATCAGTATTCATGATGACTTATATATTTATTTAAATTCAATTCACAAAGTAGCCTAATGTGACATTAGTGTATTACTCCTCTTCATATGTCATGGCTCCCAAAAAGAATTCCGAAAAGGATACAGCCACGCTCATAGTTCCTCAGACAATCCTCTCTCCTCAAGATGCAATTAAAAGACTGTGACATCCTTAAAGATGGCGTGCTAAGATCAATTTCAAGGTCACAGACATGAGGGTGGAAAAAAGACAAAAGACGAGGCACTAAACAGAGAAATGAGAAGAGTCCCATATTACTGCGCTCAGAGGAGGAAGACCAACAGAGGCGACTGTGTGATAAAGCACAGATGCACTAGATTTGGGAGAGCAGTCTATTTCGTTAGAGCTCAGTACAAAGTCATATATGAGCGTGCTTTACTGAACTTTAGAGATTCAAAATTAAACCATGGCTAAAACCAAACCAATCATGTATCCATCATGCATAAACACAAACATTTGATGTGTCGTAATGTTGTGAACTTGTTGTTGTGTTGGTGTCTAAATGATGTTGTTGATACTGTTGTACAGTGATGTAAATTACCTCAAAGCCAACTCTGGCACAGCTAATTAACAGTCCCTGACAAATAAATAAAAATAATAAATAAAAAAAATGAACATAATTTTGTTCATGTTTGATTCAACAGAAAATGCAGTAGTTCCCTTGCTTCTCTTTTCAGCATGCAACAGATGGATATCTTCTCATAGTCCATCACTTTATCCTCATCCATCTGTGCCAGCTTCATTATTCTCTGGCACACACTGGGCAAGACAAGGACATTTAGGAGAGCAAAAGGTTTTGGAGATATTTATTTTTGAATCAATATGCATGTTCAGTTAGTTAGAGGGTGGAAGTAACAGCACAGATGCACACAAGTACAATAGGACTTTTCCACAGGGTACATTTTGACATTTCACAGTAAAAGCACAAGCGTAAAAATTACTGATCGCTGATTTCATTTAGCTGCTTCTGTTTCAGAGTCCTGGTGGATTCTGCATGCTAGCTCACTGTCATGGCTTACTTGAATCCAACAAAAAACATCATTAATGTTATTATAACACCTGTGCCTTTCCTACTCTGACAAATTTGTATGCATTTACACACTTATTTGCACATTTCTTTATCAGATTTGTCTTAAGTACACTACACTTGCAAATACAGATGTGTAGATTTTTTTTTTTTTTACATATTCACAAATCTGATTACATACACGGATGTGAGATACCGTGAGGGCCCAGTATTTTTTTTTTTTCAGAGCACCCTGCCTTTATTGTGTGTCAACTCTGAGCACTTCAATTTGAAAATATCTGATCTTTTTAGAGAGGCGCTTGGGTCGTCACTGTCAAATGAAAATGACTTGTCTGGCTGTGTCTGTCTATACTGACATTTAGCAGACAGAAACATAACCATGTAATCATAACAGAGACAGAAAAGCCCATTTGTGGGAGCAGATTGGCCAGGCACTGAATGTTGCTGGTCAATGTTTTGCTTTTATCGCCCTATGCCTTATAAGCTTGTTGTTCCTTTTTTTAAATTTTTTTTTAATTTTTTTATTGTTGTTCCTTTTAATCAACTCTCTGTTACCATAGTGCTTAGTTATTTACCAAGCTTATATCAATCAATTATTTGATTATTTTCTCATTTCACAAGCACTCCCCAGAGCTCTGTCTGTGCTTTACTGTCTAAAATTGCTGTCTTTACATTTCTATTTGAGTTTGTGTCAAAGAAGACAGTTAGCTGTTAGACAGCACAGTGATTGGCAGGTGTATTCTTGAAGTTCACCCTAAAGAACACAGTGAATACCCATGTTTCTTAAAATGAATCAATTCTTAAGGTTAGTTTAACTTTGGAAAAAAAAGAAGAATTCCTTACAATTTAATGTTAATTTGTGCATTCTGTCACTCTGTTGGGTGCACCCTCTTGCTTAGCATATGGATTACAGATTGTGCCTTAAGTAGCAAAAATAATCCATAAAAAATGACCTATCAATATGAAAAATTCAGCTCACTGAATAATGGAACACTGTGAATTGAACTTTAATCTTCAATGCCTTATTGTCAAATCTATTGAGTTTGCACAGCACTCTGCATTGTATTAAGGATTCATTCTCTGCCTCCTCAATGTAGTAGTATGTCTTTGTTTTTCTAGGTACATGGCTATAGTCCATCCTCTGAGGCCTCGTATGAAATACCAAACCGCCTACTGCCTGATAACAGGAGTCTGGATTGTCCCCATTCTGATATCAATTCCCTCGGCCTACTTTGCCTCTGTGACCATGTACCCTCATGGCAGCGCCACCCAAACTACTCACAAAGTCTTCTGTGCCCAGATCTGGCCTGTGGACCAGCAGGCATACTACCAGTCCTACTTCTTGTTTGTTTTTGCTGTGGAGTTTGTTGCACCTGTGGTTGTCATGGCAATGTGCTACGCCCGAATTTCCCGTGAACTCTGGTTCAAGAATGTCCCAGGTTTCCAGACGGAGCAGATTAGGAAGAGATTGCGTTGTCGTCGCAAGACAGTGATGGTCCTGATCGGGGTCTTAACGGCGTACTTCCTGTGCTGGGCACCGTACTATGGCTTCACCATCCTACGTGATTTCCATCCAACACTCATCTCTCGCCAGAAGAACTCACTGGTCGCCTTCTACATCATTGAGTGCATTGCCATGAGCAATAGTATGATCAATACCTTCTGTTTTGTTAGCGTCAAGAACAACACTGGTAAGTACCTGAAGAAGATTGTACTGCTGCATTTGAGGTCAACATATGTCCTCAATAAGACTGTGGATGAGTTGGATATGAGGACGTCCTCCATGCCTGTAACAGAGGAGATTGAATGCATTCACCTGCGGTGAAGAGAAGCTGCCATTTAACATTTAGATTTGGATTGTTAATGTACCGAAACTACATAACTGATAGTGATGATTTTGAAATGGAAGCTTTTTCTTGAATTAAAAACACATTTTGGAAAGATTTAAAGAATCATGAACCACAAGGAAAGGTGAGTCCCTGACAGTACATTGATGATTAATGAGATATAACTCAAACTTTGTTCATACATATCAGTACTTCTATTTGAGGTATTATGAGAATGCAATTGTTGTGCATACTGTGAAAGATATTGTGAAATGTTGTAGTATGTGTATAAGATATATTTCATGGAAGACTTGTAAACAAAAGCTGCTACTGATAGATGATGTTGACTACCTACAGTATAAGGTAAATCGTTGTACTGCCAGTAGCAGTATCTGTTTTGTTTAGATTTTCAGTAAGGTCAAATAACCCTTAATATTCAAGAAATCCTTTAATTCACTGTTGCTTTTTGTATTTAAATTTTTGTATTTGGTTTTCTACTTTTGTTTTGCGTCTCAGAAATTATACATTTTTTCAGTAGATATGTAATGTTGTGGAATTTAGAGTATCAAGTATTTTGAATATGTCAAAAACAATTATTTGTCCCTGAAATGAATCAACACATTGCATGCTTTTTTCATAGATTGATGCATTTTATGTTTTAATGTTAATAGATATTAAGATACTGGAAAGAGAGCTGTACTTTTATTTGCTTTTTTCCTGCATATAAGTTGCTGACTGTCTAATAATGGATTTATTAATCATCAGTTTTTAATCTTGAAATGTGTATACGCATACGGCATTGAGACAATCCATGTACCTTCATTTGTTTTAAATCATCAAAATTCTTTATCACAAGTGCTGTTCTTGCACATTTGACAACAACAACAAAAGATATATCTGGAATTTCTGGGTCTTTATAAATAATGTAGATGACTGTTTGTATCTTTCTTGTCAATAGTTTGCAACAGCACATCACATGTTAAAAAGTGTTGAAAAGTTACCAGCATAGAATGTTTCACCTTTTAAAACAAAGACTGGTTCTGATGTCATTCTCTCAAAATTAGCATGCAGAGGTTTCATTCTAGATTAGCTTAATGCATTCACACTCGACTTTTTTTTTACATTTTTTATTTGAAATCCTGAAACCCATTGTTGAGTATGTGTTACCAACCTGGCTAGCTCATGAATTTTACATGTATGCTGCTGAATTAAAGAAGAAAATTAATGTCGACTTCTTTGGGAATATCTTATGAGTCACTACCAAAATGCATTGAAAATCCTAAATATTTGAATGTATTAATGTCTCACGTGATTGTTTTAGTATTTGTTGCACATGACCATGTCTCACCTTATTACAATAAATTCTATGTAAATATCCTGAATCATAAAATTTAACATTATCATGGTACCTGTCCATATTTGCCCCAGGTTGGTAAAGAGAAAGGGCCCGTCTGGTATTCACCAAGAGGTAAAGTCAAGTTGTCAGGCCTTGCTACATAGGTGCACTATGTACTGCCCAGTTTGTAGCCAACTTGGCCTTTTCTGTATAGTTCTATATTTGGGAGAGCCAATCCCCATTTATTTTAAAGTTAATTATTTTCCAATGCCATCAGGTATCTTTAACACACACATACCCATATGTGTGTATGTATCTA
>JBBPCS010000573.1:9220260-9234108 GCA_037974645.1 Hollardia meadi | reverse complement strand
ACACACACACACACACACACACACACACACACACACACACACACACACACACACACACACACACACACACAGCTTGTGGCAATGACAGTGAGGCTTAATTTCTGTCTAACCCTAACCCTAATGGAGCACAAAAATATTGGGCCCTTATTAAAATTTTGTGTTAGTAGTATTAGTAGTATTAGTACTTTTATTATTACTAATAACCTCATTACCCCATCTCTAATATGATTTTACACAGTGATACTACCACATTTTTATTGATAGACCTTTAGCCTGAAATGTATTATTGCAAAAACTAATTTTGAGATTTTATATATTCTAGATAGATTTTATAGATAAATTCTATTGTTAACCTGTTATTGCCATGTTATTACTCATATTTCGACTATTTCTGTGCCTTTTTTTTACTGAGATGTCCTGCCAGTATTAATCATTATTTTTGCTGTAATACCGCCTTAATGTAGACAATGAACCCTAATACTACCAAAATATTCTCATTGTTATTACAAAAATATTTCCAGGTTACCATGTAATGACTCATTAGCTGTGTGATTATCCTGTTATCATCTATTGTTCTGAAGATATTACCCCTTATTACTTTGTTATTACTAAGCTGTTACGTGAATTGCTACCTATTTAACATTTTTGTGTCACACATCACAATATTGTGACATCATTTGTTTACATAAATTTAATGACACATTGATAAGAAAATGCAATGCTGTTAAATTGTCGCAACTTTTATTTCTCTTTAATTACTTACTTTAAAAAACCACCATATTGATTTAGGGGAGTGAAACTTGCCAGTTACTCTTGATTGACCGAGCTCTACATTATGGTAATAATTACATTATACTGACATATTTTTAAACACAATTATACACATTTCAAATGTGGGATTTTACAATCAAGAGGTTCAACTGTGGCTGGCACATACTGCACAAGTGCTTCACTGCCCCTGTTATTTCCCACTTTTTGACACTGCCTGTACTGCATTGATCCACTCCTTTCTTTCTTCAGCTGTAGCAGCTTGGAGGAAGTAGCGAGTCTCATCTGAGGTGATGATCTCAAAGAGGTTGCCGTCAACATCATGCTTTTTGGCTGAAACAAGGGAAAGACGGGGAAAAGGAGTTACAAGGGATGAGTTGGAGAGTTGAGCTACTAATAGTAAACAGCAATTGTATCTCCTGGTCACAGTCTGACACTGAGGGGAGGCAATATGGGGCATGTGTATCCTTTGACAACGGTCTCACTCACCATCAGGCACAGACTCCACAGCTGTAACCACAGACCCACGGAGATGGATGGAGCCCAGAGGGTCATCACTCTGACAAATAAGGAGACAAAATAAGGCAGAAAGTAGGAGCAAAAAAGATACATTATATTATATTCTTATTTTTGCTTGTACAGGCCAATATGTACCTTTGTAGGATCGTAATAATGCATATAAGCAGGGTCATCCCTCAGTATGAACTTTCGAACCTTCCAGTTTTTTCTCCTATGTCCCTGTAATGACACAACAAATGCTTTATTTGATTTACTGAATATCACTAGATGGCAAAAGTCATGTCATGTAAATATGAAGACTTCCGCTTTCAGTAAACGTGACAAATTACTTGCTTGATCATAATAAAAAACAAAATGTGCTCACTTTCCAACACATGGTTACTATTTATTTTTAACTACATGTTTGGGAATGTGAAAGCGACTTTGAAAAGTGTGATCTCACATCAAGGGATGGTTATTATTGACACAGTGTTGACACCTCATAAATAAAAGAAAAACATGGTTTGCTTGCTTTCTGTTCACCTGTTTAAGTAAACAGCCCTGTTTTATGATGTTTCCTCTGAATTCTTCCTTCACAAGAACGTCTTCATCACTGGAGTAGCCTTCACAGAAGAATCCACTGTCTACCTGCCTCAAAGCACAGCCAAGCACACATACACATAAATAACTTTTCATCATCTCCAACCTTATGCATACAATGTGTCACAATTTGTCTTGCTGGAAAATTACCAAGAAATACAGTACATAATATCCATTTACAACAAGATAAACTTCTTCTTTTGGACACTCATCTGAACTTACAAAGTAATAAAGAGCATTTGTATGATCTAAGAAGGCTGATTGCTCTCCACTCTCTGCTCCCTCTTTCGACAGGTCACCCGCAGGCTGGAGAAAACCCTCATTCATGAGCCCTGTTGCTAACATGAGGGCCTCAGGTCTATTTCTGGCTTTTCCCTTTGCAATCAGCCACTCTACCACTGTTACACCTGCACAAAAATAGGGAAGGAGCGAGGCTGTTAGAAGATAAAAATACGCCTGTAACACCAATAAAACCAAGGCAACAGTACCGGTGAAGCAGTGGTTGAAGACTCGATTCTCCTGCTGAAGTTTTAACTCTCTCACTCCATCATCTTGGTCTTTCAGCAGTATGTACAACTCACTGGGAAAACACACAATGTGGAGACAGACAGATCAGCCTGATCTTAACAATAAATTTTCTTTACAATATTTATAATGGTGAGGATTTCAACTTGTAATCTGACCTAAGCCAAAGTCTTTTTAACAAGACATCAAGTGTGTACCCATCAAGTGCATATTTAAGATCCCTTTACAGGTTGCTCGACAACCACAGAGTTTTTAACTAAATCATTAAAGTTAATGTTAGCTTAATTAGCCAGATAGCTACAGTTAGCAAAGTCAACTGTATGTGCTTTGCCAGAATGGAAAACTTGACAGTACAGTAAGGTGTGCGGGATTGAGCTAAGGAACCGTTATGATGTAGCATAAAATTAATCAATTTATTGTTATTTTCAAAAAGTTGTTTCCACTGCCAAGAAGATTTTACAGAATATACCTCAGGTTGATTGTGTCAGGGAGGCGAATGGAGCGTCTTGTGGACTTCCTGGCAAACTTTCTTCCCCCCTGGATGCAGGTGATGGCTCTTTTTATGTCTTTGACCCATAATTCTCTCTCCTCCACATGGGAAGCTTGGAAGAAGTGATCTTGCTTCTTGTCTGTGGTAACCTTGAAAACCAACTGAGTAGAGCATTATTAGTCAGTCACACTGTCATATGTTCCATTTTCTGTTGAGATTTTCGTAGAAATGAGGAAACTCAACCAAAGATAGAGCTGCTAGTATTGGGGAAAAAAATGACTTAATTAGCCTTCTCAAATTAATCAAATCTTTAAAGGTGTAATTTGTAAAATATAGCCAAACATTTGAAGGTACCTCCACAAATATACGGGGGCAGCATGTCATTAGAGCAACTGCTGCTCCCTATACTGTCTGCTTTAAGTTAGTTATCTTGGCCTGTGTAATCTTAATTATAAGGTAATAAGAATATTTCCTTTCTTGACATTTTGACAGCTTGTTTTGTTGACTTTTTAGATGAAACGCTAAGAGAGGTTGTGAAACTTAGCAAACTCGCCGCTCGTCATCTCCCAGCTGAAACTAGCAAGTACGGGGAATACTGGAGTGCCGCCTCTAGAGATGCAAAGGGGTATTATGAAACAGCACGGGCTGGGGCTAGCTAGTTCAGTACATATCTCTGCAACACAATACATAGACGTCTTTAACATAATGTCAACACTGCTGTTTCTTCACATTCTGTTGATAATGTTAGTTCATTTTTTAACATTTTAAACAAAAATTATGGCCATATCTCACACATTGCACCTTGTATTTAAATTCTTAAACATTGACTGTAGACTTGAAATCTATGACTTATTTTATATACTCCTCCATAAGTGCCAGTACTAGTACTACATTGCTTATCTTTCAATGCTAGTTCGGATTTTTCAGCAGTTACAGTACACTTAACATTTTCTTACCATCCTCTTGCCAAAATCCTGGCAAAGACTGATGAGCGTGGCTCCCATAAGAGGAATCATTCCTTTCGGAGAACGGTCTGTTTTCTTTTTATAGAATTCCACTGCATCTTCTGACAGCACCACCCATACTACCTTCCAGGAGTTTAGCACTGTACCCTGAGGATCAATAAGACAGGTGACAACAGGCAGCCGTGAGCAAAATTGGAAAAGCATTGGTCAAGGATGAAATGCATGTTGTTCAATAACATTTTGATTTACACATATTTTAATATTTCTTTGTCATCAGTGAAGGTACTTGATATCTGATATCTTCTCCCTTGTCCAAATATAACCACCAGGAATAGCACCACAGATCACGACTTTCAACAGTGACCTTCAAATCCTTGCATGGCTTTGAAGGTCACTAGTCGCTTTGTTTCATATAAGACAAGAGAGCTACCTTTTTGTTTTGATGATGTGTCATGAAATGTTTGTCGTGAATTTACCTTTATAAATATTCCTTTTGGTTTGTGTTTGATTTGATTGATTGATTGTGAAAGTTTTTAAAAAAGCAGCGAAAGTATCTCTGAATATAATTACCAGCTAAAAAAATGCAGAAATGAATCTATATAATTGGTAATTCTGGTAATACATTTGGGGAAGAGGAATCACTGACTTTGGCAACCCCTCTCTAGAGCAATATGTGTTTGTGTTCATAGTTTAGTTGTATATGTCCAATTTAACTTGGTTTGGTTTTGAACAAACTATAATGTCAAGATTATGCCTCTTTGAAAAAAGCCGTATCTTATGGCACCATTCGCACAGTTCGATTTTCAGCATACTACATCATACGGTTCATTGATTCTGATGGTTATAGCATGTGATAGACAGTTCATGCAATCACCGTCCAAGTATTTTTTGAAAGCCTCCCCTTAACAGTTTCCAAAAACCACTTCTTACATGGCTCTGTTTAACCATCCGGAAAACCAGGTTATGAAATTTGTGCACAACGATATAAAAGCTCTCTTTAAGCAAAACTCGGTTCCCTTCTTTTGCACCAAAGAGCTGTTGAAAAGAATAATTCACGAGCATAAACTTCTATCATGCCCTGTTGAACTTGCAGAGTCTTCTGCTCATTTCACTCCCTCGGGATAACAGAAGCTATATAGTGTGATTTTTTTACACTATATAGTACGCTATAAGACGATTTGACTTTTTGCCTTGATCACAGTGTTTGATTGCATTTTTATTGATACTCCTACAGTAAGTCATGAATGGACATCATGCACTATTAATAAACTGTTTGCATACATGTCTGTTCCACTCAGTCCATGGAGAAGAAATGTTGTCTGACATTGTCTTAATCATCTTTAGGCATGACCATTACACACAGCTGTGGCTATTTATAGCCACCACAGTGTCATCAGACTATTCATAGGATAAAACACTGATCTTAATCATAATCGAACAAGAGACAGGCATTCAATCATGATTAAGTTACTGTCATGAACATTGAAACAGCATTTTCAAAGTGCTTTATAATAAAGGACTAAATGAAAAGAACATTAATGGTAATAAAATTATGGACAACACCAAATGTAAACTAAATAAAATAAAAATAAAACTGAGAACCCAACTGATTTAAAAAAAGAAAACACAGTTAATAAATGTGCCTCTGATTAGGTGTTTAAAAGCAAAAAAGTTACACTTCGCACAATCTAGAAAAATGCGTGGGACGCTTTAAGGTGTGAAAGAAACACATTCTCACTGCACTTTGATTCATAAAAAAAAGTTCCAGTTGTAGAAAATGGTTTATGTGGACGTTGTTAATATTACTGTCTCCTGTTCATGTGTCATTAAAGCAGTTGGGATTTACTTTATTGTGTCTTTGATGATTTCACATTATATTAATGGCATAGTGCAAAGAGAGTCACCTTTGCCTTTTGGATCTGGACAGAAGCAGGAACTTAAATTTTTGTTGCAACTGTATAAGAGAAGTGTTAAGTTGTGTTTCATGTAGTAACTTTCAAGTGACGTGCACATTGGATCCTCTAGGTGCTTGCTTGATTTGAGCAATACACATGTACCTCTCTACCAGTGCTGTTTGTCCACTCCAGACTTTTTGAAGATGTTTATTTATTTTTGTCACAGGTTGGGTAACTAATGTAATAGTGACCATGTTAATCACCACTGCAGCAGTCATCTCCTACTGGTTTAAAAGCTTAAAAGTGGTCAAACATTTATACAGTATGTCCGTTTGGCAATTCTTAATCTCTTGCAATGCAGAATTTACTGTTTGTAGCATCATTAGGTTGTGGAGTTGATTACAATATTGCGAGTGTTAAAAAAACATGTTCAAGCTCTACAAATGCAACATAAGGAGGCGGATAGTACTTTCTTGTAGTTATTCTTACCTTTTTCACCAAGTATCCCTCTCTGATCTTTTGTGGCTCCATTACCCTGTGCTCTGCTGCTGTCAGCTGCAACTTCCTCACTGTTTTAGAAACTGTCAAAAAACTTTCCCATCCAACCCACCCCCGGTCACCTCCCCTTCCTCTGTGTATGTGCGTGTGTGTGTCTGCCCGTCTCTATCTCTCTATGCATGCCTCTCTGTCAAAACCACACAAGTAGACACACAAGCAGGAAGTTGCGCCTTTGGGTGTGTTAAAATGAAGAGTGGTCAAACAGCTTCCTCTTCCATGTCTACTGCTCGGCTAATGTGTCTAAACTTTATAGTGTTATAATTTAAAAAAGGTACCTTAATCACTCTGATAGGTGAACAAGTCTTGGACAAACTAATGCAGTTACAGTACAACTTACACTAAAACTACCTAAAACAGAGGAGATGAGTTGGAAAAGAAGCACCGTGAAGCACAGATGAGACCTGCAGATGACCTTATAGAAGATGTGCCTCAGTACACCCACACACAAATCTAAATTAAACTTTTTGCTGTGTCATATGGTTGAGTCATTTACTTTACTGGACTTTTATTTCCTTTAGTAGGTTTTTGTCTTTTGATTTTATAACACAATGTTTCTCTACTCTTAATTGTATTTTTAAACTGATGTATGCTGTGTGTTAATGTCCATCTTCTTTATTGCTAATGCGTGGTTGAGTGGATCTTTGTTTCCCCCTTTTTATGTTTTTGCTGCATATTTTCCGTTTTGTCTAATGAGTTTATGCATTTTACTGTTCTATAAGATGACCAACCCTGAGTGTTTTGAAAGGCACCAGAAATAAGCTTTATATTTCTATCATCATTAGTATTGCAGTTTGTGGAAAGCCTAAAAGCAGGGAGAGCACGCCTCCCTTCCCTTCCATGTGCCTACATTGAAAGGCTAAGGCAGGGAGCTAAGAAATAAATACCCCTTGGTGTACAGAACAGAGCAGGCATCAATGACAACAGGAATGACATTGATTGAGTAACACACAGCATTAAAAGGAGGAGTTGGGGTGGATGTGGGTTCCAAAGTGGCTTGCAGAAGAAGCAGAAAGAGTAGGCAGGCCAAAGCAACTTAAATAACGCACCCTGAATGAGAATTGCCAATTGGATGCACAGAAGTGAGTGACATGAGCTTCAGCTTCAGCTGATATGGGCTGGCTGTGAGATCAGCTGATTTAGCTAGCATTGTGAGCTGAGATTGACTTCCATGGCCTGCCTGATCTAACATGAATCTGCTCAATTTAGAGTATGACTAACTATGAGTACATGATTTAGGCCTAGCTATGTTTGGGTACATCACAGGCAGACTTCAGTTGATCTATTTTGGGAAAAGCAATACTTCTCCTTTTCCTAATTTCTCAATTTGAGTAAAACAGTTGCAGTGAAGTGGACAGGCTGTATAACAACAGGGAACAAAACTTTTTTTTAAATGCACATATTATTTTAAACTTCAAAATGTAAAAAGCTGCATCATCAGTCAGTAGAGTAATAAGAACATATACTACATAATACCATATCTATTTTTGAGTCATAAGGATGGAGATGCGTTCAGAATTGCGCAGTTGTAGTTAGATGTGGTGGACTGTCACTTAAGTTGCAAGAGAGTTCACTCTATTCACATTGAAAATCATGAAAATGTGTCACAGTATATCTTTTCACAAACACCATTCATTCCACAGCATGACAGGAAGTCTTTATATCTGAGGTGTCAACTCTCACCAACATGGTGACGAAACTGTTTGTGTCAGTGGGAAAAAAAAAATCAAGATCCAATTAAATGACTGCCAGGGATGAAACAGTGTGTGCTGGGTGACAGAGTGAAAGGGTGTTTTGGAAGACTGAATCAATAAAGTGCAGATTTATCTTGATACTTCTTAATATTAATTTTATTTTCCATTCTGTAAATAATTTAATACAACATTGTATACAAGATAATACTTTTTTTTACATACTTTACTTTCAGTGTATTATATCTATATGAAGCAATTTACAGGTGGACACAATACGATGAATATAGGCTATAATCAGTGGTGCAATGTAACTAACCCCATTTACTCAAGTGCTATATACAAATTAAAGGTACTTGTACTGTTCTAGTAGAGTATTCCCATTTTATGTAGCTATACTTCTACTCCACTACATCTTAGAGGCAAATATTGTTTTAACTCCACTTCATTTGACAGCTTTAATTATTAGTTACAGTTATAGTTTTTATATGTGTCCTGTCCAGTCAAAAACATGTATCTCCTAATTTGGTGAGTAAAAAAAAAAAAAAAAATTCTGACAAACTGAAAGATTAATTTTTTTAAAGTATTTATTTATGGGTTGAGAAAATTGTCCTATATTTAGTAAACATCTACATCAGTAAAATGCAACATATACACATTAATGCACCGGTAATATCGATTCAGAAACATCACATATAATAATAAAACAGGGACCAATTTACTTCACAATGAGTAATTTTCTTTTGATATTTTGAGTACATTTTTCTTACAATATTTTTTGCTGGTTATTTAGCTTTGTGAAGGCAGGGCTATTCCTGCAGTGGAGTATTTTCACAGTTTGGTATTAGTTATCTTGCTTAAGTAATGGATCTGAATACTTCTCCCAACACCATTTTTCCCCCCAACATAATATCTGAGCAGCTAAATCTTAAGATAATGATATTTCCTTTTTGTCAGTAGGCCTTGATTCAGCTCGATGCAGTTTGTAGCTTCAAACTCTCCTCTCCCTCTCCTATTCATGATGCAACCCACAGGGATGACATGTTCTGATATCAACATCAGTTTACAATAGTTTCTTTTTGATGTGATGCTCTTATGTTCCTCTAGAGGGCCCATAAACACATACAAGCTGAATGAGATCTGAGACGTGACGTACTGCATTCAGGGGCTTCACTACAACTAAAAAGAGGAGGAGAAAAACAAAGCAAAATGCTCTAGATGGCAATAATTGTCAGAAAGTGTTAACGCACAAAAATAATATTAATGTGTATCTCTGTTAGCGAAACTACCTCAGAGGGGTTTCAAAATCTGATTGCACATCATTTAGGAAAATGGAGCGCAAAAAAAAACAACTGATGGAATTATTTATAAGCTATCTTGGGAAGAAGGTTTAAACTAGCTGCCTCATTTTAATCACAGTTTTTTCATGATAAGACCATGTTATTCAACGTCACTTTCTGATGATGGTGATCTCATTCATATAAATGCTGATCACAGGGACACTCTCTTTGACCATGCCATTTATCAAAAAGGACGCTGGCCATATTGTTTATCTGTCTGTCTTGAATCATGTCTCCTGCCCATGCTATGAATAAACATCAAGGAGGCTGGTGTTTATGAGTTTATTGATGAATCTTGGGGCAGTGGTTTTCATTAACTGTCAACATTAGAGTGATCTCCCTGTGGTGATGATTGAAAAGAAGCTCAAGGTATAAAATTTTAATTTCACTGAGAAAATAAAGATGGAAGCGAAGAGAACAAGATCATTTGTAATCTCTTGTTCTAAACAGGACCAGTCCACAAGGAAAACTTTAGAAAAAGAAAACAAAAAGAAAAAAGAAACATAACCCTAACATAAATTTGACTTGACTTGACTTGGTCCATTTGGTATGAGACAAAGAGGAAATTACAAAATGTCAAAGCAGGGGAATCAATCAAAACGTCATTTTGGTTTATTTTATTGAAATCATGTCTCTCCTCTTGGCCCCTCTGCTGTCTTTTTAATTACACATAGAACATGAAAATTTAAGACGTACTGTACATCCTTGGAATAGAGAAGAAGCAGGTCCCATAGCACCGAGATCGAAGAGATGACTAGGTACTGTAAGCATGATGAAACTGAAGAAACAGGACATCTTCACCAAAAAAACAAAAAACAAAAACCCTGCTCTGTCCCCATCTCACAAACCCTCTCACAAAGTTAAGGTTACTTATTAGTCCTCGCCAACCCTAAATAAAATATTAATGTTACTTAATGTGGACGGCATTGATTTTAGTATGCCACACTGCGCTGGCATCTCAAGGATTTGGGATTGTTCAGGCGGAAAGCCCAGTCTGACATGCTGGAAGTCGCTCTCTTTCTGTAGGAGAAGTTAAACCAATACAGGACGCTTCGTGGATATAAATTCATTTGAAATGTATTCAGGCTGGCTGATGTATTAATGGTGCTGTTGATGGATTTTCGCGTATGGTCATAGGTTGCATGCTTACTCCACAAATAGTAATGCAAAGGTTGTTAATCATGTCTATTTGCTCAAGTTAAACATCATTATTTCCCACAGAGGTGACACCACGTCGGCCAAACAAAAAGCACAGTCGTGAAAAGCATCATCTCTAAAACTTATGCCTACTCAAAATGTCCTTTAAAATGCAGCCTATACATTTGAAATATCAAGCTAAACAAGCTTATGACTTAATCTCCTTTGCAGTGGTTCTACTGAGCAGTGGCCAGCATATGGAATCATGATCCCGATTAATGATTCCGAGATCTTTTGTCATAATTACGAGATAAGGTCTTTTTCTTTTCTTTGGTGAATATAATGCACTTCCCTATACCAGAAATGTAATTTTGACTTTTTATTTGTTGACTTAGCAAACATAGTATTTTCAGGTATTTAAAATATGCTTTAAGTTTTCAATTTTTGTTTGGTTAGGTTTAGGCAACAAAACATGGTTAGGTTTAGGAAAAGATCATGGTTTAGGTTAAACTAACAAGTCAATGTTGAAACGGCACAAACAGTGATGATTACAGCAAAATAAATCATGGCTGTCACAAGTCACAAGATCACATATCACATTTAGCATGTCTGCGTCCTTAGTTTAGAGTGTTATTATGTTAACATTTGCTAATTGGCAGTAAACAAAAAGTACAGCTGAGGCTGATGAGAATGTTGTTGGGAACGTACTGGACAGGATGAAAAGTGTAGGGATCACCAAAGGTGCGATTCATCCTCAGAGGCATGACTGTCTAAACCAAATATCATTGCAACCCCTTCGAATAATTGTTAAGACATTTGACTGAAAGCCACAAATGTAAACCTCATTGTGGCCAAGTTGTCCAAGAAACCCTGTATCTCAGACCCGCTTTTCATGAGTTAATATTAGTTATCATGAAAATATGAAATTTATTATGAAAATTAATAATTTTAAAATTGCCATGTTTTAAAAACTTAATCAAAAAGTAGTCCTTGACAATGTAACTCTAATCAAATTTCATATTTTTTAAAATGTAAACCGGGCTGATAAAAGTTCCTTTTCTAAAAAATCTGATTAGATAATCATGGATATAGAATATAGTTCTTTTTAAATATCTTAAAGTTTTCAAAATATCTTTTTCAAGCACTGCCTTTTTTTCTTAAAATGTCTGCTATCATTATCGTTATGGTCATGCTCCAAACATTTCACTGATAATGGCCATTGCTCATGACACTTAGCAAAATGAAATCAGCAAATAAAAGCCCTTTTACTTCAGCTGCTCAAGAGGGCCTTATTTTTGTCAGAGCTAAAGGATGTGGGCTTGCTGTACAGGCCCATTGTCCCTACAGCACAAAATGATAAACAACATTGCAGAAGGTCATGTTAGGAAGTGTGGAAGCACAATGGGAATGGAAGAAGGTACAGGAGAGACTGAGCGTGCCATGGAAAAGCCATCAACACCTCCCCTCCCGTTTTCAGCTCAGTGCACTCTTTAGCAGAATTATTGATGGTGCTTGTGAGGTACAGAGGACTTGGACGAAGATGTCTCAATCCCTTGGAAGCAAAACAAGAGCTATGGCACAGGATAGGGCAGCAGGGGAAATGACACATGCAGTATTTATTGCTGCGTTCAATATGAGGAAAGAATGGAAGAAAAATGGAAGTGATCTCCAAAGTGGAGCAACATAAAACTCATCCTATACTGCTGCTAATGTACTTGCAGGGCTGGAAGAAGCAGTAAGCTTCGAATGATCTAATACTGGACTATAATTAGTTTAAGTTTATATACAGTACATATATATAATATTCCGTAAGACAAAAGAGAGAACATATGACAAGAAGACTGTGTCAGCAAACCTCCCTTGCTTTGTTGGCCACCACATCAACTAAACAATATCTTATTCACCATCGTAGAACCATTTAACATCACTTTAGGCAATAGTTTGTCAACCCTGACTTATTTGATAAGATAGTTAAATCTCAGCATTTTAAACTCCCTTTGCAGTGTTGCTAAGTAAAAAAATAAAAAGTCAAAATTACATGGTCACTCATGGGACACAAACCCCAGTTCCCCCAACTGACGTCAGTCCAAAACAAGAGCCATTCATTGGCCAACACAACTTCTAAACTGAAGATTGCCCCTTTTTCTATCATTCCACCTGATATTCTAGGGGTTTTCTGGCAGAAAATTCCCCATATAATTGTCCAAATGGTCTTCCAATGCAGAATATCACATTCCATGTCGATATTGAGACCACATGTGAGGCCAAATGTGCATATGAAAACAACATGCAGTCTGAGCACAGGTTGAGGCTGTCATGGAGCTTGCTGAAGTGAGCACTGCTACGTCCTGCAAAACCCTACCCAGCCGAGTGAAATACCAAGATTATAGTGAGTCCCAAATGTAATACCTGATCAACTAATAAAATCAGCATACTGTATGTTGGCATTGCCACTGTGAGTTTACCAAGCCAAAATTAACATTTGGCGGCAAGTCTTGGCTTTAGGAAAGTAAATAACAAAATAAGTTTTACTTCCAACAAAACGAAACAATATAATCAAATAACATAACATACATTTGACAATATACTCTCATGTTAAAACTAAAACCAGACAAATATTTACAATATTCCTACCTGTAATGCCATTTTATCATATATCTTCACAGAAAGGTGCCATTGCTTCTTATCAAAGTAGACACATGTTTAGACTTGACTTCAATAGTCTCTGCACAGTCCACATTTCTTTGATCAAAAACATTACATCACTTCTTCCTTATGGTGAATTGTGCTATAATTACCTTGTGATCGAATCATCAGTTGGGATGTAAGCTAAAATGAGAGTGTAAGGGCACAGACATCAAGTTCACAGCCGGAAATGACAACAAAGTGAAACGAATGAGCTACTGGAGAACACGGCCCACTGTGGTGGGAATAATAACGCTGCAGGCTAGTTCAAAAAGAGGAAGGGGTTCCTCTATCTGGAAATTAATAAATTAACTGTTTCATTGGGGATCAGAGATGTGTGATGGTGCTGTGAGCCCTGCAGGGGACTATACTGCATAGCTGCCATAACCACCTTAACCCTCATGTTGTTAAGAGCCTAAACAAGCAAGCTTATTTATTCTCTTTTTTTTCCTCTTCTAATCTCTACATACCATTGCCAGCCACTCAAGAGATTAAGGCAAAACTATGCAAATGTGATCCTTTTTACAGTATATTTGCTTTCATTCAGATAAATCTTCTTATCCGTTGCTTCACACCTGCTCTGCTACAAGCTATTTCTGCCCATTATTTTGGATTGGACGATTAGGTACACACACACACACACACACACACACACACACACACACACACACACACACACACACACACACACACACACAC
>JBBPCS010000573.1:9179685-9220160 GCA_037974645.1 Hollardia meadi | reverse complement strand
AACAAAAGACCATGTGGTCTCACAAAGTTCAGTTTGATTCACACCATAAAATACCTTCAGTTATGGATCCCAACATAATGTACATGTAGTGGAGTAGAAGTATAAAGAAGCATAAAATTGATATACTTAAGTGCAAGTTAAGTAAAAGTACCTGAAATATGCACTTAAGTGCAGTATTTGAGTTACATTATACCACATCAGTCAGGTTTGCCCTATAGCTCATAGGGTCAGTTTTGTGTAGATTGTTTTATCTTTCCAAAAAACAACAAAAAAAAAAACTTGTTGACTTCTCTCTCTGCCTCTTGCAGTTGTGTGTGATT
Source organism: Hollardia meadi (assembly GCA_037974645.1). NCBI lineage: Eukaryota > Metazoa > Chordata > Actinopteri > Tetraodontiformes > Triacanthodidae > Hollardia > Hollardia meadi. The sequence goes on along the minus strand of JBBPCS010000573.1, from coordinate 9,219,840 downwards.
TGGTTCAAGAGTAGGGAGGGACATTAGGAAATTGTGTAGACCTGAGTGTTTTGGGCCTCTCAATTTCCTGACCTCTGTCTCTTCTCTCTTCCTAACACTTCTCCAACAGCTAGTTTGGTTTTTGGTTCTGTCTTTGTTAACTTAAGTTCAAAATGTTTTGGATTTTTTTAAACTCTCATCTCTTTTTGTCTCTGGGCCAGTTTGTGACAAACTGGGGGCCTGTCTGGGATAGATGTTGCCACAAAACAACCTGCTCCTGCTGCCAAACGAGAGTCTAGCTGCACAAAAACTTAACTTAATGGTGCATTTGTGTCAGGCCCTTCACAACTCGTAATGTCAAACATTTCATGTCAATCATGGGGATTGTTGACATTTCATATGAACATGTTACACGAAAGGTCTAATAAGTGCATGACTGGCATAACATTGCACTAGATTAATGTTGTATTCACAGTATGGCTTCATTTTCCTTGCCAGTATTTCCGCCTTACCCTGACTTTTGGATTGGCTTTATTCACATCATATTTATCTGTGATTGATGACCAACTGAGCGTAAATATGACAGTATGTGGTATTTCTGAACTTTACATGTTGATGGCAATCACCTGAATGTCGTCAGTTGACCAGTGCACACTGGATTCTTGGATTCTGAAGGCTTTAAAGTTGCCACCTGGTTTGTCCTGACCAATGACGGCAGCACATCAATGAAAAACCCCTTGAAATAAATGAAATACATGTTTTGATATCTATTAATTTATAATTTTTCTCTCTCTCTGCACGGCCTGATCCTGGGGGATCTGAAGAGATTCACAGGGCAGATGTGATACGTAATCCCTCCCCCTGCTCTGAGTCTGCCTCAGAGTCTCCTACGATTTGAACTTGCCCCGTAAACCTCCTTTCCTATCAAGTGAAATAGTATACTGTAGCTGTTTAGCTGTCATTCAGTTCTTAAACTCAATTTGGTAAAAAGGTAAAACAGTTGTTAAAGCTATAAATCTTCTTCAGCCTGTCTTAGAAAAAAAAATCTGGTCCATTAATCAGCACTTTGTGGATTGTTACTGCAGTAATTTGTGAAAGGTGGCAAAATTCTTCAGGGAGCCCAAACAAATACTATACTGAGCTCTGAGGTTGACATCCTGCCTCAAGCACTATTTTCAGTGGAGCTATTGTTGTTCTAAAACAAGTATTTATTGGCTTGGACTTTTTGCCCATAGGTTATAAAGAGGGTTATTTTTTAAGCAGGCCTACATCGGCTTCTCCTACCGATTAGAGTGCATTTTAAACTAAGACAGTATAAGCTGGACAAATCAGAGTAGTCATAAACCCCAGGCTGAGCTTAGAAAATTCTAGATGTTGACAGAAGTATAAATGTTTCAGTTGCTTAAAGGATGAGAGGGAGAATTTGATATAGTATATATTTAAAATTGTCACCTATATTAGTAGTGCAAACATATGAGGGGTCTCTTCTCACCCCGTGTCAAACAGACAGACAGTCCTCTGACTTGATGAAATTATGAAATCTTCTCTTGGAAAACTTGCAAAATATCATTTTAAATTGCCAATAACAGTTGTACATTGTAGTTTTTGTAGTTTTCTTTTTCACAGATCACAAATTATATTCCAAATATTGTTTCCAACCTAACATGTTTTAGCTTTGAACGCACTATCCAAGAATCATACATTTCTTGGATGGCAATGAAAAGCATTTCATTTATTATTGATAATGGCTTAATTATGTAGCACATATGTTTGACACGTCATATGTAACACACAGATTAATTGATAATTATTACAAGAATAAACACAGTTCACAACACATTATAACAGTTGTAATCGTATATAATCATAAATCGTCAGCAGTTTTAAACACAGTTTTAAATGGATGTACTCACAGTTCATAAATACTTTAACTCACTGTAAAGGAAGTATAAGCCAATATAGGTCTAATAGTATTTTTAACTAAAAAGGGGGGAAATAAAACACATCAGAACATTATAAACAATTAAACGTCAAACTTAACATAGACAGGATTTGTGTGCATAATCACATACATAACATAAATGTTTATTGGACACTGATCATTAGTTTAAACTTTCACATCTATGAAAAGTTCAAACACTGTTCAATCATGTGTATCCTGCATGTCTGTCTCCGTACATGTATTAAGTTATGAGAACAATTCAATTTAATTTGATTGTAGGAAAACAATGTTAATTGTTTGTAAACATGTAGAAATCAGGGAAACTCTTTATAAATGTGGATGATTTAAAACTTCTGAAAACATATGATTATATATTGTACATTGTATTGTCAGTCATTCACACCAGTTATGAAAGAGTGGAAGAGTTATAGTTGTTAACAAAGACATTAAAAAACACATTTGTCCTTGCATTTCTTTACCACTTTACAATGTGTTATAAACCATAAATATTAATCTTTTATGTACTTAGAATAAGACAATTATAAATGGTTCATTCAATATTTAATGGCTGACTAGTTTTTATTAAAACTGTATTATCTCATCCTGTGCAGTTCATGCAATGAATACTGTAAATTAGCCATAAATCAGGTATGTGATCCACTGTATAGCCTGTTTGCAGAACACTGCATTCTCATGATTAACGGGATCAATAGTTTTCCCCACACAAATGTAGAAACCTTTGAAGTTATGACCTGGTTAGTGTTGATTTGAGTACAACCTCTTTAACTGCGGTGTACACGACACTTAAACATATAGTTACAAAGTTGGTTACAAACCTTGTTCTGTGATCAGGCTACACATACAAACCGACTGCCATATTCTTCTGGAGCCCTTGTGTCATGGATATCAAAGTAATTCCAGCTATTATTCAGAGATCTTACTCAGTGCACTTTCTAAGTAAAATATGCCATGCTTTAATTGTTGTTCACTTTTTCTCGGATAGCCAGAGAATTTTGAGAATGATTCATTATATGAGTACTGACTTCATAAACCTTGGGCTGACTGTCATTTTTATTATTTTTTTTAATTAAGAAGATATTTCTTGCCTGGTTATTTGTCAATGGTGGATGAAAATAATGTCTGTTTACATGACATTTCTGCTGAGCTTTCCCTGTCACCTGTTGGCCTCTGCTCCTGACAGTTGCCTTGTAATCAATGTGAAATGGGGAGCCTAATCGGTTGGTACATTCATGACTGGCAACCACCTGCCATTGGCAAGGCTCTTGTTTGATTTGATCCTCTTTCCAAAAGCCATCCTAACATGCATGCCAAGCAGACGGCTGCCGGGGAGGTTAAATAGTTCATTATCTGATTGACACTTTGTGGAATCACCAGCAATTATAATATGAGACTGTTGAGGAAAGAATATGATTTTTGTTGTGTGGCAGATAATCAGATTTGGCAGTGAGGACACCGGATATGTTTATCACAGGCACAACGCAATGAGCACTCAATTTGGGACGTTTACTGAATGTGTCACCTTTTTTTTTCTGTGCTGCAATATATGTGTCATGTTCACAGTGTCCAAGGTGTTAATTAATTATGAAAAATTACAAGCATTGCATGACAGCCTGCCCCTGAATTTTAGAAAAAACTAATTGAGGGATGGTTATTCATAAACTGAAATATTGAGCCCAAACATGTTTTTCTTCCTTCCTTGTACTAAATTAATGCAACAATAGGTCAAAAAGCATAAAATGAATTTGAGAAATATTCAATTCAATTATGTATAAATTTATAGCATTTTCGTTGAATGAACATTTTTGTTTCATAACATTTTATATTTGTTTATATTGAACATTCATTCTCTGACATCGATACATAGACGACCGCACATAAGAAATATTTGTCATGGTTTCGGGTTTAGTTGGTTATTTTCTTGTGTTGAGTTTAGTTTATTTCTCAGTGTTTATTTCTTGTTATGTTTGGGTTGATTGTTTCCTGTTTCATTTTGAAAAGTCCTTTCCTTGTGTGTCTTGTCCCTCCTTACATTTCCTGTCTGTGTTCCTTTCCCTCCTTTTGTGATTGTCTGCCCTGATTGGTTTCACCTGTGTCTTGTTCCTGGTGTATTTAAGTCTGTGCTCTTCCTTTTGTCTCTGCCAGTTAGTCATGTTACTTTGTGTGCCTACCTGCTTTCATTCCCCGTGTTACATCGTGTGCCCTCGCTCCAGCATTATCTATATATTGTCTTTTGTGTTCCCAGTGTTTTAGTGCTTTCTTAGAGGTTGTTTTTTTTTGGCCTGTTTTCTGGACATATTTATGTTTTTTGGACTCCTGGATTTTGTTTTTGCCTGTTCTACTTTGGATTTGTTTTGTGCTTATTTGGACTGACATCCCGTAAGCCTTTTTTGTTCTTCCAATGAAATACTTTGAACTTTACCTGCTCAGCCTGCTATCTCTGCACTTGGGTCCACAACCTCTTTTCCTAGTGTTTCTGGCACAGGCCCTGACAATATTATGTGCTGTCATGAAGATTAATTGACTTCTTATTTGTGGTGGCATTAATGGACTCTAATAAAACTTGGAGCCAATACTTTTTGACTGAAGATGACCAAATATCAAACTTGGATTGAAAAGAAAAATGAAACTGTAGACTCTACTGTAGTTTAATAAGGGTAGAAGCAACAGGGAACATGTTACAAAAGATGAATTGTACAATATGCAGGGGGGAAAAAATGTGAATATGTTTAAAATGGCAAGAAGAGAAGTAATATCCTTTATGCAAATCAGAGCAGATGGATGGTTCTGGTGGACTGTTATGAATCATTCAAGCTGTCAAGAGATGTTACTATGTAATAAGATCTGACATCTTTATCTGCATAGCAAGGAAGGATAGTGATTAGTAATAGACAAAAACCTTAACATTTCTTTGATATAATCCACATGTTTTATTCATTGAGAGCTTACTGTGAGATTTGTGGTTTGGCCAAGTGCTGCGTGCTGAACCATTTAGCGCTAATTCCCCCTGAAATATCTCTTATTGTTTGTGCTTGAACAACAATACTATATCCTTTAAATCTGTTGGCTAATGGATCTGTCAGACAACCGCAAATTGATTTTAATTAGAATAAAAATCTCTGTGCAGTCATTAGCCTAACTCCTGATTGCACCAGACGGATTGAGTTATTATGATTAAGCTCAGTGTTTATGGACGAATGATTCCAACCTACCTGAGAATCGATAAAGGACACCTCAAGGACCATTTTCACGATAGCCTGAGTTGCATAATAAGCTTTCTCAAGCTTCTACCTGGTGATTAATTACATTCAATACTGGTGTTGAGCTTAGTCATTTAGTTTGTGTAGAGAAGTATAAGCTGTTTTAATGCCTGTCTTAGATTCAAATATGGCTTTTAATCCCTAATAACATTCCTAACTAAAATTCACAAATCTTTTAGACGTAGTGTAACATTAAACACTTTGTTTGGACCTTTTTAATCATACTGTCACACAGTATACAGTCCATTGTTGCAGAGCTGCTCAACTTCCTTCTTGCAGTAAATTCAGTAAGAATCTCTTGGCAGCCAACGGTTCACAGATGGGAAGCACCTCACACAGAACATTTATTAAGAGCATGGCTCATGATTGACCTTTTCATATTCTACTGCTGCTCTGCTTCTTGTATTTTTACAATAATATCATGTAGGAGCATTTGGTATTGATATTCATGCTTTGCAGCATGTTTGTTATGATATAACAAAATATCCACTGGTAGTCAAGGCCACGAGTGTGTAGTGTACATGTTTTCCCACATTTGCTTTTAACCTCATGACTCACCGTTTTTAATGTACATATGGGAAAGCAGAGTATTTTGATACAGCTACTACAAGATCTGCTTTTGCGGAAAGAAATACTCAAACCTTGGCTGACCCTCTTGCAGCCTGTTTAAGTTTGTGTGTGTATATAAAAATCAGTAGCTTTCTTGTGGATACTGCAGCTTCAATGCCACAGATACAACAGTATTCATTTATTGGTGCAATAGTACAGATAATGTGGAGAAGCGAGTATTAACATGTTGACTTTCATCTGGGTTTTTTTAAAAACCTTTTTGGTCTTTTTAAAATGACTCTTTGTGTTCATTATACAACCCCAATTCCCAAAAAAGTTGGGACATTATGTAAAATGTCAATAACAACAGAATGCAATGATTTGCAAACCCTTTTTAACATAAATGTAATTGAATACAGTACAAAGACAAGATATTTAATGTTCAACCTGATAAACTTTATTGTTTTTTATATACGCTCATTCTGAATTCGATGCCTACAACATGTGTCACAAAAATTGTTAGAGGAGCATGTTTGCCATTGTGTTACATCACCTTTTCTTTTAACAACACTCAGTAAGTGTTTGGGAAGAGAGGAGACTAATTGTTGAAGTTTGGAAAGTGGAATTCTGTCTCATTCTTGCTTGATATATGACTTCAGTTGTTCAACAGTCCGAAGTCTCCATTGTGGTATTTTGCGCTCCATAATGCACTACAAATTTTCAACGGGGGACAGGTCTGGACTGCAGGCAGGCCAGTCTAGTACCGGCACTCTTTTACTCTGAAGCCACGCTGTTGTAAGGGCAGAATGTGGCTTGGCATTGTCCTGCTGGAATAAACAGGGATGTTCCTGAAAAAGACGTTGTCTGGATGGCAGCATATGTTGTTCTTAAACCTGTATGTACATTTTAGCATTAATCGTGCCCCTACAGATGTTAAAGTTACCCATGCCATGGGCACTAACACACCCCCATACCATCACAAATGCTGGCTTTTGAACTTTGTGCTAGTAACAATTTGGATGGCCTTTTTTTCCTATTTAGCCCAAATGACACGACGTCCATGATTTACAAAAACTATTTGAAATGTAGATTCGTCAGACCAAAGGACACTTTTCCACTTTGCATCAGTCCATCTCAGATGACCGCAGGTCCAGAGAAGTCGTAGGCATTTCTCTTCTAAAATATAATTTCTCAATTGTATTTTAGAAGAGTTATTAGTAGTTTTACATGATTCAAATTTGGGGTGCAGGATACTGTAAAAGAAATAAATCTAGATTCTTTGTTTTATGTGGTTTATTCGATTATGAATTACAGTTTTGTATTCTCAACTAATTTAACAGTTAATTTACTCATCGAACTACTGAAAGTGTTTTTCATTTGCTTTTGTTTTTTCTTTTCTGAAAAATGGAAATAAATGACCCACAAAAGAGGGGGAAAGAAGATCACAAACATATCAAGTGAGCCATTCAGAGCCCTGCGATGAGAAACAAATGGAAGTCAGCTCCTCACGTTTTGTAAAGCCATTGGCAAAGAATGTGTGAATTCATCTTCTTGACAGTAATGCTCGTAAATGTCCTGGATGGAGTAAGATAATACTTAGCAAAGTTAACTTGTCATCTTTCTTTCCACAGAGCAGATGAACGAACTGGCAACACTTTGGACTGTAGAACAAGTAAGAACAACGGAGGAACACAGCAGCATCATTAGAGGAAGGAGCTCTCTAAACATACAATACATGAACAAACTCAAACAGCATTCTACGCCAGTGTTTAATAAAAGTTTACATTCTTCAAAAAACCGAATAAAAAGTTTTCGGCTACAGGCTGATAACACAGACAAAATGAATCCTCAGATAATGTCAAGCTTCCTCAGACTATTCATTACTTACTACACCTTAATGAGAAGATAGGTCTGCCTGGTCTGACCAAATGTAGAGAAGCCATTCGTTTGACTGTTTTTTGACAGACACTTGGGATGTTTTTGGTGTCAATAAGACAATTATCAAAAGGGACAATGCTTTTGGATGTAGAGTGTAGCATAAAATCAGAATAATGAAAAGTTTTGAATGGGAAGAACATAACCTTAAAATTGCATTAAATCACAGGCCTAAATGATTTGCTTTTAGTGTTTTACCTTCCTCTGACGCTAAAGCCTTTTTCTTCCCGTTTTAGCTGACATGGGATCATTGTGGGATGAGATCGTGAAAGACTTTACATGTTGACACTTTATACTATACGATCTCATGTGCAGATTCAGCATTCACATTTAATGCGCTTGACACTGAGGGTGTTTTCATTCTGTTTAGCGAGATTTACAGAAATAAGAGAAACAAATAGACAAATCAGAACTGATCTTTCCAGTCCTGCCCGATGGATATTATGTAGATTGTCAGGATTTACAACCAGAGTGCACTAAATACACAGTTCCATCTTTCTCAAACATGGCATAATGTTCCTACGTGCTATAAACTGTATTATATTGTGGAAGTGTTTATCGAGTTTGATAAAGCCACTCTCTACCTCATTCTCTACTACCTGTCAGACAAACTGGAAATTACTAATTTGTCTTTCAAATTGACAAACACAGAGTAAAGGCCCGCTGTTATAGGATATAACAAAGATCCAAATAGATTTGTCAGTTGGGATTTGGGGGATTTGGTGCTGTAAAAAGCATTTTCAACACCAATCACAGTTATAGAGACTAATGAAAATCCATTGTACTAAACAATATTCTACAGCTGGAATCTCTAGCGAGATGAAACTGCTCACAAAAGGTCTGTGGACAATTTAAGTAACCGGGTCAGGATTTCTGGAAAGAAACATTGCTGTTGATTTTTTTTTTTTTTTTATTGATTTTATTGCTGCTTTGACCACCACAGGTGTGCAGGTGGGTGTGGCAGTCAGGTGATGAGTAAAGGCGGGAAATACTGAGCACAGGAAATGGCTGGAGCACTTCTGAATGACAAATAGACAACAGGAACTGCATTCAGATACGTTTTGTTTTTTTTCATTTGGCACATGGATGTCACAACAGTATCCAGCTGTGTATTGAGGGTATTCAGAGGGGCAGCAAAGAGATTTGGATTATTTCCATCCCAGTGATATTTAATTCATTTGATGTCCTGAAGAGAATAACAATATGGAAATGACATCAGATTCCAAATCCTGCACCAAATGATCTAACTTAACAAAAATAATCTCTGACAGTGTGTCTCTAAATCAAAATCGTATCAACTGGCCCCAATGTGGTTATAAGACGGGCTAGACATGAAGACATTTGGGAATCCCTGCTGTGTGGACAAACCTCTCCATTATAACTTTGGGTGGCGCCAGAGCGCAGGAAAAGAGGAAGAGGGTAGGTGAGGGGGGGTAACACAACTAATGGGTTAATCTGCCCAGAGTATCGCTTTGGCTTCGGCCGTCTCTACATCCCGCTAGATGATATGAGATTTTATTTTACAGCGGGTGGATGGGCTTGCCACCTGTCAGAAAAAAAAACACCAAACTGTAAACAGTCGTCTGTATCGCTGCAGACCGAGCCGACATCTCCCACTGTTTTTTTCGTTGGGAAACGTTCACATGTCTGTGCAGGTTCGCCTGCATTGGTGAAATAAGCACGGGCAACTTTGTGTGACCGGGGCTGCGCAAGGGAAAGTGAGCCACACGCACAAGCTGGCGGTGTTGAGATTATAAACGGAGTCTCAGCGCCCGGGGGGCTGAGACCCATCTCACTTTGAAGATTAGAGGGTTGACGACGTCTGAAGGACACTAAGAACTGGATTAGGTATTGTGCAGTCTAACCTAACCTACTTCTCATCACTCCTACATCTTGTCCTCTGAATATTTGCGCAATGACCTTTGGTGCACTTGGAATACACCGGGTGCGCCCGTGAGGTAAGGCAATAATATCCGCTAAGTTTTTTTATTTTATTTTTTTAGGACGTTTGGATGGATTTACTACAAATGTGAAGTTGTGTCATACCGCTAAATCCACTCTAAACACATAGCAGTTCCGACATGGAAATTTAGGCTACATTCCTCATTGGAGCCTGTTACGCGCAGGTGCCATCGCAATCCTTTTGAATAATACCATCAAAAACTACGTATATATATTTGACAGCTATTGTGTTGGTGGAGGGTTATTCTTCTTTGCACGTTGTAAGGCTTTATCCAGAGACCATGCACGGCGTTTCACACGCTTAACACGTTCTACTCAAGCGCTCTTTAGAAACAACGCTCCATACGCACAAAAGCTAATTTGCAGGCTGTGCACCACCAATTCAGACACGATCAATAGTTCAGGGATCGTGTTTTATATCATGTCTTTGCCTGCGTTACTGCATGTTCGATCTACCCAGTTCAGGGCATCGAAAATTATTTTTGCTTCCCTCCGAAGGACCACATGGGATCTGGATAGTCTAGGAAAGTGCCATTATTTCAGCTCTCCCCATGTTTTTCTTTTTGTCGTAGAACATGTAACATGGGGTTGCTTCAGAGAAGCCACGCCACTTATTTTGGGAATCAACATAAATGACTAAACATTGAAGAACATGACATTTGTTGTGTAAAGAAAATGAGCATTTCATAATGCTCACTTATAGAGCAGACTGTCCTGCATCAGCTTTTAATAATTTATCATTTGTAGTTCACCAAACAAAAATGCAGCAAAGCCTTAGAAAACACTTAAAAATAGACTTGAGTTGATGAACTAGTGCATGTGATCCTGCCCAAAAAACTGAGGGCATAGAAAGCCCACCTTTGTGAGTTACCTTTGTCTTATGCCTTGACTGCAAACTATCTATACAAAATCACACAAGCAACAATGGAGCACAAAAGACACTATAATTTGTTTTTATAGTATCATCGGGGCCATAAATAAAGTCACACCCTCTGCAACAATCTGCTTCTGCATTCTGAGGGATACTGCTCTGTTCAGTGAAGTTTGACTCTTATCATTCGCACATTACCATATCTCTCCGAGGACTGGAGAACATGATTGCCCGAACCTGACGCATATCTAAATTTGACTTCATTTGTGTGGTTGTTAGTTGCTGCAGATTGAGATTGATCCAGCACTATTCAATCAGTGAGATGAAACATGTAGATATTATAGTACACGTATTGTGCTGCTGCTTGCAGCGGGCATCAAGAAAAACCACATGATCCTTTTATCCTGTTCTTGATGGATGTCTTTTAAAATACTCTTCTTTCAAATCTCAGCTGTAATGTAAATTTGTTTTATGCGTATTACAGTCCCCAACAACTACAGGTTTGGGTAGTGCCCTAGATGTGTGTAGGGAATACCTAAACAGCATCGGTACAGGAAGTCTTCATCAGTAGGGCTGGGCCAGTTCTTTCCAGAGGCATATTTGGGAAATGAGAGAGGGAGAGCAGCGTGGCTCAGGCCAGACAGACTCCATTGATATTCTGCCTGTGTCCGGCACCACAGGCAGCCCATTGTCATAGTCTGCTCATTGGGATAGCATCTGATGATTGAGGGGTATGAAAGAGGGTTGAAAAGTCAGTTTGGAAAGAAACTAAAGGTTCATTTATTGAAGGTTAAAGATTTGGCCACACAGTAATACGTGTGTGAATATTGTGTGAGAGTTGCATGGAGATGAAGTAAATCCAAAAGATGCAAAAACATAACATCTGGTCTGATATTAATGATAGTTTAGTACATATTTTGTAACATGCACCTTACTACAAGTTTGTCTTTGTTTTGCTAATTGAATTAATCCTTTTTTCTTTCTCAGAGTCAAATTGTGATTGGATGCATATTTAACAGCTGACTTGTTCCTCCATGACCCTTTCATTTTCTGTAATTGTACACTCGATGGCATAAAAATAGAAAAAGATTTCCAAGTAACACAGGTGCACCCCAGGTTTCAAAGGGTGCAGCCTCTCTAATGTCAGGTGCAACAGTGCCACACTGTGTGGTCACTTAGCCCTAGAAGATTCATAGCCAGCCAAGGAGAAAGATTTATATGTCGTGAGGGCGTGAAATTGCAATGCTCGGCAGTATTCTGTCCAGGACCAGTGAGAGAGACAGATCCTCCATTGCTTTGGGAAATAAAGAAGAACACACAGGAGTCACGCACAAAAAAAAGGTAGCAAGCACTGATGGCTGCCTGTGCTCTGTGTCTGGTGGAGGTGATCAAGGCTGAATTCTCTCTCAGAGATACGAGTAAAAAAGAAATTAATCCAAGGAGTCAAATGAATAACGATCATTTTTGGAGAGCGAGAAGTTAAAAGTGAAAAAGGTTTACAAGTGGCTGCAGCAGGGGGCTGCACTTTCTGCTCAGAGCAATTTTTTTTTTTTTTTTTTTGCACTTTCTGTATTAGTATTGCACCTCCGAAATTTGCTGCCACTTGCCGTGAAAGTCACTGCTGATTTACAGCATAAAGGGCCTGTGTGGTAAATCAGTTCATGCTTTTAAACTTAATTGAGTTACCTTTGAGAAAATTGCACTGGGTCAATAAGAGAAATAATCAGGTCTACTGTGTATTTGTATATGTATTTTTTTGATCCATAGTCTCAGTCAATAGATTTTGAGGTATAGTCCTTAATATGACATATTGGCATATGTACTTTTTTGCCTCATATTTTTACACTCGATGGCCACAAATTATAGAGTTTATCCATCTGTCATCACATTATAGATTAAAAAATGAAAATAATGTTAAAATATCACTGTCAAAACAACCATTGAAATTCAGATTTGAAAGACTTTTTTTTTTTTTAATTTGGAAGGAGCCATGGCTTTCTGTGACCTACAGATTAAGAATACAACATGTCATCAGGGTGCTGTAAAGTTACAGCCAAACGCTTGTAGCTACATTTCAGAATTCTGCTACAGCCAGCAGCTGTCCAGCCACCCACTGGAAGCATGAAGGGAGAAGATGATTTCATATAAGTGATCTCATTTTGGCAGCACCAATAGTCTCAAAATGAATGTAAAGGAAAGTTGATGTGCATATAAAAAAAAAACAAAAAAAAAACGAGCATATGGAAAGACTCACTGCAGATTTATTCCGTGCTTTCCCTCTGCTGTAGCTCTCCTCGTGTCATTCAAACACAATAGTTCTGTCCTTTCTCATGCTCACCCAGTCACCTCATAATTTACTTGGCAGACGTTTTTTTGTTGTTGTTTTTTTTTTTAAATAAGTTGATTACAAATATGTTGGATATTTGTTTTTTTTAAAGATTTGGTTAACAGATGGAGCTTATTTTAGTAGGGAGCACAATCAGATAATCCACAGTAGAACCGAATACTTAAGGGCGATTCGTTCCTCAGCTCCTGTGCTTTCTCCCTCTTGTCAAGTCTCTGATTGTAGACTACAGTAACTGACTGGGTGGCGGTGTCTTGTAGAGGAGGTGGTTTTAAGTGTTAGACAACTAAACTTGAGAATGCTTGGCTCTTGACTGGAATCACCAGTCTCTTTGTTAAACTGTGAATGTTGAAATTAAGTTCCCTTAAGAATGATTACGTGCGTGTCTTTGAGAAGGGCAGCGGTTAACAATGGAAAAGGAGTTGTGCTGATTAGTTCCCCGATGTGCTCGACTGCAAGCTATGTGTGGGTATGTGTAACCTTTTCCCTATATTAAACTCTCTTCAGATGTGTCTGAGTAAGAAAGAGGCTGTATGAATCGCCACTTTTAATATCAGTGTCAAACTACAAAGCCAACTTTGATTCCACCAGCTGCGAATGGTAAAACTGAACAGTTATCATGCTGTTGCTTTGCACCTTTAACCTTTGAATCAATAATTAGCTGAAAGCTGTTTGTTGCTTACTTGCCTTTCAGTTATTAAAGTTCTTCTAATGAGCAGGATCCAACTCATGCAGCAGTAATTTTAAATCAAGTGTGATCTCCCTTTAACAGCAGTCCTTTATCACTGACACTGACAGCTGAAGTTTTGAGCAGAAACTTTTTTGAGCGAAGCAGATATGCAGATTATTTTCATCTCCAATTTGTGAGTAAGTTTTGCAAGTGTCCATGTGTTTGCTGGTTGAAATTCTATTAGCATAAATTAATATTTACCCCAGCTCCAAATAAATACTGCTGTACAAAAAGCAAATAGAAATGGAGGATGTGAATTACCATACTATGATAATAGCTTGACTAAGCGTAGGCTGCACCATTTGTAAGTGTGGACAGATAACATTGTGACCAGGTTTTAATTTCACACTTCAGCAAGAGTATTTATCTGGCTGATGTGGCAGTTTATGCTGTATGTTCTGTAACTCTACTATGAAAGACGATGGCAGGGACCCTCTGTGACCTTGCTTTCATATTATGATGAAATTTTAGAATATTGTGAATTATAATTTGTTTGTTTATTTATCCTTTGTTTTAGCAGGGAGGACCCCTGAGACTAAAGTCTCTTTTCCAGGGGGATTTATATTACATAAACAATTTGACTAATTTCGAAACATCAGCAGTTACCCGTTCACATCCCAGGTCGTCACATACAGGCGTTTTGTCATGCGCCCTTCGCGTCTTATTCAGAGGTGCAAGGTACCCTCCTCAGCCGACACACTAAGCCTTCCCTGACACACACAACGGTTCCTTGGGCGTCCGAAGCTGATGCACTAAGCCCTCCCTTCCCCTCTGGCCAACGCGCAAAGGCTGGCGCCCCACGCGTCTTATCCTGACTCAGAAAGTCTACATTACTTTAAAATAATTGTGACACTTGGTTTCAAACTGGGCGCACACACCAGTCTCCTGGGCAAAAGTCATGTATGTGAACCTCCACTTAACCCCGACGTCCACCCCTTTTGGCACTTTCCCACTTTAGAAAGTACGTCGCACTACGTCATCTGTTCAAGTTGCCTGAAACTGACGCAGATGGCTTTACGTCGCAGGTACATTAAACCCTTGTGCGACTTTGCCTGCCGCCAAAGGGTATACCCACGAAGGGCCGTGACGAAACATCGATGTCTGACAAGCTGGGCATGAGAACGGGCTGGTAAACAATATTATTTGCTTGTTAAAGAAAGAGTTTAAAGTTTAAAAATGTAAATCTTGTTAGGATGAAACTAAATACTAAACAGGAGAAACGTTTGTCAAAAAGGGGTTTTGGTCCCTTTTTGCTTCAGGTGTTCGTGAGTAGCAGTTCTACTGCTGTGATACGCCCTTTAAACAGTGCACAACATTATTGGGTCTAAAATACTCCCACAATTTAGATTACTGTGGGCAGGGTTTTTAGTTGCAGCCATGCTTCATTGCCACACACTGACGCATGTTACGCAAATCGATATATTTCTGTAACTGATTATGTTAATTACATCGACGAGTCCCGCTACATCATAATGTCAATTGAGATGTTAAAAGTATTATATTACACCTATTTTAAACTTATATTAATAGTTTTTTGGTCCAATAGGGAGCAGTGTACAAGCTGTAAACAAATTGACACACTGTCCTATCCTCTTTATAAAGTAGCTATGGCAAAGGTGTTAGCAAACAGTGGCTAATTTGCACAACCAGCAGACATGGAGAAATATCAGTTTCAGTAGTAGAAGTATCAATTATTTTGGAGTCTACCTGCTAGTTGCTAACTTTGGCTTTGTGCAGTTTGGTGCTAATCAGGTTTACAGTGTGTCTTAGAGCTTCTTTTGAAAACAATGGTGAGGAGAGCAATGAGAGAGAATCGAAACATCCTGGGGGCCGTAAAACCAAAACAGAGAGCTGAGAGGCACTATACATCTCTGCAGAGTTGGCTGATAATTCTCGGTGGACTATATCAGGTAATATACAATAAAATACTGATTAGGGCAGCATTAAATTAAAGCCATCATAAGTTGAACTTATGAACTGAAAAAAATCCATCTTTAGCAGTGCCTGTTGCAATATTAAAAAAAGACACTGTGGCAGACAAACACTGCGCTGATTCATCTGGTGCTGTTATTTTTGACTGGTCATTCTTTTTGCATACTTGTAAACTCAAGGATTCACTTCATTAATTCACAAGCTGACAAGCCGAGCACTAATGTTGGGGCTGTGCACTCAACAGCCTCGCCAGGAGGAGCACCATCAGTAAATGAAATCCATCCATTTTTACATTCAGAATTCTCAACAGTTCCAATCAAACTGGTTACACTGTGGAAAATATCAGACAAACAAATAAATAAACATCAAGACCTAAGGCCTTGAAGCATTTAAGATCCAAATTCTCATGCTCTCTCTCTCTCTCTTGAACACACACATACACAGCTCTGCTTGAATATCTATTTGAAGCCTAAAAATAGTGAGATGCGCACAACACCATGGAGCTCTGAGGCAATCGCAGCTTGTGGGAGCACAATATATGATTCCAGTATGACATTTCACTAACTACGCGTTAAGTAATAACCTAAAGCTGTGTGATATTTTTCTCACCACAGGACGTGTATAGTTTGCTGAAACAATAGTTAAGCCTTAAAGCTCCATTTAGCATCAAAAGTAGCTGAAGAGTCATTCTTAGTCTGGCTTAACCGAACGTTCTTTATAGACTCAGCTTCTTAATTTAAATGAACAGGATTTTAAACCTGTACAAACTGTGAACATTCAGTCATCTGTAGTTTTAACTGGTTGATTGACTGCCAATCAGATTTATTCATGTGCCGAAATCAAAAATGACTCGTAAGCTATATTTATGTTGCATAACCAAAGTATTTTTGTTTCTGATGCTTTACTGATAATTCACAGTACGGCTTATACAGACCTAACCTGCATACAAAAATATTTAAGGTCAAAGCAGAGCGTCACGAAAATGTATTCATGAATATGTTTCATGTAATTTAAGTTCTTGAACTGCATAAAACGGAGATATATAAAGACATACTCACTCCTCAGCCAGCAGCATTTCAAGTAGCTAGAAGTTAGTCATTCTAATACATATATTTGATTGGATATACTGTAGATTGAAAATTTATAATAACAATGCTAGAAGGCTCTTTAGATTGCTTTTAAGTGAAAATACTGTTGGAGCAAGTCTGCAATCAGTTGTTCCATTCTTTAGGTGTGCAAATACAAAATGCAAACTTGATATTCAACTGTAACAAGTTTAGAAGTGTTACCAATTAATCATGACGTGTGTGAAGCTTGTGACTGTCTAATGAGGCATAAATAGCTGCACATGACAACATCAGATCTGTATCTTTCAAATTAATACATCAAATAAACATAATTGTCATAAATTCCATCATGTCTTTTACATTGTTTTTTACCATTTGGGGTCACATCACTGCATCCTTTTCTTCTGCAATGGTTTATGGCACCAGACTGCAGAGCAGAAAGCTGAATATTCATACATTCATCATAGCAAAAACCCATTAAATGTGAGCGATGACAAAAAGAAAACTTACTCTTCACTTTGGCACTCGGTATGACTATTGTTTTCAGCCGTCTGAACAAACAACCAGCGCTGTTATTTTTTATGGTGAGAAGGAGATGGTCTCAAAAGATCATATAGCTGCAGGGTCTATTTCTCTGCATGACGGGTTCCAACTGTTGGCTGCATGCAGAGAAGGACTTCATAAAATATGCTTTTTTAAGGTTTATCTTCATTTGGCGTTTGGAGTGAAACATCACGCATTTTTATTACTTTGATTGTAGATACTCAATAACAAACAGAAGTTAATCCCTTGTAAATGAAAATTGTGTGATCTTTTATAGTATAGTTTGACTTTCAAAAAAAAAAGGATGTCACACCTTTGTCCATATGACTTTTACCTGGCAGTTTAGCTGCAGGTGTAGAAGTAAGACAGGTAGAAGTAAACGGTTCATGACTGCATCCAGTTTCTGTTGTAATCTGTCCTCTAAAAGGAGCAAAAAAAGGACTGTTGCTGCTTTGCAAGGGACTTAAATTTACTTCCAGGTGAAAAAATAAAGCCTCCTTTATCCAGGGAACAGTCCATTTGGGGCCCCATTCACTGTCTACCCATGGGGTCCTTAGGGTATAGACTGATTTGGGAGCAATTTTGGTGTGTAAGGCTTATTTTGGTGGCGTAATATTTCTGTCATGTGGAATGCTGTAACCTTATGTTCTTTTTAAAACTTTTGTTCTCTGGCATTCTTTAACAAGGTCTTCTCACAGTTATGTAGCTTGGCAAGTCTTGGATTGAAAATTGATCCAAACTTTTGACGAATGTGTCCTATAAACAAAAAAAAACCCAAAAACATTCATCATAAGAGGGACAAATGAAGTAGAGCTTGACTTGATCAAAACCAATGTAGAGCCTCATTTGTAACACACATACTCCATTAGTCGCCCTACAGTGAGCAGATCCTGCTCACTGCTGTCATTTTGACTAACAGTTCAGTCTGTAAATACTTGATACTTGCTTGATACTGTACATTTTCCACTTGAGGTAAACAGTGCCCCCATAATCCTTTGGGGTGAAGGTTTTGGTTGGGTGCAGGCAATGAAAGATCTAGTTTCAAGCAATTGCAGAGAACCTATTTCACTCATTTTTGCAGACAAACGTGTGGGTTTAGCAGTGTGGATGTGTCCATGTGTGCACATTTCTTACATCAGTACTGGCTGTTAAAAAGCGAAGAAAAGGAACAAATTATAGTGTGGCCTTCAAACATCAACCAAGGCCAGACTGTTTGCAAGGAACTGGGAATTTCTTCATTTTGTTCACTTTCTTCTCACCAATTGTGAGTCACTGCCATCCATTGACTTCAACTCATTTTTTTTTTTGTTTTTCCACTCTGTTTCTATGCACATATAAATAACACAAATTTCTTTTTTTTTAAATTATAAATAGTAAGTACTGGACGTGTCGCCATAGATTTTGACCAGAAAGGTGTAAGTTAGAAATGCCTGAACTGGGGAACTTGCGACTTAACACCTAGTTCTTTCATTACCACTGAAAGATTCTTGAACTCCTGTCGCCGTGTCTGTGCACCCACTCGTGGAGCGTTGATTTGGAAGTGAGAGAGTCAGGAGTTGTCCAGCCAGTCAATTAGGAGCACCTTCATCTAATTAACCTCTCCCTCTATAACTGTAGACGCTTGCTGAAGAGCTTGACTAAAATACCATAGCACATGTCAAGGCACTGAATAATGAGTCCACTCAGGGCCTCTCAAGTCTAGGTAGTTGCTCAGAGAGGAGCATGTAATTGGATACTTATTCTCAGGAGATGAAGACTGAATGGAATGACGTGGGATTGTGCGTGTCATGTAAAGAGACTGACATACAATGAAAGGGGGGAAAAAACACTTTTTTCCATGTCTGACTCTTTAGTCATCAAGATAACAAAGGAAGGACAACGTTTGAGAGTGGCACATTCAACAGAACTTTTGTATGCTCTCTTCTCTCTTTGTGGATTTTCATGGTGCTTCATGTTGGCGTGCTGCTTGTGAGCTTGTCTCCGTGGTACGGTGGCATGGTGAAGTTGTTGACATGTTACTCTGGATTCGACAACTTCAAAGTGGACTTGACTGTTGGTGGAAATGGCCACATTTTACTGGGGGAACCATACTTGGGTGGGCCAGATGGGGTCCGCCTCACCCGTGGTGGACGGTTTTACATTGACATTTTTAATGATCTTTAAGAGCTGAATTCTTGACTGTTCTTTAATTTCACTTATTACCATTAGAGCTACATAGAAAAAAAATTCTCACTTAAGTTACTTAAAATTACAAACATTGCTGAGACCAACTGATTATTTCACCTTGATTTTATTAATATCAGACTTGATGACACTGCTTATTCAGCTTTAAAAAACAAACAATATTAAATAATTAAGAAGAAGAATAGAATATTCTCTGCTCTGCTTTCCTCTTCATATTGTCTGCTCACAGCCCGTTCTCATGCCCATCTCGTCAGATATTTATTTATTTATTTTTATATTTTGTCCCGGTACTTTGCGTTGCATCCAGACGCACAAGGGTTTAATGTACCAGCAATGTAAAGCCGTCCACGTCAGTATCAGACAACTTGAACAGATAACGTAGCGCAACATGCTGTACTTTCCAAAGTGAGACAGTGCCAAGAGGGGTGGAGGTTGGGGTTGAGTGAAGGGTCACACACTGGTGCTTCACCCAGGAGAACAGGAACAGGAACACTTTGCTCCTCACCTCTCCTCTCCACTCTGTAAAAGACAACTGAAATAATAGTAAATATTAATAAACTACTTTTAGGCAATCAAATGAACTTTTCATATGAATCCCGATACATATGGAATAAATGTATATTTACCTTTAAAAAAACAAACAAAACAAAACAGGGTGGACACTGCGTCCTATCACCTCTGTATTCTGTCTTTTCTGTTTTGTTCTCCTTTCTGTAAAAGACATGTGATAGACAAGGGGAAAATAATAGTTAAGAAAAACCATTTAGCCTATTCTTCCAGTCATCCATTCATCAGCATTCTATATTAGCAGGAAATAAATTCATATTGACCTTTTTAAATAGGGTGGTTAAAACTGCATTCTGTCTCCTTGTGTCCACTGCATGCTGTCTCTTTTTCCTCTCTTAACCTCTTCACTGCAAGCCGACACGTCTCCTTTCCCATTTACTTGTGTACAGTTTTTGGCTACTCTACCCACCACTGGTTATTGATGACCTGAAAGTTATTTTAACATTAGCCAAAAATGTGACGTGACCTCTCTTTCGGTCGGGACAGTGTCCACAGGATGCTCAGAGCACTCTGAAACTGAAACGACCATTTCTGCTTTTTCTGATTATTGATTTTGTGAACGCATCCATATTTATAGCTAAACAAGCCGGTTTGTAGTTACTTTTGATCATAAACCTAAATTTGCATAATTTAATTAACAAGGTGTGGCCTCTAGGCTGCTAGCATACATTATCTGAGGTGGATGGGAAAATGAGAAATGAGCTATGAGCTATGAGCTCGGCAGTCTGTGCATTTCTCCACCTGTATGTGATGCGCTCTGGCAAGATGTTTGGAAAGATGGCCTGTGTTTCCACCCTTACACGTAACGCTAAAAGACTTGTTGCATGTGGCAACGAGCATCGTCTGCATGGACTCGAGTAAACGGTAACCGAGCTTCTTTTTAAGGTGGGTATTGCCTAATTTCATTGTCCTACTTGTGCTAATGCAAATGTATGTTGATGCGTGTGAGCTCGTTCTTCAATAGGCGATGCTGCTTAAACATTATCAACGCTTTGCCTGTGTCATTGTCGCATTGAATGAAAAAGGGAAATGTCATTGAGCGCGCAGAAGTGTCAGCTTGTTCCATTAACCAGCTCGTACAATGAAAATTAAACAAGGAACTCGAGAGCCAGAAACAGAAACAGCTTGTGTTTAAAGTAAAAGTTGCGCGTTTTGAAGCATGTTGGCTGCAGGGGTCAAGCTAAACTAAATAAATGAATAAATAGCCAAAATAGTGAATACAAATCTTAACTGTTATACAGACATATTTCTGCCCCTTTCCCAAAATTGATTTTGATTTGAATAGTGTGAATTGATTTGCCTAAACTCACATAAGACCTTGAATCTTTCCACAACTTTCTGTGGGTCTACATCTGTAAAAACCTCCATCATATACCAAGTCATAGTGCATTATTGGCTCATTGAAGACTTGTTATAGAAACCCATCAGGATAGAAATGTTTCATCATATGACAGAGGTGATAACTCAAAATCACTTTGTATTGACTTGCACTGACACTTCCTTCTAAGGAGACAAGTGGACCAAAACCATACCCACCAAAAGCTCCCCGGAGCACAAGAGAGCATGTGGATCCTCTCACTATAGGGGTCAAGCATTCAGGCCTTGAATGTTCTCTTGGTGTACGCCAAAAACAATATTGAAAAATTTGCTCCTGGTAAACTGACACTACTGGTAAAGATCAAGAATATTTTGAGAGTAATTGGGGAGGTGGGTGCTCAAAGGTAAAAAGGTTGGGAACCACGGGTGTAAATTATGCAAAATGAGAGCAGAAGTTAAAACCTGGCTTACTTTTTTTTACCACCACACATGTTGCGAATGTTAATGTTGTTGGCTTATCAGATTAAACTGTCAGCCCCAATTTACTGTTCAAGATAACAATTGAGTTTGACATCCAGACCACTGAGGCATATTTCTTGATATCCGTTTGGTATCTTTAAGATCACAGTGAAAAGGACGAAGCAAGAAAGCATTTCAACCTCAGGTGAAGATTTTGCTTTTTGTTTTTGGTTATTGTTCCGAGGCAAGCTGCAAGGTTGTATTTCAACTTTAAAGCACCACAGTATAGCTAAATAAAAGAAAGAAATACCATATGTACCTCATTATATTTTTCTCTCTCCTAGCAATAATCACTGTGGTGTGCTGCTGCTCTTCCCTTATTTTGACATTTTATATCAAATATTTCATTAATCCAGCCTAGCACAGAGTTGAGAACACTGTTTGAACATGACAGGCTCAAGGGGATGCAGAGGAATGGGCTTTTAATGAAGAGGACAAGGTTTTAGCTTGGGAAAATGAACACCAGCAAAGAGTGGGAATTACTTTGAAGTTAATGTGAGAGGCTCAATTAAATTGAAAAAAAAGTCCTATTTTTTCTGCACTTCTCTCTTCTGAGCTGAAATCCTTAACCTTTTGCGTAAAGAGCCTTCCCATATGTCCTGGATGTCGAGGCTTCTACATCCTGTTTCACACTTTTACATGATGAGAAATTTGGTGTTTTTGCTGCATGTGGGCTATGACACTCTTGGTTGATGGCAGCGTGTAAATGCACATGGTCAAGGCCCATTACCTCACCAGTGAGTGGTAGTACATTCAATCGAGAAAATGACTTTTTGGTTCAGTGAAACAAGTGAATTTTCTTCTCCATGTGTGAGGATAAACACTTATCTTGCTACAGGGATTGGAAATGCAAGCTTGCCAGAGCAGTCTGATTCAGTAATTTTACAAAAGGCAAAAACATGATTAAAAAGAAAAAAACAGTGTGTTATTTGCACTTTTGCTTTGAAAGTTTACTGCACATTATGATATGCTCACTTTTTCAGGGAGCAGAATGTGCTCTCTTCTTGTCTCATCATTCCCCCCCCCCCCCCATGTACCTCACTTATGAATTCTCCTGACAACTCTGATAATGCCAGACGCTGGAGGGCTATTTATACACTAAAACTGTATTTGCATCTTAAAACCAGTTGGTGTGCACAATCACCATTTTCATAACAATCACAACAGGGGGCCTTTTACAAATATTTCCTCAAGTTTGACATTGGATTTTATTCAGCGGGCAGGCTGAGCAAATGGCTGAGTAACCTTGCATCCCATCATGATGGGTCATCACTCTCCGAGCTATGTCAGAATGTCTTGCAGGTGCAATGACAATTTCACGACCAATTATGCTCCCTCCCACTCATCACCGTCTCACAATGTCGATGAAGTTGAGGTTTTTACTGCTGTTAGAGCTGAAGTTTGCTACCCTCATCCTTCTTACTGAATAAAGCTCTGCCTAGTGTTTAACAAACTGTCTTTTGTATATTTATATGTTTTATTATATGCATCTATATATTCAGAATGAAACTGCTGGACAGGGCTCATGCTGATGGATGAGCAACTCGAGATGAAAAAAAAAGAAATTCTGGAGCCAGCACAGTCCTCATGCTCACAGGCTGTCAACCAGCCAGCACTCAGCCGAAACCTCAAATGACTGCATACAGACTTTAACACATTCACACAAGGACCACGCAGGCCTCATGATGGTGTACGTGCAGCATACTGCAGATGGAATCATTCATAATCGAATCCCGAAACTGCACAGACTGCAGATGCTGTGTGCAATTTGAAGCCAGTGATTTATGCAAGTCAGGCTTGAAGTCTTCATTAATTAATCCTACAATTTGTTTAGTTAAGCAAAGAAACTCACAAGCATTTATTGAAGTAGGCTTTGTTTGCTTTTTCTGACTATTAGAGCAATCAATTTGCTTCTTGTCTTCAAATGGTTTTACCAGAAGAAAGCTCCCAGACGAGATACTGTAAAAAACTGTTGTTTCCACTCTTTTGAGGGACAACATTTACCCCCCAACAAAACATATACAGCAAGTGTAACCTTTATCAAAGCAACATGACAGTGATATTTAAGAAAGTGCTTCTTTTGCGCTTATTTGCATATTTAAGGCTGAGGATAAAGAGGCTTCTTATCTGCCATAGTCTTCATTAACCCTTTTCTGAATGTGAAACAGGGCCAGAGTTTTATTGCCACCTTGTAATCTAAGTAAATTAGCTGTAAAATGTGAAGCTGTGCTGATGTCAGGTTATTTTCTCGCTTTTAAGGAGGGCTACATAATAGTATGCACTTTTTTTTCCTTTTTTTTTTTACAAGACCAAATAGAGCATGACAAACTCCTGAAATCAAGGTAAATCAAAGAAAACATTAGTCTTTTTTGTGTGGAAATAACACATTCATTCACTTTGTCTGTTCGTGTCAGCCATTTTAAGGGTTACTGTAGGCTGGAGTCATTCACGGGAATATATTGACATTTGACGCCATTACAGATATACAGTATAAATTATATATTATATATATTATTTGTATCAGACGTAAAGTTTATTCTCTGTGCTCTAGAACCCTTAAATGTGTTCCCATTTAGCAGCTTTTGTCTCTTACCTTATTGTTCAGTATAATAGGTTATCCAGCAAAATTGGACATGGATTCCTTTATGGATGGACGGATTCCTTTGTGATCTTAATTCATACGTTTATATGGTAGAGCCCAATCCAGTGCAAGAGAAATCACTGTGGTTTATTGATGTTTATAGGGTTCCTGTAATAAATTTTCATTTACAGAATGCAGAGAAAAATTTTGGCCACCTCTGCAAAGTTTTTTTTACATTACATAAAATTTTTACATGCAACTCTTTTATGTTAAATGTTACACAATGTAGTACTCAAAAACTTCAAGCGACCAAACACAGGCTTTATTTTAGTCCAATAGAACAGGGCACAGCAACACATGAACACCTAATGGCTGTGACTGTTTTATTTAGTAGTAGGCTAGGTCAGAATGAGGTCTTGTTTTGGTAAGAACGTACAGGGTGAAAATGGGGACACCAGCATACACACTCCTCGCAGTGCTGTTGAGTTTATAATTTGTGTTAAGCTTTTCAGCACAGTCGTGCTCTTTCATTTCCTGCAAAGTAAGGTCAACGATAATTACTACTAACATAATCACTGTCCAGTAAGCGACAATCTTGGTCCTCTGGTTATTGAAATCTTCTTGTCATGCAATTCAAATGGGCTCACGTGTGATTCAAATAGCCATTCATCTGTTCATGAAAGGGAAATTCAGTGCACTCTACTAATTAAATTATACCCAATGTATGGCTTATACTGATTACTGCAGTTGTCATGTTAATATCTTCACCAGATAATCATATTTGAAGTAAGGACATGTTCTTTACAACCTAAAAACTGGTTTATTTTAATTTAGATGAAAGTAAGCATGGAGTTTAATTTATTTTTGTGTATGTGGTTGTGGGGGGTGAGCATGGTTGGCATTCAGCTGCGGGAGAGAGAGGTGTGGAGATGGCTCAGGAGAGCAGCGCCCGGTGAGCGGAGTGGGCGGTGCGCCTGCTTCCCTTGCTGTTGGGGGACGCCCAGACTGCAGCGCTCAGCCTACCAGCATCCGCTCATGGGAGGTTCCAAGACGTAAAGAAAGCTGTTCTTGACCGGATGGGCTACTCCCCCGAGGATCACCGCAGGCGGTTCTGGAGCACCAAGCTGGGACCCGAGGACCGTCCTTTTGTCTACGCCCAGCAGCTGAAAGACGCAGTGGTCAGGTGGCTGCAGCCGGGGGAGGCCTCTGGTGAGGGTCGCATGCTGGAGATGGTTGTGCTGGAGCAGTTTGTCGAGGTGCTTCCGACCGGGACCTCGGAGTGGGTGCGGTGCCATCATCCAGTGGACCTGGCAGCCGCCATTGTCCTTGCGGAGGATCACCTTGCCGTCCGCCCTAGGGGCCAGGCATCAGAGGGACGGCCACCAGCGTCCGCCCATCCTACTCCGGCACCCTGTAGAAGATCCACAACCCTGCCCACCATCCAGCAACACACACCTGCGCAGTCCTCCCCTGTTCCATGTTCTAACCCTAATTTGGGTTTTTCTCCATCCCAGGTTCCAGCCGCTGCGGGCGCTGCTCTCGACCCACAGGGGGCTCCTCAGGCGTCGGGGCAGGAGTGTTGGAGGTGCGGGCAGCCCGGACACATCCACCGTGAGTGCCCGCTCATGGAGGTTGGCCAAGTGGTTCGGGTTGCTGGCTCACCAACACCCTCCCCCGGTCCAGGAGGAACATGCAGCGTTCCGGTAAGGATTCATGGGGGTATATATCAGGCAATGGTGGATTCAGGCTGTACACAGTCTATAATCCACCAAAACCTGGTTCGTCCTGGGGCTTTGGTGGAGGCATCGTGGGTGGATATTAGGTGTGTGCATGGGGATGTTCACAGATACCCTGTAGTGTCAGTGGAAATTAGACATGAGGGCAAAAAGCATTGTGTTAAGTCCCGCCTGACGCACCCCCTGATTTTGGGCACGGATTGGCCTGGGTTTAATAGATTAGTGGGGCAATGTGTGTGGGTGTGTTCATGACCGTTAGGGACTTGGGATATGTGTGCTGTGCTCAGTGGTGACGCGAGGTTGTCCGACACTGCAGATGGGGAGGGGGGAACCCGTGGTGTCTTCGCAAGAGGCTCCGCAGGTTCCTGTGTTGCACTCCATGGAAGATTTTCCACTTGAGCAGTCTCGTGACGACACTCTACGCTTTGCCTTTGACCAAGTGATAAAGATTGATGGTCATTTGGTGCGCCCTGACGCAGTGCAGACATATCCACACTTCTCATTGGTTAGGGACAGGTTGTTCAGAGTGAGTCGTGAAACTCAGACAGGAGAGAACATTACCCAGTTGTTGGTACCAAAAAGCCGCTGGGAAACTGTTTTCCAGGCGGCTCATTATAACCCAATGGCGGGGCTCATGGGGTTTGACAAAACACTCAACCGGATAATGGCCCGATTCTATTGGCCTGGCATTCGGGGAGATGTACGCCGCTGGTGTGCGTCTTGCCCTGAATGCCAGTTGGTTAACCAACCGGCCATCCTGAGAGCGCCTTTGCGCCCACTGACACTTATTGAAGTTCCATTTCAACGCATTGGCAATGGACCTCATCGGGCCATTTCACCGGAGCGTACATGGATATGGCTTTGTGTTAGTCTTGGTGGACTACGCAATGTGATATCCCGAGGCAGTGCCCCTGCGCACCATCTCTGCAAAGAGTGTTGCACAGGCGTTGTTTCAGGTCATCTCCCGAGTTGGGATCCCAAAAGAGATCCTAACTGACCAGGGCACTTCGTTTATGTCACGCACACTACGGAAACTATACGGATTATTGGGCATCAAGTCAATTCGGACTAGCGTGTACCACCCTTAGACCAACGGCCTTGTCGAGTGTCTGAATAAAACCTTGAAGTCCATGATCTGTAAGTTTGTTCACGATGATGTCTGTAATTGGGATAGGTGGCTAGATCCTCTGTTGTTTGCAGTGCGGGAGGTACCCAGGCCTCCACGGAATTTTCTCCCTTTGAACTGCTGTTTGGCGGGAAACCGCGTGGGGTTCTGGACCTGGTTAAAGAAAGCTGGGAGGATGGTCCGAGCCGAAGTAAAAATTAAATTCAGTACGTCCTGGACCTGAGAGCAAAACTCCACACGTTGGGGCAGTTGTCACGGGAGAATTTGCTCAAGGCCCAGGAGTGTCAACAGCGCCTGTACAACAGAGGAACTAGATTGAGACAATTTGCACCGGGAGATAAAGTGCTTGTATTACAATGGAGGGGCAATGCAGATTTACAAAAAAAAAAGGAACATTTCCTCTGTGAATAAGGTCTGTAAACTCGGCAGGACAGGCTAACAGCAGAAGTAGATTTCTGTTATTTTGGTTGTATAAATGCAATTTACAGTGGTATTTATGGTACAGTCCAGTTTTGGTTAAATGAATGTTAGTAAATCAATAAGTAAAGTGGAGAGGACAACTGTAGTTAAAGTGTCCTTATGCATTCTCCAATAAATTACATTCATCTTCCAATCATTTCTACTACTGTGAAGAATCTGTGTCACAAAACTTGATAATTGAAACCCTATGCACCAGTCAGAGATGAGGAGTATCATGCACGTGGTTATCAACTTTCTTTTTTAACCCAGGCTTTCTGCTTCAGGCTCCGTGCGTGTTCCCATAAAAAGGGGCATTTGGTGTGTCATTTGCCTCTTCTTCCACACAAAATGAGGCAATCGCATGCCACCTACTTTCACCAAAAGGAACAGGTTGTAATAATGGAAAGCTATGAAGAATATTAAAAAAAATATTACAGCAAAAAACAACGCTGATGTGGGAAATGAGACAAAATGCAGGCAGAAAACTGCTGATGGTGCAAGTTCATGATATATTAATTTTTTCACGAAATAGCCTACAATCTTATGTCTCCGGTTTTATTTCTAATATGACAACGGCACATTGTAGAGTTCTTAAACTTTAAACATGATGCAGCATTTTTTTAACATTATACTGTATTTAGGTCTGACACTGTCCCATAAGGAAGGGATTAGTGGAAATCACTTCACTTTTTGTCCAAATAAAAGTGAAATTATTTTTATTTATTGAATATTATCTATGACAAATACCAACAGGTTTATCAATTTTACAAATTTGTCAAATTTACCAAGACTTGGCCAGAATTGAGCATAAAAACATCATCCACAGTGGTCCATAGCTGCAGTGCCCTCATCATTCGTTTAATATATGGATGGTATGCTGTGTCAAATTTAAAATCTTAATATTATCCGATTACCATGTCAAAAAACACAACACGTAACACGTACCTTTATTTTGGTGGCATGACTGTACTTTACTTTAATGTACGGCTCAGCAAGTTTGTATATAACGTATTTCCTCAGCTGGGAATCTATATGTGACAAAGGAATTTCATCAGGAAAGGATTAGTGAAAGGGCAGAGCTGTTAATAGCTGATTTTAATCCGAAACTCTGAATATAACCTCCTCCGGACCAGGCTATGTGTTCAGCGTAAGTTACCATGGTGATCTAACCAGGTTAAAAGAGAGCCACCTTCGTGACGCTAAAAACTCTGGCTTTAGATTCAACATATACAGTACCTCGCTAACCCATTAATCTCACCCCTCAGATTAAACTGGATGCTTGAAAATATGTCCTCTGAACTCTGGAAAAAACATGTCATCATTAATAATGGCTGTGCTGAGAAAGAAAGAGATACAATTAAATTGCATTCATCTTTCTTCTTCAAGTAGAAATTTTGGCATCTCCTGTAATTTCCTGGACTAAATGGAAAGACTTTTCTGTCTCTTTCTATCTCTGTCTAGCTGTCTTTCATTTACTGAGTCTGTCCACACTTTTTTCCCCCAAAGTGGTTGTTTGATTATGGCTGCTTTGTCGCTAGAGAGTGTCTTAATGGCTTTTACTTCCCATTAAAGCGCATTAGCAATGACATTTGTTAATAATAAGGAATGTATCTGCTTAATGACTACCACCACAGGTCGAGGGCTGTCGGATTGAGTGTCACATGGGGAATGAATTCATAAAAGCTGCTTTTAGCACCCTGTGCTGATGTTGTTAATGGATGATCCCATGAAGTCAGGTGTCCCTGCATGCAGGGAGACTGTATTTATGTACAGGTGTGAGATGATTATTTAAAAAAATATATGAATCGTGATAACTGCTATCACACAGTAAGCGAGTTGTACAGAAAAGCAGGTCACATTTACAATACTGTACCAAAGAAATGGACCAATGATGAACAAAACACTTTCTGATTAAACCTGATTCAAGTTGTGCATTATTGTATTTACAACTTTACATTAGTTAAACTGTTTTATGATGTTCTATAACACAAAGACCTTGCTCACGTCACATAAAGAATTGCATTATACAGATATGGATGTATAGCTTGAGACTAAACCCCCCAGATCCTACCCTCCTCCACGCCGGTGCTTCAACAGCAGTGTCAAAGAGATAATCCCTCACTGGCTTCCCACTCTGGAACACTGACAATAATGTTTGTTGGAAAACGGGACCAAGCTATTGATGATTGCATTAAATTTCTTTTTTTTTCTCTTTTTTTTCTTGCAGACCTTTGCTCCCTTGTAGCAGGTATGATCAGTGAACAACCACATGTGGTCCAGATGTTGTTCAGTCCAAGTGCCTACCCAGAAGTGCAGCATCAGCTGGTTTTGTAATTGAGGTTGCTATACTCCTATAAAAAAGTTAACTCAGTGTATTGTCAAGAAGAACAGATGCACACTACTGAATTGCTATGCGCAGCCAGTGTGGCTGTCAGAAGTATTTTAATAGCACAACCTCGACTTAATAAATCCTAAAAGGTCTAGGCTGTAGGAATCAGACGGACCTATTGGCAGATAGGCAATACCTGTTTTATGCGCATATGTTTTCATTTGTGTATTATAACCTGAAACTAAGAATCCTTGTGTTTTCGTTACCTTACAATAAGCCTTTCATATCTTCTTAGGGAGTAGATCCTCTTCCACAGAGTCCACCATCTTGCACCGTCGTTTTTTACAGTAGTCCATAACGGACAAAATAATCACTGTTCTAGAGAGGACCTTTGGAGTTTTTAGCGGTCACCATTGGCTCTACTACACATTTTACCATCAAATATGTTATTAAAGATTAAAGAAAGGTAATGCTAAGGTAAGAAGGTATCTCAGTATCTCACAAGTGGACATCCCAAACAAGAAATACAATACATACATTTCTTAGATATTTTCATATTTAGGTTTGGCCCTCAATTGGTGGTGTTCTGATCGAGGAAGAACTCATAAGAATGTCCTGTATGATGTGAAAATCATCAAATTCCAAGTCTCTATTGGTATTGGCTTTGACAGGATGGTAAGTGCGGAGGTAGAGCACTTATGCATGGTTGGACTAAGACTGTTTCAATCAGGAGAGACAAGTGAATAAGGTCGAGACAAAAGTTTATGAAACAGATGATAGTGGAATTGATCGGATTATATAGCAGTCTTTGGCACTTAGACTCTATGGGTAGATTTTGATCGAGGGGTGTCTGCCCTGAGGAACGGCCAGGAAAATTCCCCGTAGTGTCCAGACACTGGTGGTGGTGGTGGCTGATGACCCTGCGGGATGGATAACTGAAGAGGCTGATGGATTGGAGAAAACGGATGGAATCTGCGAAGACTGGCGGTGACTGGGGAGGAGGTGGGGCACGCGTAACAGCAGCCTGAAAGAAAGTGAGCAGAGAGGGAATGATATTTCAAAAGACGATGACGATGATCAGCACGATGATGGGCTATCCATGAAGGAGTGTCGCTACGTTATTGGATAGGTGTGGTCAACTGGAGAGAACAGCTGATGTCTTGATAGATAGCCCCAGACAATGATGGGAAGGAAAATGAGTGTGAGCATGCATATTGATAGAATGCAGGATGATGTGAGAAATAAACTACAGGCTTAAGCATGCAAGGAGTTGTCTTCCTGGCTGAACTTTCGCTAGAGCGTCATTTGTTACATGTCATTTGTTTGTAACACTACAAAACAAAAATCAACAAAAATCATGCCTGAGCAAAATATTTACTTCATGCGTTCACGACATTTAGAAAATCACTAACCCTTTGGAAATGCAGCACAGTAGCTTCCAGTGTGTCAAATGTTATTTGTTTATGCTCGTGAAATAAATATAGTGTTAACCTCATGCAGGGCAAGAGCAGTACAGTTACTGTAATTACAATAAACAGTTAAAAAACAAACAAACAAACAAAAAACATGTTTATATCCCTGAAGATAAAAAAAAACTGTGTAAACATGGCCAAATCTGCAAGACACACACAAGGAGGCTCAACAAAGATGAGTCACATGACCATTCCGCATATGTGCTTTTTAATGAATATTAACTTTAAATCAATAGCTCTCTGTGTGTGGCTGACAATCTTAACGTTCAAACTGTCTGTATTCTGCTGAGAATACTTATTTTAGTCTTAGAAGACTTTAATCTTAGCTTTTTGAAAACAATTTAACAAGACATTGATTAGAAACTCTCTGTGAAATCAACATCCTGCTGATATTAGATTAGCAGTAGTAATTAGTGGTATTAATGAAAAAACCCAATTCATTTTCCTTGATTATGGAATTCATGAAAATGCATCATTGAAATTACAAAATGCTAGAAAACTTCAGTTTAGATTTTAGAATGTGGAAGTCCTTTACTACGTATATGCAACTATATGCAGACATGCTGTTCTTTCTTACTACTACATGGATTAACTAATGCCCTCTCATTGTCATAACAGCCAGACTCTGAGACAGGTAATTACGTGTGGTGGAGCAGTGGGGGGTGAAGTTCATGCAAATTTTCTCATTATCTCCACAAAACAGATATTTTCCCAGTAATGTCAGGTCTTTACTTAAGCAGGTTGCTTTTCATCATACAGTTTTAAACACTAATGGTCAGATATTAGAGTGGTATCATTCTTCTCATCTAGGTAAAAAGGCATATTTCCTGAAATATCAAACTGTTTCTTTATTAATTATACATACTTAATCTTTCCCTAATGTTACCACATATAGTTTTTAGATGTCTAAAACGTTGGGGTTTTTTTCAGTTTACAGAACCATCTTCTTTGTTTTTAGCATGCACTGAATAACCACAAATTTTGTTATGTAGGTATGAGGCCCTTGGACAATATTGCTAAATGTCAAAGACAGTTGCGGTGGTGGATATACTACTACCACAGGGAGAAGCCATTTTGAAGACAGGGAAAAAAGCACCATATGGCCTCAACAGAAGTGCTCTTTTAGATATTGCCAGCAAGATGTCCAAAAACAACAAAAAGGATTTCTTTGTCTTTTTTATTTGGCAAAATATTATTAGAATCAAGGAACCAGCGTTGTTTTAATCAAGGAGTCTTTGTACAACACTGGGTTGCACAACGAAATGAAGTTTGTAGTCTTATTCATGCTACACACAAAGAACATATATAGAGGTAATTCAGTTTAGAACACAATATTAAAAAGATAAAAACTAGAGCAGTATATACAGTTAACATTATTTAAATATACATTGACAAGTATACACCCAGGAATTTTTTAAAATTTGAGTCTTGGTGAATGTAAACAGCAGAGACGGTGATGATGATATGGTCGACATCTTCACATTTAGAATTCAACATCTGGGAAACATTGTCTGTCAACTTTGACTGTGTTTGAGCACCAAGCATCAATAATGTAAACACAGAGTCCGTCTCCCCTCATCCTGCGCTCGGAACACGATTGACTGTAACAGCTTGATCCAGGATGTTGTGGTTGAGAAAAGTTCTCGGTGAAGATGTGGACATAGTCTTTGATTTTTCGTTGCCTATTTTGTCCATTTCATTTTCCTGCAACCGGACCTTAGCCAGGAACCGCCTCAAGTCCAATCTGGGCTAGCATGGCTCCCATCCTGGGTCTCTTTCCTTTCCTCCTGGGGCATTCCGGCTAGTCTGGCTGAACAGTCAAAAAGTAACATGGGCAGTGATTGTCCTGCTGCTGTTGATCCAAACCATGTGCCTACTGTGTACTAAAAACAAATATCGTGCATTAAGCTGCAGTACAATCCAACAAACTTTGTGTCCTGCTTGAATCTTTTGGAACAAACAAACTGGATGTATCAGTTTAGCTGCTGTGTAAAAAAACCCAACCTACTTGCATCCAAACTCTTGCCATCTCTTCGCTTTATATATCTCATATTTTCCCTCCCACTCCCCACTCTGTTCCATTGCTGCTTCCCCTTTACATGCTCTCTTTCTCTCACCCAGTGTCTGTCATTTCCTTTTCTCTCCCTCCCTCTTTTGCTCCTCTCTCTTTCCCCTTGTTTCCTTTGAAGTGCTAAACAATGAGAGGGCTACACTCCCTGTTAAGCTCATTGGGAAATTCAAGCTGAAACTGCATGGCACAGTGCAGCACAGCAGAATCTTTTCCCCAGGACCACAGGGGGATGGGAGGCGAGACGGTAGCATCAAAAGCATGGTCAGCATGTGGTGACTATGACAATGGCTGCACAGAGCCTTCATCCTCCACACTGTGACCAGACTACATCGGCACAGGCTGATGAATTCTAAAAACTAATTTCCAGAGACCATGCCTATCTGTGTCTGTCGCTCTGATTGTTGAAGCCTGACAACTGTCTGTTTCTTGACAGGATGTGTATAAGACTATCAGGATGTAATTATGGAGACCAGATGATTTGCATGCCACGACCCAATTCACTATAATGATTGAGTTAAAGCATTTCATTAGTTCAGCGTAGAGGAGAAAGAAAATCACTTGTCCTTTCATTGTTTTTGTCTTCTCTGTCCCTTTTTTTTTTTTTTTTGTTGCGTGCCGCCACAGATATCCATGCAGTGATGAATGCTATTCATTACTAAAGGATGAAGCAGGAAATGAAGCAAAATGGGCGCTTTGGGAAGCAGTACTATGGTCTGTTGAAGCATCTGAGACATGTGTTTATCCACTCCTACATGTTTCCTTGGAGCTATATGTCACCGTTCCATTATGCTGTATGCACCTCCGTTTGAAATCTGATACTGCCTCTCTCCTTTCCAATTTCCTCTTTTCTGTCGGTGTCTGGCTCTTTTCTTATATTCATAGATGCTAATGCGAACTGATGTTCTTTTATGTGGTCCTCGATGCATTTCTTGAGTCAATCTGTCTCATAGAGCAAGCTCTATAATCCCCCCCCCCCCATCAACCACCTTTGATCCAAGCAAACGCAGTTCTCTTTTTCACGGTGACATGACTGATTCCACATTTATTTTCATAAATGAGAAATTTCGTTGAGCACATATTAGAAATAGCATGTATCACATTTG
This sequence comes from Hollardia meadi, assembly GCA_037974645.1. Taxonomy (NCBI): domain Eukaryota; kingdom Metazoa; phylum Chordata; class Actinopteri; order Tetraodontiformes; family Triacanthodidae; genus Hollardia; species Hollardia meadi. The sequence continues at coordinate 9,185,244 of JBBPCS010000573.1, read as the reverse complement.
CTTTTCCTCCATATATAAGTAACTACATGTTGGTAGAAGTTTATTTATTCTCAGTGGGGCTTTACAGTTTCATCTAATGGCTGTTCAATTTGTTTGATTACTTTGATGAAGTGATAACTCTTAAGGCCCCTCCATGCTGCTAGAATTTGAAAAATTATTAAGCTCTCTCTCTGGTCATTTTGCTCAATTAGAAACACAGTTTGATAATTATTGATGCTGCACAGCGGTGAGTTGGGACAGGGCATTTTGAGGAGGAAGATGAGTAAGATGATAAAAAGGAATAGGATCAAGACAAATGACTAATACAGAACAATGCCTGTTTTTTATTCTGCCTCACCTAGGTCTTGAATTTACAACCTTTGCAACCAAGGGCGAACTGTAAGCATGTTGAACTACACAGAGCTACTTTGAGCTGGCAGGAATTAGATTCCGATTCATACAAGTTCATTGCTCCCATGAAGGGCAATTAATTTGCAGCTTATCCGGTCCAAATATACAACTCCATGCAGAAGATTATGAGAATTATGAGGTGGCTTCACACATGGTTATGACAAATATACGATGGCCTGTCAGCAGAACAGCCCAGACCATAATAATTTAAAGTTATTAAATGACAAAGTTCTTTGAAATCATGTGTCTCTAATCCAGTGCTCCTCAGTCCTGGTCCTGGGGACGTCCTGCATGTTTCCAACACACCTGATTCAAATGAATGTCTCGTTATCAGGCTTGATGACGAGCTGATCATTTGAATCAGGTGTGTTGAATCAAAGAAACATCTAAAACATGCGTCTCAAGCACAATGCCTGATTAGAGGTGTTCATGCTGCATCAACCAAGTGTTGAATTCACAATCTTATACACCAAGGGAAAGTCATGATCTCACTGAGCTACCTGCAGAGGGAGAAACCAGCTGGCTTCGCGCTATGACTTAGGCAAAGTGGTGATAGTAGCCACATTAGCCGTACAGCATGTTAATGCCAAGTTCAACAGGCTAACTTACAAAATAAGCGGTAACATCAAAAGAACATGGCAAAAGTTTAAAGTTGGTTCAGAGACGGTTGGTATTGATCCATCCTTGAGCTTGTACCATTACCGGCCTTCGTTGAAAATACATTTTTTTTAGTGTTAAAAGATGCTTTTCTCTGTGTTGAACCTGTAAGGTAGTCAGATGAGAGTTAGCTGACAGTCAACTGAGAATGAACCTTAAAGGGCCAATGGACTGAGGGAGAAATGATATCCAACTATGACTAATTGAATCGACCTCATGAGTCACCAACTGTTGTTCTTTTGTTTGCCTGATTGTATATACTGTAAAGCAAAGCAGTCTGAGATTCTGGTAGAGAACTACCACGCTGGGTCTTCTCTTCATGCTGCATTAATTAAAGGACTTGATTAATCACACCAGGTCCGTAATTCTTCAGAGAACTCTCAGGACGTCCTGCCCTGCATGTTTTAGATGTCTCTCTGCTCCTACACACCTGATTCAAATGAATGGCACGTTATCAGACTTGATGGAGGTTTTATATTTGTAAAACTTTCCTCGAGCTGAGAAAAGCGATTTTTAAAAATCTCTGACGTCATCACAATGTAAAGTCTATGGGCCGAGTAGGAACTCGTGGGCGGGGGCACTTCTGCGCATATTCAATGGCCCCCATAACCAGGAAGAAAACTTTTTTGCACCAGGCGAGCAATTCTCATTGGATTGAATAGGCGCCATCTTTGCATTCGTTATCTAGTTCTTCTTCATAAATCTATGCTACAAATAGATATAATGCTAGCTAGCAACTTTATTTTAGCTGGCACCCCTGTGAGAGAATGGGACTTCTGACATGCTGCATGTAGTCACTCTGCCCAGTGGTTTTTGATTATGAAAGATAACTACCCCTAACACCACAATAGCCTATTTTCTATTGTGGAATTTTGTTTTCTTCCATTTTATGTTCAGTTTCTACATTCATGATTTGTAAATAAGGAAGTTATGGAGTTTCTTAACAGTGTGTTGTTTCACTGCTGATAGAGCATGTTGACTGATGTAATTTCATGCTGTTACTCTCAGATCAAAGTCAACATCAAAGTGGAATTTATTGTACCCCAAAACAAAACAATCTAAAAAAGACTAAAATTAGTTAAACCTCTAAACTAACCAGAATAAGAGCAAAAACAGAAAGATACCTCTCTTTGTGTCTATTCAGGAAAAAAAAAGGTGATATGCATGTCAGAACTTTATGCATACTAATATACTGATAAAAACACTCTAGCTTTTAAACAGTGTTTTGAAACAGTTATGAAAGTGCCTGGCTGAGTCATCTAAAACTTTAACAAATTGAAATCTAATGAGGATTAATGCTGCAAAATGTAATTTGATCATGTAGCGACATGAGGTTTCTCTAACAGTGTCCAGTGTATTGTGTCTGAAAGGTTTCAGGCCTGGTCCAGAAAACAAATAAACAGATTTGAAATAGATAAAATACAAACCAACTGGATTGATGATGCCAATTTCCCAGCCTGAGCTGATAATTATCATAAAGGCGTCAGAAATACACATCCAGGATCCACCTGCTTGCACAGCACAAGGCTGCTCTGCATCTTTGCACAAGACAGACTCAGGTGTTTGTCGGGCTGTTACTGTATGCATGACTGAAGAGGATAATGGAGACTGACGGGAAATGTAAGAGAATGATGGGATATTATCTGGGAAGGGATTATGAATTAGATTTATTCACAGATAAGTGAGTAGATGATTGAACGATAGTCGCGTGAGATATGCAATTCCTCTGCAATTGTTTCTATGTGGATTTTATTAATTGCCTTGCATAAATCGAAATCTAAAAGTTTCCCTTTTCTTCCTCTGAAGGTGTGTGAATTTGATGAAAGGGCGAGATGTGGTGTGATCACAGGAACTCAAATCAGGTATTTCTTTCTCAGATTTTTATTTTTGGTATTTTTACCCCAATAAAAAATTTATTTATGTGTTTCTGTTGTGTGCGTGCATGTGTGCATTAGTGTCCTTTCCACGTTCTACTCAGCCAGTCAATTACTTTTTTTTTTGCTCTGGTGGACTAGAGCAGGACATCCCAGAGACATACTGAATCAGACAGGATGGACCATTGAGGTTTTTAAAGCATTGCTTTGCTATGTTTTATTGATGCCCCTAAGATGATTTGCCCTGACATTTGCTGATGCTCCCTGCCTCCAGCAAATCTCTTGCCATCATAAAACTGCTTATCCAGGGTTCGCTTACTAAATATTGATAATATTATATAATATTTATTACTTGGTAAACAGAGCTGTATCCATGTGTTTGGCCTTGACATCAAGGACACATTTAGCTGGTTATGGTTTTCTAAGACTTTGCATTAGTAAGTGCCACACCTATGATTGAGCCATCATGTTGATTGTCTCTACAGAATTGTCAACATGATGATTCTGTCTTTGCAGTTTGCCTTTTTGTTGCTCCAAGTGTGAAACCAGCAGCACATCTTGATAGTCAATATCTGTATCCCGACAGGGCAGTTGAGGCATTTAGAAGGCAAAGCAGTTAATTCAGTAGGAACTACTGCTTTTGCCTGTGCGGAACTCATGAGAAAACATTGTGTTTTGCTAACAAATTAATTCATATGACATGTTAGGCTGTTTTAAACATTCACAATCATTATAAAAGAAAATGATGTAACTGAGAGACATAGATGCCAGATGCAAGCACTCAGATTTCTCTCTCTCTGTGTGTGTGTGTGTGTGTGTGTGTGTGTGTGCGCGCGCTTGTGTGTGTGTGTGTGTGTGTGTGTGTGTTTGTCTCTTTCTGTCGTTGACCAATTCACTCACTCCTACTTTCTTCAATCTATTTGTTGTGTAAATAGGAAGTTTGGAGTTGAGTTTAGCTTTTGGTCCACCACTTCTGAAGGTTACGGGCCCAGTATCTTGCACATGGAAAGACTGTGCACACAGATTTGCAATCCACATACTGAACTGAAGAACAAGGGGGACGGAGAAGAGAGGCAAGAGAAATAAAGAGGCAGTGGTGCAGGAAGAGAGGCATGTGCCCCACCATAGGGAATATGTGTACGCTGAGAAAGTGGTTGGAGCGTAAAGTGGAGGGGAAATGGAGTTGATGGGGTTCAGATGGTTATACTCATAGATAGCATGTTCGGTCAAGCACAGGCACAGACATTGGGCTCACATGTTGCTAAGACTGGGTGTTCAGGATCAAAGATTGGACACACCAGCCGATCTTATATGTACAGTAAGTGAAATTACAGCTGATGTCGCTTCATCTCACGAGTCAGTGAATGTACTGTTCTGGGACCATAGCCAAATCAGAGACACTGGCTTCATTGTCTCTATCCTAATCACATTTGTCATTGTTGTCTTTCAAAACAGTCCCTGCCTCTTCATGGGATTTCTGTCAGAATAAAAGATCCAATTCAGCACTTTACTACTTTTTGACTGTAACACTAATATAATCTGCCTCCTTACTCAAGTCCTGAATGCATCTCCCTGACAAAACAGTATTCAGTGCACATTTTCCTCTGCTTACCATCCCTTAATGGGATGTTAAAAAGTGGTGCATGTTTATGACTGTTGTTTTACTCATCTCCAATTTCATTTGGGTGTTTCCAGTAAGCAGAACACAAATAGCAATTTAGGGAAGCTGTGCTGTCTGACAACTTGGCCTTTTTCTTGGGCTTTTTCTTGTGTGTATTTAAATTGATGGGGGAAGTTGTGTTGGCATGTGGAAAGGAAGTGAGAATCTAAGAATGTTGGGAGAGGCCAATAACACTTTGTGCTGTGCAGGAAGAAAACTTAATTTAGTTATCATGAAAAGAAAGAAAAAAAACAATAAATAATTGTCATTGTTTGTCAAATTGTCATTGTTTGTCAAACTGACAAGTCCACTTATTTCATGAAATATCTCAGTCATAATGGCAGACTGGGGTGACCCATAACAACAAAAACTGTGAGACAGAGGTGAATGACTGGAACAGGAACATGGTTTAGTGTCCCTGTAAACAAATAAACATTATGTTCCTGCTGTAAACTAGAGGTGTCAAGAGTACTACAATATTATACCAGTACTGTTACTGTGTGCTGTTACTTTACACAAATTTTAATCAAGTATAAGTAAAAGTACAAAAAATGTATTATACTGTATTGTCTCATTGACAATAGACCGATTTTGCAAATTTTGCAGTCTGCAGAAAAGACTACAAAACAAGTGTTCAAATGACCACAGCTAAATAAAACCATCTGTGGACACCACGGTAGGTGCTAAAAGCAGTAGACTTTACAGAAATGAAATAAGTGCCACTATGCTGCAAAGAGAGCTGCACAGTGTTACACACTGCATCGCACGCACACATAACACTGCATTAATAGTGGATGTACTCACCTGCCTGAACATCTGTGAGCCTTGTCCACCCTCAATCTGCTCTTGGTTAAACTTCTTCTTTGTGACCATTCTTCAAACCAGTCTACTGTCCCACTAAAACCAGTCCATTTAGCCTCTCTGCCCCACTATAACCAGTCCATTTAGCCTCTCTGTCCCACTATAACCAGTCCATTT
>JBBPCS010000573.1:9163944-9179585 GCA_037974645.1 Hollardia meadi | reverse complement strand
AAATTGAATTGCAAGAACTGAATTTGAATTGTAACAACTGAATGTGAAAGTATAGAGAGAGTTGATTTGTCAGTGAGAATCAAGTACAGTTTCAGATCAAATGAATTCAATTTTATAATATTACATTCAGTTTCAAGTTTGTTGTAAAAAATTCAAATATAAATAATTCAAATCCAGTTTCTAGTGACACATATTTCTGCCCATAGAAATGGCTGCAGCTCTTTTCCTTTGTCTCTTTGACTCTAGTTTACTTTGGCAGATATGCATACATATATACATGCTTTTCATGTCAAATCATATGAAAAGTAGTCAGAGGTTATTAAGCATTTGGAGTGATAAGACGGCACTGATATTACACTCCTTCTCATTTGGTGGCGGCTGTAAAACACATATCTTACTTTTGGCAATGTACTGTATGCTGTACAGTGGGTCCCTCGATAGCTGGTGCACATTTTTGAACTGTATGCATTCATGAAAGTCAGTCGAGTGTCAATCAGTCAAGACAGGTAGAAAGTAAACTTAAATTAAACATGTCAGAGATTATACATCTACATACAGTATGCCAATATTATTGATAGTTGGGATAAAAGTAAACCCTCTGTGTTCTCTCTGTGGATTTAGTCCACTATAAAGCCCAGACAGGAGACGCCTCTGACCAGAAGTGACCATGACTGAGACTAGTAAAGATAGAATTATTTATTTATTTAGAAATGTACATATACAATACATGTACCTGTATATGTACATATGAAATGCACATATAAAAAGTACATAAAAGCATGGTTTAACTCTGGTCAGCAGGGTATGTTTATTGAATGTCAGACAGACTCTGGCATAGATGAGGACACCAACTTTAAAGTGTGACTGATATTGAAAGAGGAAGTGTCCAGAACAGTGGGGGTATTGGCTGTCACAGCAGAAAAGCTGAAGGTAAATTAACTTGATAAAGAAAGGAAGCTCTATGTGCCCTCCCTTGTGATATTATGAGCGGTATAATTTATGACCAGAGTTTCAAAAAGATGTAGCTCACCAGTCAAATTATTGAGGCAGATGTATTTATGAAAGGCTGTGTTTTAGATTAATGAAGCAGCAACAAGGGGGGGTCTTCTGACTTTTAAATTAAATTCCTAAAAGATCAATTTTTCAGGTAGAGTTTAGCCCAAGTGAGACAGATAATTACAGGTCCTTGCAATTACAACACACAAATACATCAAACCAAGACGGCTGCAAACAGGGAGCACAGACATTAATAGCAGCTTAAAAATGCAGCAAAGTGTATTATAATTATAAGGCAAAAGCCTCCATCACACCTCCATCTGTGCTCCTTCTTGAGTATCTGAGAGTCTGAGTGACTCTGCAAAATTGATAAACCTACTTTATGAAGGTATAAAATACAAGATGTTATGTGCAGTAATTAAAAAGCCCATTAAAATCCTACCTCCCTGTTTTACAGCTATTAGATTGGTGGGGAATGGCAAGTGCTTTTAGACTTCACAGTATTTCTACATCAGTGTATAGTTAAATTTACTATCTTGAAACTACACTTTTTGGAGAAGAAGAACTAGTTTGTTAATGCCCTTGAGGAAATTCAATGTCTTGCCTTCGTTGTTAAAACATGGTGTACTGTGGAGAATCACCAGCTATTTTAAGCATATTGTTAATTGCACGTGAAGTGCTTTGAATGCAAAGAGGATGAATTAAGGTGATGCAGAGAAGTCAGTAATCCAAAGCAAAAACCACCGGATAGATCTCAGTTTTTATGCTGTGTTCAAACAGTATTTCTCACATGGTTCAGTTAAACAGTGTAGCATTGACAATTTCCATTTTATTATTAATGTGATCAGCCAGTTACATATCCACAATATGAAGTGTCACTTTCCCCACACTTAGTATTGAGTCATGCCATGTAAAAATACCAAAAAGCACAGTGAAATTTAAAGTAGCTTTTTTTCTACAGTGGCCTGCATGAATATCATGAATAACCTTTGTACAGAATGTGTACAAAAATCATATATTTAATCTGAATATAGTTATGTTTGGTTAAAATGTTACTCTGTGTTTGGTAACTGCATTACTTATTCTCTTCTTGCTGTAGTAATTAAAACATTCTTCATTTTGGCACGAAAGCAGTGGCAGTTTTGTAAAATATTTTCATCTAATACATAATCTCTGTCATAAGTTTTAAAATCTGTCAATTTAATAAATGTTTCTATCTTCTGACAATCAACAGTGTAATGTAGCACTATTTTATTACTTTTCACATACACCTTTTATATATTTGTACTAATGCATCCATGCAACTTTCTAATTACTTCCACTGAAACTTTAGTGCTGAAACACAGTTTTGTGTTTGAGGGACTTTTCCATCATCATACTTTTGCTTAAAGTTCCCCTCCAGACATGTTCTAAAGTACATACAAATAATCCGCTATGACTAATATTTTATTCAACATGGTTTTCCCAAATTTTTAAAAACCCTGAAAAAGGGCTGGAAGAACTCTTTCTCCCTCATTGACAAATTCTGGATCTATGAATCAGAGGCCTTGCGTCCCGCCCACCACTGCTGCGTGCACTAGGTTGACCAGTTCAAGATCAGTGCACATCATCAAGATGGCTAGTGTTAGAGGAAACATAGGAGAAATTCAGCCATAACATTACATGTTAGAGCCTCAGTCAGACCCATATTCAGATGAGGAGTCTGTTGTGCACCAAAATTGACGACGAGCAGACGTATCAGAATGATAAGTGTAGTTAGCATCTTTTGTTTATGTTGTTTGTTAGCTTGTAACTGGCAGTGGCTGACAGTGTTGGTGGTTGTGAAACGTACAATAATATCTGCTATGATGTTACAGTGTGTTCACATCTTCATAGCTAACCAAGTTTGCCTGGGAACTGGCTCATTGGCAGTCGTAGAATTTAGAAAGTGATTGGATCTCAGATTTTTAGGGAGTGCACAGACATCTCCCCTTCTGTTGAAGAATGTGAAAACAATTTTCTAGCGATAAACTTTGAACAAGTACAAGTCAGTATAGTCCAGGTCAGACATTGTGGGGGATGTAAACATAAGAAAAACAAATGTTTGAGTGGAGGGGAGTTGTTAAGTATGACTTTTAATTCCTTATTGCATCAATGATCTCAATTAAAATACCTGACCTTTTTTTCTTTTACCCAAACCACCACTCATTTCATAAGTCCACTAATTTGGACACTAGTTTTTCTCATGAAAGTTTTACTTAAATAGTTTAGAAGATAAAATAATAAAAAATAATAAAAGCACGTTCCACCAGGGTTTTAGATATCATGAAACCTCCATTCCTGTTTAAATAAGTATTATGATTCATGGGGACATTATTCAACAATACCGTGCTCCTTTGTTTTTAAGTTGTTTTTTTTTTAAGTATTATAGTTCTCATCATCAGGTCTTTTCAGAAACCATTTCAACCACTGACCTGATGTATTACCATTCTCTAAAACTAAAACAATGCAATGGTTAAATAAATTATTATAAATAAAAGGAAAATTCTCTGCCTTCACAGGTACAGTTTTGGTGGAAAACATGCAGATAAATGGCCGTGCGCAGGATCCAGGTAGAACCATTTCGCTGACATTGCTGGACAATTATGATTACTGGGTGATACTGGAACCAGCACGACAGAGGATCTATCTCAACAGCACTGGACGCGTTCTGGACAGAGACGTGAGTACTGAAAGGATGGTGATCTATAGTGAGAAATCGGGGGGAAGTCACACTTGTGTCACACACACTTGTGTCCTGGTGTTTTTAAAGTAAATACATTCCATCATGTATGTTGCTTCACTGTTTGAGCTCATTTACGGATCAGAAAATTGTATTTAAGCAAAGGAAAGAATACAATGAACTAACTTCACACAAGCTCATCATCATCGTATATACTCACATACAGTATCTGTCTATGCATTGATAGTGGAGTCAGCTCTTTCACATTTATTTTTGTCGAAGCTATGTAAATTTAGTAATTTTTCATCATAATTATAATTTCTAAGGTCAATTAGAGGCTATTAAAATGATGAATAAGGAGTAAAGCATAATCAGATGTTTTAATTAACTATTGAAGGTGCTGTGGTTATATTATTTTACAGGAGCATTGACAAAATTTTCAAAACAGTTTCTTAAAGTCGTAAAAATTGTGTTCATGAAGAAGAAAATCATCTGTATAATAGGAAGTAGCACATCATCTGTCATCCCTTTTATTTTAGCTTCAGAACATTTGATTTGTGCTTTGGGCGGTTGTGTCTCAGGTGGTAGAGCAGTCGTCCAGTGATCGGAAGGTCAGTGGTTCGATCCTCGGCCCCTGCAGTCTACATGTCCCAATTTGCCCCTGATGCTGCACCATCGGTGTGAGTGCATGTGTGAATGGTTACCACTTCTAATGAGCAGGCACCCTGCAAGGTACTCACTGCCACCAGTGTATGAATGGGTGAATGCTGACTTGTAGTGTAAAGCGCTTTGAGTGGTCAAGCTGACTAAAAAAGCGCTATATAAATGCAGGCCAATTACCATTTAATGAACTCTAGGATAATATCATTATGGAATAATGCTGCAATTGTGGTTAAGGCATTTCGGTTGTTTTCATTAAAAGTTTTGAAAACTGGGCCAAATCAGTAGCAAAAAGTTTGTCGGAAAATTCATGTATTGTATTGAATTAAGAATTTTGATCATGTTATTATTAAACTTCAATTACTGCAATATGAGAATCTCATTTCAGCAATTATGTTTACATGCACATAGTTTCCTGATGGCGATCAAAACATCATTCAGGTTCCTGGTTCTATCTCACACAGGCTCCACCCTCTACTGGACTCTATGGGTATTACTCTCCTCCAATCACGATCACGTATTTGCCTACTGAAATTTTGCATAAAAGTAGCCGGCCACCAGGACAAGCCTACCTGAATACGTGGGAAGCCCAGTGTATATAAGCTTCTCCGCTCTCTCGTATCCTTTTATTCTTCAGCGTTCAGCGAGTTTGCCCACTGATTGTGTGATCTTCTCGATGGATGGAGTCGCGGCTACAAGAGCCTTGAGCGTTCCAGGGGGTGGCCTATGAGTACAGCAGGCTCCCGTGCGATTATTCGCTGGCCCCCTTCACCTTCAGCAGGTGTGGGGACGTGGTGCTTCAACCATTGCGCGACGAAGGCATGAGGGTCTTCTTTTATCTAGGCGACCTCATTGTCATGGCCAGAGCGCAGGATCTCGCCTGATCCTGCACCTGTCCAGGCTGGGTTTTGCAATCAAATGGAAGAAGAGCAGCTCCCATCCTCTCCAACGGGTGGAGTACTTGGGGGTGGTGCTCGACTCACACAACCTCCGGGCAGTTCTGTTAGGACCCAAATGGATGGATCTCTTTCAGAGGGTGCAGAGGCTGTGGTGGGGCGCCACTGTGACGGCGCTGACCGTGATGCCAGCGCTGGGGCGCGATAGGCTCCCTGTCCACCTTGGGGAACTGGCAAAAAGGCAAGGTTTTCTGTCTCTGTTATACAGACCATTCAGGCGGCTAGGGTGGGATCCACCACTGCCTGCTACAGGGTGAAGTGGATGGGATTCCAACACTGGTGAAAGGAGAGGAGCCTGGACCCTTTGTCATGCAGTCGGGTCAGTGCTTTCCTTTCTACAATGTTTGTTGGACAGGGAACTGTCTCATGCCACAATTAAGGTGTATGCTGCAGCCATTTCCTCCTATCATGAGAGGTTTGGCAACAGACCCATCTTTAGCCACCCCCTGGTGAAGCGGTCCTTTCACTTCAATGGTGCTCGAGGCCTTGGTGTTGGACCCCTACGAGCCTCTGGAGTGTTCCTCTCTACAGGCGTTGTCATTCAAGATGGCTATGCTGCTTCCTTTGATCTCAGCCAAGAGGGTGGGTGACCTGACTGCCCTGTCGGTTAACCCGTGCTGTTTGTTACTCCGGGGTGACCGTAGTGGGCTGGTTCTCAGACCAAAACCTTCCTTTGTTCCTAAGAATTTGGGGAGCTCATTCAGGTCGAGAGTAATTCAGTTGGATGCTTTCTGCCCTTCTCCCCACATTGGGGTCAGGGAGGCGAGACTGCATCTGCTTTGCCCAGTTCGCACTGTTATGTACCCCGTGATGTTATGCGGTATGTGGGTGAACACGGCTGGACCAACAGAGGAGCGGGTGAGTTGACTTACCGGGTGGGGATGATTCATGTAGGATGCCAGACCTCCACCAGCTTACTACGGCAGCTTCCACAGCGAACCCAAGCGCAGATACTGTAGTTGCTTCGACACGTCGGTTCAGCGGTCATGGTTTTTAGTTGAAGGTCTCTTTCGTGTAAAGTTAGTGAGTATCAAACAAAGGGGGGAACAGAGATGCCACTCAACTTCCTCTTGTTCCGTTGTCTTTTCGCGCGCCTCACAGGTGTGTTGAGTTTGCATTAATACACCTGCACTCCCACACCAAGCCAACCCCCCCCCCCCCCCCCCATATTCAGTCCAGCCAATGAATGAAAAGTGTATGTAAGTATGTCTCAATCATAAATCTCATTCATAACAACACGTTAGCATGTTATGTTGAACGCACAGCCCCCCATCAGACGCACAGAGCAGTTGTTCGTTTGCTTCGGGGATGTCGTGGCTGGAAAGGCCCTGTCCATGAAGCGCCTTGCTTACACTGCACCTGAAACCTAAGGTTACATGCCACATAATCTTGGTTTCTACCAGAGAACTCCAGCTAGCATCTAAGTTTCTCCAAACCGGGATAAGAGCTTATGCAGGTTTCTGAATCCAGGCCACGGCGTTTGCATGCATGCATTAAATTAGCATTTTGAAAATTTGACTGATAATAGCAATCACATAAAAATGATCAATACAATAGGGCAATTGACCTTGATTATTAATTGAATAATCTTACAGTAACAGTTTTATCGCTACCCTTACCCCATTGCTCCTTCATTTTAATAACAAATTTAAATTTGTGAGATTTTCCACTGTTGTTTAGCTACGAGAAAATATACTATATTTAATATGTAACACAGTTGGTGCTCATTTGTTTCAGTGTCACCCCTAGTGCCAGTAAATTAATTAATAAATGCAGACACTTTGTATGTAATGTGTTCAGTTCAGTTCTGCAGGGTTCTGCAGTAAACCTGCAGCAAATACATATCAGTATAAATGGTACAGCGTAGGATGTGAGATGTGAAGAGCAGGGAGGTTAGCACTGGGGGTTGCTGGGAAAGTGTGTGGTGAAATTATATGGTCCAAGGTGAGAGAGCTGTACATGAAACTACTAATGGGAATATCTCAAACATATGGTCAATTAACAGGGGAAATGACAACAGTGGAGGGGATAATGAGAGTCAGCCTTTACAAGTGACAAGGAGAGAGGGGGAGGTAAAGCCAGCCAGGCTGCATTACATTACAGGGCGAGATCATCCTTGTTTCTTAATTCAGATTATGTCTGAGCAGTAGAGGTGGCAATGACACAAGCTGCTGCTGTCCAACATATATTCGAACAAACGTGAAACACAAGGCTCGCACCTCTTTATTTGATCAGACATATTAATAATTTATTACATGTAATGTCCAAAAAACCAACAATAGCCATGAGCAACATAATTAACGATGTATATAACATTTGTGTCTATTAGTCTTATCTGGATTGTTCTTTGTTTAGTTTCTTTTCTGTTTTGTTTTTTTTGTCCCCTTCTTCTCCCTTTACCCTCCGAGAGGTCTTTTTGTCCTCTTGCCAGGCCGTCATTGTAAATAAGAATTTGTTCTGAATTGACCTGCCTGGTTAAATAAAGGTTAAATAAAAAATAAAAATTAAATTAACAAGAGGATTGAATTTGATTGATTGAATTTTTCTTTCTTTTAAAAAAAAAAGTAGATTAAGAATAAAACGTGAGGATACTATGCACCAAGAAACATGGTAAAAAACAAAGTTAATTGGTTCTGATGATAATCCTGATGGATGCTAGTAAACAGACACTTTTGCCAAAATCCCTCTTCCCCCTTTCTTTAAGCTTTGATCATTTGCATATATTGTTTGTTTGCTGTGCTTGTTATGTACCTTGTTTGCTGGAAGTATTTGGAACCAGCAAAGGTCAGTGGAGCTATCATCACTGACGAAGTACACATATTATTCTTTATAAAATGTTTGTTGAAAGAAAAAGAACAACAAAAAACGTATGACCGCAGTCATCTGTAAGACTGTATAAAGGAAGTAAGAACATGGATAAAAACCCTTCATTATAATAAATAAAACATGTTTATTTTTTCTCCCTCAGCCCCCCAACTACATCACCACCATTGTGGTGCAGGTCCAGTGCACCAATGAGCTGGTTGGTACTGTCATTTTGCACGAGGTACGGATTGTTGTAAGGGACAGGAATGACAACACCCCTCGCTTTCAGCAGCCACGCTACTATGTTGCAGTAAATGAGGTAACGGAGCAACTGTTGTTGTAGGTTCTGCATAGTTTGTAAACTAGGATGCTATGTGCAGAATGTTGTTATAGCATTTTTCAAATTATTTCTGATTGAATTTATTTATTTCTTATTATTAGCATTATTATTATTTTTAATGAGCCAATACCTGTGAAAACTGTTGCTGTCTATGTATCGTTTGAGCTAATTTATTTCAGTGTCACTGGGTAAGATCTGCAAAGGAGGACACATGACAAGCATTGCTGTCTGTGACTCTTTTTTAGATACGACAAGAGGAGTCACCAAAGTCGGAAATTTTCCCAAATCCCATAGTTGCTTTGCATCAGAGCCCAGTGGTGCAAACTGGAAATGGTCTTGAAGAGTCAAACTAAGTCATTGATTTAATCTGGGGCTCAGCCCCAGCACATAGGCATAAGCAACATACAGGACAACCATTTTCTTCTAAAAACAAACCTGCATCACATGCATTGATTCATTGAATTCATCAAGACTTTGCAGTCATGTGTTTTGACATTGGGGGATTATTTTCTGCTGAGTTCTTGACAAACACAACTTTAGTCTCTTTTGTTCACACCTCTTTTGCATTGTGTGTTCGAAGTTCATGTCACTGTGTGTTAACAGCCATATGCAGCTGCCCCAACAGTACAGTGAGTCATCCTACATTGCTGTCAACGTCTCCCCTGAACAAGCTTTCCTGCCCACTGCCTGGTCCTGTGGACTTTGCTGGGGGCTCTGGGGAACAGCAGTAGTTCTCATACTTGCTTTTTGTTATTCTGTCAGCAGTGTGCATAAGCCTTCAGACTGCTGCTGACTGCAACATTTTCCCTTTCTGATGTTTCTTTTTTTTACTTTTTGTATACTAATGGGGTGGTGTGGCAACAATAATAGCTGTATGCATGAGCTGTCATCCGTAAGTAGATATTGTACTCACTGTTTGAGCTGTTGACTTTTGTTTTTCCCCACTCTCATATTTTTCTGTAGCTCACACCAGTTGGAACAACAATTTTCACTGGCTTCTCAGGAAATAACGGCGCTACTGACATTGACGATGGACCCAATGGACATATTGAATACAGCATCCTTTACAACCCCAATGACCCGGTATATGGACAAGTCACGCCATGATAAACACCCTCTGCACCATTGTAAATTTCTTCAACAATCATGGCTTATTGCTCTCATCCACCTTCTCCCACCCGTCTTATCATATAAACTCTTTCTCTCTCTTTCAGGAATCTAACAGAACAGTGAGTGTTGCAAACACCCTTTCAGGACACATTATTCTGGCAGAGAGGCTAAACTATGAGGAGAGAACTCGCTACCTGGTTGTGGTCCAAGCTAATGTAAGTAAGCTAATCAGCACAAGCACATTCACCTTTTGATTGTGCTAAGACCAATGGGTGCTCGATATCAATAATTGTTGTTTACCTCACAATTGACAATTAACATTTAATGCCATTACACTGCCATCTCAAGATGTGTGTTCTATTCGCTAGCAGCAGCTGCATTCACAAATTTTCATTTTGAATGTGGAATTTGAACACCATTATTTTCTTAAGGCCTAAGAGAGTAACAGTGTCTCTACCATATTTCAGATCTTTGTTATTTTAGGGGGTTGATATTTTGAACATGTAGTCAATAATTTGTTGCTTCAATGTTTTCAAGTCCTTACAGTACATCATTTCTTGCCATATTAAGGCAAGGTCTGGTGTACTTTATTTTTCAACAAGACTAGATCATAACCTAGTATATGGCTGTGCCGCTTGAAGTTGATGTCTGAAAATATGGCCAGTTTGTTACAGGGGTCAGTGGTAGTGTCTATAATGTGAATTTTTGGATATTAAATGCTCATGTGCAATTTTCAGTAGGTCCTAGTAATATTTTATTGAGTTTTAAGTGTACTGAAGTAGCAGATCACATGACATGTTTGAGTCAAACAAAAAGTGAAATGCAGTTGCAGTTCCTGCAATCATAACTTTAGATGTTTCTATTTGAAAGAGAACATTTTTTAATTGTTATTATTCTAATTATATATTTACACCCCCTGCCCTTTTCTCTCTGTTTCCATCTGCGGAAGTCTTTGTGTGTCTGAGACTCATATTTAGTGTTCTCTCAGAGTAATTATTTGGGGTAATTTCACCTGCTTTCTCGTCTACTTTGCTCTCTATGGTTGACTGTTACAGTACATAACCAGATAGATAATGAAGAAAGTGACAACCAGCTGTTCATTTTAACTTAAACTTTAATCTAAAAGCCTTTAAAAAATATTGATAATAAAATTATTGCATCACATCAAACATTTTTATTATGTAAATTGTGCCAAAACAGTCCTCTTTCACAGGCTTACTGCATTTTAAGTTGTAAGAGAACGGAGAATGGGGAACAGGAAACATAAAGTGGTGAAGTGCTTTTCACTTAACTACAGCAGAATGCACTATTTGTGACAAGAAAGTGCCACATAACAGCAACATGAGTAACCACTTAAAACAATTAAAAGCAACACACCCTGAAAGTTATAAGGAGGCTTAAATGTTTATTCAAGTCTCCCGCACCTCCCGGTGTTCAACAAAAGACTTTGCAGGAGAGTTTTCAGAGAGTTAAAGGATATCCATGTACAATTAGCACCATTATTACTTACTGTTAAACTTCAACGCAGAGTCCAAATTAAATGCTGAGACCCATTTATTTGCTGGTTGTGGGTACACATTTTGACCATTGACATAAATAAAGATGGACGACGTGTCTCCACTTCCTCCCATTGTACAAAAGTGAAGCCAAAATATCCCGGATACGAGCGCTGCCATCTTGCACTGGTGACATTGTCTGTGCAGTAGCGACCGGTAGGTGGAGCCGCGGTCTCGAGTTCCCGCCTATACACCAGCCCACCCAATCGCGAGCAGGCTCAGCTGTCAATCATGATGTTTCCCCCCATTTTTATAGCATTAAATAACTAATTAAAATAAAACTGATCAGAAAAATGAACACTTGAACATATATTAGCATGACTAACTGAAATGACAGAAACCATCTTTGGGAAAAATTTATTTGACGTGTACTTTGAGTTTTTAGTTTGGCCCATGTTCTACCTGAAATCATTGAAGAGAAGGGGTTTATGACCTATACTGCAGCCGGCCACCAGGGGGCGATTGAGATGTTTTGGCTTCACTTTTGGGGAGCTCTTATTTCGTCCATCTTTATATACAGTACAGTCAATTGTTTTGACAATTAAAGGCAGTTCCCAATTAGTGATGAGTCTGTTTTTTATTGACTTGGTAGCTACTGGGTTGCCCACTGGGTTGCCTGCTTGCACATACTAGTGATGCATGGATGGGCAGTGCTTAATTTGTAAAACAGGTAGGTTCAGGTGCAGGTTCTGAAACGGAGAGACAAAGACGGTGCTGTTTTGGTGGGTCAGAGGGAGAGCACTTTGGACAATGCCTAGGTGCTATAAAAAGTCAAATGTCATCATAAAGAAAGATATTTATTTATCACACGTTTATCAATCGGAGCATTCATAACAATCACTCAAAATCAGCAGAGAAAGACGCATAAAACGGCCGTTTGCAGCGCACTCTCGCTCTTTGTTGTTTCCCTTTTGTCTGTGGATTACTACTCTTGAATTAAAGCCTTGATTACAACTACAACCTTGAAGAGCAAACAGGCAAAGAAACTGAACTAAGTGATATCTGTTTGTCTGTATGTGTATTGTTCAATCTCCTCCGTTTCAGTAGTGCCGCGCCTCATTTCACCATTTCAACAGAGCAGATACAGGGAGAGAGAAACAGAAAGAGGAGGGGCAAGGTGTGCATATAAAAATATGAGTGAGTAAACACTATATAAGGTGGAGAATTAAGCAGAATTCAAGTGTGGAAATGAAAAATAAATAACCTATAGAGATAGGGTGGGGTCTAATCAAATATGAGCTTAAGGATGCCTGTCAATCTGTGGGAAACACTGTAATGGGACGTGCACAAACACAACTCACACACTTGACCACTCTCTCTTTTTCTCTCTCTCTTTTTAAAATCATATTTTCAGTGCAACCAAAATAGAAAATAAGTGATTTATAAGTAACAAATTACAAATTAAGTACAAATTAAGCCCTGGCACACACTTTGAGTGTGTTAACTTTAATTAGAGTGTCTGCTTTCTGTAATTGTAAATGTTTCCATGCATACTGCAATAATGCCACTGCAGCAAATTGTAGTTATAAACTTGACAGGGCAGAAACTCTCCAGAGGAAATAGAATTAAACTTTTATCTTGTGAAAAAAATATTTTTAGACAGCACTGATGGACCTGTTTATCAATAGGACAGCTACTGCGAGCCGCGCAACAGATAAAAATATAAATGTTTAATCATTGTCAATATGGACATAATTCATTGTTACATGAGCACCAAAAGTATAATTCATTCAGATTTACCAGCATGGTAAACAACAGAGAATAAAAGAAAAGGTGACTTCCTACTTTTAAAGCAGTCGTATGTGTCCATTCTTTGATTATTTATATCCCCACAGTCCTCAAGGGTTCACAAAACAGCTAACAACCTCAATTTACAGAACTTTCAAAAACAAGCAACTTCTCGATCACTAAATCCGTCACCCCGGCAAGCAGTGGTCAGACATCATACTCTACGATAAAATGGAAGGGATAAAGTACTGCAGCACAGATAATCATTTAGCAGTCAAACCATCCCCTATTCTCTCCATTTTTCGCACGAGGGAGCAAAAGACTCAACCTTTTAGCCTAGAAAGAGGACCTCTGGGGGATTTAATTTTCTCCTGCAAGAGGTCGTCAGAGTAGAGAAGGAAAGAAGACGTGGTATTTATTGGAACTCTGCACCGTATGTGTCAAGAGTTCAATTACACTGACAACGCAAATCTTTGAAGTGCTGTGCAGCTCTCTTCTCAGGGTACCACTCTGGGAAGTAACAGTACCACAAAGGGGGAATCTTTAAGGATAACTGCTGTGAAGATATGTTTTATTGACAAGGAGAGTTTTCTGAAGAAGTAAAGGTTTAGTGGAAATACAGTATATCAGTAGCGTGGTTCCATCTGGTGGTCTGATGTTTGACATATTGTTTGCATTATCTTTTCTATTCAAATAAATGGGCAAGCAGGAGCCTTTTTACCTGAGTACTAGTTGGCAAGCTCTCTGTCAGGGATGTGTTTTATTATCTAGCAAAACAAAGCAAATCACATTATGTACTGTAGATTTTGTATTGTAATAAAAAAAATTGTTTGGATGTTGTTGTTTTTTCTTTTTTTGCACATCTATACAACCTATTTGTAAATAGGTATGTACAGTATATCACTAAATAGGTGTACTTCTGTCTCTATGATAGCTTTGATTATGGTCTGTTGTTGTAAAAGCACATTAAAATGTCCTGTTGCTGGCCTATTGATGCAGTGTATTTAAAAAAAATGAGGTCACATTATTAACTGCAGAAAATATCAATAATGTTCTATTTAAAGCCTTAGGAAAAGTGTTTAAGTGGGCTTTACCTCAGCCAAACAAATGAAGTATAAAAACAAAATTAATGTGTGACTGTGAGTTTCCATAATGGCCACCACTGTAATATATGCTGAAGAAAGGCTGCAGAGATCTGTCATGGTTTTAACATGTTATATTGATTTTAGTTCAAGCTGTGTATAGCCCCAGTGCACAAAGCAACAAATCGTCTACAAGAGAAGGTTGAAATTGAAAGCATTTGTTCATCTTCCAGGACCGCGCTCCATACCCCCCCAACAGAAGAACAGCTACAACGACTCTGACTGTGGACGTTCTGGATGGAGACGACCTGGGCCCCATGTTCCTGCCTTGTGTTTTGGTGAACAACACCCGTGACTGCAACCCCCTCACCTATCGTGTTGCTATCCCTGAATTCACTGAACCGGTAAGAAGGAGGCAGATAGGCAAGTGTGACCACACCGCTGTTCCACAAGGTCATTTTAACATAATTCCTTCTGTTAATAGTATGTGCATATTTGTATTTTCATTCACGCAGGTTGTGTATTTATCTATCGTCCTGTCGGTGCACGTGCATTGTGCCAAATAAGTCAGATTTGTGTTAGCGTTGCGCCGCATGTTTACATTCCTGTAAAACGCTAATCTATGCCACACCTGTAATTGTCCGCTTACACTCTGTTTTTGCCTCCATGCTTGGAGGCAGACTACGCATTGCTGTTTTGTCTCACCATGGTAATTCCAGGAGCATTTTCTGGTCTGTTGGACCAGCAATTAGAGCTAAAGGCTGAGGTGACCTTGGATGACAGCTAAACACCACTGGAGTTCATAAAGCCAGAAAAAAACTGGTGTGGCAGCCGAGATTAAGAGTCTGAGGTGCAGAGGACAACTGGTGCACCAATAGATATTGTATGTGTATTGATAAACACTTTCTATTTGTCGTAAAAAATATATCCTGTGCATATCTATGCTTGAAAGGATCTTGGGAATGAACTAAACTGTGCAGAATTGTTAAATAGGGCTAGACTAGATAAAGGTGAAGTAGACAGTTCTGTTAACATACTAAAAGTCTTATACGTTATGGATCTGCCAGTTTAATTATTTTCAAACTCACTTTAATGAGGTATGTGGTTAATGTAAAAGAATTACTGTAAGGTTGAAGACAGTTGTAAATAAATTCCAAGTTCTTTTGCTGTTGACATGGTTAATTAGAGGTCAACCAATTCATCAGTTTAGCCGATTAATCTGTGCTGAAAGGACATTTTATAAATTAAATAGTTGCCCATGGCTGCGCAGCCTCCAACAGTCACAGCAGGATGTACACCACGGTTTTGCATGGAGGCTCCATACAGAAAGTCAAAGTAATGTGTACCTGATATACAGTAATTTATATTTAAATGAAAGTTAACTTTATATAAGACAGTTTGTTGGGAATAGTATGACATTATTAATGCATTAGCTTTGGTGAACTAGTCAAGTCCACTTTGACGTTGTCGTATCCAGAGTAACATGTCAACAACTTTACCATGCAACCGTCCCACGGAGACAAGTTCACAAGCAGCACTCCAACATTAAGCTGTACGAAATCTACAGAGAGGGCAGCAAAAAGTTATGTCCACTGTGCTAGTCTCTGTTTTTCCCATGTTGTCTTTTGCTGTTATCCTGATGACTATTATTGACTATTATTACTGATGAGTTTTATCCCACCAGTACACCGACCGAGTCACTATATA
>JBBPCS010000573.1:9149945-9163844 GCA_037974645.1 Hollardia meadi | reverse complement strand
AGACAGACAGACAGACAGACAGACAGACAGATAGATAGATAGATAGATAGATAGATAGATAGATAGATAGATAGATAATATTGTTATCTAATTTTAGATTAATAAAAATTAATTAATAAAAATCCACTATCGGTCGCAGGACTAGACTGACATGTTAAGAACATGGGAGTCAAACTTAATTGAATTAAATTGAACTATGACAGAGAGAGAGGGAGATTGGACAACATAAAAGCCTCCAATAATGACACAGTGCGAGCTACATATTGGTCAAGAAAATCAAAAGTTATAGATTGAGGCGTATACAGTTCATACAGGATATGTGCATGTACTGTATGTGCATGTGTCTAACTGTGGTCCTATGGAAGCAGCCATAGTGAGTTACAGCTGTGTGTCCAGACTTTTCGTTTAAAAATTTCCCATGTACTGTATAATTTATGGTAAAAGGTTTGCAGACTGCAAAGTATGCAGGACCTGGGAGCACCATCTTTCCACTTTTCCCTCTCTAAACACTGCATGGTTTCATCCTCTCAAACTTACATTACTCCCAATAGATTGTCTCCTCTAGACATTTACAATTTTTTTTTTCCAAAATATTGCTAGTGTATTGAGTCGCTTTCATAACTCCTGTACTCCTCTTTTAACTTTCCTTAAACAGTGTAGGCTACAATTTAATTTCACATCAGTTTTTTTTTTTTTAACGAATGGCCCATATTAGATCTACCATTTTCAGTCAGTTTTTCGCTGCTCTCTGATTTCTCCATTCTGCTGTGTAACCATTATGCTATCATATCTATCCACAGGGAGATTTGTCTTCTCATAATTGATGAGTGTGTTGTAATTAACCACAATGGCTAGACAGGCATTATTAAGTTGATCTGTATTTATTTTTTGCTTTAGGGGGATATAATGTGGGCTCTGGAGTACCCTGGATAATGACTGCTGGAGGAGGGTATTATAGCTAATCATCATTGTGCAGAGCTAGGGGGATTTGATTTAGCACACCTCCAGACATTGTAAAAGCGAGACTGCTGGTTAGGGAGGGGTTTAAGGATTACTCTAGAGCTGAGGGATATAAATATACTCCCTCAGGGAGGGATTCTTCTTGCCTGAGAGTTGTTAGCCATGGTCCTGTCTTTGCTAAGGAAGTTTAGCATAGGCTGCTTAGCATACTCACACATACTGTATGAGCCATATGGAGGCTTTTTTCATGAGGTGAGGTATCCATAAATGCGATGTGCTAAACATATTCCCACTTAGCCATATGTTGGTGCACAAGTGTAGTGCTAGCTACGTAGTGCTGATGATGTCTGAGTATGCATGAGCAGGAAAAGTGGCCTACAGCACAATAATCAGATTATCCTTGATGTGAAACTCTGTCAGGCAAATTTACAAGCATGCTCATGAGAAATGGATTCAGAAGTACTGGCTTATTAATTAAATACTCGAATAATTGGCCAGTGTGCTGTGGCTTATGACTACTAAGGCATTGGCCTATCTGGAATTTGGTACTTGAATTGGAAATCAGAGATATTCTTTTGCTTTGTTTTGTTTTGTGTGTATGGAAGTGGAACTACTCGTGCAAACTTGGGGCAAGCACGTGTGTGCAGCTTTTGCAAGTGCATTCTTAGCACAGCACAATGTGGAGAAAACACTAGGCACTAACATTATTTAGAGGAATAAAGTATCGACAGGTAGAGCTGGGGCAAGCTTCTAGAATTACCAATCACAGCAGGCTGTGTATAAGGCTGTGTAAATCATTTCAGTACACAATGATGCACTTAAAGTTATTTTAGGAGACAGTTTCTGTGCTACTATTGGTTACATCTACACAGTAAACAGAAATAAATTGATTTGAATATGATTGTCTTGCTGTGTTGTTCAATGACTGCCCCACCGCTTGTTGCAGAGTAAACTGAACCCACTGAATGTGACCCCTCCAATCCGGGCTGTGGACATGGACAGAAACATACAGCCCCCATCAGACAGACCTGGTATTCTTTACTACATCCTAGTTGGTAGGTTCTTCACAAATCTTCATTGATTTTTACCCATTTTATGTTGTTTTGGTTGGTCAGTATGCCCTTACTTTGTGATAGTATCGTAAAGTGCGCTAAATCCAAGTCTATGAATGTTCTTGTTCTTTTTTGCAGGTCATCCAGTCACATATCCAGAGTATTTCTCCCTGAACAGAACCACTGCAGAGCTGCATGTTCTGCAGCCTATCAGTAGAGACTTGTATCAAAGGTTCACACTCATCATCAAGGTAAACAATCACATTCAGTTTGATGTATTTACTAATTTATAGTTTTATTTTATTAGAGTTTACAAGATGTCACCTTTACTGCTAGCTGTGTGACTTTTGATTGAAACTAAACTCACCCAGAAAACCGAAAATGTAGAGAGAGAGAGAGAGAAAGAGAGAGCTGTGTTAAATGACTAGATGATACTTGCATCTACTGAGCTGAAGATATAAATCATGGCCAAACTGAACACAGTTCCTGAGACTGTCCCAGGTCACTGATGAAGTCCCATCAGAAGAGCTACTTGCAGATCTTAACACAGCTCAACTGCAACAGTAATCCTGGGTGTAAGATCAAGAGTACAGCATGCAGAGAGTGCCCTCCATGGAGAAGAAGATTGGAGGCCAAGATCAAGAAAAGCCCAGAGAGATAGTCAGCTAACAGAGATGCAGAGGGGTGCCATGAGACAGAGGTCTTGAATGGAAAAAGATGTAGAAGATGTCCATGAGGCTCTAGAAAACATGAGGTACATGAGTCAACATATGACTGAAGCTCAGAAGGGCATTGGAAGCAACACCAGAATATCAAAGCACCGGCTACTAGTTGATAGAGCAATCACCCAAAGCTCTCAGACTAGGCAGACCAACATGAGCACCCACTGGATACTACAAGAAAGCCTACGAGTCAATGCCCCACACCTGGATAATTGAGTGCCTGGCATTATACAAGGCTAACAGGGCACTGATAACCTTCACCAAGAACTGCAGCTATGGAAACAACCCTGGAGGCCAACTCCAAGGCCATCACAGAAGTCACCATCAAGTGCAGCATATACCAAGGTGATGCACTATCCCCGCTGCTGTTCTGCCTAGGCCTGAAGCTATCATCCCGATCATCTCAAAAAGTGGATATGGATACAGATTCAGACTCAGTCACCTCCTATAAATGGATGACATCAAGCTGTATGCCAGGAGTGAATGAGACATTGACTCACTGTTCCACCTCACTAGAATCTACAGTGAAGACATCGGGATGTTAGTTGGACTTGATAAGTGTGGCCGCATGGTATCAAAGAGATGGAAGGTGATCAGGACTGGATACCAGAAGGCAGGATACCACGATGAGGATGCGAGGAGGTCAGCCACAGCCAAATACCTCCAGAGGGTAAGATAGATGCTGAGAAGCCAGCTCAATGATAGGAATAAGACCCAAGCCTTCAACATGCCCTGCCAGTCATCAGATACCCACCTGGAATAGTAAGGTGGCCACTGGAGAAGGTAGATGCCACTGATGTGAAGACACGGAAATTCCTGACAATGTGCTGAGGGTTCCACCCAAAGTCCAGCATTCTAAGACTCTACAAGCAATGAAAAAAGGGGGTCGAGGATTAGTGCATACATCAGGAAGATGGCTCCCCATGATGAACTGCTAAGGGAGAGTCTCAGGCAGCTGAGGACAGAGGGTAATGAGGACAAAGAGAAGGTATTGTGGAAAACCTAGCCCCTCCATTTTTTGTTGCCCTCTCTGTAGATTCCGTGCAGCTTAATGTTGGAGTGCTGCTTGTGAACTTTTCTCCGTAGGACTGTCACATGGTAAAGTTGTTGACATATTCCTCTGGATACGACAACCTCAAAGTGGACTTTCCTAGATCACCAAAGCTAAGACTGATAAGTTGTATATGCCCATTCTGAACTCTTAAAACCTGTGTCACTGTAACAATGAAGTTTATAGTTAACGTAACCAGTGCTACACAGCAGCAGCTTTCTTCAGTTTAATACATTAATAATGTTATACTGTAACCAACAACCTGTCTTACATATAATGTTAACTTTCATTTAAATTTAAATTATCTCAAGTATACATTACTTTGACTTTGTGTATGGAGCCTTCATGCAAAACGCTGGTACAGTATATCACGCTGTGGCTGGTGGAGGCTGCGCAGCCATCGGCATATCTATCTAATGTTCTATCGGTGCCGATTAATTGGCCAAAATGATGATTTGGTCGACCTCTAGTTTATACTGCACTGTTGTTGATGAAAACTTAAGAAAAAATTAAGTTAAGTAAGCAAGGTCACACCATGAGTAGGCTGAACAATTTGGGATCAACTTCAGCCTGCTCTGAAAAATTGCACCAAAGTAAAATAAAAAATCTGTTGGTGTTGTTAATTTACAGGTGTGCAGGGTCCCACAACATATTTTAAGGAATGAGTCAATGAATACCACTTTAAAACATGACTTGTGTGAATTTAAAATCACTCAATGCTTGATCAGCCTACACTTACAGTAAGCATATGGTACGTTGTCTTGCCTGGACTTATATCCTTTCTAGGCCACAGGCCATGCAATTAATTGTCCGGTCAGACCAACAAACCTGTCCTTCTGCAGACAGATATTGATCTATTTTAGTCATTATTTCTTGCTTTTGGGCTTCAGCTACGTATGTGTTATGCGTCTCTCTTTCTCGCTCTCTCACACTTTTTCTGTTGCTTCACCTGTACATTTTATTAGGCGAACAAAAAGGATATTTTAGTTTTATATATAGCTATTGTCTTTATCTGCACAGTGTTGTAAACTGCCTGTAATATGAAAAATAATGTCCAGAGACACAACTCTGTAAG
This sequence comes from Hollardia meadi, assembly GCA_037974645.1. NCBI lineage: Eukaryota > Metazoa > Chordata > Actinopteri > Tetraodontiformes > Triacanthodidae > Hollardia > Hollardia meadi. Next base: position 9,158,984 of record JBBPCS010000573.1, on the reverse strand, counting down.
TGACAGACAAATCAAGCCCAAAGCCAAACCATAGATAATTATCCAGTAGCTTACCTGTTGCAACGCATCAATGGTTAAAGTTTGGAATTATTACTTTTCATGCATACACAGGAATCAGAAAATGTTTGATCATGAAAAGAGGTTTAAAGTTATAGAAAATCTAAATTGATTATCCTGCTTGCTCAGCATTTTATTTGAGGTAAACATCTCAATGCTGTCCTCACATACAGTACATATGTATGTGATTGCGCCACTTAAGGGTTTAACTCGTATCTCGATAAGCATGCACTCTTACCCCCTCCACCTACATAACCTCACTCCTGAAGGCCATTAACCTTATCTTTAGCTGCTTTGGAGATGGGGCGAAAAAGATGTTATGATTTATGGACTTATGGGCTGCTGCGCTCTCATGAATCCTAATTTATAGCAGAGTCCAGGATTGCCTCGATGCTGTTAGTGCAGCGCAGAAGTGCAGAAAAAACTTTCTATCCAGCCATCGCTCACCTGTAGACCTCTGAGCACTGTGTGACCTGCTGTTTACCAGAAGACCTGGGGATTAAAGAGATGAGAGGAAGAGCTGATTTCCACAAGAAGAAGGAAGCGATGGAAGAGTGATCGTTTTACACATCTTCTGGAGGATGGTGCATAGCTAGAGGAAGGGAGAAAGTTCAAAGGGGAAACAGGAAAAGACCAACATAGATAGAGAGATGTGTTGGAGGATGGTAGAAACCTTATCTACCCGAGTCATAGGAAGGGTAAGAACCATTACTCAAGGACTCAGAAATTCAGGAAAGTGAGAATTAGAAATTTCTTGAGAGTGATCTGAATTGGTACACTATGTGGTGTACATAGTTAATGCTGTAGGAGATGAAAAGCTGATGTCGGAATCAGGCACGATGTTGTGGGTGCACCTGTTAGGCCCACCCATTTGTATAATTTGCACATCCAAAATTACTAGGAGATATATTTTCTTAACTTTTATTTTTAATTATTTAAGTTAACCTTTAAATACACAATAAAGACTAGACCAACATTTCCCTTTCTAAAAAAATTTTTTTGGCTACTATTTTACGTTGGCCCAGGAAGCGATGCACGCACGTCAAGGTTGTTCAGCAGCAGATGACATCTCGAGAAGGAAACGGCTGCTTTCTAACAGACTACTCTTTACAACACGACACACCTCCCCGAAATCTTAACCTAAACAAGTAGTTTTAGTGGCACAATGCAGCCATGTAGTAGGCATGTATCATGTAGTAGGCGCGTCTTGTAGCTACTGTGAGTCCACAGATAGACCTACTTGAGATGAGGGCCAAAAGAACTGTAAAAAAAATCTATCCAATATTGAAGGCTACAGTTCAATTAATTCATTGTCATGGCACACCAGGCATAGATTTATGAATACCTTAAAAGATGTAAGAGTCGCCACAATCACTTGAGTTTCCAGCTGTGTACAATGAGTTTATCAGTGGATTAAAATGTAGATGCAACCACTGTCTAATTTCATAGCTGCAAATGGATTTCCTACTGAAGGTAGAAAAATTTAGAAAACAATATAGGCAAGATAGGGTTGTATAGCTGATAATTCCTGCCTGAACTGATTGTTTCTATATTACCTTGAAAGAATAGAAAGACAACAAAAGACTGTTTTTGTTGAGACAAGCATGTGAATTGACTCTCTCATTCAAAGTCAATCTACCTTACCCAGCAGTTGATTTCTCTTTCTCCCGCAATCAATTTAAAGAAATAATTATCCAGTCAGATCATCCGAACAAAATAGAATTAAAATGTCCGTGTTCTAAATGAATGGATGTTTACATTTTTTGAACAATATATCCGCATGTTCTGCTTTTAATAAATACAAACTGTAGTGCTTAAATAATAAGATATCTCAGCATGAAAAACGTGTCATAATCAACCAGACCTTTGCCTTCCACAGAATATCAGTTTGTTTGTTTTTCTCTGCGAGATTAGCTGGAAACCAACAAGGGAAGGCAAACAGTATTAACTCTTGTCGTTAAAAGGCCCACCTAAAATTACATTTCTGGTGCTGCGCCTGGTTGCAATGACCTGCAGCATCTCAAGCACATCTGTTGTTCTTCACAAGTCATGATTGATCCTGATGTAGCCATATCCACCAAGATGACTGGAATAAAATGAAGACAAGTGGCAAAGGCAGATGGAGATGGAGAGAAAAGGTGTGGCTAAAAAGAAAGCAACGAGATGCATTATGACGCTTTAAGGATGATGGACTCAGACCAGGAGAATGAAGGCTGAGTGATAAACAGTGACTTTTTGTAGCAGCAAATGTCCTGCAGGCCCGTGTGTTGCAGCAGTGGAGCACAGGTCATTTAGCACTGCCTCCCAGAAATAGGGACACAGCTAAAGACCTAAATCACCAGGGAACACTGTAATCCTAGACCCATCTTTTCTATTTTTTTGATGAAAAATATGTGTGTGAATGTCGAGTAAAAAGAGATCCAAGCACACATGCTTTGTCTGTCAATGACAGCACTTTTCCCTCAGGTGTTTGTGTGAGCAGATTTGATCTTCGGGACAGAGCAGTGTGGATGTTCTTTATTATCACTCAGAACGGGGAAAAAGGTAGATGGTTTCCGGGAGGGATAGACTGGCATGACATTGCGATGGCAATATTAAACGGTTGTAAAACTCGACTGGAGTGAACCTCAACTGAATGTGTGAAGATTGCAGTGTGTAGTCACACTGGGTAAAGAAACAAGACAATAAACTAAATATTACAGATTTTTGTGGCCCCTGCACTCTTACATTTAGCATTAAAACTACATATATTCTTCTATTACAATCAGCATTCTGCAACACAAGCCCAGTGAAATTGAGCTAATGTGCAAAATTAGTTCCAGGTCATGGTTTAAAGTGATGTCATCTCACTCCCCCTCTCCATCTGTACTTTCAAAGTCTTAATGTTTCTACAGCATGTGTGGGAGCCAATAGTGACATGTGTGCTTCGGAGGGGAATGATTGCAGTGACAGCCTGTCCAGACCACACTCATATGCTTTGGTCTCACTGTGCTAGTGTCAGATGTAACTTGGGTTAAAAAAAAAGTTTCTTTAATTTTTTTTGTACAGTTTAAAAAAACACATTTTAATTTGTTGTAATGTACTATGTTACTGAAACAGACATGTCACCCACGCATTGTGCTGGGAAATTAAGTTGGAGGGAATGTTTATTTTCTGATGGTTGTGCGGTATAGCTTGGTACCTGGTCTGTCATTGACAAAAATTTGAATTTTTAGTCAACATATCAATCATGCATTTTTAACTTCACTATTTATCCCACATTGTTGTCTTCAGCAAACATGCAAGGTGACATTTAAATGATATTTGTTCTATGGCTGGGTGCTGCATGTCTGATACCCACACGCTAAAGAGATGTCAGCTGGGATTTTCTTATAGAACAAGCTCTTCATTCAAGCTTTCAGGAAAAACAGAGGCAATGTACAGAAAATGACAGACAGACCAAACTGGAGTGCTGGTGGACTCATTTGCTAGTTAATTGGTTCATTTCTGCACAGCCAGTAATATTTCCATTTAGCCCCCTTCCATCAATGGTCACTCATTTGACAAAGTAGCAAGAGCCACTAATTACTATGGCTCCCCTATTAATGATGGTATTTGCATAAAGTGTCCTGGTAATTACTAAGGTTTAATCCTAAGTGGAACCCCTGATTAAATTTAATCAATGTATCTTTTTGTAATTGAAATGACACTCAGAGAAATTACTCCTTTCTGTCCCTGCACAAGAGTTGGGACAGCATAACTCTTAAGTGAGTCACTCTCATCATGCAACTCATTATTAGTACTAGTCGTAAAATAAAATAAATAATAATACTAATAATGAAATAATACATTTCCAGCAGACTGGCTTTCAGATACCCTTAAAGGCTTGTTGATATCTGATACACTGACTCTCTCACTGTCTTGTTATGTTTTTCTTTTCTTTTTTTTCAGGCTGAGCAGGATAACGGACATCCACTTCCAGCCTACGCTGATCTCATTATCGAGATCCTGGATGAGAACAACCAGGCACCATATTTCCAGTTTGCCACCTATCAGGGATACGTGAGTGAGTCCTCGCCAGTGGGTACGACTATCTCAGTCAGTGCCAACCTCACTGCCCCCCTGGGAATCATCGCACTGGACAATGACATTGAGGAGGTAGAAAGAAAGCACCTTCATCAGCCTATGCTCACTGTTGCCTGCACATGTCCACCCATGCATGTGTGCACACAAACACAAAGCGCATATAGGGCATTGAGTAAATATTGATTAAAGTTCCACATTCAGTCGTGTTTGTGTTGTGTACTCGTGAAAAATAACACCATCATGAGTCAATTTCCTGCTGTATTTGTTTCTCTGTTGTAGTTGGCTCCTGGTGATACACCTGTAGGTAAAGGGGCTGCTTTTGGATGCAATGACACACACACACACACACACCCTCACACACATACAGTGTGTAATTTAGGGATGTCCCAATCAAGATTTTGCTCCTAATTGCTAACGTCAGTCCTTTAAATATTGAGTATCTTCTGATACCGAGATTAATCCAATTTATGGTTCCCTGTATAATACAGCTGTACTGACTACACTTAATAGTTTATGGCAGGGCTACATTGAAATCATAAAGCCAATTAAATTAAGGGATTTGAATGTTTTAATAGTTTTGCATTAAACCTGCATCACATTTTTGGTTGGTTTCTTACAATATTTTGTATAGAATCATAGGTTTTGTACCATGTCTTTTCAAAAAGGAGTCAGTGTGAAGCTGATGAGACAGGAAAGATGATATGTAGCTTTGCTTACTGTGGCACGTCAGTCTGGATGTCATCAATCGAATCTGCTGTTTGCCCTTTATGCTACACATTAGAAAGTGTTCCTGATGTTTTGTACATAATGGGTCAGTTCCAGTACAATGGTTCAGTTTTGACACCTGCCCAACCATGAGGGCAATAAGATACAATAAACAAAGGATCAAAATTGGATAGGCTTTATGTAGCCAATATTGATCCATTAGAAAAGCCTTGATCAGCTTGATCCCTACTCTGTAGAATGACACGGGACATCCCTAGGCTATCGTTAATTTATGCATCACTTTGTGAGAAGCGGACACAAAGTGAGAGCGCTCGGCACTACTGGAGACATTCAACTATAAACTTTGTAAATTTAGAGAAAAAATAAAATAATGAGCTTTCCCATGTGTTCACAACAACAGAAAATTATATGTTTTCTGCTATCTTAAAATTTAATAAGCGCTGAATTAAATACTCAACAGGCACTCCAGTAATGACGGGTGTGCACTTACTTTGTTATCCTAATGGGAGTGTGTGTTTGGAGTCTTTATATGCAGATGGATGTTTTTGCTGTGGTTTCTGAAGTTGCTTATTTCAAAATGTTTGCAATTATTCTATTTCAAGACCAGTTTCACTCTTTCAAAACGAATATATGTATGTATTTCATGAATTTATTTTTGTGTGTGTAGTTAGATGAAGGGCATGTTTTAATTGAGTGGGTGCATGTTTGTGTGTCTTTGCCCACCAAAGTGAAGAACGCTTTCTATACCCTTACTGCAAGGTAGGGCTGAAATGATTCCTCGAGTAACTCAATTACAAAAAAATCGTCTTGTTTAACCCCTATAACTATTTAGAGTGCACTGTGTTTCACGCGGATGATTATTACTGACACACAACACTGGATGCAGAAAGAGAGCAAAAATAGCCAGCAAGAAGAGGAGAGACAGGCCAGAGAAAATGACGGAAAGTGTCCAAAGTTTGGGATCGTTTCAAGGTGAAATGAAATGAAAACTCTGCAGTGAGTCTACTGTAAAACACTCTTACTACTACTGTAAAGCAATTCAGCAGAAATCATCCAGTCTACACATCCAGCTCACACGGAGTGGACCCGACACAGGGTAACGTTAACGTTTCTTATCATAGCGGTAAACCAATATGATTGCTGGTTCAGATGAAGGCTGGCACGTTAATTAAGGCTACATATAATGGCTAATTAAGAACATAAATCATTACTGTGGCTAAATATGATGTTCTGAGGTTAGCCAAGTTTTGCTCAAGAAAATAACCACAGAAAATAAATTGCTGCCGTCAATTTGTGAAAGCCTGAGCTTCATTCATGTTATTATGACAATCATGGCGTACACATACCCACTCCCCTCACAGTGAAGCATAAAATACACCAGAAACCAAAATATCAGGTGGTGTTAGGTAGAAATTGAAGCCCAAAATGCATCAATCCAATACAGCAAATAACTTCTATAAATAATTTCTATTTCTTAACTTTCCACTGAGCATCCATCCCAACTATAAGGGCAACTTACAAATCCACATGGAGTCAGAACAATATCGTTTGCTGGCTTATCTTGTCTCTCCAAGAAGACATTAATAATCCTTTTTTACACAGCAAAAATGTTTCATAAAGTAGAATCCTCCTGTCAAACAAAAATGCAATCTAATGGATTATCCACAGAAATGTATTCCACAAATGGTAATCCAAATAGTACAAATTAATGGTCAAAAGAGCTGCATCGAGCCAAACCTCCTTCAACAAATGTCCAGCAACAAATGTACAACTAGTAAATAACTATCATGTATCAACAACAAAATATGTCATGATGACTTTGGCTCTACATTCTGAACTTTCTGTTAGTTCATAACTGGCTTATGTACATTTATTTACTATGTTGAAGGGTTGCTCTTTACCTGCTGACCATATTCCCTGCAATCAATGAACAATTAGTTGTTAGTTTTAAGAGATCTGCCTTATGGTATTTGCTCGTTTTCTTTATTTACTATTACTTTTTAATAACGCAAAAGTACTTCTTATCCGATTACTCGATTAATTGTCAGAATAATCAGTAGAATACTCGATTACTAAAATAATCGATAGCTGCAGCCCCACTGCACTGAAAGATTTGTATTTACATGGGAGAAAACAAAGCGGCACACTCACAGCCACAACAAATGACTACTGCCTTTAGTTCATCTTTCAAAATATCCCTTTACTCAGTCTTTGGAGAAGATTAACAAATCAAAGTCAAGAGGAACCAGAGATAACAAAATCAATAAGGCACCCAGTCCTAATGTTTACCAAACTCTCTTAAGAGGACTCATTAATGGACGCGAATCGAAGGCAACTCGCAGCAATGGACCATAATGGACTCAAGGTTTATTTGTTGACACAGTCTACCCACAGCAGTGATGATACGTTTCTGGTAAATGACTCAAAAAATGTTTTCAAGTTTAGCATATAAATACTTTAAACAAAAGTTTAAAAACCCACATTTTTTAATGACTGATGAATGTGGTCTATGATTTTCCCTGAAAAGGAACAGGGGCGATGATGGGTTTAGGTTGTTTTACCAGAAATCATTCCCTCTCTTCCTTTCTTTATTGCTACAATCATGTCAAAAAAAAATCAGTTTTTCGTTCCATCCGCAGCTCCTTCTCCATTCTTTTCTAAAGACTGATGAGAGACCTGCTAGCCAATTACTTTGTCAACTCTTCGGCAGTTCAAAATGTTCTGTCTGATAGGTTTTCTCAGCCCCACAGCTGCGGCCTTGGAAAAACTGATGAAACACTCATTTCACCATGGTAACATATTTCTTTTTTAAAATCTTTCTGTTGGAAGACGAAAGACCCCATGGTGAAGATTACCCTTGATGACTACACCACGATCTTTGACCTGACCCCGACTGGGATAATCCGCTACCTGAGACTCCTCAAACCTGTGGATCGAGAGAAGCAGACGACCTATACTTTCACGGTAGGCCTCGGACTGGTTATAGCCATCTGCAAGACAGCACCAAAGCCCTATGACCTACACCTCCTATTCTGTGTATATTAATAGAAGTCATAGGTTAGCTCTATACCAAGAGGCACTTGCAGATACAAAGCTGACCTGACACTTTTAGAGCAATATGACCTTTATCAGTGGTCAGATCCCAGTGAAATACAACATTTCTGTTCACTTGAATTTACACATTTAGATTCAAATGTGAAACAAAGGCACATCAGATGTATTTTATTGTATGTTCATTGTATGTTAATACTATAGAGGTACCCTATATACTGTACAGTAATGCAATTTAAGCACTTATGTCTATGGAGAAAACAAGCAAATGAAGAACACATCTTCAGTTTGACAACACATAGGCAGCATTTAGAAACTGCAAATAAATCAGAAGCAAATTAAGAATTTGACAGTATGGCATAAAGAAACATTCTGCAATTACAGAAAACAGACAAAAAAATGTTCAATACAAAATTGTTTGTGATATTTTAAAATTAATTATATTACCAAATGACAACCTACTGTATTTTTGATGAATTGTAAAGGAACAGTTTTGGGATAACGTCTACTTGCTTTGTTACCGAGACACAAAAAGATCAATACTACATCTGTCAGTGAAAATCAAACAAACAAAATCTGCCTACATGCATCTTTAAAGCTCACTAATAAGTACTGTATGTTATATCTTGTTTCTTTAATTGCACAAAAACAGACACAAAAGTAACTGATTTTCTCATGCAACTCGCAGCAAGAAAGCAAATATACATTTTCCCCAAATGCAAAACAATTCCTTTTAAAGAAATGTAAAAAGAGTATATTCTGTGGGAACTCTCTAATATCATAACATATGAGATGGTTCAGTGAACTCCTTCATGTTCCTTTAGGGTTTTAAGTGGGTGTTTTTAGCTGGTTTATTTTAGTGCCTGTCCTAAGTAACTTGTCTCTGCTGCTCCGAGGTATTGCAACATTTTGGGAAAATCCACCCAGGGAGATTCTGCAGGATTTTCTGAACAGGAATGATTCGGTTCACTGTTGATTCTTCGGTGTAATGCTGGGTTTGGTTGGGTAGAATCAGCACTTTATGAATGCATGATATGTTTATTGTGTGTGTGTGTGTGTGTGTGATGGGAAGATTAACCGATTCGTATCGATACACGAACACGCGCGGGCAAGATGCGAGTGCATCGGTAGAGCAGCTGT
>JBBPCS010000573.1:9134653-9149845 GCA_037974645.1 Hollardia meadi | reverse complement strand
CTATCTATCTATCTATCTATCTATCTATCTATCTATCTATCTATCTATCTATCTATCTATCTATCTATCTATCTGCATCAGTTATAATACAGAGTTAAGCTATTACTAACAGATGTGCAAACATCTTGATGGCAATGTTAGGTTCCCATATGTGGGAAGCTTCAGTAGCATGATATCAATGAATCCCAACACCTAAAGCGGTATTCATGTAGAGAAATGATGGGGTGAGGTAATGATGTTTCAGTCTTGTTGTTGTGCGGTTTCAAGGACCTGCATTGCTTATGTGAGGTTTAATATCTGTAAGGTTATTGTTTGGTTCAAGAAATTGGAAATGCTTACAGTAAACATCACCTTTCCAAAGGAGCAGGCAGCAAAATTACATTGAGTCCCATAATATTCATGCTTCATTATCTTGAGATTTATTGAGAGAATAAAACTATTCGTAAATATATTTTGCTTGTAACCACCCAAAGCAAATAGTCCTCATTGCTGTCATCACATTTGGCAGTGAAATTAAGCTCATATATATATAATTTCACAGCAGCAGCAGTATTGTAATTTTTTCACAATTTAATTAAATGTTAGTTTTAATCAGCCAACCATAGCACTTTGTATGATCAGATTTTCAGTTAATTCAGTTAGTAATCTGAGAATAGTGATGGATTATTTTCATTTGTAAAGGTGTGATTACAGTATATGTTTGTATATGGTCACATTTAGTTCAGATGCACAGTTCTGGGGAGCACAGTGTGCTGACAAAGCCTGGGCCATGGTAAATTATTGCAGTGGAAAAATGTTCCTAAATCCACAATAACTTGCTGAAAGTGTAAACTGAAATCAAACAAAGCCGCAGCTGCAGAATCTGCATTGCTACAATATTATTCTTTCAGTATGCAGGCAGCAAAAGTAGCAGTAGAACTACAATGAAGTCAGTCATGGGTACAAATATCACCAATATATAACTGATACACCGTCATGCATTTATGGAATCTCTTTTTATTTTTAGGACATGAATGACTTCTCCCCTGTGTTTAGCCAAGACCTGTATAAGGGCATGGTGGCACCAAATGCAGAGAAAGGAACAGTCATCACAACTGTTTTAGCTGAGGACCAAGACCCTCCGGTGAGTATTGAAAAGATACATCTGTCACATTACAAATGTATATATAAAATGTGTAGAATATTGACGGTTACATTTCAGAGCACATGAAGCATGTTGACTTCATTTATCTTTAATAAAAGAAACAAAGATAAAAGTCTTCCTTCATTCTTTTTACCGCCTCACGAAATGTTGTTCCCAGGACAATGGGCAATTTCAGCTGGGGCATTTGACATGATGCATTTTGAAGATGTTTTCAAGACTCAGATGCTCTCATTAGAGCTCCAGTGCTTTGTGTATTTATTGTAAGGGAGTCTTGTTTAGCATCTTCACTTGTATGAGTCATCCACTAGTTGCCTCAGACTTATTTGCCACTCTCTATCTGAGACTGGAGCTACGAATATTTGTCTTCTTTTTTTATTTTTATTTTTATTTTTGTGGGGGTGGGGGTGGGGGGTAGATTTGGCAAACCAACAAACAAAACAATAAAATACAGAAGAGAAATTGTGACACCTCTTAAGACTACAAATTAGAGGAACACAAGAGCAATGGAAAACATTTTTTTTGTGGGGTGGGGATGCATCACATTACTTTTTTTATTAGTCAGTTGCATAACATGTATATTTAGGATAGTTCTGAGCATGCTTTGTTCCACGTCATTCAGCTGAACTGAGCTTGTTTTATTGACAGTGCCACCAATCCACCTCTATATTTTATTGAACAGGGTGAGTCAGCAGTCTTCCACATATCCTCTCTTTCTTTTTAGGTATATTTTTCTTCTACATGGACTCCACCAAACCAGCCATTTCATTTATAAAGAACATTGGGTCTTTTTTGTTTAATTTCAAATTTTGCTGTAAAAAATGGAATAAGAATCCCCAACTGACTTCTCTGCCACCATACTTAAGTAGCTTCCAGCCCTGAATGTTTTTTTTGTTTTGTTTTTTTTATTAAGAAAACTCAATGCTTCTTAATAGTGTCCCTCCTGCTGGTGGGGTCTCAGCAGGGCTGGCGCTGTGAACCATAGTGTACTCTCTGCAGCACATAAACTCTGAGGGTTATGGATGCCTGTCTGAGTGATCTGTGGGTGGTAAAACCTCTCTCAAGCACCACAATGACTGCTGTACATCTCACTTCCCCTCTCAGAGGGAGACTCTCCCTCCTCCTGCGTTCCCCGCTGCCCCCTCTCCATCTTGCTGTCCATACAGCTGTAAAACCTTCTTTTCAACCTAGACTTGTGCCTCTTTCCCCACATACAGGATTTTACCCCGACCCATTCTTATAGGTAAATCTTGTACAGTAGAAGACATCCAGCAGTGCTGAAATAGGAAGGAAATCATCATGATGTTACCATGAGCACAATGACAGCGAGTGAGACGTGGGAGTGACTCTGCAAAGCCTTTGACAGACAGAGGGATTATAATTTCTACCCGCAGCCGACTAACCCAGTCTCTTATTGACCCGGATTTGGGAGCTCAAAGCATTTTATTGACAGGATGCCTGTCAAAGACACCTCTGATTGAACAGAGCTTAGTCTAGTGCTTGCTAAAAACTCACACAAATGTGTGCACACACATTTTTCTGTCTATTACACAGGCTCATAAAAACCCACACACACAAAAAAAAGAAAGAGAGGAAGACACTTTTTCTGACTCGTAGTCTTGATGCAACAAACATGAGCCATGCATATTTTGTCTGAAGAGCATAATGGGGTAGACCATATCATTTTTGTTGGTATATTTTAGAAAGAAGTCCTAATATCTATCCACCTAGGGAGAAGTGATACTAATGTTTTTTAAAAAGTAATATTTTTGGCTGTGCCACTCAACCCCATACCGTCAATGTTAATATCACCCTGAATAAGGGAGGATATCACCATGGGGACGAATGTTCCAGTCAGAAGCTTTTTTCTTCAGCACAGCAAGATTTATTCTATTTGTGAATTAAAAAATAAAGTTTCTTTTTCTTTTATGGTGTTGTTCATCACAGCAGAGAAAGTTTAAGTTCAAATCAAATATTGATCATTTTACAATTCTCAAATCGAGTTGTATTAATGTGTCAGCGCCATTTTTTCACTCACAGCTCAAGCCTTGCTATTATATTGTTTGTTTCTGAAGCATCATTCAGTGCTTCCAAGTTCTTATGAGCTTTTTCTCTACTTTAAAAACTGACTATTTGAAGAGAATTGGATTCTTAGAAAAGAAAAACAAAAAGTATATTTAAAAATAATCTTTTTTATTATTGTTATTCTCTAGGATGCCATAAAGAAGAATTATTTTGATGCCAAAGCACTAAATATGTTGTCTTTGAGGTGAAGCCCAGACAAGAAAAGACATTGTAGAACTGAAAATGTATGTAGACAGAGACAGACTGAGGTTTATGGATCACTGGGAGTTGTAAGAAAATGTACATTGCCCATCAGGAAACACTAATGAAACACTTTGAAATTCAAAAAAGCTCATGTGTGTTATATTAATTATATTAAATATTAATAATGAATGATTATTTCACTGTCTTTATTGGTTTGCTTTTGTATGGTTCCAATATATAAGTTAGCTGAGCCTTCAGCAGAACACTTTTAACCATCTCCCAACGCCATCACTGTGGAGGCACCAAAGTCACTGTAGACTCTTCTCTGGGAGTTGTTCTTTTTTCTTAATGACCCTGTCCTGACATATTTTTCACTACATGTTAGAAAACAAGTTAAAAAGCTTTTTAGAGATGAGGCCCTTTTTCTGAGAATCCCCTTGGTGAATTCACTCAGATGGTTTTGTAACCTGTTAGAGGCACATTTGTGTGGGTAAGCCTCCAGAAGGATCAACTGCTACTATAGGATTTACCACTCTCTAGCCCCCGGGGTTTTACCCTGTCCCTGGGGAGCATATTCAGTTCAGGCAAGGGAGCACAGCTTCAAAAAGCTTATTAGAAATCAGACCGAATTTGAGGTCCAAAGGGATGAAACTGGAATAAGATAAACTATAGAGATGATTAGTAATCAGAAACCTTGATTAATCTTAATCAAAGGGTCATATTAAAGTCCAGGCTCTTGCTAATGTATGTAAGTGTGTTACTCTGAAGACTAGAGGGGTGAATTTAATGAAGAAGTTTGTTTTTTTTCAATTTCTAATTAAAGGAAAGAGACTTGAATCAATGAATAACAGCGAGTTTATATTATGCTGTTTGGGAGAAGAGTAACCTTTTCTTTCTTTAACCACTTGATGAAACAATAATAGAGTTGTCTTCCTAAGCAAACAACGTTGCTATACCCTTATGGCTAGAATGCATTTTAAATTGCCTCATTACTTTGACAACCCTCTCTCTATTGTCAAGGCTTCATTTGAAAATTTTAAAAGATGGTGTCCGGATAAATTGTTTGATGTTGTTCTTGTTCTTTTTCCTTCCTCCAGGGTACTCCGGCCAGTTTTGTCCGCTATAGAGTGGATGTGGACAGGTCACCCTACAGTGGGAGCATATTTGATGTGGAGGAGGAAACTGGAAGAGTCATCACTAAGGTCAACCTCAATGAAGAACCCAGCCTCACGTTTAAGGTGAGTGATTATGGTAACTGTAGCTGATTAGCTGCTGAATGAGCCAGTGATTGTGAGGACGAAAAAGCTGATGCCAATCATCTAATGCAAGAATGACTTCAGTGCTCTGCTCTACTAATGGAGTAAGACTTAATTTTGCTAGATTTTGATTTGATTTTGATTTATTTATTTTTCAGTGTCATACACCAAAAGGTGCCCAGGTCGCATGGGCTTACAAGACTCCACACAAAAGAAAACAAAAAACAACATTAAAAGACATTAAACAATAATAAAATGTGCCTTAATATGCAGTGATATTCAGTATATAGAGTGAAAGAACATAGCACGCATCCATGCACTGTTAAACAATGGCAAACCAAATATGAGCACAATCCTGTTCCTTCTTCACTTCAAACATTTTGTGAACAAGTACTGAAGTCTACATTCACCGTCATGGAAAACAAACCAGGGCATTCTGCAGATAATTTAAGTAAAAGCCTATATCTAAGATTATGATATACTGGACAGTAGAACAAGAAATGCATTTCATTTTTGACCTCTCCCAGATCCCACGTGACACTTTCTATTCTTCTCTGGAATTGAATGAAAATGTCCAGTTTCCACCGCTAAAGGCAGGATACCACATCTCAACTGGGCACAGACAGACCTCTGTGCTCTGATCAGGTTAAGGGTGACATAGAGCTCTGGATGGTAAAGACACTTATTCAAGCTATATGTTCTCAGTTTTGGTTTGTACAATATTTCTTCTGACCATTTCCGTTTATAATTTTCAAACGGTATTGTTTTAATTTGACTAACATTACAAGATCATTTATTTCTAAATATATATTGGAGACCTGCTCTGCAAGCGCCCTTGTCCAAGAGTATTTATTGGCAAAATCCCAGTGGAAAAATTGTTTAGTACGTCTGTTATCAGATATATTAATTAATCTATTGCACAGCTGCAACATCTCACCCTTATGCTGCACTTCACATGGCTCAAATTCCATAATGCCACATACTGCAAGTTATGGGGCCATTTCATATACACCCAAAAAAGCAGATGGACATCTAGAGTAACTAAATATTTATAATGCTTAGTATATGACAGAGCTATTGAGCATGAGTTTATCTTTGTTTTGTTTAGAAAAAGGAAAAGTTAAACTTTTTAAATAAAATTGTCGAGTCAGAGTGTGTACTTAATAGTCTTCAACATTTGAGTTAATAAAGACGATGGTGATCTCGATGGTGCTAGTGACAAGTATAATTGATAACCATCATTAAGCTATTCTACACTACAGAGACACCATCTTCTTGCCCCGCATGTTTTAGATGTAAGCTTCAGTCAAGATTATCAGGACATATTTGTGCATATTGACTGTATAAAATTGAATAACATCTTTAGGGCATTAATGCTTTGTTTCCTGAATTGTCTCAGTGGTCATGTCATTGCTTCTCCATTGTCTGTGGACAGTGATATTGAGTTTTCTCATGGATTTATTTTTCTTTTTTTTTTTACCAACTTAAGGTGACCTTATGTAGGCACATCTATAGTTGTGATTGGTGGACCAGGTGATGTGGGATATTGGGTCCTGACAGGGCTTTGTCACTAATGCTCCTCTGTTGTCTGTACACCTCTATGCTTCTTTTTTTCTGTTTTCCTTCCTCTATTTCTTTAAACATCCGCCTGTGTTTATTCTCTTTCCACCTCTGCCACCCCACGCCACCCCCGCTTCCCCCAGGCCCCATTCTCCACAGTCTATGAATGTAGATCAATACATTCGTACATGCTCTCTGGGAGCTTTGCAGACTGCTTGCAAAATCCTATTTTGCCAGTCTGTCTCTATTAAGATGTCGAACATGTCTACAAAAACCTCAAAAAGGGAATTATTTGTGTAGTGTTTGGTAAAAAAACCAAAATGTTATACTTTTGTGCTTGCATTTGTGTGTTGCTTATGAGTGTATCCTCTTGTCTACTGCAGTTGTTTGTGATAGCCTTTGACGATGGAGAGCCGGTGAAGTCTAACAGTACTTTGGTGGAGATCACTGTCCTTCAGCCTTCACGCATCCCAATCTTCACCCAGGAAGAGTACAGGTACATCTTCTTCATACAACTAAGCGTGGCAGCCTTTTCCATTGTGTCTCCCAGACAATACAACTTTAGACTTCATCTAAGGAAGAGCATGAGCTCGAAACATCACTTTGGTTGGTGCTAAATAAATTGCACTTCGAGGGAGCTTCAGTGTGCGGACCTTCTTCATGTTTTTCACGCGTTTTGCTCATATTGGTCCAGCACCTGCCTTAATATGGACCTTAGATGTGCACGACCTGTTTTCAATTTATCTCCCAGACAATGACACAGAGTGAAAAGAACTGCAGGAAGTGAAACAGGGTTTCTTACAATCACCTTGACACTCACATTTACGTCTGTGGTCACATCTTCCATTCAAGTTTTGTAATACTTTGATTTAAACTTACCTCTTGGTGAATCATTGTATCTTGAACTACTGCAAACAACTGACGTCACTATTCCTCATGCATGTATTGCCTTCTAAAATGATAACTATCTGTGCATCATTGTGCTCTCAACACAGTCAAGAAGCCCCAGCTTTGATTCTGTGTCTCCTCCTTTGTCATGCTCTCTTTTCCGTGCATGACTGATGAATGAGCTTTGAGCGTAAATCTGCATTCGAGCTTTGGGGTGGATGCTGCAGATCATCACTGCTATAAACCATATGTGTTCTTCTCTGAGGGCAAAGCAGGGCTTTCCTCCGAGTTTATTAAGAGCCTCTTTTGACAAGATTAAGTGTTTAGACTGTTAAACTGGCACAGAGAGATGCAGGATGAGGGAAGATAATCTATAGTGCTCTGTCAGCTACACATGCAATATATGACTGTACTGGGCCGGGGGCTGATTGGAGTTTGTCTGAACTGATGTTACTGTGACTCAGGAGGAGGCCAAGAAGTCATTTATAATTAAAAATAAACATGGATTATTAACACTCCAGCTGAGGCTCCTTTGAAAAATCTTCCATGATCAGTGAATAGTACCATTAACCTTCTATTAACTATTCTATACACTAGCCTTCTATTACTGTATGTTCTGCTGCAGAGGACTGGATAGCTTTCTACAGTGTTCAGGAGATTGTCTGACCGTGAATTAGGACATAGGAATTCTATGTAGGATTTTCCTGAAAACAATGTATAGACTCATACAAAAATAATCCCTCTCAATTATCAACTAGAAATGTGTGATGGTGTCTGTGTCTTCAGAGACTCTGCCCTCTGTGTTTTTTTATCTTCTTAGTATTTTGTTGTGTTCAGGACATTTCTGGGCGTCGTTTTGAGTTGTTGGCTCGCCAACTGTCGGAATTTGACCTTGGAATGAGACTCAACAATCAACTATCTGTTCTCCAGAATCGCTTACTGCACATGGCGTGTTTACAAACAGCAACAGACAAATCCTGCATTGTATGGCTTTAAGGTCTGATGGCCAAGTTTACTGGCACAATGCAGTCTCTGTGAGCTTCATGTAAAGCTTGTTTTAAGTGGAGTGATTTACTAGCTTGTATGTCAGTCAAAGTAGAGTGTCTTGGCAGGCTATCTTCTGTAAACAAATTTGATATGCCTTTATGCATGAGACAGGGAGTACAAGTCCTGCCCAACCTGTCAACATCATTTGAGATATGTGTGTGTCTTTGTGCACGGGTATGTCTGTTTGCCCATCTTTTGTGAATGTGTGCCTATTTAAGTGTAAGTCTGTACGTGTGGGTATTTCCTCATACCCACATTAGGAATGTTAATGATTAATCATTAATCGATTGGCATTAAGTATTTAACCGATTAACCAACAATGTGTTTTATGCACCATTTCTCCGGAGCTCCCTTATATTCACTTTTATACCACAAGGGGGCATACATCACCTTTGCAGTTCAGAAAAAACTACTGCCGCAACAGAAGAAGAAGCAGTCTGTAGGAAATGGTGAGGCAAGAAGAAGAGGGCAAAACATTGTCCAATGTGGGAGCATTACGCTATAAAAGAGGACAATGCTCAATGTTAATACTGCGACAGTGGCTTAAAATACAGCTCCAGTCACACGTCAGTGTTGTATCACCTGAAAAGTCAGTACCGAACAGTTGCAGTGCAAGTTGAAAATGGACTGTCCTCTCTACAAACTGTCACGTCTGTGTTAGCTCGGAGAGGCTGTAATGATGTGCGAGCTTGTGTGAGCAGAGCAAGCCCCCAGGAAGAGCGCCAGGCTGTGAAGCCAATTTGACGTAGTGGCCAAACTGTGGAAGTACAACGTTGCTTGATGCACAGGGGCCCAAAAATACTTTTTTCCATAAACTTACATTGTGAAAGGAGCAGCTGTAAAATGGTGGGTACATTTTTTTGAGCGTCACAACCCCCGCAAAATGACTCGTTTTGATATCAGAATTTGAGCTTGAAGAGCCACACAATTAAATTATTTAATTCCCAGTTAATTAGCGGAGCACTAAACCAGAAGTTAGCTGCTCGACCGGCGGAAGTCACTAGTGCACCTGCTCTATGGGCCCCACAATGCAGAAGATCCGGGTAATTTTTTTACCCCGGAAGTCGTTTTTTTTTTTGGGCTTCATGCGCCACTGAGCAACTTTCTTAGGAATGAACAGAGCCCTGTCTCTGACGCTGTATCTAGATTTCTCTTACTATATCTATGGAGCAGAGGCAATAACTCAGAGGATTTGCATCCCTGACCCACATCCTTTATAACCCAGCACTTTCTGTGTGTACTCACATTCTCCTGTTGCTCAGCTTTATTCAATGATTGATACACAGGCACAGCAGCGTTGCTGTTGAAAGGCCACTTTGAGTGAGTGCTCTTTCTGACGCACACACATGGAAGGTCTGTGCCTGTGGCCCAGACCTCTACAGGGTGTCACAGTGCTAAGCATACCCGGTGACAGGTCTGCTGTAAATTGTGAGCCATGAAAGCATTAGCCAGGTGCTCGAGACACTCCTGGCTCTCCAGCAGAGAGCGTCCAATCTGCTCGCTCTGCGATGAACTGTCCCCCTTATTCCTCATCTGTCTGTCTCGCCCAGAGGAACCTTCTGAGCAGAAATCACTCTCAAAATGTTAGCAGAAGATCTCGCCTGTCTCTGTGACGGCAGTTAGTTATAGCAGCAATCAGGTAAGCTATGCCTACAGCTCCAGAGCACACAATTAAAACAACTCCACAGGGCTTTGGCTGACTTAATGATTTCTGCTCCTGCTTTATGGTTGGTCCCCTCCATCTGTCAGAGGGAAATGAGGGGCTCCCAGTCATTGTTGGATAGAATAAATGGCTTATACCGAAATTGCTACTGTAGCAGCATGTTGCAACTTTCTTTTCAGAAGGTTTGAGCAATACACCTTTCTGTAGAAATACAAATGTTCTGTTTAGAATTTCACAATTGTTTGCATTAACCACTCTGAAATTATTTTTAAACCCGCATCAAGTAATATTGTTGGTATTAATACCAAAGCAATTGACTCTGCGGTTTTGTGAAAAGGTTTCTTGTAGTGCCGAGCCTAATCTTCAAGTCTGCAGCTTTACACAGCTTTCAGCCTCTTAGCTCACTGTTTCAGTTCTTTGGATTACAAGTACACTACATTAGCCTAACCACCTGAAACCTCCCATATAATACTGCAGGCAGCCACGTTGAGTGTATGTTACAGTACTTGACCAGCATGAAGTGAATGCTACATTGTGAGTCAAGTAAAGACAGAAAAATGAAGAGTGAATGTTGCACTTAACATTTAACACGTGAGCAGAAATGAGCTAAATAGAAAGGTCATAGATCTGCCGAATGTGTGCAAACATATTATCTACAACAACTTGATAAGCTGTTTTCTCTTCATATAGATTCATATAAAAAGATATTAAATAGAAATACTTATTGCACTCTTTTTGTCTGCATCTAGACAGAATCACCACACACTCTGACTATAACTAGCATTTCTAAGTATATCTAGTATTTTTCTACCACCATTTTTACAGCAATACAGTAACATCACTCACCCAAATTGCAGCCCCCCAAATTTCTACAGAGTTGTAATAACCCTGAACTAAGATCTGTTTCAGTCGAATTTGTTGATGTAAGTAATATCCTCGGCCAGGTGATAAGTGATTGACTTTATAATCCCCTTGTGCCTATAGCTTATTGGGAGGGATTATCTGGTAGTTTTCAGGGTCTTGATTGCTTCATCATCTTCTATAACTATGGCAAGCTTTTGCAAAGGATGTACTATGTGTCACCATGATCATATTTCATTGTGTTTTTTTTCTCAATTTTATTTCTTTCACCTGTCAATTAATTAATAAGAGACTGTCAAAAAGCTGAATGCTGGTGGCGAAAAACAAATCTCGAGGTATATGGTTATGACATCTGTAAAGAGAAATGCAAAGCAGTCCTCCTTCCTCTCACATTATTGCCAAAACAATAATAATAATGCATGTGTTTTACCCCCGAGTAATGAGGAAGGATAAGCAGCTATCTAACATGATCCCATTATGTAAATCCCCTCTCTTATACTGAGGCTAGTTCTCTGGCCAAGTGTTGCAAACCTGTGGTCTGAGCACTTTTCTGTGCTGCATATCTCCCCCACAGCACTTCCTCTACTAAATCTACTCTAAATCACATGAGACTTTTGCCTCACCGCCTCTGAGTATGTCATTTTGCCCCCCCTCTCACATTCCCTGTGTTTTTCTTTTCTGCTTTTCAGCTCTCTCTGTCAGTTTATTTCACTTTGTCTTCCCTTTACTTCTCTTCTCAATGTACAGTCAGTAGCCCCTCATTTTCTCCTCAGCAAGGGGATGAATTTCTTTCTGTGCGGGTACGTTCTGGCAATTCTGTGTGCAAATGCTCACACTTTTGTGAATTGGATTTGTGTATTTCTCTGTATAAAGTCCTCACTTGGTGGTCCAAGTTTTGTGCGGACTGTGATTACATGGTCATTAGTTAAGTGTCACTGCACATTAACTTCTTTTGACTGAGCTGGCTCTTTGTTTTCTTTTTCTGTGAGGTCTGGGTCTATATTAACAGATTTACATCTGTGTTTATATAAAGAGCTGCAATGTTTAGTCGAATAATCAATTAGTCGATCAAAAGAAAATAAGTTGCAGACTATTTTAATAATCCATTAATTGTCAAGTCATTTCTTAAGCAAAATTGGCAAACTTTTGCTGGTTCCGGCTCCTTAAATGTAAGGATATGCTGCTTTTCTGTCATTTATGATAGTAAAGAGTCTTTAGGTTTTTGACTGTTGGTTAGATAAAAGAAGCAATTTGAGGCTCTGGGAAATTAGACACAACAATTAATTGGTTAATCGTGGAAATAACCTGCAGAATAATCGAAGGTGAAAATAATTATTAATTGTAGCCCCAATATTGTATACATCATATAGTGCATCATAAGAGGCAGGTGTTTGTACCTTGTTGTAAAAGTTATTCTTGTTTGTAATTAAAGAGGACACCATTTGGGAGTGAAATGTCACTCCATTAATTATTCTCTTTAGAGCAATTCACTGTAGCAGTGATGTCGCGGACAGCAGATGTTGTGCCATACCTATCACATTAACATGCAGCCTGGCAATGCTGAGAAGAGCACTACAGCCCATTATTGAGTGACGCCCTTAGTTACGCTGTTAGCATAGTTAGCAATGTCAACAGTTACTACAATCAACAACATGCTGTCGCTATTTTGTTGCGCCTCACTAATGACACAATTAGTGACATGGTGAGATTATTGTGTAGGTATATTGTTTGCTGCTCCATGTATAGATGCACATTTAAAAATAAAGCATTCAAGGTGGTTTCATCATTCAAGTGAATGCCAGTGGTAATAGCTCCAACTGTAGACAGCACATCTCTTCTCTTTAGTTTCTTAACAACTGCGGATGTTTGACCAAAGTGTTACCACTGATTTAATGTTCTCAGAGGTCTAACTCACAGTACCTGAAATAGAGAGAAATCCATAGCCAGCCACACTAAACACAGCACATTAGCCACTAATTTAAAAAGCAATAAATTATGTATTAAATTAAAGAACAAAAATGTTTTCCACAAAAACATTGCTGCTTGTTTTAGAGGAATTAAAGGGAAGACAACTCAACCTTCTGCCTTCCATCAACTGTTCCAGACATCTGAAGGAAAATAGCCTTTAGAATTTTTAGACAAAACAAATTTCTCCATATCACATTTTCAATTCAAGCTGTATGTATTCTTAAATAATTAGGCAGATGACATAGATTTAATAGCCCACAGCTCTTCTATTGGCAGCCCTTTTGCAATTGTTTCTTTTTTTTTTTGCCAGACGTGTACAAGTGAAAGAGTTGCTCACAGCCAACTCATGTATGCTCATTGCCAGGCATTTAAAGGGTTAGCTGTAAACACTACAGTTGTCTTTCCCACACACTGTCAGCATGCCTCACTGCAAACTTAGGTTTGAAAAACCAGCCTCAACCCTCTATTTCTGTCTATCCATCTATTTCACTCTATTCTGCTATCCTTCCTCTTCTGAATTACAGCTAGAAGGTGTGGAGTGCTTTCATGCCTCTGAAGGGCATGATTGATTTTCAACCGCAGGTTTGAATCTGCTGCCCCGAGCCTTGAACCTCTAAGCGCCACGAGCACACTGACCTTTCATTCGTCTCTGCTAAATAGGCAGACATCACTTGGCTGTCTAACAGACGCCAAGTCGCAGTCATTGCACAAATCCCAAATATCAGCTAAAGGTCGATGCTATAAGCCAGGGCAGAAAAGCAGTATGACCCATCATTAAACTAACTTTGCAGATAATTATTGGTAACCACAACAAACCGACAGCATGCATGGATGGATACAAACTATCAAAACCAGTGCTGCATAATGCTCAATAATTATGTTGTTTGTATTTTGACTTAATTTCCAGCTAGAACACTATTATTTATTACTGAGAGTGAAGAGTGAAGTGAAGCAGTGCATTATTGCAAGAACTGTTGTGTAAGCTTCGGTACAGGTGAAAGAGTCATCCTGCTCTGACATGCCCGCTCTCGCTGTAGTTTAATTTGTTGTGACATGTAAGTTATTTTTCTTTTATAATGTCCCTAATTTTAACAGAACAAGGGATGCTAAGAAACACTGACATAAGGGGAGAGTTAATGGGGCAAAATAATGCCGCCCTTTAGAGACGAGAGGGGTAGTTTATTAGTTTAAATTGTAAATAGTCATGTTGTCAGTTTAACCCACAATATTATTTTGCTCTGTATGGTTAAAAAACAGAATTTACATTTGACAACACATATTAAGTTATGACTTAAGTTTTGAGCTCTCTTATTTTGCAAATGATTAATATGAACCTAATGACCAAATAAAGGTCGAATGAAAGGGTTTGGGGAAGCACAACTCAACCTATGCATCTAATGTTACGTTCATGGTCACTGGGAAACGATATGTCCAACTTGGCACTTAATAATATAGAACTGTGAGAAAAAAAATGCATGCCTTACATCAGCCAAAGTCTGCAGATGAATGTAGTTACAACCTTCTCTGCAAACACAACCATCTTGGTTGTGACATGAATACTTGCAAGTTGTTAAAACTGTCATCTCCACCATTCTTCCCATTACATGTAATAGTAGCATAAGAGACATGTGACTGAGCCCTCACTGGAAACATTCAAAAAGAGTTTCTAGAATTTGTGGTGGGGTGAGGCCACCAGGTGTTGGTGTGGTAGAAGAGATAATTTGGGCAGGAGCAGTAATTTGACAGTGAAGTATGCAGGATGGCAGCAATGGCTATGGAAACGAGTGATTTCACATTGCAGGCCTCAGTGGCTGGCCCAGTTACACTCATCCTCCAGCGTCCAAACATTCGCTGGCCAGGTCTCCTCTTGTGTACTAAACGACCCAGTGGATGATGTATGATGTGATGTCCTGTGGGCTGACATGGCTAAGCTGGCACAGAGTGCTACCACTGTCTGGCAGCACAGTAAATGTTGTTTCTGCAGCTTTGCTAATGTTTTCCATCTTGCCCTCCAGAAGATTTCTGATTGAAGCCTCTTTCTTTCTCAATGACAAATGGTTCACTGTGAATACAAAAGAAATTCTGGGTCTGCTGTAGCAAGATAAGTGATCAGAGGAGTGGCTCAGGAAGGAACATGATCAGACTAGGGTTTGTAAATCTTTTTGTTGTGCGTTTATTGAACATGATAGTTTAATGTGAATGCTTAAGCACGATTTGGTGTCATAGGTGTTGGATTTCACAGATGTTTGTGAGCACCAGAGAATTTCTTTCCTCTTAGCAAGTGGTAGTCAGCAGCTCAAAAACATAGCTGCTAGTTCTGAATTTGGTTTACAACCGAGAGAGCGTTTGTGATGAATTGTTCAAATCTTAGAAATTTGAGAACTATTGTGGCCATTTAACCTGATGATTCACCACACTTTAGTTTACCATTAGTTACCTGTAAAGAGTATATTAGCAAATGCACATTTAACCCTCCTGTTGTGTTCGTTTCATGTTAATTACTTTTGTGTTCCCGGTCAAAAATGA
This sequence comes from Hollardia meadi, assembly GCA_037974645.1. Classification (NCBI taxonomy): domain Eukaryota; kingdom Metazoa; phylum Chordata; class Actinopteri; order Tetraodontiformes; family Triacanthodidae; genus Hollardia; species Hollardia meadi. The sequence goes on along the minus strand of JBBPCS010000573.1, from coordinate 9,134,667 downwards.
CCGCCCCATTATAG
>JBBPCS010000573.1:9112817-9134553 GCA_037974645.1 Hollardia meadi | reverse complement strand
TACCCTGTGTGGACAAAGTCATGGAACCTCATGACAATCAGATTAAATAAACAAAATTTTTCAGAGAGTAAACTTGTCAAATTTGACCGGAACACAGCAGGGAGGGTTAAATAAATTTTTTCTCAAAAGAGAAGAGTTGGCCCTTTAACATTCATGTTTGCTTGCATTAGGCAGACATAGTTTGTGTATCAAAATAGACTTGTCAAACAGATTAAAGAGATAGGTGGCAGTGTGAATATAACTATTGTACTCTTAATTGTCATTAAATACAAAACCATTGTAGTTTCAAATACACCATCAGCTTATTCAAATGTTTTCTTTTTATCAAACAGTAAGCCTATGAGAATCAATATGGCCATTACTAGCAGAAAGAAGAGAGAGAAAATAGTCACAGTTAGTGCTACGATGCAAGAGGACCTAAAATAATTTAAGAGAAGATAAGGCTCAGCAGTGCATATACTTCAAATGGTTTACTCAAAACTTTAGAGATTTTTCTTTGTTACACAAACTACCAAGTATTTGATTGAAGAAAAATAGGGTAGAAAAGAAGTAAATGCAGTATTCTTCATTGTTTTATGAAAACATACCTACATACATCCATAAATGCATGTAGTCTTCACCACCTGCTATGTTTCTGCTCCAGCAATGCTTCTAGGACAGATTTTATTCTTCATCTACAATCACACTGTGTTATCATGTAGATGGAGAATTTAAATTCCAATAGCATTTTTGTATTTTAATGGACTGCGCAGAGCCCCTGCGTGCCCCTGCATCCTTCACGATGTGTTAATCCACTTAAATCTATGCTTTCCGACAGGCAACATTAATGCAGTAACCTTTATGCCACAATGTCATTGTGGCCTTGCTGGATGTTTTTTTTCTTACAATGTTAGTAGCATATCATACTGTATATTCTAGGTAGAGTACAGACTTGCCAAATGAATAAGCTGTCAGACCCTGCACGATTTTCCAAACCCTTTTGAATATCTTGACTATTTACAGGATCTAGTAATAGTTCTTTCCAGCACCGATTCTCGTTTGCCTTCACTTCTCCGTGCCTCTTGCCAAACATAACCTCCCATCTTTAAAGTTCACCATTAATTCAATAACAGTCTACAGCTCAAATAATATTACAATGTACTCTTTAATACAGCGTGAACTTTGATTTCAATGCCTGCGATGTTTACAAAAGGAAAATATATAATAAATATTCATAAGGACCAAATTTCATGGTATAAAAAGCTATATTTGTAATTAAATGAAATAGCAGATTTAATTTTTTTTTAAACTATTGTGCATATCCTAGAGTGTTTACAGATGTTACTGGATTATATTATTACAGTACAATACAGTTTCTAGCATCTATAACTGTGCTGTTGTGATTCAATGTCATACTAAAGTATTCAGACACTAGTTTTCATATTAATTTGAATATGCTAATGGAATTTGAAATCTTTAATAAGATTCTGGTTAAAAGGCTATTTCCAGTCCAAATCATTCTGTGTGACTGACCTGACTTTGCCTTGGCTGTCACAATAACTTAGAAAATTGTTTCAATAAAGAACACGAGCTTTAGATTTCCGTTTGCCTATGTTTGACGGGGAGCTGCATTCCTTTGTGTGTAATTAAGTTCAAGTCACAGGAGTCTCTGTTTGCCACTCTCTGAATTTGCTTCCAGGCAGGAACAAAACAAGTTAACTCCAGGGTGACATAACAGCTTACTGACAAACTCTCAAGCACATATCCACCTCAACAGTCACTGAATTGAGCCGATTCATAATTAGTGAACAAAGTGTGAAGTTTAATAGCACCAGTCAGCACATTTGCAAGTAAATATTCATGGGCATTGGCCTTTAAAAAAAAAAAAAATGTTAGTGTTCAATTTTCCTACTGTATTCCATGTCTACTGAAGCAGACATCGAAGAATAACAACAAAAGACAATGTGGGAGTAACATAGACTGGCAGAGTGGACATAACTTTTTTTGCCCTCTCCATGGATTTCTCGCTCCTTCGATGTTGGAGTGCTGCTTGTGAACTTGTCTCCGTGGGATGATCACATGGTAAAGTTGTTGACATCTTACTCTGGATACGACAACCTTAAAGTGGACTTCTCTAGATCACCAAAGTTAAGACTGTTCTTCTTCTATATGCCCATTCTGAATTTTCGACACACTCTTAAGAGCTGCTTCTGCCAGTTTAGAGGTGTCACTGTAACAATGAAGTTTATAGTTAACATAACCATTGTTGCACAGCAGCACTCGTCTTCAGTCTAATGCATTAATAATTTTATCCTATCACCAACAACCTGTCTTACATAAAGTTTAAACTTTCATTTAAATATAAATGATCTCAGGTATACTCAGGCACATTACTTTGACTTCGTGTATGGAGCCTCCATGCAGAACGGTGGTGTACATCACGCTGTGACTGATAGAGGCTGCGCAGCCATCGGCGACTATCGGGGCCAAGTTTCGCCGATTTCAATAATTTATAAAATGTCCTATTGGGGCCGATTAATCAGCCAAACCGATGAATCAGTCGACCTCTATCGCACACTGTTCACAATGTTTGGTAGCGAGTGCATACAGTTAAATGACTCATGTCTGCCTGCCTTTTTTGTTGTTCGAGACCTTGATACAGCACCACATCCACCAGAAAAAAAACACATACTTGCACACAGCAAGGTCATTCCTTGTATCGCCCATTGTGTCCATCGCTGCTTGTTCGCTCAGTGATGCAGTGCCTGAATAGAGAGAGAAGGCGAGGTAAAGAGAGAGTCGGCACAGTAACATCAGCCCCTGTGGTGCATGTATACGCCTCTGCCTTGTCTCATAAGCGTCACTCCGCCATCGGCCCTGGGGCAGAGTGCTCGCTGACACCTGTGTGCCGCCCACGCCTCTCAGTGGCGTTCCATTCACCCTCTCTCATGCTGACACCAGGACTCTCTGCTGCCGCCTGTAGACATGTCAGCATCTTCCCCTTCTCTTTATCTCTGTCTGGATGGGATTTTTCCTCATCTGAATTTGAAAGGAATGAAAAGTGGGCCTTACTCAGTAGCAGACAGTATTGCTTTATGCATAATTGACTCTTTGAATTTGTGTACTACTTGACTGTTGAATACACAACTTATTTACCTTCTCTGGCATCTTCAAGTTCCAGTATATTAACCAGCTCATAACTGCCCTTGAGCTGAAATGAAAAATGTCTTTTAAACCCTTTTAGGTCGCATCCACAGTCACATGGTGCCCCTATTTAACAATATAAGCCAAAGAAATTTACAAAAAATCTATTTATTTTTATATCAAAATATAAAAAAATACAACAAATATGCAACTTTATTCACTGATTTTTGTGAAATTGGATTATATTTTATAAAATATTTTCTGTTTTTGTTTTTTTTCTCTGATGTCCTCTGGTTGCTCTGCCTGAAGTCAGTCTATCTATGGAGTTTCCTGTTAAAAAGACAGCTTTACTTGTTGCTGAAGTAACCGTTTGCTGATGCTAACTGTACCAGGCTCAGGAGCTGGTGAACAGGGCCTGACACAGACTGAAACTAAAGCCTGTTTGACAACAGGAAATCCAGTACCGAGGTGGTTTACTAGGTTTCCTGATGGGCAGATAACGTGACTTGTTGTAGCTGCTGTTAGGCAGTTACCACTACCTCAGATAACCATGCAGAGGTTCCATTAGCTAACTCCGGGTTGCCAGGAGCCAAAACAGGCAAGAAAACCACCTTGGTACTGTATTTCCTTTCATCTTGGGTCATGTTTGCAAAGTCCTATTAGTGTCTAATTGATCGTGTTAACTGGGAGCTCCCAGTTGGGTAGAGTCACCTAATTGAATATCTCGCTGCATGACGGGGGCTTAACACACATTCAGCGTTAACACTAATTGGCTACTTTAAGTCCCTTCCTACCTGACCGTTTGTACAGGAAATGTGTAAATGTGTGGAAGCAAATAGCACTCTGCCTTCTGTTTTCTGTGGACGTTAATTATCGAATGTTATTCAAATTTGTATTCCACTATAACATTTATGCGCCTACAATACATACTGTATTTTTGTCTGCCCTTCTATTTGTCTATCTATGTACGAGTATCTGCTGTATCTAACCTTTCTGTCTGTCTGTCTGTCTGACAGCCTTTCTGTCTACATGTGGATGCACGTTTAAACTAATCTGCACACTTCATACACCTTCGCACCCTGCTTGGCATTTCTCAACAGCTAACCACCCTCAGGCAGAGCCACTTTGTAGGAAGTGATAACATGTCAACACACCATGCAGCCCAGTGCTGACTCCACACGTACTTTCATACCCGGCTCACACTCAAAAAGCAACTCAAGGGGGACATATGAATGGGTCAGCAGAGGTTATTCCGTCCTGCTACAGACCAGAGTTTTTCTTGAGCTGTAACCATCAAAACTGAACACACACAAGATAAACGTTTTTAATTATTTGGGTAAATGTCTAGTATCTCTGCTCAAAGTCACAGGGTCTCATGCAAATACCACTCATAAACAAATTTGTTCTTAAGGGGTACATATGACTTAAAAGAATCTGTCACATTGACCAATTTTCTCATATTTGGAATTTTCTTGGGTATGAACAAAAGAGTTATCAAGATCTGTCCTACGAGTCATGTACAAACTGTCTGCCTTTCTCCACAAGGGCAAAAACACATGTTTGACTGAAGAATTATAACACCTTTATCTGAATAAATATGGAGTTTAAATACAGAAAATGTTACTAAAAGTAAATAAAATTATATATAAAACAAAATGCAAAACTAAAGTTAAATTGAAACAAGTCATAAAACATACCAATGTGGAGGGAGTAATTGTGCTACTGATCAATGGACTCAGCAGACATTTTGACTTGTCAAGCAGGAGAAACACAGGTGGACTTAATAACAGTAATGACGGTTCCATTGAGGCCTAGTCCACATGTACACAGGTATTTTTGAAAACGGGGTTTTTCCGCCTTCTTTTTTATTTTTTTTAAATCCCGTACACACAAGCACTGTTTTAAAAAATATCTCCGTCCACATAAAAACGCAAAACACATTGTCAAGCTCTGTCGAGAGCATGCCAAAGCAACAGGTGGTGATATAACCCTAACCGTACAGCCATGTTGGCCAACCAGAAGCCCAGAAGAAAAGTTATTATTGGTTCCAGTAGGCTAACAACAAGGTCTGACTGGGTCTCATCCAAAAACGGTGATGACGTTGGCGGTGGGGTCTTGGTCGTGGGAGTGTGTGTGTTGAATGTAGCAGCGACGTCCTAAGCACACTCTGACGCCTCTGTTCTTCTACATAGAGGGAGAGTAACTGTGTGTGTATGTGTAAGCATGTAAAAAGTCCAGAACAATGTTAAAAGCAACAGTATTTTGGCTACCTCCGCCATTGCAGAAAATCGCTTCATGTAAACAACATAGACACGGCGCACAGTCGGGCGACAATCAATTCAAGTTTGTGCAGTTAGGAAAATTTTGTGAATCCGATTTGGATAGGTCCAATTAGGACCTAGATTTAGGATAGCATTATGATTATGCTATTAGATGAGGCCAATTGCATTTTTACGAGATTAATTTGTGGTTTTAGTGGCTTATGTCACAATTTGTGTGATCCAACAACACAGCACGGTTTAAAAAAAGAAGCATTTTGGGGATTTTTGCATTGACTGGAGGGTCTCTCAGCCCCATAAAAATCAACTGGGGTTGTTCTTGCTTTCGCCCCAGCTTCACTCAGGCTCCACACCAAGGGCATAGAATTGCATATGGACGGTAGGGACATCAATTCAGTAGCAGATCAGCCATTCAGTATCGCCATTGGTTTTCAACTTAAAGCTGCAGATCAGTGGGGAAGCTTTACTCAAATGTCACGCCACTCACATGAGCACACCTTTCAAGAAAGCCAGCAGCTAGCTGTTCCCATTATTTTTTTTATCCCAAAATAAGTAAGCTGAATTAGTTAGCATAATTAGAAAATTGTATTATGGTTGGATTTGTTTTCAAACGTCCTTGGAGAGAAGAGGTGCGGCCATGTTGCATAACAACTTTTTAACAATAAATGGCACATTTTGCTCCTTTCAAAATGTAAATGCTCACTGGAGCATAAGTAGCTATTTGATCTGATGCTTATATGATTTGACTCTTAATTTATTGTGGTAACAGACTAAAGACTAAAATGCCGTTTTTATCCATGAAAATGTGCAGTGTTTTTTGGGTGTTCTGTGTAAACATAATTTGTGACTGATCTAGAGTCACACATTGGGCTGTGCTGTACTTCACTGTGCTCGCATTGTTCAAGGGCTTGCCTCTGTGTTTTTGTCTGCCTGTTCTTGAGCCAAACAGGTATTTTACCTGGTTCCCATTGCTGCTGAGCATGGTGGGGCTTTTTGCCTCTGGATGCCACAGAGACTGCAATTATTCAGTGACAGCCCAACAGTGGACCTGAAGGGAAATTGAACAGAAGTCATTTAGTATTATCAATCACTGCACTGTATGTTTTGTGAAAAGGCTTTGTCAGCACATGCAGTTCTGTCATTTCATTGCAGCACATACTCAATAATATTATCTCTCAACATGGCATGTTATATCATCCTCTGCCCAGGAGAATGGCTCATATTTTCCACAATATTTCTCATCATGAGATGTCCTTGGGGGTTGTTTGTCTCCAGAGATAGTAACTGTAGCCCCCAGGATGGATAGATATAGCCTTTTTGCTCAGTGTCCTTCAAGAACATACTCTTTGAACCTTTGTTTGCCTGCATATTCTGTAGTGACTGTTATAGCTGCCAACTGTCTAAAAAGTTACATAGTGTGTTGTTTAACTCCAGTGAGCAGTGAAGACTGTGTTATAGTCTCAACACCTGTGCGTCCTTTCAGCTGTGTTCTGTTTAAATCATTTCATTATTCATGCAGTAAAATGTATTGGAAAAGAAGGTTCGGCAGCGACTAGAAAGGTAAAAGCATTAAATAACACAATGTTATTAACTTGTATTGGAGGTGTCTCATCACCTCTGGTCCATCTTTATCACTGACTGCCAAGAAAGGGTCTTTTTATCACTGTCTTTGACTGTATAATAGAATCTGACTGATTATTCCCATAATGTGACAGATTTCTTCCCACTGCTGTGAAGAATACTACCAGTTTAAAAGAAAACTGCAAAAGAAAGCATAACCAACACACATCTCCAAATGGATACACACACACACACACACACACACACACACAAACACACCTCATATACAGAGATGACAGAATTGAAAAAGCAGTCACAGTATCACAAGAGGGTGTCACACTCGGATAATATTATCAGCTTAAATCAGTCCTCACCGACACACCACCCAAGCAGGAATCCCTGGCAGCTGTAATTTCTGCGGGGAGTGGTAACAATCATATCTGCTGGATATGATCATCCACTTGTATGCCTGATAGTCAAGCATAGTCATTAGCTGTTACAAGGTCTCACTTATCAGGGGAAAAAAAATACTCAAATCTATTCAAAGCTTATTTCAAGCTGCATTTATTATCAAATCTTTTGTTTAGATGTATATTTTTTTTATCTGATAAAAAAAAAATTCTTTCAGTAAGGATGGATGGATGAAAAGGTCTTTGTTCAAACTTGTTCAAAGAACATCATATTCACAGAATTTAATGAATTGATAAATAAATGAGCATGTAAAAAAAATATCTTAAAACACTCCCGACACCAAATAATCTACATTTTTATTTTTTTTTCATTTTCTGTTCTTCTTTGAGAGCAGCTTTACTGCCAGCTCCTCCTAGTGAAAACCCCCGCACTCTCAGGAAGCTAAAAGATCTATTTCTTCCATACTATGCAGGGTCTGCCTCAATGTCTCCTCTCAGTCAGTCTTTTCTGAACACCCCCCTGAGAAGGAAGCAGTCAGTAGGCCTCTTTACTAAGAGCCCAAACAACCTCAGCTGGTTACCCTCAGTACAAAGGAGCAGCAGCTCAATATAGAGGTTTTCTTGGATTGCTGAGCTCCTTGCATTATCTCAAAGAGGGAGACCAGCCACCCAGCAGAGAAACCTCATTTCAGCTCCTTGAATCTTCAATCTTGTTCTTGCCGTCGTTATCCAAAACCCGTGGCCACAATAAAAAGTCAAAGCAAAGGCTATGCAGAAAAATGAAAGCTTCGCTTCATATCTCAGCTCTCTCCTTGGCGGCACGCTCAGAAACAAAGCCAGCGTTACTGCTGTGGATGCACCTAAACCATAGTCTGTGTTCTTATCCTCACTACGAAGTTATTATTGGATATGTGGGAGGATTTGGCATAGGTCCAAGCAGTTGTGTATTATTTATTTATAAGTCATATTTTTTTTCCCAAACTAAACTGTGCTCCCTCAGAGGGAAATTGTTTATTTATTCTTTTACTAGGAAGGGAAAAAAATAATGTGCTGTATTGTTATCTGGAGACCGGTGTGAAGTTAAAGTGAATGATAAAACTAAAAAAGAAAGGACAAAAGAAATCAAGGGAAAACAAAATAATCCAGAAAAATAGGTGGCTGTTGCTTAACAGTTCTACTCACATGTTAAGGGGAAAAAAGGAAAGCAATAATACTTGTTCAGTAATAATCCTTGAGAACATGACTGTCACTCAAACTGAATTCTTCACAGGAAAAAGCAGGACAAAGAAATATTCTTGCTTAAGCCTCTGGCAGATAGTTCTTTCGAAGATTAAAATGATCATAAAAATGGTTAAATTACTTACCAAACATTGACATAATCACTGTAAATTACTAACAATTCAAAAATGTTTTCATGCATGAAGTGAAATTTCAATAAATACATATAACATTTTTTTTCTTATAATAAACGTAGATTTACTGTAACCTTTGTATTCATCTTAACCCTTTTTATGCTGTTTTATATCTGCCACTGTGTCGGTTCTTATGTTGGCAAAGCTTCATGGTGTCTTAACACCGTTTGTCTTGTGTTCTATTTTTTTCCAGGTTTCCTCCAGTTAGCGAGCTGGCTCCATTTGGCACCCCAGTGGGGGCTGTTCTAGCTGCTGCTATCAATCAAACCATCTTCTACTCCATTGTGGCAGGAAATGATTTAGGTACTACACAGGATGCTCCCATAGTCAGTGAAGCCTTCAAATCAAATCTGCAAGTTAATGTTTTATACTTTACAATACAACCGCTATTTTATTTCCCAGCACTCCACTCTACCGACACTGACTCAAATTATGACACAGGCTCTCAGTTTGAAGAGCAAAGCCCTTTTGTCCCTGGTTTTATATTGCAATGAAGAAAAGTGTCAAAAAAAAAGTTTCTACTTACATCTCATTGTGTGCAAGTTTAAAATATTGCTGAAGAAGCTCCCACAGTATTGTGAAAATTGTGGGATTTACATCATAGCCATCATATGTAGGCCCACTGTTTTTCTTTGTGCAGGGGTTTTTTTTCACACTCTTTTGTTGGCAAAGTCTGAGGAGCTTAATTACACCCCTGGGAGAGAGAACACCAGGCAGGTGTGAGGTTAGCTGTGTTGTATAAGAAGAGTGTAGAAGGAAGGAAGCAGTCAATCAATGCTCTTGCAGTGATGTAAGTCATGGGGAATCAGGCGCTAGAGTAATTTTTTCTGAGATGCTCCTGGAAATTGGACGCAAGTCCTAATACTTACTAATACTTAATTATACTAATACATCATTATAATGCTTAATTAATACAAATACTTAATTACTAATACTTACTTACTCCTAACTTGCGGACCTTGAGGCGATCTCTTCCAACGGCATCTCCCGACAAGCCAGCCGGTGACCAAACATCACTGCAAGCGGTGCGCTCGCCCCAGGAAGAGAAGGAAGAGAGTCGCCATCAGAGCTAAGCTAACCAAGCTTGGACCGAAGGTTGTCCCTTTACCCAGCCTACTTCTGGCTAATGTCTGCTCGGAGGAAAATGGATGAAATAAGACTCAGCAATGATAAATCAGAGATTGCTGTGCCCACATCTTTACAGAAACGTGGCTACACCCCAACATCCTGGATCAAGCTAGATGGATGGACCGTGTTCAGAGCCGACAGAACACAGAGGAGAGGAGGCAAGCTCTGTGTTTGATGATGCTTGGTGCTCAAATACAGTCAAGGTGGATGGACAGTGTTTACCAGATGTTTTTAATGTTAAGATGTCGGCCATTTCTTATTGCTGTTTACATGGATGCAAATTCAAAAAATGCATTATATGAGGTCATAAGCAGTCACACACAAACACCCAGACCATGTTTCTACAAATAATCCTAGCAGCTACAAGGCCTTCCCCATCCTGGTCAGTTTGATCTTATTTCCCTGCTTCTGCTGCCAACTTACTCCCAGCTGATATGAAGAGTCAAACCATCAATAAAAACTGTTACAGTATGGACAGATGAAGTTGTACAGCAGCTCTACAGGACTGTTTTGAGTGACTGGCAAATGTTCAGCGATGCTTCCACCCAAGCAAATCCCACCAATCTTGAGGAATACACATCTTCAGTGACATCATATATCAAAGACATTAGCAGAGACTGGAGAGAGACCTCAACACGAACAGCAAAGAAGTGTGGCAGGCGATTCAAAATATCACAGGCTACAGAAGCAAGAGTGCCCCATCATGTTTGAGGCCACATTACCAGATGAATTAAACACATTTTATGCTTGTTTTGATCTCCTCAACAAAGAGTCAGCTGTAAAATCTACATCACCACCAGAGGACCAGCCACTGTCAGTATCCACAGCAGATGTGAGAAAAGTCCTGTTGAGAGTGAATATGAGAAAAGCTGCTGGTCCTGGACCTGGGCCATCCCTAGCCATGTACTAAAATTGTGCCAATGAACTAGCTGATGTTATTACTGCCATTTTTAATATATCACTCTCACAGGAGACTGTTCACACCCACTTTAAGACAGCCACCATCGTCCCTGTACCCAAAAAGTCTGCAGTATCTAGTCTAAACGACTAACGCCCTGTGGCACTCCCCCATTCTAATGAATTGCTTTGAGAAACTGGTTCTCCAGCACATCAAGGATAACATCCCAGCACACCTGGACCCTCACCAGTTTGCTTTTACAGCCAACAGATCCACAGAGGATGTCATCTCCACTGCCCTTCACTTAGTCTTCACACACCTTGAAATTAACAATACCTACGTCAGAATGCTGTTTGTGGATTTCAGCTCAGCATTCAATACAATCTCCCCCATGAAGCTGATTGGAAAACATAAAACACTGGGCTTGAGTACCACGCTCTGCAACTGGATATTGCACTCCCTCACAACGAGACAAACGGAGCTCTATATTGAAGGACCAATTTGCCTTGAAGAGAAAATATCCTGTAAGGGAGTACAAATGAATTCAATACTTGCAGGGTGGCATTTAAATATGGACAGTGAGATGTGTAGTGCCAAGATTGCAAACAAAGTCAAGCCATGTATCTCTGATCAAAACACTTTGTAGTTCTAAAAGGGGCTTAACCATGCAAATAACAAGTGCTTCCATCCATTCTGCTGCTAATGTCTTAAGTTTTGTCATTTTTCCACCTTTTCATGTGCACCCATTGTGTTTGGTTCCAGGTCACTTTCAGGTGAACAACAAGACGGGCGTCATCTCCACGGCTAAACCTCTGGATTATGAAAATGTGACAACCTATGTCCTCCGCGTCCAGGCAGACTCTATGCTGGTTGTCATGTCCAACTTGCGTGTGCCTTCTAAAAGTAAGAAAGAGCATCCAATAAAATGGATGAATGTGGAGGTTGAGTTGTTGGAAATCAGGGATGAAATTATGTTTCATGTGATTCCAGGTGTTGCATTTGCATTTAAGCATAATCCCTCACTGTGACAGATTATGATTAAATACAGTTTTTATTGCAGTTTATTTTTGTTCTCTATATTTATTTTCATGTATCCCACAATTATGTATGGTTATTTGCATTATATTTTTGTGCATGCGTTAGTGTGGATTATTACATGCTTAATTCTGCCTTGCAAGGGTTGTCCTGGAGAATAATTACAACCCTTGACTGTGTTAGTAAGTGTGATGTCAAATTGTGTATGTAGTGCATTTCAAATGCATAGTATGTGGATTTTTTGGCGAGAAATGCCCAGATGTAATTTCTACAGTATGTATGAGCCGTGAGCTTACTGCACATTCAAACCCAACTGCATACTCAACCGTCCCATAACGCATAATGCGAGGCAGACGGTTCAAGCATCATAATGTAGTTTATTTTTCAATTTCCATATGCTATGTCATAATTCAACTCACTTATGAGAATTTTTTGAGGTGGAAAAACTCAAAGAAACTATATTGATTTTGAATATTTGCAGTTTTATGGAAATTGATGCAAAATCGAGTATTTGCTCTGACGTTTTCAGAGTTGAGTAGCTCCACATGTGTCTGCAGGGTTAGCTAGCCAGTTAGCCAGTTGGCTGGCTTTTGCCAAATCCTCCTCTTCCTCCTGGCTGTTTTCAGTTGCCTCCTCTGCTTCTCAGTAAAGTATAATATTGGTAGCTGCTAACATTGCCCTGTTCATTTTTGATCCCAAGTCATTTTAGCCTTAATTTTTTATTCTTTAAATCGAACAGGAACCACAAACCAATAGCCATTTTTTCTTTATTTTACCTTAAAATAATACTTGGAGTTGGAAATATTACATTGAGCGGAAGAGGTAATGCTGATTTACATTTGAGAAAAACAATTCATTTCATTTCATCACAATTTCATTCAACACTGTGTGATACCTACACAAGCTGCAGATTTCGAACAAAACAAGGCAAACATTATGTCACTGTCTGGAGCTGTACTTTTATGCTTTACTGCACCGATCCATTTGAGTAATTGGTTGCAGGATTGCTGCACCCTGTGATTGGTTCTCCAGTTTCAAACTCCATTCAATATCAAGCCGATATTAAATTGAGTGAGGATGTTCTGTCTTTGGTCGTTCTTGTCCAGCTCAGCAGCTTTTCCAAAATCTACATTGTTGATCATTTGTTAGCCTGATTGTCCATTATGGTATTTTCATACATTCAAGATGCGAAGTCAGATTATTTTAATAACTATGTTGCAGTAGGAGCAATTATTTTTTACTAATTTTTGGTGTTAGTCAGTGCTTTCACAACAAATTTGACCACCCTCCATTCTACCCCCAGGGCACTAGCTCTGTATAGATCTCTCACTGCTAGCACTATGAAAAGCTGAATATGAACATGTAATATATGCATCAACATATTTGGCTCTCATCTTTTAGTCATGGTGATTATTAAAGATAACCTTAAAATATGGTTTATCCCTACCTTCAAAGCAGCAGGTCAGTCCAAAAGTGTCAAAAATCCTTAAGCCTTAAATGTCCAAGTTATTCGGTTGGTCTAACATTCCGAAATAGCCCATTTATTTTAATTTGGGCAGACCACCAGAACGAGGGTTGGTGACAAATCATTAATAATAGCAAATTCTCAGTTAATGCAACCTCATGTGTTTCCATTCTTTAGGCCTCATTGTGCTTTAAACAAACTAGATCATACAACTGCAACCCTTTGTATCCTAGATGTATAGCTCCAAGAATTCAGTGTCTTTGGCATGACGTTCCAGTATGGGGACAATGAGTCGAACAAATTGAGATTATAGTGCATATTTTCTCTCCTCAAAAGCATTCATGATGTTGCACTCATTTACACGCACAAATACTGATGGAAGTACTTGAAGATGGCTTGAACAAGGAGTTCTTAACTTTGCTCATACCCGGCCAAGTGCTGTCTAAAGTGGGCCTGATGGTCACATTGATTTCAGTTTGAGACGCCATTTGACCATACGAGAAGCACTTTGTTCACATGTTCACAAAGTGTGCACGTGCCGAGACCTTGAGAGTGTGTGATTTGATGGCCGTGCTTGGGCTGGAATGTCATTAGACTTGTTCATGGACAGTTTACTAACAAAGGTTTTGTAAAATGATGGATGAAGTGCGACCAAGAAGTTGGGTCCATGCCTCACCCTCGATGTATTTGAGCCAATAATGAACAATCGATGACCAACTCCACCTGCCTTCTCGCACCGACTGTCTCTCACGTACTGATGACAGCAATTACAAGCACACAATACTACACACACACATCACTTATCTGATGAATGTAAAGTAGAGGACTTACTCTCACACTAGGCATCTACAGGCTGACATCTTTTGGCAGAGTGCTCACTTGTATTATAATCTCACTTGTATTATAGTAATGCAGATCAGTGTGCCATGACAGGGAGGATCTTTCATCTCGTTTTTAAAAAAAAACCTTTTGACTATTACTGGAGTGCACTGTTGTATACAGTACGTATGTGCACGGCCAATATGCATACATGTGTACATACTATTGACATGCACAGGCACACATATAATATAATGATGATGGTGGAATATAGCCCCTTTCTACAAAGAAAGTGAAGAGAGAAACTCTACAAACCTCTTATACATCCTCTGGAGTTCTCTCTGTGTGTCTCACCCTACAGCTTTTATGCCTGTAATTTCATGTGCTGTGTTTTTGTTTGTCCAATTCCCCAAGTGCATCCTTAGCTCCAGTGCCACATGACTTTACATTTTTGTAGGCCACCGGGAGAAAAATGGCCCCTGACACTGCATATTTTTACATAAACTGCAGCGTTGGACTGATTTTGCGTGGTACATATTTATGCTGTGCATCACACACTGTAGGTGTAACTGTGACAAATTACAGGGACAAATATTTATAGTCGGTATATGTGTCTTTTAAAGAGACAGGATAAATATTTTAAAAGCCTCACAAAAAGGCCAGATGACCAACAAATTTAGTATTAAAATGCTACATTTTGAGCCGCTTTCCCCGTTTCTTTCTCACTGTGTTTCCTTTAAGTCCAGGGGAAAATCTTGCTGCTTGATTATTGGATGCTCTGGAAATTATTATTCCCAATAATGTGCAAATTGCTTGGCCGTGAAACTTTCGGAGTCTTTTATGGATGGTATTGTTCTGCACCAAACTGTGGGGTAAACAAACTCCTCAACAACAAATGATGCGAGGTAGACCTCACTAAAAAAATAATGGCTTGGAAGGCAAGATTTAATTCGTCATGTTTATTATTTCACAGAGCCATATTTCACTCAGTGTTATCACTAATTGGTTGGTAAACAGAATGCAAACTGGCTCAGTTTTTCTGATCTACTTATCGGGGACAGAGAGGGGAGAGAGAAGTCATCTACATACTTCAGACTCACATTTTTCTGAGTTCAAAATACTTGCTGCATTCAAAACAAATTAACCTCCTCATTATTGACCCAAAGTTGTCCGCTTCACCAAAACACTGTTTCATTACTAGGGGTTGAGTTAGGACTGAGGGAACATGTTTCTCTCCCCAGCAGCATTCAATTACAAATCCACTTCAAATAGTTATTGCAGTGCAGCTGAAAATCACAGCGAAATGAAGAGGTGTTTTCGTAAACTCAGTCCACTTTTGGTCAAAATTAAAACCAAGCAGCAGTGAATATTCTCAAACTATTTTCAGTCAGATTTTAAAAGCTATATAGTGAATGTGATTCCTCAATTTCAAAATGAATAAAATTGATTTCAAAATTGGTCATCCTCAGATGATTGAAAAAAAACTACACAAGTAGCACTTAGTTTAAAATGGATCTTATTTGAAAACATACTCTGATGTCTTCACTGATGATTGACTTTCAAGTATTCTAGAAAATGACTTCAAGTTCTCTTTTGAAGTTGTTGACCAGCTGATGACCATGAAAATATTATATTGATGACAGTTTTGAGGCTAAGTTATGCAATACTTGATCAACGCCAATTCGGATGACTTCACAGATGTGTTTATTTGACAACTAGTGGCTGTGATGGTATAAAATTTGGGCTTTGTGTGTCCCAGTTCTTATTTTATGAGGGTGAAGCAAACCTGGGTTATCAGCTTGAATGTGTGCATTGAAGTCCACAGACCAGAGTTAAGTGCTTTGTATTAGTTGCCTTTTATCTCACATGAACTGACACGAGTGAAGTTAGGCCTTATACTATGCTAGATACATACTAGATCTGTATTGTGCCATTTGCTTTTTGCAGCTAACACAGCCAAGGTGTTCATTGAAGTGCTGGATGAGAATGACCACCCTCCCGTGTTCTCCAGGATGCTCTACATCGGTGGCGTGACGGAGGACACCAAGATCTTCAGCTCTGTGGTCAAGATAGTGGTAAGAAAACATAAGCACGGCTCATTAACATACATGGAAACAGACTGAAACCAAAGTGCCTGATTCTGCTCCCACTTTTTCAACACTTACCCCGCAGCCATGGTGGGAGAAGTCATCTGATCTGCTCTCTGCGGCACACTTTCATCTCCACCTCTATCGCTCACTGTATCTCTTACTCAATTTTGCTCTCCCAACTGCCTGCCTTGTCCACAAGCAGGTGGGCTCACACTGAGCTTAGCGGTGTAATCCTAGCATGTTCAGAAGCATGGCTGGACATCCTGTCTTATCATCCTGCTCTGCCAAGGTTTCACTTTATCATCTTGTGTACTACACTGGAGGCGATGTCTGTTCTTCATTCGTGGGAGGGTGTTATTGTAAAAACAATAATATATTTGTGTACAACATCCTTCAGAACCAGTGCCTGCAATGTCTACTTTTAATGTCAGCACTACAGCTGACATACAGTTGTGCATTTATGTGTGAATGTCATGAAAACGGGTTTGATTAACACTCTATTGATTATTACAATCAATAGAGTGTTAAGTTCAACCTTCTGTATTTGTACAAAGGGAGTCTGTGAAGTGAAGCTAGAACAGAGCAGGTCTGGGTTCAAGGTCAAAATGCAGTTTCTCAGATGACTATTTGTTAAGTTAATAGTCAGATAGGACAGAACAACTGCTAAAGACCAAGTCAACCCACGTGCAGTGTGCCGCCATCAGCCCACATACAGTAGCTCTTGCTGTATCTCTGTCTCTTACTCTTCACATATTTTTTTCCGAAAAAGATTTCACTGTAACAATTGTTATCTGATTTCAATTGTGGGTAAATTTTGTCTGATTAGAAATCAATAAATAATCTGCAAATTCTTTTGTATTTATAATAATAACCTCGCAAGCTTAACCCAGCTAATGCCTAATTTAATGCTGGCGGTTCAATTACTTCTCATCCACATTTTCCCAAAGTGTCATAAGCAATTTTTTGGGTTCTGAGACAGAATAACTGCCTACCGTGATCAAACAAACTCTGTTTTCAGTGTCAGTGAGAATGCCTCTGTAATTCAACTTCAGCAATAGAAAGCACAACACTAACTGTACATCATCTGGCGGATTAGTTTATAGTTGGGCATCTATAGATGTTTTTCAACTTCTTTATTCCCCAGATTCTGACTTAGTGTAGATTGACCAACACTAAGCTGTGTCTTGTATGTTATATCAGTGCCAATAATCATGATGTCTCTTTTGTTGCAATTTAGCTGAAGGAAATTGATGGCAATCTAATCCTTATTAGGAGATGATCAATCTTGAAGGGCAGCTAAGATGTGCCTTGAATCCGATTTTCAAATTACTGCCATACACATAACAACAGAAAGAAGAAATAAGTCCAAGTGGAAACATAAGAAAGTAAATAAGGCTGTGTTTATTCCCCATCTGTTTGGTTCGGTTTAAGTAAACTCTGCTGGATATTTGAACTGTGTGTCACTTGTTTGTGATCACCAGACAGCATAGTCCAATAAGGTAGTTACAGTGCAATATGGGTTTTACTAACACCTTTTCAAATATTTTGGAGACAAAAACTGTGGTCTAGAGAATGTTTGAGAAAAGAAGTAGGTGTAATATCTAGCAGACAAATTAAGGAGCACAGAGGCCATGAAGAGAGATTCATAAAAAAGTATTTCCAACCTTTTGGCAGATCAAATCAGCTTATATTCATCATCTTATATTCTTGTCATTATTAATGAAATAGACAAGAAATGTATTGCTTGTATAAAGAAAGAAATACCAGGAGCAGTCTGGGATTATATTCATATTATTGATGGTCTCAAATAAAACTCTAGGGTTGCTTTTACTGCAGGAAATGTGTTTATTCTTAATCTTCATGTTATAAACTTTTAAAAAAAGCTCTTGTAGGACAGAAACATGCCTCAAGGGCTTGGTAAAGCTATGTGAATCATAACTATTTAACCATGTTCATTCTCCAAGTGCTCTAAATATGTAAAAACCCATCTTTTGTAGCCTCAGAATGGCACTGAATAGTACTGGCTTCAACCAGTCGACCAATTCAGAATCCCTTTTCTGCCTTTAATTTGCAATAGACACCAAAGTGTTGAATTTTGGGTCAAGTGCTATCTATAATTTCCCCCGAGCCAAGGCTTCTTTAGAGTATGGCTAGTGTGGAGTGTTTGTACTTGACTTAATCAGTAATGAAGCTGCGTGCCCCTTTCTCTGGGGATAATCGTTAAAAATATCATCAGCATTTTGCATATTCTGACACTTCTGACCTTATGTTGTTTAACTCGAGCAGAGTCACATGACACAAGCGGTAACTGACAGACATTTTTATATAAGAAGTGAACTAGTGCCAGACAGGTTTGCCTTATTTGCTGCTTAAAGTCGTATTTCAGTAGAGCAGAAAGGTTTAAAGACATTTTTATTAATGCGTGTGCTGTTAAGAAGAAAAGTGTAATTACATGATTACACCCTGCTTCCTTGTGGCACTCACCCTGACCCTGTTTTTTTAATCAGTAAGTAATTGCATTCATGAGTAGACAAATGACACTTTCTCTCAATTCCATCCTTGACTTTGCCCCTCACTCAGCAATAGTTTTTCCCACTGTGTCCATAACAACCTTTAAAAGGTCTGCCCTACACACTGTACATGATGCTGGTGCACAAATTTGGTAAATTTGTCTTTACCCATTGAAGATATCTCACTCTGTTAATTAATGCAGCCCTTTCATTGGGACCTTGCTCCCCCGTTCCCTCCTCTGCCAATAGCTGATGAAAAAAACAGATTGCTCCTATTTATCAGTGTCACTCGCTACTCTCACCGCTCTGACTTGATGCCTGTGTGTGAGCTCAGTCACAACTTGAGCCTCAGACGTTAAAAATGCTGTGGTTTTGCCAAATACAACATGCTGTACCCTGTCATTTTCTTGTTTCAATTCATAGCTGAAATTTTATTAATACTGATGCAACCCCCCCCCCCCCCCCTCTCTAAAAGCCAACTGTACACTACCTGCTCAACACCAAACAGCAGACAGGCAAAGTTAGTAACTAGCTGGTGAACATATTGAAGCATTTAACAGCTAGTGGCTCTGTGTGGACGTCCATGTACCTTCAGTTTTTGAGATCGCGCGGACAGGTCCTCTGTGCTACGACAAGCCACGGAATACGTCCTCCAAGCGGTGCCTAGAAAGTAGTGTGAACAGACCTGCGGTGCATCCGTGGTGTCTGCAGCTGTCCGTGTAAACATCTGTTTGGAAGTATATTCTGGCCCTTATGAGCCTCCCAGCTGTCCATCTTTTCCCTTTAGTCAGCTACTTTTTCCGGACACCTGCATGAAAAACTATTATGGGCGATTATCTCCACCAGTAGAAGGACATCACTTAAAAGCACCTTTCATTCACCACTTGTTTCAGTTTGTTGTGATCAATAAATTGTTAATAAAAATGCAGTTTAACATAAGTTTATAATAGTTGTTCATCAATGATTTTTGACATGATTAGACAGGTTGACATAGTTGTTGAAAAAAAAGTCATGGATGCATTAAAGAAAATGCTGCCTCAAAGAAAAACAAACCTCCAGTTCTACCACCGAACAGCTCTGATGGTCTCCTATCATGAGAAAATGAAATTTGAATTGTCACATGGCTGTAGAACAATTGTGTAATAAATAATGGCAAGATTGATGCACCACGGGAGAGCTTGGTGGGGGTAAATCGACACTGAATCACACAAAAAAGAAAATCCTGTTGTAAGCATATTGCTTTTCAGGCCCAACCACTGATGTCACAGCAGGTGTTTGTCAAAGATAAAATATCTACTGTAATATGACTGAATGGGAAGTCACCAGAGGTTCAATATGCTTGGAACTAAACAGCCACCATCATAGTGAAGCAGTGGTTGCTGGATGATGATTCAGGCTGTGTTGAAAGCTCTAAATATAAAGTACATTTTAGTCCGTAACTTATGTGTGTTATAGGCCACTGACAAGGACACTGGGAATTACAGCGAGATGGCATACCGCCTGATTATCCCACCTACACAAGAGGGCCAGGACAGCTTCGTCATTGAGACCTACACGGGTATCATCAAGTCGGCCATCATGTTTCGAAACATGCGCAGGTCCTACTTCAAGTTTCAAGTTATTGCCACTGACGACTATGGAAAAGGTCTCAGCAGCAGTGTCGAAGTGGTGGTGAGTATCCAATATGGTGCTTTTTTATAGTGTTTATGTATGTTTGTGATAAGATGCGAAAATCCTTTATTGATCCCACAAATTTGCAGTGTGGCAGCAGCAAAGGCGATTGCACAGATATAAAGCAAGATATAACAAATAAGTTAACGGACTCAACAGTTAAATTCATATTTCACACAGAAAATATTGGTATTTCACAATCCTCATCAATATGTAATGTAGTGACATACGTATTGTAATGGTCTGTGTGCACGCTGGTGAAAATGTTCTGTTAGTCCTTGAGTTACATGTCACCTGCACAACAGTAGCATATTGATTTAATTGAACGTTATGTGCAGCTTTCGCAGCATGGTATCTCTGCAGAGAATGGTGCTTTGAAGTGTGGAATTGGTTTGCAATGTCACCTGTCTACAATTCATTGATACAAGACAGCCTTATTAAAGGGGCATTCCACCAATTTAGTAGTCAATGCTGTGTGCTGCACAGCCTGTCAAAGCATTGTCTTCTGTGGTCTGGAGGAGATTTGACACCAGTAAATTACTTATATTAAATCATTTTAGTAATCTTGGATTTGGCTTTTGGGGAATTTATAAAGCAGTTTGATCTTTTGGAAAATATGCTTCCTTGCTTGATTGATACCACTCTCATGTCTCTATGTAAGCTTAGCTTAACATAAAGACTGACAACAGAGGGAAGCGGCTAGCCTGGCTCTGTCTAAACATGACAAAAATAATTGGCACCTCTAAAGCTCACAATTTACCATATTCAATCTTATTTGGTTAATGTTCAAAAATATAAGTGTAAAAACTTTACACTAAATGTAAAGTAAAAATTTTCTCAACTTCTCTCTCTCAACTCCCACTGCTTCATGGGAGTACAATGTTAAATCACTCGAGTTCCCCTTTAACATGTTATTTGTTTTATAGAGCAGGTTTTTCATAAAGTAGAATTATAGGGTAGAATTAATGGCTGTTTTAACAGTAATTTTGTCAATATATCAAAAGATGTCTGCCATGAAGAATAACCACAAAACTAAATTTGGTTCATTCATTTTAGAGAAGCCTCTGCTCTGTTTTTCTTCCTACTAATCAGTCCATTATGAGCCTAGGCGATGTCTTTTTATTATTCAGTACTAAATGTTCCTGTTTATTGAATTATTTGCAGTAGGTACAGAACACTCAACATGTGGCCTCTGCCACAGGCTGATTATCCATTTAAAGTGTCTGTATTAACTCTTTACACATTATGTACACATTATGTACATTTGTGTGTGTGTGTGTGTGTGTGTGTGTGTGTGTGTGTGTGTGTGTGTGTGTGTGTGTGTGTGTGTGTGTGT
>JBBPCS010000573.1:9091002-9106666 GCA_037974645.1 Hollardia meadi | reverse complement strand
CACACACACACACACACACACACACACACACACACACACACACACACACACACACACACACACACACACAGTGCAGTTCACAAAAATATGATGCTTTTTTTGTTAAAAGAATCTTTCAGATTGTTGAGATAATTAAACTCTTGGTTGGCAGGAGTCATGCTCTTATTCCCTCTAATCATCGGTATGCTGCAAGTGATTTATAAACAGTGATGTTTGGGAAATGTTTATTCATGGCAGATGGGGCAGAGTGGTTGTCCTTACACAAATTCACAGACCAAACACACAGCAGAAGTCTGTTGATGGTGACACAAACTGTCATAGCAGATGGCACTTTGTTGGTGGCAGCTTCACTTTGGTTAAATGGAAAGATTTAGGGAATCATTTCCTCATTTCTGTGTCAACATAATTCACTGTTGCCTGTATTGGGGAATGAATAGAGTTTTTAAAATATGATTTTTGTTTATTCATGTCAAGTAATTGAATTTTGTTATGAATAAGTAATAGTGACGTGAAGTATAGAAGATTCACTGAAGAAAAAACGATACTCTACGTTATGCTATGGCTATAAACATGTTTTGTGAGGTCACAGTGACCTTGACCTTTGATCAAATATTCTACTCAGTTTATACTTGAGTCCAAGTGGACATTTGTGCTAAATTTGAAGAAATTCCCTAAAGGCATTCCTAGGATATTGTGTTCACGAGAAGAACACAGACAGACAACCTGAAAACATAATGCTTCTGGCCACCGCTATCACTGTCACAGAGGCATAAAGCAACTTTTGCATGTAGCCCTGCAGTCTCTGTTGGAGGCTTCTACTACTATTTTGTGTTGAAATAGATAAACATGTTATACAAAGGTCTGTGGTCTGAGCAAGCATTGCACGATTAATACTCATTACTTAATCAGCGTCTGACCTCCCAACATTAATATATTGCAGTTACAGTCTTGCCAAATGATTTAATTACTAATCTTTTTATCTCTTATCTCTCTCTTCCTGGTTCCTCTGCTTTCCACTGAATCAAAACGTGTCACCAGGTTCAAAGAGTAAGTCATTTTCCTTTTTTAATATTTTACAATCGATGGCTCTTTCAATGTTTTAAGTGTGTGTGAAAAATATAGTTTCTCTTATTTTCATTATTCACTAATTATTTTAAGATGAGTTGAACGTGTGAAGATGACGAACAAAATACATAACAGCTAATGCCACCCTTTAGAAATGTCTCCAGACACAAAAGCAATGCTGATTCATCATTTAGGTTACAAAATGAATGTTTAATTTGGCAGAAGAGTCTCTCTTCACGTGGAAAATCTGATGCAATTCAAAAGGAAAATCAACCCAAGTCAACAAGCTTCATAATTCTGTTCTAAAATCAACTTTGATGTTCCACAATATAATTGTGGAGAATGTAACTTGCTTCTACAGTAACTTTTTAGTTGATAGGTCAGTGTCATTTACTCTGAGAACTGCAGTATCTTTGATTGTCCTTAACAACCTCAAAAGAGTCATTAAAATCTGAGTTGCAGCACTATATACCTTTGCTGATCCCCTGCTGGAGAAGAGAGTTGATAATGTGCCAGATATTTGATGGAACAAACTAGGACTAAAATAGTAGTGAATGTTGGACTTGGATGCACTTGGTAACTAAGATGACTCTGGTCTGAACACCATGTTGCCCGCAATTGTTTTCTAGCATGTTAGACATTAAAAATGGGAATATTGATATAGTTCACACGAGTAGTTAATTGAGTTGAGTTAAAATAGTATACCAAGGCTTATTGCTGTTAATTCGTTTTGTAATCTCTTTTCTGAATTTTCTGACAGTCGAAGCTTAATGCAGACATAAAATCTTCTTTACACCAGTAAAGTCTTTTTTACACAAAAATTTGCATATATATATGCAGTTTTTTAAAACCCATCAAAAATAGGCAATTGACTCCATTCCAATTTCATATAGACAAGTTTGCGGTGATAAATACCCGTGATTACCGCAGTCATTTGATGTGGGGATGAATGCTGATTGTACCCCTCCCCTCTGGAGACAAAAGACAGATGTTAGTGGGTTTTTTGTCCAGTGTGAAAGGAGTATAAGAATAACAGTATAGTTTTACCACCAATTACTGCATGTGCTTCTCTTTTGCAAAAAATGCCTTTTGAAAACACACGGGTAATTCATGTTCGAGACTTCATGCAGAAATGATGTAACTGTCTTCTACTGACATCTTAACCACGCTGTTCATTTTTAACTACATTAAAGGTGCAGTGTGTAAGATAGTTGATTGTTGAGTCTCATTCCCAGGTTGTCAAATACTGACATTTTGGGTTGGTGGCTGGTCTGACCTACCAACCCGAACCCGTCAGTATATGACAACCTGGGAGTGACACTGCATTTTACACATAATCGCACCTTAAAGTGGGAAAGAAACACAAACTGGTATTTTGGTTTGCTTTTATTTCTGTTGTTTGTGTATTAGTTTTTATTTTGCATGTGGACTAGAAACATATCTCGGTATATTAACACTTTTCACAGGCGACAGGCAGAGTGTGCCAAAACTGCCAGGATTCAGATGGCTTTACCACCAGGAGGGAAAGCACCTCCAGCAGGGGCTCCCACTGCAAACCTGTATGAAGAGCTGGGCGACAGTAGCATGTGAGTCAACCATGACCCTTTATTATCTGTCTCCCCCACCCCACCTTTTCCCATAACAAGCGAGTACTGTATCTGGCTCTTCAGATTCTGTGATATTAATTCCAGATCCAAACTCAGAAGAAATGCTTTCAGGTTGAACGCTAGTACTACTGCCCTGGTGTTCTCCTGCTTTTTACACTAAAATGACCATTGGCAGCATCTACAGTATGTGCTGCTGTAGACATACAGTATTAGCAGGTGCATCAGTGGATCTCTCTACTCTTTGGCTTCCTAACCATCCACTTTAGATGCAAACCACACTGTATGCTGCAGCACAGCAGTTAGTCATTAGACTTTACCTTATGTATATGTTTGTCATTTAACTTTGTTTGCAAAACCCTCTCTCAAGGTAAGAGTGTGTTTAACTTCATAAAATTCCACGTTGTTTACTGGAAATAGAAACAAATACAGAATCTGGGCTTTGCTTATTAAGTGATTTTGTCATTATTAATTACTTTAAACCTTCCTTTGATTATTTCTGTTGCATGCTTTTATGTCCAGACTGTTAAGCCATCAGCACAATCGGATTTCACTTTTCATGTTAAATACTACCCCGAATGTGTAATGAAATGTCAATGGTTGTGGATTAAATGAGGTTGAATTGACACCGATTGAACCCACTGGGTTCAATAATTTAGATCTACAGCACGTTTAAGCAATACCGCTACTAACATCACAATTGCTGTTAAAAACGAAAATGGAAATTTGATGGCAAGGTGTAAAGAGCTTTTGCCATGTTTATGACAGATGTTGACCTACACTCAGCAACAAGCAGAAGCTTTTGGTTCAGTAGCAGTAGGAAAGCTTTCATGGGGGTTGTCTTGCAGCCGAGCCTTGTTTTCTGGGGGGTTATTTTCCAGCCTGTAAGAGGAACAAGAGGACTTGGTCTTATAAACAACCCCATTAAAACACTTGTGGAGCGTGTGTGTGTGTGATACACCCTTGTGCTTACACTTCATCCTCACCTCTGACATTGCTGTCATCTTACCATCTGTCTGTTTCTATCTTCTCCATCATCTATTGTCTCTCTGGATTTAGACTGCAGTAAGTAATCACACAACATATGACGTATGAGGTCTATGAAAAACGACCAATATTGTGTTTTGAATGTAGCACTTCCTCAATTCCCCTCTTGCTTATAGACTTTGAGAATATGCATATACTAGATGTGATTTTGGTATGGTACTTGTTTCTTAGTTGTTGTTTTTATCTTTTTTCAACACCACCCTCGTGTGAAAATGCTTTTTTAAATTGGCAAAGCCCGTTTTTTAATTGACCTTTGTGAAATGGGAACAATTGGAAGGTTTTGTAGCTTTGTGAGCTTAGTGAAACTTTTTTACTATATGTGGTCTGGAAAAGCGAAGCTCCCTACTCCCTACTGGCACTTCAGTAGATATCACTATAGTTGTTACTCCTTTTGTGTTTTGCCGCCTTTACGTTCACGTCTCTTAGTGTTGTGACTGATTGCACTAATACATCCAATATCAATTGATGTTGGTTATTTGTATTATTCTGTATCTTTGGACCAGAGCCCAGTGTATGGGCATCATAATTTCATAATTTCAACATTTAATTGCATCAACCTGGAAGTCTTTTTAAAAAAGTCTTCTTTTTCATGTTATTTAGCTAAATATACAGAAATGCGTCTCTTGGTGTATGCCCTGCATATATTCAAAACGTTTTGGAAAACTGATTTATATGTTATATATATATATATATATATTAAGATATGTAAATTAATAATCTGTGCAAAAGTCACAATACTTGGAGTCATAATCAGTTAAGACACAGGGACAAATGATAGTGCTGTTGCTTTTGCCTCATCCTTTTTTCTTTGCTTCGCTCAGCCTTAGATGATCAATCTTTACCTGTTTCAAGCCTTTTTTCTTCTTCACCTCCACTTTTTACTGGGGCAGGGCTAAAAAGTCTGTCATTGAAGAGGCTGACCACCGGAGGATTCTTAGCACCTTTGCCTGTCGCGCCATTGCAGCCCGCGGCAACGGAGCACTGCATCATAACTTGCCCAAGTCAGAGAGCAACGTGACCTTCCTCTCTGACTGCAACCCACTCACTACTCACAACCCTGTCTACAATAACAGCAGTCCCCTCAGCAGTCCTGATGTCTTTGCACAGGGGGAGAGGTCATCCGAAAAGCGATTCACCTTCTCTCCTTCCCACTCAGCAGAGTCAGGGTGTGTCTGGTCGATGCCTGCTCGCATTCACGGAGGGATGCACAGTTGCGAGGGGCCAAGGAGACAAGCTCTTATGGACCCGGATGATTGGGAGCTGCAGATATCCCAAGCAGCCATGGGAGGCAGGCATAGGCCAGAGAGTTCAGATATGCTTCAGCTGAGAGGCAGCACAGAGACCAAGTTATCTGTCCGTGAGCAGGCCAGGCAGTTTGAGCAGCAGGCCCTCCAGGAACAAACCCTCAAGCAGAGCAGAGGCTCCCAAGGCTCTCTCTCTTCCATCCTTCTCAGGGATGGAAGCAGCGATGACATTTTAGAGCTGACCTCAGAAACCCTGCTCTCCATCATGGATTACTCCTACAGTCCCACGTCTGTGGGCAGGGATGTGCCACCCAGTGTTATCATTACTCAGGGTGACGAGTCATGGCCCCTGGCTAGCCAGAGACCAACTCCACCTGTCCTCAGGAGGTTCAGCTCCAGCATCTCCAGCTACATGACAGTTCAGCCTTGTCAGATCACTGTGGAGATCATACCAGACCCACCAGAAAATCCTCCGCCGCCTCCTCCACAGCGGCCACATCCACCTTCCCCACCCACATCTCCTCCCTCTAGTCTGCCTTCTTCCCCACCTTCACCCTCCTACCTTCATAAACCTCAATATACCCCTCAGCCTCCTCCTCCTCCTCCTCCTTTTCCGCCTCCCGTCAATAAACAGGTTGCTCCCCCACCCCCACCCCCACCACCTCTTCCTCCCCCTCCCTCACCTGCTAGTGATCAGTTGCGCCCAGTTGTCCAGTTTGTCCCAGCCTCTTTGCCGCCCGCGTCCTCGCTTCGCCCTGTTTCACAACGGAAACACCCCCCTCCTCCTGACCTATCGCAAGCGGATGTCAGGAAGAAGAAGGAGCTCAAAGGGATCCTGAAAAACATCCAGAATCTAGCCGACATAGAGAGGTCTGTTGCCAACATGTACAGCCAAGTAGACAAAAATTGCAAGGTGCCCAAGTTTAACATGAAACCACAAGTGACTGATGAATCAGAGTTTGCTAACAAACAGCAAAGCTCTGATCCCTGGGATGAGCAGAGCACGCCAAAAACAATCAAGTCCAGCTCTCCAGTCCAAATCGACTCAACGACAAGTATGAACTGCACTGACAATGAAACAAGTCAACTAAACATGGCAGCAGAGGTTCCACAGACAAGCCAATTAAAATCAAGCCAAGACACTGCTGAGCTCAGTGAACAGCTTTCCTCTCAGTCCACAGAGTTCTGACTTTTCTTTGTCCATACTTTCGTTATTTCAATTTATACATCTCCATGCTTGTTCTTTCTGCTGATACTTTTTTTTTTTTTTTGCACAGACAAAATGCTTTTTTACCTGATACTTTGTGGGGAAATCTAATTTTAGCGTCACCTGCCAAGAAATGTACTCAGCTCTGCCACATTGACTGTACAATATGCTCACAGGCTTGCATTAGAGCATAAAAGAGGCTTGCGTACAGTATCAGTTGGGTTCAGTTTGTTTCCAAGTTTTCATTATCTGAACTGCTATGAGGTCTGTGATAGTGTTAAGTATACCGCAGAGTTGGCAGATTAGTCAAGTTTTCATGTTATAAGTATGTTATTTTAGTTCATAACCTTAACATTAACATTTCATAAGCAAAATGACTTAATTCAATTATACTGAACGCCAAAAGATATAGATCCCACAACCCTGGGGTCTGTTTCCCACCATTTGCTGGCTGCATATTGCTGATTTCGAAGTTGTTCTTTTACTTCTCCACAAAGATAAGAGCCTGAACATTTAGGATGCTGTTGCTTCATGCAGAATCCAAATTAGGCAAGAGACAAAAATATATTATTTTTCAATGTTTTTTTTCCAAATGATGAAGAATTTCCATAACTGTTTAGAATTTCCCCAAGGTATGCAAATTCTGTGAAATAAGCTTCAGAGGGTTCAAGAAGGATGATCACATATTAGTTGATTAAACATATTCAGAAAGTTGTTGCAGTGAATTAACATCACCCAAAATATACTTTTAACAGGAAATGCATATAGCAATGAATAAATGTGAGCTATATGCTGAAATCAACTTTACATGCAAATAAACTTATCAATATTATCCTAAGGCAAGCTGCAAGAAATCCTCTCATTTTCTTACTCATTTCACTTCTATGCGAAAACATTTTCTTATCTTGGTTGGAGCATTGGCTAAAAACATTCACTGTGTTCCCCGGCAGGCTCATGTTGAATGAAGACAGCCAAGCTCTGGGGGACCTGTCTATTCACATGTCTGCAGAGATCCTCCCAGCATGATAAAGTAGTCACTGTGGTGTTCGGCTGCACACTAGAAAAGGCTAATTAAAGAACCAATCAATCATTAACCAGGGCCGCTGCCTGTGGGACTGTCAACTACTGTTACCCTCTCCTTTCCTTTTCAGCCTTCTGACCTTCTGCCTTTCCCATTTGCCTGTGCTTCTCTCTCTCCCACTTCCTCTCTCTCTGTAGTTAGCTCTAATACTTTCCAATCCTCACCGCCTTCTTGTTAATCCTTCCTCATGGTTCTCGGGAGATTCTATTACCTTCTTTACACTCATTGCAATGCGGCCTCCGTCCCCTCTCTCTCTTCCTTTTTTTTTTTTCTGTGCTCAGGTTTTTCACTTCCACTTCCTCATACCCTTCATGTGTTTGTTTCACGCTCTACACCCAAAGGCAAATGGTCTTAGCATACCTCCTTCCAGAGCATTGTAATGTTTGATTCATCACACATTCCCCTGATGGGCAGATTGAATGCCCGCTAATTCTGTATTCCATGTTCACTACATGGGGTAATCTCTTGTAAAAAGGCTAGCAGCTCACATGCTGGTTTTTTTTCCAGCCCAAAGAGCAGAAATCTCCATTTGTACAACTGATTTTATCAAAGTCGTTTGTGTCCTGACTGATGATTCAGTGCAGCAACATGAAAAAAACACAAAGAAAAAAAGAATTAAAGCTTTATATTAATTTTAATAATTAATATTAAGAATAAATAATACAAGTAGAGTAGTTCTACATTTATTTACATTTCTAGACCACTTTTCTAAAGAAATGTTATAATTCAAGGTAAACTTTCAAAATGAAATAAAACGTCATAGATGACGTTGACTCAGCTAAACTCAGTCTCAGTATAGTATGTTCAAGAGAATACAAACCAAAGACCATAGGGTGTACAAACGTTAGGCTATAATGAATATCCATGTACACACATAATGCTGATTAGAGATCCTTTGTTGCATGTAAGCGTGCACCTGCTCTGACAAAACCATTGTACTTTATGGTTTTGTTACAGGAATAGTTTAAATTTTTTTTTAATATAGGCTACTCATTAGCTTTCATACAAAGAGTCTGATCAGAATACCACTCCCACGTCTGTATGCTAAATATGCAGCAAAGGACAGCTTAGCTTAGCATAGCAAGTGAAAACATCTGTCCAAAGGAAACAAAATCTTTCGACCAGCACTTTATATCACTCTGTTTAATCTGTACAAATATTGAAGAGGATAATTAACAAATGTTAACAAAGCCAGGCTAGCCATTTCCCCTCCTGTCTTTTAGCTAAGCTAAGCTAGGCTAATGGTCCTGACTCGAGCTCCATATTTACTGAAGAGTGGTATCAATCTTCCCTCAACAAGTGTGTATTATCAAAAATATTGAACTGGTCCTTTAACTGGTTTCTGTTACAATGGGTTTTTACTACATCAAGTTCTCAAAATGAGATACAATTAATTCCCACATTTTGATTAATTTGTGGGCATATGATACATATATATACAGAGAGGGAAACTTACATGGGAAACTTAATTCTGAAAGTCTATGCAGTTTGAGTCAAGCATAGAGGCTGTATTATGTGTAGCTCTGTGTAGCGCTTGTGTTTGTGTTCTTAATTAATTTGTCACGCAAACATCCAGCAGTGGTGCTGATAGAGTGGTTTGTGAGCTGTAGTGGTAAGCACACTGACCTGTTTGGCTGCCGCAGTCCCTCATGCCCAGGCTGCTGCTGCTGCTCCTGTCTGGTTCACTCCTCCTCCAAAGCCAAAACATGGGAACGAATTGTATCTTGTGCGCACACATTAGCACATTGTTTTTTTCTCACTATGTATACCGCTCTCTCCTCTTTTCCTAAACTCAATTGGCCATCTCCCCCCCCCCCCCCAAGTCTCCTCTTGTGCAAACCTCCTACGGCTGCTGTCCTCTGGGACATTTTCTTGATGTTGTATGAAGCAGCAGTAGCCAGCAGCCAAGCCAACAGGTCATCCATCAGATCCCACTCCCATCAACCACTCCGCTGGGAGGTGTGGCCATATGGCTCTGCCCTGTCCCCTGGTCCCTGCCCATACTAACAGATTATAGCTCTCCAGAGGAAGCTCACATCATTGCTTGGCCATATATCTGAGTGTGAAAGTCATCCTTATTTATGGGCCTAGATAGGTTACAGTTGTACGCTTGTAAACCTGGAGATTTTAGCCGGGCTGTTCCATTACTAGCTGTTTCTCATTGACATGTAATGAAAGAACTTTACTGTTGTCCTTAGGAGCAGCTCTCTGATTGTTTTTATCTGTCTGATAGAGTGAAATTCCTACGATTTACTATAAAAAAGGGACATCTATTAAAAGAAAATGGTACATTATGACGAGAGAACCAAAGACAATTGTATTAACTTTCTTTAAGTCATTAATTCATTCCTCCCTGAATCACATTGTCCCTTTCATATGTGTTAGGAGATGCTCTAGATATGTCTGTATAAACACATATTTTGTTTTTAAATTGCAATGTTCCCTGCCTCTTTGATAGATCTTTTTCTCCCTGTTTGGATGAGATAATGTAGGTGGGGGAGGGGAGTAGTGAGGCATCCAACACCAGCATGATAACACTGTGGCCTTAGGCACTCTTTTAAAAACTGAACTGAGATCTGCAACTCTGTAATTTAACACAAGAAAATGCTCAGTAAGTAAAGCTGCAGTTTTCTCTCTGGTCAGCAGAATGTAGACAAGCTAGTCCAATAGACTTAGCATTTCATTTATATGAAAGCACTTGAAATGTTGTCAATCCATATTAATCATTTGTCTCATTTCTTCCTTTTCTGCGTCACACAGAAGGCGAGGCTACGGCAGACAGGTAAGCACTCCTGTTGGGATGTGTTTTTATCTTATTGTTGCGTCAGGATATTTTTTGTCACTTTCAAGGCAGTTTGAGGCAGCCTATTATTCTTATCTACAACACACTTGATGGAAAAGAACGAAATGAGATTAAGGTGAGATCCTGCTGATAGGACTTCTGACACTGACATTACAGTTTAAGTTTGATTCAAAGACTGTGGTATTCTCCAATGTTGCTGTCAAATAGCAGATAAGCATTTGGATGACTTTTTCCCTTTTGTTAGGAAAAAAACAATCAGGGACCAAACAAAGTGACTGTTTAACAACGTTTGACATTAAAGTCTTTTTATTGTCAGTCGTCATACACGGGGGTTCTTTTTGTTGCAATTTCTTATTTCCTTATTGCTCTTTTGTCTTGCTTTGCTTCCATCAATATTGTATCTGTCCTCCTCCATGGTATAAAACATAGACTTGGCCATAAACATAAAAGAGACCTGCATATTCTGTCTTTAGATCAGAAGTGTGTAGGGTGAACTTTTCCTTCTGTTCGTGTCTCTCCTGACTATCCCTTCCTTCCATTACCTTATTCTTCTTCTGTACCAATCTTTGGCAGCAACAGCAACTGCTGAGGCCATCTCTTCTGAGACCTGAGGTAGAAATACTCCTGCTTTTCTTGATTCACAGGGATTGTAGTCATACTGCTGTATACTCACCCTCTATGCTGTTGCTGCTCTTCTTCTTAGAAGTGCTGAGTAATTTCTCTCTGTGCCTCTCTGAGATGCAGGAACTCTCCATGGAGTCAGGTATCGACCCGGGCCAGGACTACTACACACAAGACTACTATAATTACGACCAAGGGTGAGCATGCAGCCTACTGAGCGTCTCATCTTTCATCAGTCTTACTCTAATCCAAGGAACTGATCTCCATCGGTTCATTTAAAGTTAAAACATTATATTGTTTTGGCTTATTTATCGCAACCATACCTTCCAGCTCCCAGTTCTTCGGTCGCTGGAGGGAAGAAAGCATTTTAAAGAAGTTCAGAATAAAATTATTAGCATAAGTTATGCTGCCCCTTCAGTTGTACATATCAACTTTAAGCATTTAACCTCCCTATCCCCATGAAATGAGATCAATTATGCAGCCTTGAGTCAGGCACCTGAGACTGTGAAAGTCTTTTCCCATGACTTAATGGATGGAGGGTGTTTTGGCTTTTCTGTTACATTGCCCATATGGTCTAAAGAGGAAAAACATGGAACTCAAAGCTGCAACAGCTGCTGAGAAATCGTTATTCATTATATGCTCCTGCTCTGTGGCAGGTGACTTACAGCACTCTGGGGATTTATGCTGCAAGTTTAATAAAACAGGGAGAAGTTTTTGCGCCTTACAGGCTTAAATCACTAATAAGAAATCTGACAAATGTTAAAAATTGTCCATATTAAAATCAAGTGCTGTAATTGCCACTGTGGTTACACACTGACCTACTTGTCATCTGTACTAACTCTAATTACCTCAGCTGTTGCTCACTGGGTCTGAATCACACCGGCCTTGATTTGCAACAAGCTTTAATTATATTTTAATGGCATGCCACAAAGTTTATTTTAAAATTACTATTAAAGTGTAATAAGAATATTTCAAATGTTTAATATCCATGATCTAAACCAATTGAGGCCATCCACCACACTAATGTCGACAGCCTAATGATGGATAATATTTTAAGATATATTTATATGTTAAAATGTTTTCGTCCTCTGTTCTCAGGTCATGTTATGTGCATTTGCCCATCAACACTAAAGAAATAGAAAAAGAAACTATAGAAAAATTATTGAATATCTTCTTCCTTTCATTTTAATGGCAATTGGCAAGTGATAAAACTGCACTTTGCTCTCTTTAGTAGGAAGTGGGGTTGGATAGTCTTATTTAAATTTCCCCTGATGAAAGCCATGTGCCAAACATGCTCCAGAATAAAAAGCAGCACATTTAAGAAGAGTTATGCAACCTGATTTTATCAGTGTTTTAATGGCCTTTAGCCATTACTTGTTATGCCACAGGTTCCCGTCTCAGCATGTTTTTGCACTCTACTAATTTATTCGACCCCTTTGACAAAGATGGGCAAACATGTACTCTGCTATATTTATTTCTGGAAAAGCTTTTTTCTCTCCATTATATTCCTCCAAAATTGCCAAGTGATTTCCAGGAAGAACTGCAAAACACCACAACAATGACTGTCTATTGGATCAAAAGTACTGCAAAATCTACAAAATAAAAAAAAGGATCAACAGCATTAATGAATGGGGCCAGTCTTATATCATAGAAGAACATTTAGCATATGGAGTTAAAAATATGAAAAGTAAGGCTTTTAAGGATTCTGGCAATAACATGCGCAGAAAATTAAGCCATGTTGTACTGCACCCACTATGTTAAACGATAACAGGTTCTTGTTGTTTGATGTTTCATTTTTAATTAACACATTTGTTTGTGGCTTTTATTGTACAGCATGTAGATTAATAAATTTTTTAAGACTAACTCATTGTTGCTGATGCCATCTAGTTTACTTTAGGAATTATTAAAACCATAAGCAAATGGTCAAGGTAGTCCACAGTAATTCTTAAACAACTTAAACATCTTAAACCACCTTAATATTTGTCATATCTTTTGTGTTTCTATTTGACAGGTATGACCTTCCTCAGTACGGCAGTCAGAGGAGGCTGATAACTCCTGTGTCTGATGAATATGGAGAGGTGATAATGGAGGATGATGGGTATTACTACAGTCCTTATGGCCCTGAGGTATTACCTTTCCTTAAATTTGAATTTCATACACTGTGACATTTTCAATTGCCTTAATAGGTTGTGTGTCCAGTGTATTATTCAGACAGCAGTTTCAACCCTATGTGACTTCCAACACTGTGGCTTTATAAAAGGTTGCTAAATTAAATATGACTGTCTTAGGGTCGAGGCAGAATCAGGGGCCGTGGTGGCATGCGGGGCAGAGGTCCACCAAAGAGGGTTGCATTTAGGGATGTGGCACCAGAGGATGAAATCGAAGTTGAGCCAGCAGAGGGGGGTGAGCGTTCTAAGGCTGCCAAGAAACTGAAGTCTGTCATGAAACTCAGCAAACTCCTTGCCGCTGGCAAGGGAGGAAAACAGCCATCTGATGCTGGTCCTTCTGGCCCATCTCCATGGAAGAAAGCCAAGATGTTCAAGATGTTTGGTGCCGGGAAGAAGGACAAGGATTACGCCAAACTGATGTCAGCCCGCCGTATTGACAGCCAGGAGAGTCTGACTGACGGACCAGCACTCACAGGACCAATCGACAGCAAGTCTGAGACCCGTAGCCGGCTTGGCAAAGTTTTGAAGAAAATCAATTTAGGCAACAAGTTACAGCTCCGGCGGAAGTCACAGAGTAGTGTAAGTCATGGCTCAGTCACAGGCAGCGAGAGAGATGAGGAGGCCTCACAAGTAACCAGTGAGGATGAAAAGAAGTCTAAAGTGTCCATTAGTGTAACAGAAAGTGAGCCAGAAGCGGGTGCAAGTGGAAGCAGTAAGGAGAAAGACTCAGATGAGGAATCCTCTGAGAAAAGCAGTGTTGACAGAGATTATCTGAAAGTAGATTTAGACCGGGATGATGCCAATGAAAGCACTGTGGACTCAGAGGAAGAGCCTGATGAAGAGCCAGGGGATTCTGATGAGGAGTCCAAATCTGAAGGAGACGAAACTAAGAAGGAATCTGTCAGTGAGAAAGAATCTGGGACTGAGAGAGACTCAGAGTCACAGAAAGAGTCAGAGTCGAAGAAGTCATCTGCTACAGAGAAAGAGTCAGAAACTGAGAAAGAGTCAGAGAAAGAGTCAGAGTCCGAGAAAGAGTCAGAGTCCGAGAAAGAGTCAGAGTCCGAGAAAGAAAGTGAATCAGGAACAGGAACGGGAACAGAGAAGGAAGCAAGCACAGAAAAGGGTTCAGGAACAGAGGGAGAATCTGATGAAGAGACTGAGGGGGAAGAGGCTTCTGGGAGCACCAGAGAAAGTGGGTCTTCTGCCCGCTCTTCCATGAGATCATCAGCTACTGAGGCCAGCAAGGGAAGCAGTGCTTCAGGCGTGAGTGTGAGTGGTAGTGGCAGCAGCAGTGGGAGTGGCAGTGAAACCACAAGAAGTGAAAGTGCAAGTGAGAGTGGCAGTGGTAGCGCCAGCAGTGCTGCATCTTTATCTGGCTCAAGTGTTAGGTCATCACAGAGAACCAGATCATCAGGAAGCGCAGTAACCTCAGAGAAGTCCAGTGAAGAAATAAGTGAGGCAGAGTCAGGGACAGGGACAGCCAGTGATGCAGAGTCAGGGCCAGAAAGTGAAAGCTCTTCGTCTCGTGCGTCCAGCCAGAGGAAAATATCTGGGTCAGAGTCTAGTGGAGGGCCTTCATACAGTAGTCAGATGACAGACCAGAGTTCCCTTGGTAGTGAGGAGAGTTCAGCTAGTTCCCAGTCCACCAGTGGCAGCCAGCATTCCAGGAAGTGCATCGTGAGCCGCAGATCTGAGGACACAATCACAGAGGAGAGTGAAGGAGAGGATGAGGAAGAATCAGAGACTGCTGACGAAAGCAAAGACTCAGCCAGCGAGCTCAGTGATGAAGCATTGTCTAAGGGGTCCAGTGTGACATCTGGAGACCCTGGGCCATCTGCCCCCTACACTGGTCCCCCATACAGCCCTGAGATCAGAAGCATCGGTGACACCTCTCTAGAGACATATGGCGGACTGTCCCCTATTACTGAGGTGGATGAGGATGCCATCTCCTCTGACAAATCTTCAGACAGCGGCTCTGGATCAGAGGCCGGCAGTGCATCAAAGGACTTAGGAGAAACACAAGCAACATCAGATGCTGATTCAGAGTCTGAAGGAAACTCAACTGCCCTCTAGAGCGATATATTGTCCACTGTGAAGTAAGAGTGTGTAAAAATCAATTACCCTTGCATGAGTGTGAAGAAATATTGCTTTCCTCTATAGGGTGTTTCAAACGTCTGCTTTTTCCTCAGTTACTCTCAGCAAGGACAAACTTTGGTGGTGGTTTCCTGCTGCAAAATATCAGAGTTTTGGTCTTTTTCTTATGTCTTTGCCTTCCTCTCTTTGATGTCTTCTGAGTGTGTTTTTGTGCCTTTACTCGTACTATAACACTCTGCTCTTGTTTTTGTTGTGAGATTTTGCATTGTGGAGTATTTTGTGCTTTGACTGAATATTTTCCTGTGATTTTGAAATTATTACATTCTTCTACTTCACACATACAAAACCAGCCAATTCAGTTCAAACACACAGCTCATATATGATCATAAAATGGTCTTCTTTTTTTCTGAAGATATTCTTTGGCAAGTGAGTAGAACAACAATTTCTATTAAAAATGCACAGCTATTTTACTGTAATAAGACCATTTTATGGTTAAATGTCAGTATGTGTGTGGTACCATTAATGAGGCTTTAGGAATGCATTTTCGTTCCAGTACATGTTAGTCCGCAGTCTTATTTTTCCTGGGACAAGGGAGTAAAATATGTGATCTTGATACCTGGTATCTGGGACTTGCATATACTGTACCTACTGAAAAAGTATACATTAACCTTGTGGGGGGGGGGGGGGGGGGGGGGGGGGGGGGGGGGGGGGGGGGGGGGGGGGGGGGGGG
>JBBPCS010000573.1:9071298-9090992 GCA_037974645.1 Hollardia meadi | reverse complement strand
CCCCCCCCCCCCCCCCCCTCCCCCCCTCAGCCTGGAAAAAAGAAGCGGATTAAGCTGGTGGTAGATCGGGAGAATGAGACAAGCTCCACGGGAGAGGAGAGCACCACAGAGGCCCAGCGGAACAGACTACCCAACAGCCACAGCAACATCAATGGGAACATCTACCTCGCACAGAATGGCACTATCATCCGAACAAGGCGGCCAACCCACCCAAACAACTTGAAGGTGGGCTCTCCATGCCGGCTTGGTAAGCATTTTAAAAAACTAGACAAGTTGGGTGTGACTCATGAAGAACCCGCTCCCATTATTAGCATTGAGGACACAGGAAAAGACCCAGAAAATGGAACAGGTACATGTGTTCCCTCTAACATGGACGTCAACCTCAACACTCGGCCCTCCTGTGGCTCCATGGGATCCACCATCACAGATGTTAGAAGTTTTGTGTCCAAAAACAATATTGCCAAGGTCTTGATTGACAGAAACAGCAGTGGCCTGTGTGTGAATGAGGAGCAAGAGACTTCTGTTGACAACCACAAGGACAGTAGGGAGACACTGGAGTCCCACAGTGACCACACATTGTCAGACGAGGAGGAGTTATGGATGGGACCCTGGAACAGCCTGCACATACCAATGACAAAACTCTAACTGGCCATGCAGAAAATTAATTTTCTTTTTTTTAATGTTCCTTTCTTTATCATGTTGCTTTTGTTTGGAAAATTATGATAAAACAATTGATTGTGTGCCTCAACTAGGGTATCTCCAATCACTGTCTACGACAGGTGATTTTATTTAACAATGATTTGTTAAAGTTTACTTCTAACAAGCGTTAATCACTGACAGGGATTTCACAGGTAGGGATATTGAGATGCAAGGCAATGAATGCCTCAAAGAAATCTGAAATTTTACATGACATACCCTTGACTGTAATTTTAACTTTATTTAAGACAGAAGATGGGCCTCTTTTGAATGATTCCATGCTTTGCTTTCTTCTCTCAGCCTTTTTTTTTTAAATCCTGAAATGGATCACGAAGAGATTGTCATTCATGTCATTACGATGTTAAAGATATTTACAGAGAAATCATGATGAACATTTGAAGAAATTGTGATGTTATAGTTTCAAGTAAAAGAAACTTATTTTGCTAAAAGCATCTTACTTGATAATTAAGATTGTCATTTATTATTTTATGTTGTGATCACTTGACGATGTTTTTGGAAATTTCTGAAAAATATATAAAATTATTTTTGTCTATTTTGTATCTAACAGAGATGGAAAATCTAATATATGACATTAAAGACATAATACCCACATGACTGTCATCACAGTATTTCAACAGTGAAATATGACAGTATGACCATAGTGTTTTTATATGGACATTTGTAACTACAGAATGTGGTATTTCCAACCCCTTTACATCATGCAGATTCACTCTGTTCATGATAATTTAATAACTGACACATCAGGACCCCATGCAGGGGGAAAAGGATTACCAAAAAATGTACCAGATTCAACAATAAAGTTCTAACCTATTTTAATGTGTATTGTGAAGCATACTGGCCATGACTATTTCTGCACCCTATCCTTAACAACAAGGTTCTTTCGCACCATGGATAGTATTAATAGCAGCCATTTTGTGCCTTTATGACAATGTGAAGGATGTTTGGGGTTACAAAGATACAGTCCTTGAACTGCATAATGGGAATGAAAGTTGAATATAAGGCAGCACACAGCAGCAGAACTCAGCAGTATGCTCATAAAAATACAATGTCTGCAGAGACGGGTCTGTCAGAATGAGGCCTTCTCTGTGCAGGCTTTCACTCTCAAGAAGAGCAATGACAGGTCACCAAACACGGGGATATGGATAGCTACTGTATCTCTGAAAAACAGTGGGAAGTATGCTGGGAAGTCAAAGTGACAGTCTTTTTGAGCCCACTTTCTCACCTGTCAACACAAACTGCAAAAAAGAAAAAAAATAAAGATGGCAGTGATTGTAACCAAAAAGGCAGAAGGCAGTGGAAATCTCAAGCACATTCTCTTCATTTGTTTCCTGTTTTATCAGAGATTGACACATCTAACACCTCCAGAATGACATTTACAAAAAGTGTCCTGCAGTCAATCAAATCGTGAGAATGCCAATCAAGTTCACAGAGTTCTTTGGTGGCAGAAGTTGAGAAAGGAGCAGGAGCTGAATGTGAGAGTGAAGCAGCTTGAAAAGCTGCACAGAAAATAGGTCAGGAGGGAACCTTGTTCCCATCACAACAAGTGTCCTAAAGGATCAAAAAACACTTCTGCACTGTGCAGATGGAAACAGAAAAGACAGAAACAAGACCTGCAAGAAGCATAAAGATCAGCTTGTTTTAATTGTCAGTTGTGTCTCTTTTAACTGTTGACACCTTTGTGTCAATTACTTTTTTCTCTAGTGTTAACTGTCTATCAAGCGCCACCAACCAGCTCCACTCTGCATGCACACTCACAGGAACTGCTACTGCTGACAAGAGAACAGCACTGTACAAATCATATTCAGTGCTGATGGGGCCCAAATGCTGATTTGGCAATTTTCTTATAAAACTGATGTTGTATGTATCTTAAAATGAGTGTATTACAAAAAATTAGCATTATTAAGCAGAAAGAAAAATGATTAGCTGTAGACATTAAATACATCTGTGCCCTCGTCTTCACACACAAGGACATACTCACCAACCTCTCTTTGGAATACTCTCCTGATGAATTGGATTAAAGCCCACCCAACAAATAATGGAAGTGTTTCTACTGAGCATTTCGGTCTATCACAGGATTATGCCCCAAGCCATTTTTTTTTTACTGTTTGCCCTGATAATTTCACTTGCTAGATTAAATTACACTAATAATAATGTACATTTTGGCTTAAGAGGACCCACAATCCAATGTCCCCTCAAATGGGATTTACTTGTCATTTGCATTTAATATTTGCAAAAGAAAACCGTCTCAAGATAATGAAATGCTGCACACCTACAGAAACTTTCTAAGCAGATCTTGAGTTACCGTTCACTGTCACAAGCTGTTGGTTACCTGTCATACCAGAGGCTTATGTAGGCAAGAGACAAGACGAAAACAAACTGTGATAATTTGCAACAATGCAAAGATCTAATTTGCTGTGAACTACAGAAAATCAGTCATCACAAGTCTTAAACAGGTATGTTAGTGAAATAAAGTTAAATGATATAATACATCTTACCTAATAAAAAGACAGATTATAATTGGAGACATTAAGTTTATAGAAACAAGAATCCAAACTTTACTCCAGAACAAAATCTGAGCCACTGAGCAAGACAAGATTTCCACTAATGGTTCACTAATATTTAGTGTTTCTAATATTTTTACGATTCCAAAGGCTCCTGCCTTGGAAGAAAAATGGCAAAAATATTTTAAGGGGGATTTAGGCCACTGAAGTTGAGTGCTTAAGTAAACAATTCTGTTCAAAGTCAACCTAGATAATATTAATTTGGTAGCTGATATATCTTCCTTTAAAATTATGTTTTGCTGGGTATACAGTAAAGGCTGACCACTCCCCACTGTACATCAGCGGCTCCCCAGTGGAGAGGGTCAGCAGCACAAAATTCTGTGGTGTTCACATCACTGAGGAATTTTCCTGGACTCTGAACACTACATACCTGGCCAAGAAGAGGATGGAGAGGATGCACTTCCTCAGGAGGGTGAAGCAAGTGAGAGTCCCCCCCTCTGCACCACTTCCTTGTATGGCAGTTGCAGTGCGTCTGACAGGAAGACTTTGCAGCATGTTGTGAGGACGGCTAAGAAGGTCATCGGGGTCTCACTCCCCTCCATCCAGGACATTTACAAGGATGGATGCGGAAAAAAATCCCTCTGCATTGTCAAAGACTCCTCCCACCCCTCTCATGGACTGTTTGACAGATGCCAGGAGATATCGCTCCATCAAATAAAAATAAAAAAACAATGTGCAACAGTTTTTTTCCCACAGGCCATAAGACTGTCAAAGACTTAACACTGCAGCTTGCACATTCAAACTACAAGCTATCCTTTTAAACCATTTCATCCTATTTATTATTAATATTATTATTATTATGTCTCTTAAATTATTTTTTAACTCGGGCACTTGTTTGCACTTTTTAGCCTAGCACTTGTCTCTTTTATAACTGCTGCTTTTTAGTGTCTTTTAATCATTTTTATGTGTTTCCCATTTTTGCACACTGGTCCTGAGAAATGCAGTTTCGTTCCACTATATGTGTATTTTACATAGATATGGCTGGAATGACAAATAAACTTGAAATTGGAACTTGGATGTAACATTAATGGAAATATGCAGATGCATTTGTGGTCATTCCAAACATGAACAACTCATGTTGTGCAATAGTTGCAATACACACTTTGAAAATCTATTCTAGTTTTTTAGTCACACTAGTCATCCTGTCCACCACAATTATTGGATGGATTGCCATGAAATTTTGGACAGACATTCATGGTCCAAAGAGGGAAATTCTTACTGTTGTTGGTGATCCCTCAATTTTTTGTTCCCTCTAGCACCACCAGCAGGTCAAACTTGTTACTTTTTCAGTGAAATATCTACATTTACTTAATGGATTGGCACAATGTTTGGTGCAGACATGAATTGTCCTGTGATGACTAATAACTGGTGATCCCTTGACTTTCCCTCTCGTGACACCATGAGGTCGACATTTGTGGGTCTGACTAAAATGTCTCATCAACTACGCACTTTCATTCCCTCTTTATGATGAATTGCAACAACATTGGTAATTTTGCATCTAGCGCCATCATCAGGTCAAAGTACTTAGTTTATGACAGATATACCTACAAAACTAATGGCACTCCTATGAGCCTCAGCTGTGGGCCTACATTGTGTTAAGCGGCAATTAGCAAAAGCTAACATGCTAAAATGCTACACTAAGATGATAAATGAGGTAAAAAATGTACATGATAAAAAAGAGGAGAATGTTAGCATGCTGGTGTTATAATTAGCTCAAAGCTGTGCCTCCGTACAGCCTTATAGAGGCTAGCGTGGCATTAGTTTGAAAATGTGTTCTTGTGACAAGCAACTTTAAAACTGTGTTTCACTGGGTTCTATAGATGCAATAATGCTGGTTTTAGTTATTCCAGACATGAATAGCTGTGGTCATGACAGTTTGTACAAATAGGTAACATCTGCAGTAGTTGCAATGCACACATTTAAATGATGTACTATACCCACAGTTTTGCATGCACAGTTTGTGTTTATGTGAAGTCATTTTCTGCAGCAGTAATTCTGTAATAGATCTGTGGGTGTAAATCATGACCCAGAAATACTGGTGTACTGATTTATACACTGGGCAGTCTGCAAAGTTAGTAGTGCAATGTATGCACCAAACAATGGCACAGGGTCATGCTTTGTCTCTACTATACTAGCTTGTAACAGTTTGCTTATTCTAATTGGCCGATGAAGGCCATGTTCCTGGCCCTAACTTTAATCAGTGCCAACGAGCTCATGCATGCATTCAGATATGCCTGATGCCTCTCTAACAACTGAGCAAATTCTTTGGCTTGCTGAGGATAAGGTAGCAGCAGCAGATAGAGCCATGTAGCTCCTGATATGTTAACATTCAATTTGACAGGAAGAAGAAGTGGGAGCAACTTCACAGAAATGCATCAATATTAAATCACCTTGTGATGAAATATTCATAATGAAAGTAAAATAGAAACATAAGCTCAATAGAAACTGGGATTCTTTTTTTTCTTTTTTGAAATACTGATGTGTCTTAGCTCCATGGACTAATGATTCTCTGTTTGCATTGTTTGAACACATTTCTCATGCCATCCTCTTGCATTTGATGTCAGAGAGAGAGAGAGAGAGAGAGAGAAAGAGAGTAAATACAGCAGCCACACTTTTATCACATGTAAATACTGCATGTCATAACTGTGTAAATAGATGTTTGATAGCTGAAGCCATAACATAAGCATGCAGCTTTGATTGTCTGTGTGCACAGGAGGAGTGGTTAAAACATTAATACCATTTCCACTCGCTCAGGAATGTTTTTCCCAGGTACAGGTAAGCACTGTTGTCATTCCAAGTCCACCGGCGAGCCTCCTGAGTTTCACCTATTAGCATAGCCAACGTAGGATATCCTGGCCTACAGCAGGCAATATGGTAATCTACCCATGACTCATTCTAAAGGAGATTATCACAAATCCCCAACGGAGGCATGAGAAACTCCTTATAAGACCTATCTGTCACCATTGCTTATTGCATACTTAGACCTGGAGGGCAGGACTCTTCATTTCCTCCTAAGCATAGTAGCTCTGATTTAAAATGATCCATTTTACCATCTCAGTCTTAAAATTAGAGTTCACATATTTGTTTACTGAATACGTTGAGGATATTAACACAACGAACATTATGAAGAAGACAGAGCTAAGGGGGAAAAAAACGTCATGTTACCATACATTTTATAATGCTGAGCCCTAAATGAAGAGGCAGGGAGTTATGTGTTTTGTGAGCACAAACCACAGCTACTGGTGAAATTACAGCTCACGCCATTCATCCGGTGTGTCATTATTTTTGTTATTTTGTGAACTCTGGCTTTTTACTCATTAAACTAGATCAGGTCTGCCCTGCAGGTTGCAGGTTGGTTATTATACTGGAGCCACATTAGAGGGTGCAATGCTGTTTATGCCAATCATACCGTCTGGTGTAGGGGTCATTTCTTTGATAAACAGCACAACAGTGACATAAAGCTCTTTATAATTATTAAGACAACAAGAGCTGATTTTCTTTGAAGCTGATTTTCATTGAAGGTTAAAAAAAAAAAAGTGCCTGCTGTTATTTTTTCCTGATTCTGGGGTTTGGTTGCACACATACAGGTATTAAGTCACATGACGCTATTTCATTTGTAGAAAGAACAAAGCAGTGACACTGAAAAATAAAATTATGTTTTCTGATTGTGTCATGGCGGTTACACTCTAAAGCACAGAAGTACAGAACCCTGCTGTGCGAGTGCATGCTCTATCCCTGTCTGTTGTTTGCCTCTCTGCTCAGTGTGTGTAGCTAGCCCGTGCTTATTCCCGGGATATCAAATGCCGCCCTTTTGTCACGTCCCTCCGTGTCTCAAGCAGATGCAGAACGTACACTTTAGTGCCTGACTTTAATGTAGCCTACCTCTAATACAAACACCTATATGAGATGATGAAAGCAACTGCACAAGATGACCGGTGTTTTCCTAAACCTAACCAAGTCGTTTTTGTGCCTAAACTTAACCAAAGTGGAAGCAAAAATTTTTTGCAAAATCTCTTATAGGCCACACACCCACCAAACGGCAGAAAACGTTAAGTCTAAAAAAAAATGCTAACTAGAGCATTGCCTTTTTCATTGCTGATCCGGTTAGAGGGGGCAGTGCTATGAATTTATTTACACCTTTAATACAACCATAACATAAGCCCTTTTTACGCAGAGATTGCACAATATCGCCACAACGAAGACCCTTCTCTGAGATGCCTTGGTTTATTTACACTGAAAAACGCG
Organism: Hollardia meadi; assembly: GCA_037974645.1. Lineage (NCBI taxonomy): Eukaryota > Metazoa > Chordata > Actinopteri > Tetraodontiformes > Triacanthodidae > Hollardia > Hollardia meadi. The sequence continues at coordinate 9,083,469 of JBBPCS010000573.1, read as the reverse complement.
ACGCTGCTCCACTCCGTGATTTAGACAGCAAGCTGGCGTTCCGCAATTACAAGTCTGGTGTGGCGTTTTACATGCACGCCGAGCAGCGCTTTGTAAACGATGGAATAACATGACAATAACAATCATTTACCGTCCCTGTTATGTGGCGGATGAACTCGTCCTCTGCTCGGAGGGTAAGTAGCTCCCGAACCTGGCGTTGTCTCCACAATTTGTAAACATTTTTCGGTTGTTTTTCTTCTTCTTTGAGTTAGCTGCTTACTGCTGCTAGCTACTTTTAAATCTCCCGGTTGAGGGTCGCACACAAACCATGTCGACAAAACGTCACAACCCTGTCTCGTCGTTCCGCCACGCCGGCTCACTCCGTTTACACAGACGTCGATTTGGCGCTGTTACTACCTCTTTGACCCCCCCATTACGCTTCCGTTTATACAGACGGCGAGGCGTATCAGAGGCGCAACAGACCCGCATTGAACTGGCTGTGTAAAAGGGGCTATAGTTTCCATGTTTTGTGGGGCAGGTGATGCACAGGTGTTGAATGCTCATGAGTTATAGTGGTTGAAATTGCCAGGGACAAAACTGGGATATTAGGAAAGAGCAAAGTTTGTGTTGATGACTATGCAAATAGCATCAACAGTGTTTAGAGTTTTATTGACAAAATTGAGGTTCATTTGAATTGAACTAAACCAGTGTATCAGTATCTTTGGTCATAAGTAAAAAATACATTTATGCATTTCAGCCAAAAGGTTTCTTTTATCTTTGAATATATTTTGTGAAACAGAGACTCTGAGAGTTCCACCTGACCTGAGCTAAAAATCACTTAAGCCTGAAGCTTTTAAAGGATAACCTTAAACAAGATGCACTCAGCATCAAGGCGAATCAGTCATCTTATACTCAAGGTGAAGAGCAGAGACACGGTTATTTGTTGTCCCTCTTGCTTCATTAGTGCCAGGTGAAGTTACACACTGTATTGTATTGTTCTCTTCTGTACTGCTACAGAGCTGAGACGACTCTTGAGCTCTGATGATGTTGCAGCTTTCGATGGTACATTAATCCTGCTGACAAGGGATGTTATTGTTGGAGCTTTGGCCTTACCCAATCGATGTTAAATTCATCACAGCTTCCCCCACGCGTAAGTCCAATTCATAAAAATTTTGCAAATACTCTCTTCAGGCCACTCAGAAGCCACTAATTTTTGCCAGTGATCAATTTGACTCTCACCTTCTCAGTTTTGCCCTGCCGCTCAGCCACCAGTTAAGATTACACTTAACCCTATAGCTTCTTCGCATTTCGGCACATCACTGCTTACTAAATAGATTTCCTCTGGAGTGCGGTGAAGGCAAAACTCTGATCGGAGAGATAGCAGGAGAATAGCTTTGGGAACCCCTGCATGACCCAGTAGAAGCATCCAAGAGAGAGACTCCCTGAGAACTGATAAATTGCCAGCAGGAACATCATGAAAGGAACAAACAATTTGCAATGCCTGTTATAAAAGCTATTCTCATGCAGACCTTGTATCATATAATGTATGTATTTCTTTTCTTTTCTTTTTTACCCTGCTAGAGTTTCCAAGAATTCACCCGTATTTTATCTCCTCTTGAAAGGTGAAGTTAAATGTTGTATATCTCTCAGTCAGTATGTATTCTCAACATTTGATTTTTACTTCATAAAAAGAGAGGCAGCAGAGAGGTTGTAATGAATATTGTCATGACTTAGACATGATGTGGTCATTGTTACATAAACCAGTGCCTAGCAACCATTTTATGCTGAGAGAGAAAAATTAACTATTCATATAAATATATTTCCCATGCATTTCGGATTTTTGTCTGGTGTCTAACAGATTTCATGATGCATTTCAGCCTCATGTGAAAACTGAGTTGCACACCTACGGCCACAAGATGGCGCTTGAAACTCACGGCTTGACATCTGCCTGTGAGATGAGAAGGCAAATGAAGGGATGCAAATTGCTGATGAAGAGGTGGTATTGATGGAGTGGGAATGAAAGATATTACATTTGACTTTTGGTCTCTTTGGACATTTGAGCCTCTGCAGCATGGTTGGCTATTTATTTGTAAGGGTTTATTACTCCACTCAGTGGGGACATGCTGAAATGCTTTGACCAAAAGGAACATGAATAGTTGTTTGATGATTTTTGTGGCATTCAATATTACTCAAATATTCATTAAATAATTAAGTTTTAAGCTTTTGCTCTCTATAAAAATGGCCGAGATGATACAGTTTACATCCATGACTTATTGCTGCTCCTGCCCACCTGATTAGTTTCTTTCAATTTGATGATTTTCCTCTTTCTTTTTTGGCATGTAGAAGAGAACAGATCACTCCTATTTTCAGACAGCGATGCTTAGGCAGTGGGCAGATTCAAGTCCATCATCATCTCCTCATTTCCTGCAGCTATTTAAAACTGTGTCTCTCCAAAATAGGCGCCCGATGACCGCAGCTGGAGCTATCTGGGGACCTGCTTTCAAACTAATTTGAGGATATTAGAATGTCTCAGAATGTTTTGTTTTGACATCTTTATACCTTCATTGACCGTTTGTGTGTACAAAGCATGTGCCATCCCACTTAATGTCATTTTAAAGTCATCTCAAATGTTTTTAGGTTACCATAACTATATATTGTACATCTTGAGTGCTTTATAATTTCTATGCTGCGCATTGTTATTTTGGATATGTACTCAAAACCCAAAGTAAGGTATAACTGACAGACAGGTCTCACACACACACACGCACACACACACACGCACACACACACACACACACTGCAGCTCAGAGAGCACAGGCCTACGACTTCCCGCCCAAAGGTTATATTCTATCTGAAATGTTGGGTGTGTAGTAAAATACATGCTCCACACTGTCTGGCTCTCCTAATGAAGGGGTGTATGACTGGCAGTCCTGTGTCTGTTTCATGTATCATGTATCCGCTCTATCACTGGGTACAAGGACAGAGCATATCTTATTCTATATCTGCCAGCAGTGCAAGTCTGCAATGCACAGTCTATTAGACACCATGCAGACATTATTCCAGGACATGAGGCTACTATTAAATATATACAGTATATATATTGATAGCTCTTGAGGCATAAAAATAGAATTTAATGCTTTTTGGAGACTTTTTCTGCTCTCATTGTTCTTGATTTCATAAACGGCACATAATGGAGTTTTTCACAAAAAGTGTCTTGTGTTATTCTGAGTCAGACGCAGCTGTACGGGGCCAGACTTGTCAGACTGCAAGCTTCCAGCACCCACAGTGTTAATGTATAATGTCAACGCAGTAGGGAGCCTTGTTAAAAAGCAATTAAGCCAAAATGATTTAAACATTGTGCGGTTTGGCCATTGACGAGCCTCAAGGTACACACTGTGTTGCTGTCTTAAAATGAGAATTTCACTGTCTGCTCACACTGAAAACCGCTATTTGTGTGAGTGTAGCTCTAACCACACTTTCCCACACCCGCCAAACCATACCAAACCACAGACTTCTGAGTATGCGCACCATACACACACAAACACACACACGCAGTATTCACATGAAGAGTAATTGAGGGGTTTGACTAGTTTTTGGTGCATTAAAACAGTAGCTGTTTTAAATGACAGGGGCTGAGACATACTTGCATTGATGTCTGTGAGGTTGGTAAAGATGGCTGATTACTCAAAGAGGACGTGGCATTCCATAACTCTTATTATATTCCTCTTTACTCAGTGGAGTTTGACTGAATCACACCATTTAAGCTGTTCCTGTAATACATTCTTAATGGCTCTTTTGATCAGTATATTTAATTGAGTGATTCTTGAGTAAGTTCAGGCGCAAGCCTTTCTGCAAACTGTGTTATACTTGGTCTTATTTTTGATTATCAAAACATTACTGTTGACAGTTGAAAGACTTCAACAGGCAACTGTCAAGTTGTTCACCCTGTTTCTAGAGCAACAGCTCGTCCCATATTCCATGTGATAATTTGCCATTATGTGTGTGTCTCCCAGTAAGTCTAGCAGAGTTACGTAAGCAGCTTCAATTTTGGTTCCTGCGGCCCTTGTCTTAGACAAAGATTAGTGCTAGGCCATAGTCAGACACATTTTAGCTGTTGGCAGATTGTTAGCTTACACTCTGTGTGCAAATGTGCTCATCACAGCCAGACTGTTGGATGTGGTTTGGAACATCTGTGTGGTCCCCACTCCAGAAGAAGACAGACAGGGGAGAGACAGAGGGTGAGGAATGGGAGAGGGGAGGAGTGGTGGGACCCCAGGGCTGCTCAGAAAGAAGCCCTCAGTTTTTCCATCGCTGCTGTCGCCACCACCACAGTGTGGTGTTGCCTATGAGCGGAGCTGGGGGACAGCGTGAGGCAGATGCGAAATGTGGGTGTGTGGGAGAGGAAGAGAAAGAAAAATGCAGTAGAGCAAGCACGACAGGGACAAAGCCACTGTGTGGTGAACTGTCAGGTCTGGTTGATGACTGATGAAGTTGAAGGTTAGGGTTCTTGCAATTCACAGAGCTGCTGGCAGGGGTGGGGAGAGGGGTGATGAGAGGAGCCTTGGTCCAAACCTGTGGTTGGCTTCCCCACCAGCAGCAGCACCACAGCCCAGTTCCCTGCCTGTATGCGTGTGGTGCTTATTTACGAGCCTGTATAACCATGGCGCGGTCCCTGTGGTGGACTGACACAAGATGACAGCAGCCTAAATGTCTTGCCCTTTAAATCCAGCCTAATGGTCGCTTAGTGCTGTGGAGACAGGCACTGGGATAGGCGCCTGGGGTCTTTTCATAGGGGCCCTCTGAGTAACACATCAGCTAACACATCTATGGGCCACCATCCAGAGCCTTATAACTACCTGCTTCTGTGGCTGTGGCGCCACTGATTTAGCCATGGCTGTGTATGGAGGGACAATATGAGCATGGGAATATACACGATCCACCTATTACAGCCGCTCTGACAATGATTTTGAATGTGAATGTCTTTTTAATATCTGTGTCTGTGGCGTCTGGGATAGTTTTAATATCCACTGGAGGGCTAGTTATATGTAGAGTTTAAAAAACAGCAATTTAACATGATGTTTGGGATGTCTGTGCTTTACAAGAGTTGAATTCTTGATTCTAAACCTACAATTTCATTTCTAGAGCAGAAAAATTGCAGTCTTTTTGTTGTTGTTTTTAATATTTCATGCTGTCCAGACAAGAACAAAAATAGTTAATCCCACGTGTTTTTGCCTGAAGTAAGTCTGTGGTAAGTTAATAGCAGATGTGAGTGTTATTGGGCAAATTATATGCAATATGAGAGCAAACACACACTTCACATAAAAACGACCTGCATAAACACACCATTCATAACTGCATACCATTCTGTGTGGGCTTGCCAGCCAATGCAATTAGACGCTTTCTGAGAGGAAGGAAAGATTATCGTCCAAAACCTTGTGCCTTGCTCAATTCGTGTGAAAAAAGAGATGTTTATTGTGAGTCAGATTCTGCCTGTCAATAATCCACAACAGATCTTAGTTAAAGTCATTCTGATCACACCTCGGGGATCTATGAAAGGAAACAGGCAAAGGGAAAAAAGTTGGCCACAAATCCCATGGGAATCCATCTCTGCAGAAGAGTCTTCTCCTGAATCACCTGTTGGCCTCGCTCGCTGTTGTTACCCCAACCTCAGCTTGTTGCTCAATGCAGTGCACTCACGCACGCGCACACGCACACACACACACACACACACACACACACACACACACAGACACACACACCAGCTTTGAGCTTCAATCTGCATGCTTCAGTCCTGTGCAAACACAGATCAGACTACACTCATTGGGCCGTGTCTCTGGCACTCATCAGGCTGTTTGTACTGCAATTTCCTCCCTGCTCTTATCCATGTTTTGTCCACTGTCATTCCAGCGGGATTATGTGATGCTTTCATCATGCAAGAACATCAACTGAGGCAGTGGGGGAAATGCAAAGGAGGCATGTTGTTTTGCTCCCTCATCACACATAGTGTTATCATCACATGCCATAATGAATGCTACAGTCTGAGGTTATCCTTAGAGCTAATTATTATTTTGTAGCTACTCTCCTGTCCATCTAAACAAATATAGTATTTAAAGCAAACTTGTATTCATTCCACCTCTTCCGACCACTGGCAAATGCTGCAAAGTACATATCACATGGCTCCTAGGCCAATACATGTCCTTAAAAGCAGTAGGTATTATTATATTAGTGAGTAATACTGTACTAATAGTATCTTTCTTGACAGGCAAAGTTTGATATTACCTTATTCACATGTACATGCCCCATTCGTTCAGACGTATTTGCCCTCATTCATGAAACGTTCGTACACACAGATTTGATTGTAACTTGAGTAACTTGATATTGATTTAAACGAGTAACATTGTGGGATTCAGCAGTGTTTTCTTAAATGTTCAAAGGCAAGAACACAACTTACCACTGGCCGAGATCACTATGAACCCACAAACTTTGATCTTCGTAGTTTGTAGCTCAGGATCTTATTATGGTTTTTGGTTGGTCTTGGGACATGAAATAGCAAATGAAATGTTAAAAATTGGTGGCTTTTTTTTTCAATGAATCAGATGGAGAGTTTGCTCTTGTTCTCTTTCTATGAGCATATTTGAGAGAAAGAAATGAGAACACATTTGTGTATAAGGCCCATTGTCCACAAACTTATCGATAACAGTTTGGCCAACAATGTAATGTACCAAAAGAAAACAGGAAGAAAAACAATGCAACCAGTCCCGTTAAATTAATGATTCAACCTGAGTTATATTGGCTAATTGTCCCAACTGTAACTTTTATAGCCTCAGCTCAGTTGAGAATTGATTTCAAAATGTTTCTGATCACCTTTGAGGCTCGAATGGTTCTCGAACTACATGGCAGAGCTTTTGCGCCCTGAAGCACGTTGTTAATAGCCACTCAAAAAGTCTGAATTACAAAAACAATAACGAGACACAATCTCCTTTTGTTTCCAGAAATACACATTTTTGAAATTAAATGAAATGAAGCAGTAGCTTCAGGTGCTGATAGCTTTTGTGTGTAATTGTTGAACTCACATCTTTAAACAGTTTTTTTTTGTCGACATGCTTTTGTGGAACAACCTATAAACCTTAATTTTATGGTGTGCATACTGTTTTAACCACCATTTTATTTCTGTACTTTGTATGTGTTTTAATGTCTTTAGAAAGTGTAGCATACATACACTTTTGTATAAGCGTAAGTACATTTTACTTTTGTGCCTCTATGTGTAATCTTCCTCCTAAACTACACCACTGATGTCAAAATCAAAAAATGCAAGTTCTTAGAATAAGTCATTAGAGTGGATTAAAGCTCTGTCTAGACACAATGTATGGTTAGTGTTTTGTTTTCTCTTCATATTAGTTAAGGCTTTGGTGAGGTTAAGATTATTAAAAGTCATAGCTTTGAGGCTTCGGCCACTCGTGGCTCTAATCTGTGGGGGGACAGTTTAGTTGATTCAGTCTTTGATGAGGTGCCCTTCGTCTCTAATACTGATGAGCTGTTAGTCGTCACACTGCCCAGTCTTGCTGCTGTGGTCTCTGTCTGCCGCCTACCTTCTATCCAAGAGCCTCATTCATCCCAAGACAAACAGACACAGTCATTACAATTAAGCAGTGCTATTAAAGGGACAGGCTAGTGGCAGATTAAGAGGGGAGAAATGAAGTGTTTCTTTGTGTTTTTACAAGAAGTCAACTCATTAAAGGTTGAGTTAGTGGAGGTTTTGTTTGTTCTTCATAAGTCTAAATTTATTAATATGCATGTAGGGATTTGCGCACAAAGTAACGCTCCTGGAAAAACAGCTTGATGACTGACAGAGTTTTTATAAGTTACAATTGCAGTGTGTTTGCTGCTTTGTATCTCAAGAGCAAATGAATACAGGGTAGAGGAGACACCGAGGGCTCAGACTCAGTTCTTAAGGGGCCTTGAGACTTGAAGGATTAAGATTAAGGGGAGGTTCCTTTAAATGACTGATAGCACAAAGTGAGAGAAGGAGCATGGAAGGGCAGGGCAGGAGTCTGTATGGCGGACCAGCAGCAGCTTTACTCTTCAATCAGTGAGATGAAAATTGCCACTCCTGTCAAAGTAGAGGTGTTTACTAAAAGGAGGACAAGGGAGAAAAAGAAATAAAGAGGGAGAGTTATGCAACCTGTATGGCCCAGAGTTCCCTGCTAAATTTGGCCAATCAGAGCTATAGTTGGAACCTCTCAAAGTACCCGGGCATAGATGTTGAGAGGTAGGATTGGATATGACCCTGTGTATTAATGATTCCACTTGCCATCACTTGCATTGTTTGTCATTGCTAGCCATTATGTACAATTATTTGTCATTATTCTACAGTTTTTTTTGTCAGTGTTGTTTGTGATGTGGGTATTGGTTTCCCACTGGGACTAGTTCACTTTCAAATATAGGAGGACTTAGTGAGGGTAAACCTGTAACGTCTACCCCCATCATGCTAAGGTGAATCAAACAAATCGTGATGACACATACGCCACTACAGATGTTAGATCAGGTGATCCTGTGCTTTCTGGGGGTCAGCATGTGGAGCATGTCCCACGAACAGGTCCTATGAGCAGGACAGGAAGTTTACAGTGTTCACCTCTCCTTTTGGGCTGTACGAGTACAACAGGCTCCCTCAGGGACTATGCAACAGCCCAGCCACGTTCATGAGGATGGTGATGGCCATCTTCGGAGATCAAAACTTCTTGAGCCTCCTGTGTTACCTAGATGACCTTGTCCTTGCTCCTAATGAACTCCTGGCTCTGCAAAGGCTGGAGATGGTGTTCAAGAAGTTAAAGGCACACAACCTTAAGCTAGCTCTCAAAAAGTGCCACTGTAAAGTCACTGTCATCTGTAAAGTTCCTGGGGCACATTCTGAACAAAGATTAGGAGGAGGTTAAAGCCATTTTTGATCTGAACAAAAAGGACTTGATGGGCGAGAGTGGTAACATCCCCTCTCCCACCAAGAAAAGGGGACGTGCATTTGCCATCCTGCTGTGTCCTGTGCCCATGGTGGGTTGATTTTCTGATTGGCTCCGCTGAAATGCTTGAGGAGGTTCACATTTGTTGGTGAGGGTGCTATTTCTGTGGGTTGTGTTGTTAGGAGAGTTTCCACATTTGATATTGGGTGCTTTTGTGGTTGTGTTGGTTTGTTGTGGAGTTGGTTTGTCAAGCTCACCGTGTTATTGTGACTTTGCTTGGATGATTGTAGCTTCATGGGAAGTCGCTGTTTTGGCTAGCTAGTCAGTGGTTAGCTGAATGATATCTTTCTGTGTTTTGGCATTTTCTGGAGCTTCTTACCACGAAGTTGGCTGTGAGAGACCTAATCTGTGAATCTGTTGTTATCTGAGTAAAGAGCTGGTTGGAGCCTGGTTTATCACACAACGCAAGAGAGAGTACACAACTGCTACTCCTGCAATCATTTATATTGACACAAATCAAAATTGCACATCTCTGAATGACAGTTTTCTGGGATTAAAAGTGGGGCATCATGGTGTTGGACAGCTGTAAGACATAAGCTGGACTTCTTAGAAAAATTAACTTTACAAGATATCAGGGAAAGCGAGGCCAAAAAAAGCAGCATCTGAAAGTCCATAAAACTGTTCAAGGCTAAGAGAGACTGTTGATATGTAAAATGTCACCCATGACCTCAGTTCTTAATCATTTAAAGGGGTTTGAGCATAAATGATTCCCATTAGGAGTGGTCTAAATCTAAGCCTGGTGTGGTTGGGTAGCATGGTGGTCTCAGTGGTGATTTATGATACAGTAGGGCCTTGTGGCAATGCTGCCTGCAGTGTATTTTGTGTCTGTCTAGATTTCATTGATCGGTGATGTGATGGAGAGCTGCAGTCAGGCTTCTTTGACAAGGCAGGGTGTCATTGTTAGGCCACTTCATCAGACCTCTGTGGCATTGTCTGTAAAATGTGTTTTTAATGTGAGTATTTTTTTAAATTAAGCTTTCTTTCAAACTCTGCCATCATGTTGTAGAACACCAGGGCCTCCATAATTCAAAGCAATTTGCAATTTCTTGTCACCAAGAAAGTCAGCTATATTAAATGCTCATCCATTTAGCTTTTTCGGGAAAGCATATTATAGTTTTGTGGAGTGCATTCTGACATCTTCATAAATCAGCCTAATCATAGGGTTGTGGTACACCCCTGCCCTGTTTGTGTCTTTGTTAATACCATGCACATGTGACCAATGACATGCTTACATAGATGAGTGAGCACCAGCACACTCTCTCAGCTGTAGAGGCGGTTAGATGTCTGCTTATGTTCAGAAACTTATTGCAGTGTAAACATGTCAGACATTGTTTGGATGTTTGACTGTGGGCTTTGGCATAAAGCAGTACTCAACATCATCAAGCCAAACCCTCTGGAGAAGTGGATATCATCTTTAATTTTTCAAATTTGTGCTTCAATTTAAGCTTCAACATACCTTTGGTCACCTGACTGCCTGTTTTATTTGTCTTTTTATATTGGCTCACTACGTTGATTTTGATGATGTATTTTATAGATTTTCGTTTCATACAGCAGAAGATGAGATAATCCTTATAGAAGCACTCCTGGAACACCTTTATTGCAGCAATATATTTTACCAGGAAGAACTTGACTTGCTCCAGGCAAACGCAGCTGGGCACCACATGCCTCATAATCTTGGTGGGTTCCATGAACCTTTCGCAGACAAGATACTGCTCCCGTCTTTGCTTCACTTCACTGGCTTCTCATCTATTTGTGTCTCTTTCTCTTATCTGAAGATTTATATCACTCACTGTATCTATAGGCTACACCCTTCAGCAGACTACTGCATTTAAGTTCGAATTCACTTTAAAGAGGTCCGTGCTGTATAAAGCGGAGATAGGCCTCACTGAGATAGCGGTTGATGAATGCTGGAATGCTTTCGGTCTTATCATGTTGTCGTCACGATGCAGCCACAGCAGGCCGACACAATGTCATCTTGAACTCAAAGGGTTGCACGTCACAAAAAAAGCAACTCATGTAAAAACAAGGATGTAACTTTTCATATATTGATCTAGATTCCTGCTGGAGTGTTTAATTTATGTGTTTTTGTTATTGTTCACAAACCAAAGGAAATAGCCATTTAAAATGTTTATCTGTCACTGAAAATGTGCTGCTTACTGTATTTTTTATGAGATCTATTCAAAATATTATTTTTCTTTGTTTTGGCCAGCTGAGGGACAAGTTTGTTGTAAAAAGTGCAATATCCATCAGTATCCCCTAATTTTAATGTTCCACTTTGCTTGTTACATACCTCAGTGTTTTCCGTAGTTATTCAGTTGTAGTTGAAGTATTAATTTACTTATTTTATGATTGTTTCTGTATTGCTTTTTATAATGAATGTATCTATAATCACTAAATCTAGTTGGGCACACAAAGAAAACAAAATATTAAATCCAGTGTATTGTGGTAACCAGTCCAGTCAGTAAAACATGATAGCGTTTCCTTCATACTCAGAGCACTGGTGACACGGGCAACAACAGTACGACTGGCTATATGTTTCCAGCAGTCGGTTGTAGTCTACAGGGAGCACGGATCTGGTTGTGATTACTATAACGGAGACAGTAAATCATGACGCAGCATGAGACTAATTTGTGGTGGGAAAACAAAAAGGCCTGGCCCTTTCTTTATGAAGTTGCAGAGAAGACATGCGCAAAAGAACATTTTAATGGCAGAAAATCATGAAAGAGGAGCAGTCACGAAAACAACTATATATTATTGTTTTGTACTCATTAAAAAAAATTATATGAATAAATGACAAATTATAGGCCACAAGAACAGCTTCAGTGCTCCAATAAGTGTCTGAGCTCTATTGGATTAACACTGCTTTTCCAAAAGATGTTCATTTGATGTTTTGATGGTGAAGAGTGCTGTCCTAAAGCTGGACCTATAGTTGAGAATTAAGGATTAAGGGGTGCCTCCTCATGAATATAAGTACACATTGGTGCTATTGAGGCTGCGGAGATACCACATGTGGTGTGCAGGACAAATTCTACAATTCTATGATGCTGGACCAAATGAGAAAGTAACACACATCAAGACCTTTTATTAAGGCAGGTTTTTCCTTTCATCTGTGTGTGTGTGTGTGTGTGTGTGTGTGTGTGTGTGTGTGTGTGTGTGTGTGTGTGTGTGTGTGTGTGTG
>JBBPCS010000573.1:9042553-9061713 GCA_037974645.1 Hollardia meadi | reverse complement strand
TGTGTGTGTGTGTGTGTGTGTGTGTGTGTGTGTGTGTGTGTGTGTGTGTGTGTGTGTGTGTGTGTGTGTATGTGTGCGCTATTGGGTGCTCAATCATTTCCTTACCCACAACATAGACAATGTGTATATGCTGCGCTATTAAGGTTTATGGTTTACGTTTAATCGTAAACATCGTTAGTGAGCTACAGTATATCCACATCTGTAGAAAGAAGTGAACTTGACCACTTTACACATTTACATCCACTGGGTGTGTCTTTTTGTCAGCTCATTTAGGGCTCCTCAGATATTGGTGTGAACAAATCAACATTTAGATAGCGTACTAATGTGCCGCTGAGAAGACCCTCTGAAGATAACTACCTTTGATAAGACCCCCTGGGACTCGCACTGTCCCCAGCTTAGGTCCCTCCAGCAGGGGAAAGACAATCCAATCCATTTGCCCCCCAGAGAGATCAAAGCCCTGGCCTCCTCCTTTTCATTCTATTACCAAAGACTCCACCTTTGCAAAGTCCCTACACAAATGAGATTGTGCATCAGCCATTTTCTTTGGTGGGGTTAAAGGCAGTGATTTTGAAAGGATGGAAAATAAGCAGGGACATTAAAGAGTTTGGGTGATGGACTGGGGGCAGGGTAGGGGGGCATGAAAGGCAAAAAAGCTCTGATTAAGGCCTGATGACTGTTAATGGGACAATTGTTGAACCACTGGAGCCATTACTGTGCCATTGTCTCATAGGATGCTTCCCTGTTGAGTAAAGGTGTGCCATTGCACAACATTCGGGGCTTCCGATGCCCCTGTTAAAGCACCAGGATATTTATCCATGTCTCAGACAGAGAGACTCATCTCCTGTTGAGGATGTGTTTTGAAGTGAACTGTGGGCTCAGAGACACTTATTTCCTGCTCCTTATAAAAAGTAGTCTGTCTGCTGTGAGCACACTGGATTAAGCATGGTGACCAGCAATGCCTACTGATGGCACACACTTGTACTAGGTTTTGCCAATCATCAGCCTGCCAACTGCCTCTATAAGTAGTATTATACTGTATTTTTCAAAGTATATGATTTCTGTGGTCACCTCTATTCAATCAGCTGTGCTAATTGACCGTGACTCCATAAGTCTGTCAATGTTATATAAATGGATTTAACTTTATTTTTTACTGAACAGCAACTCATTCCGTGTTAGTTTTCCACCAACTCTCTCATTCTGCAATATATTTTTTTGACTCCCTTGAAAACTTCATGAATAATGAGTAAATTATATGTGTGAAGCAGCTTTGCGCAATGTGGTTGTGGCTGAGGCAGACTTAACATAGCAGCCAGGAGCTGAGCCAGCTCTGGCTCTGGCTCTGGCTCTGGTCCGAGCCCCGGCCCCAGGCGGCCAGCAGCAAGCTTGTGGACCAACCATAATGAAGAGTAGGCATTTTTATACCCAGCCGTAACTCTGCCCCCCTCCTGGTGCATCTGTTCGCTCCCTGCTCCTCTGGCAGAGCGGGCAGACATTGCATATTGGGATAATATTTGTATAAACAATGGGAAGATTGTTTGTTTGCACTGAATTGGTCACAGCTGTGTAAGCGCTGGGATATGTTGCACATGGAGGCCATGGAGACAGTGAGAGAATCCACCTGAATTATACAGGTGGTGGAGGGTCAACTGAAGGGCCTACACGGCCCTCCACTCCTGGCACCAATGGCTTTGCTGGGGAAAAATAGGTCCAGAGGCAACAGAGCATAGCAAAACACAGAATATTGTGGTCAGGTATCTCTTTACTTGGGCAACATAACACAACCACTTGTTTCTGTTTGAGCCCAACACACTTAGCGACCATGGGCCTTTACAGATTAAATCAGAGCAGCTGAGTCTCCTTCATGTGGTGAACGGCAAGTCAAACATGGTATGACATCATCAGAGGGACCACAGAGGAGGTGTCAGCTATAGATGGAAGGAACACCAGGATGGATCAAACCAGTCATTCCTGAGACTCCCCTGGGGAGCGAGCCCAGTGTCACAGCTCTGTCCGGAGCATAGGAGTGAGAGACAGGCTGGGCCTTATGGTCACCACATGGAAAGCCGCACCTACAGTTTTCCTATTAAGTAGAAATATTTCATGAGCATCATGCTGGTATTTTAAATAAATAGTTCAACATTCTAAAATCTTATTTATTCTCAGAAAGAAGCGTATGTCCCAAACTTTTTAACTTCTTTGTGAGTCAGATGAGGCTACAGACAGAGGTTGGTTAGCTTAGCTTAGCATAAAGACTGTAAACAGGTAGAAACAGCTAGCCTGACCCTGTCTACTATCCACCTACCAGCATCTATAAAGCTCACTATTTATTATATTGTATGTTTGTTTGTTTTGTTTTAAAAGATATAAAGTGCTAATCAGTGAGCTTTAGAAGTACTGGTTCGAAGATTTTCTTACCAAACCAAAACACAATCAGGCTAGCTGTTTGCTAGCTAACTTGCTGCTGGCTATATGTAGCCTGACATAAAATGGACAGACACAAGAATGGAACAGATTTTCTAAATTTGCTGCAAGAGTAAGCTTATTTCCCAAAATATTGTATCAATCTATTGCTTTAAGTACAGAGATGGAACCAGGACATGTTAAACCTTGCTTAGCCTAAAATTTGAAGGTAGGATGAAAAACTAAGCAGGGTTTCTCCAAAGTGAAATATCCCAACACCTGTAAAGCTACGTAATTAACATGCTGTCTCTTGTTAATTCAAACCACACAGAAACATAAGTGTAAAAATGACTCACCTTATCAGAGTCCTATCAGATTTGGTGCCATTGTGCTTCTAAAAGACCAATCCAAAACCTGTGCTCACCATTCAAATCTGCCTGGGGATGCTGCACAAAAGTGCTGGGCAAACAGACAAACTGTTCTTTGCCAAGAAATAGCTCCAACACGTAACCCTCCCTAAAACCACAAATTCAAAAATCACGTAGCCAGAGCCAGCCAAGCTGTGTCCATACTTTACGCTTAGCTAAGCTAAACTAAGGTAAGCTAAGCAAAACACACCCGGACACCAGCACCAAAACCCACGGACATGTTATCTCAGTAAGAAAGCTCATGCATTTACTAAAAAGCATGCAAAAATAGAGAGAGGGAAGCGAATGGTGGTGAAATACAATATCCAAATAGTTCGTAGGCGGATGAGAACAATTGTCACCGCTGAATTACCCGGAATGTAACATGAGGCCCAATCAAAGTACAATATGTCATCACCTTGCTCTGTGAAAACCCTTGTTTCCCCCGCTGTACTGACATCACTCAGAAGTTATATCAGTGGAGCAAACTCGTTCTCCACCTGCATTCACACACTCGCCGCATTGTGCTGAATGAGTTGTCCTTTGTTTAATTATTATTTCCCAAGGACAGCGAGATTTCCCCTTATTGCTCAATCAGGTAGATTCTCATCCCACAAAGATGAATAGTGAGCATTGTGTTTCTTTTCTGTGAGGTAAACAGTGCCAGCATTCAGCAGTTTGACACCTCCCTGTGAAATTTTATTTACATAAGGGCTTGGTTTTGATCTAAATGCTCAATGCAGAGGTATACCATCTCTTTCATCTGACAAAATAACATGCATTCCCTCTGTGTACACTGCCTCGTTGCTTTACCCTTACATCTCTGATGGGTCACTCATGAATTTGTTAACTCAGGGACGTCTGTCAATGGCGTTTGGCAGTGATGTAAGAATAACAATGGCAGATATGCCAGTGCACTCAAGCAGGGAACAGCTTTATTGTAACTCTTAGATTGTGAAGGGAGATAGCAGACTTTAAGACAGCAGTATAAGCAAGTTGTGGGTTTTTATTATATATAGAATAATAGAATATCAATCCAATCAGATCTGGTTTGTTTGTTTGTTTTTCAAGTTTGGGTTATGTAAAAAAAATTTTTTAAAAAACACATAAAATGCATAGTGGCATGAAAACCAACACACCATACATGTGTTTGTCAGTATTTTTATCAATCTGCATGCATGTATGTTGCTAAGTTAAAGGTCTGCTGTAGTTACTGTTCATGTTTACAGTTTTTAGGAGGGTACAGTAGCATGAAGACGCATGCCAGTGCTGGAAATGCTGATTCATTTGCTTTGGTATGACAACACCGAATGTTGTTGGATTGGATGCCATTGTGTGCGCGTGTACGCTGTTACTCCAAACCTCTCACACCCCATGATTAAGCCCCTCTGAGGTTGTGTGAATGTGTGTGTTCATGTGTGGACATGTGTACATGTGTTTGTATATGTGTAATAGCTGCAAGACGACATGTGGGGACATGATTGTGTGTGTCTTTTGTCGTGGATGCTGTTTTTGTTGTTATTGTTGTTTCTCTGGGGTACACGAAATGTACCATAGCTGTGTGTTTGACATGCACACACATGCACGCACACACTGGCCTTGCTGGAGTAAGGGCACATGCCTGTGGCCTGTGTTAGTCTGTGGTTGAAGTAATGATGATAAGCTCACACACACACACAGATTCCAGGACCCCCACAAACATGACTTGGTTGAGCCTGCATGGTATGTTGTACTGCTGACAATGCTCCCATTACTCTTAATTACTCTGAAGAATGGACACTAAATTGTTGAAATTGAGCGTGCGTCTCTGTGTGTCTGCCTGAATCCTTGTCAATGCATCTATCTTCAACAGTGGTGGAAATTTTACTTCAGGTAAAAGTCCTCCCGTCAAAATGTAAGTAGCTTCAGTGATAAGTATAATCAGCAAAATTATAAAGTTTTACACTGTTACTATAAGTATCATACTCATTATGCAGACCGAATGGCTCCTGACAGAGTCATAGTTTCATATATTATACTAGTGTATTATTATTATTACTGATCCATTAACATGTAATTGGATGATGTTGACTATTATATATACACTGTTTGGTAGTTTTAATTTGCATTGTATTTTATAAGCTATTTTATACAGCTGTTTAATTTGTGTTTCATTTATAAAAACCGGTAACAACTGCTGTCCAATCAAAGCAGTGGAGTAAAACAATATTTCCCTCTGAAATGTAGTGAAGTAACAGTATACTGTAGAAGTAAACTGTACAAGTACCCCTGAATTATTCTTCAGCACAGCACTTGAATAAATGGCTGTAGATACTTTTGACCTCCGATTTTCCATGACTCAGAGTGAACTTCACCTTGTCTTCCTTAGACAAACTGCAAATTAATGTCTGTGGATGTAAACATATGAAGAGGTTTTCTGGCTCGGTCCGATATCAAGAGTGTCTTGTGCTCCTTTTGATCTGACTCGAGAATCAAGCCGAAAGTACAGTCATTTCCGCACATTCTTCTAATCTAAACAGGCCTAATTACAGGAATCAAGGTGTATTTGGGTGGATTCATAGCCTCTACATTATAGCGCATCCATTACACAACTGTCGGGAAACAGGGTGTGCTGTGAGATTGGACGGAACCGAGATTTTCTTTCTTTTCTTTTCTTTTCTTTTTTTTTTGAGTTGCATCACAAAAACTCAAAGTGCTGCGGTGCAAATCATCTCATGAATCCTTGTGCAGATTGAGTAAGATGAAGTAATTAGAGGCTTTAGTTTGAATAGCTAGCCATCTGCTCTGCTGCACATGAAGGCAGGGAGGTTATAATTAGAAACTAGCCAGAGCACCAAAGTGTTAGGTGGCAAACACTCACCAGTCCAGACATACTTTGTTATTACCTCTTTTCAGTTATCATTTGATATAGCAGCATCCTGGCCTGTTTTTAATGCTCATCTGATGATGGCACAGCCCTGATGCACCATTCTCGAGCAGGATGTGGCCTGTTGAGGCTCCAGACTTTAATGACTCATTAAAGTTGCATGTTTGTTGTAAGTATGCTTTCTCTGAGTGTGTGCCATTTTGCAGCAATTGTGTGTAATGAGTCTCAGAAGCATATCTGGGCCAAACATTCAAACCATCCACTCAGCCTGAACCACTGATTTGTGAGGACTAAACAACACAGAATGATTTTTCAAATAACTCTTGCTTTCTAGAAGGGGATGGTTTACAATTTAGTCAGCAACGTTTCCCACCCATACCAACCAATAAGTGAATATTTGGAATAAGTATTTCAGACCTGCCAGAGGAACGTTTATATTTGATAGATCTTGAGTGAAGCCTCTCTATTTTCCAAAAGACATTTCTTTTGTGTTTTGCAACACAGTAGATCGAAAAACACTATTGCCAAAAATGAGGGGCAGAGAGATGGAGTGAGTTTATCACATGATGTTTAATAAAACAAATATATTCAGATTTTCTATATATAACATTTTCTTATAAAACAATATATAAACACATTTACAATGCATGCAGCACCATGTCTTTATAATACTTGTGTTGACAGAATTCAATAGCTCTATTAAGTGCCACATCTGGGATAATATTTACAATACAGTAATTTACTGCAATAACTGAGGCTTGAAGTTCCATAAAAAGAGAAACAAAACAGCTCTGCCATTACCGGCGACATAAATCGATCTTCCCAAGACTTCTGAAATGTCACTTCCTAAACTTCCGACCCCTCATCTGTTGATGGGGAATTGGATCAGTCCATCTTACAATGTTGCATCCCTCTGGGTGTATCACTTTTCCAGGAATCAGGTCTATCCTTCCGGGTGCTGTTTGTGTCAGCAATTTTGGCAGCAAAGAATGTCTTTGGTGTTGGGTGTCTATGTGTGTCTGTCAGCATCTCAGGTATATGCAAGGCTGAAAAGTGTTTGTCAGTGTCTGTGACTGATTCGTTGGGTTTGCTGGGTGTGTGTCTTGTGTGTGTGTGTGTTTCTGTCTCTGTGTGTCCATGCATTTGTGTCAGCGTCTCTGACATGTGTGTAGGTTCCGGGCTGCAGTCCTGCTGACACTGTGGTCTCGCTCTCCTTTCTCTGGTCGGCAGGTCATGCCATCTCCACAATCGCAGCGCTGGAAAAGCTCCAAGCCATGGGTGCCTTTCCTGCGGTGGCGCGTACACACCTGGCCCTCTGTCAGCACGGGCTTACAGATGCGAGACCAAAAGTGCCTGGCGCAGCACAGACCCTCAGAGCAATCTGCAGATCTCAGGCAGGTATCCCCTTCCATGCCTGGAAAAAATGGGAACAGATAGATGAAAATGTGTTAAATTAAACCAGCCTCACTGAAAACATCTTGAGTTATTACTTCAACCTATTAAAGACTGATTATTCTTTACAGGAAACTCACCTTTCACAGCATGAGGCTGATGGCCATGGGGAGTGGGGGGCTTCTTGGTGTGATGCTCCATGGTGTTGTTGTGTTTGTGCCAGCCAGTGATGATGGATGCATCTGTACCATCTATGTCATTGGCCTGGCAAACACCTAGAAAGGCCAAAAGAAAGAAATGGATTTAGGGTCTGTGTGTACCACAGTAGACATTAAGTCATCTCTTACACAAATCAAAATTAATGGATCTCAGAAAATATGCAGATATACGTGACAGTGTGACCACAACCAGACTATTCCCAGTTGTCAGAGTGCCATCTACCACTTGGTAAATCATAAATGTCAGTAATTATTTCGGATGGGATGCCTCTCCTTACCATTGCTGCAGCGGTTTCCTGCACAACACATGGAGTCCCGTGCGCAACGCTTTCGACTCTTACGGCAGGGCAGGCAGGCGCCTCGGGCGTCGTTGCAGAATTCATCACCTCCACAGTCTTCATCATCCGTGCAAACACCTGACTGCTATAATTCGATAAAAGAAAAAGCAGCGTGTCATTGAACTATAAAGATATTACTTGTAAAACTTACATGAACGCATCTTCTGCCGTGGCGCACAGAATTGACTTTTACGCACGGGAATTACCTGCAAGGTGTCTGCGGACTTGTGTCCCATGCTACCGGAGGGAGAGGTGCGCGGACTCGGACTGACGGTGTCGGCGCCTTTGCTACCAAAAACCCCGGGCAAGTTTTTGATGGCGTTGGAGTTCATCAGGACTGTCCCCGTGTAAACGTCCCCAAGGTATCCAAAGAGCGTGAGATACACAGCAAAGAAGCGACGCGCCGACGGTATCTGCATGATTCTCCCTTTAAACTCTGCTGCGTTGACAACACACAGAAAAAAAATCCTCTCTGTTTGGCAACAAAAGTGACTTGAGTGACGAAGTCCAAAGCGGCCTTGAATCCTTGAATCCCAAAGTTTCCAGAGAGTTTCGAGCACGGTGCTTTCGAAGCCTCCTGACTCCCAGTCCTGGGATGATCTCTTTATACATGTGGACCTGTTTGTCTTCCCGCCCCTCGCTATGCACAACAAAGGCGGAGGGGTGGAATTTCAAAGAGAGCCCCACTGTACGGAAATGGCCGTCTATTCTCCCTGCACAGGACTGCGTTTCACAATGTTTGTGTAATGATAATGACCTGCAAAGTCTGTCTGAATGGCCATCACTCAGTGACGCACACTGGAAATTATACCCAAAGTGAGGACTTACTGAACCCATAAAATTACAGTTTTAATAACAAAATAAGAGTGCATATATTTTTCTTGAAACAAGTGTCATTTATGTTAAGGTCTAGTCGTGTGCTGTATTGATTTGTTTTGGTAAACAACTGTGATCACATTTATATAACTTTATGATATAGATATATTACAGTGTGATTTCTTGTTCTACTGTCATCATTTATAAGTCAATTTATCAGAAGTCGTTCTTTCTCTCCTTTTGGTGCCAACAGTTCAACATGTATTAATATATTTTATTTGAATGACTTTCAGACTATTAGGCATATAGATGTAATTAATTTATCCAAGTTGTAAGAACAAATGCAGGCCTATATGCCACAAAATAATTATTTAACTTTACAGCTGTAAAACCTCACCACTTTTCCTCACAATGTGGGGACTTTCTGTGTTTCTTCCCTAAACTCCGTTAGCCTTTAAAGCTGTTTGGTTATTCCAGTCTCTTTGACATTCAAGTTGCTGTGTGAAGACAGTGATTGAAGTTACTCGCGTCGATTAACCACTTCATTTGATCCTTCTGATTGCAAAGGGGGGCAATTATCCTCCAAAGTGTGCTTGATCACACCAGTGGCGGACATCAATGTGTAGGATATGCGGACCATTAAGGGGTGTGAAAAGTTTACCGAATTAATGGACTTCCGTGGCGAGGCCTTTCAGGGGTGACTGGCACTTTGAGATTAAAGGCAACTCTAATCTGTCTCTGCTCTCTGACCCTTTGGGCTCCTCCACTTCAAGAAATGTCCATCAGAAGGGGGGAAAAATAGCCTGAAATATTCAAATGAAGGCTTAAAAGTTTTTAACAGTAAATTGATACGTTTTCTTGAATTAATTTGCTCCTGAAAATGATTGGAACAAGGGAAACTGCATTTATTGATTTATTTCTGTTTTCGACATGCTGACAGAAGCTCACAGGTGCCGAAGTGCTTGATGGAAACTTCTCTATGAAGATCTATCTTAACACTTGGACGTCATCTGCCGGTCACACAGCCCATGTTTGAGTGTGTGTTTGTTTGCGCGCGTGCACGTGTGCGCGTATGTTAGAGCGCCAGACACCTGACAAACACACTGTAGCACGTTGCGCGTCTGAATTGCCGTATATCTTTTGAAGTGGAGCTTTTATCTCCACTTTACTAAATGTCAGTGCTGGTAAGGTGAGCTCCTTTGATGCACTTCGATCCCCTTTGATCTCGCAGAAGTGTCACCCTGTTGTTATGACTGAAGCCATTCCCCTGTCCCTCCAGCAGATTTGTTGTGCGAACAACAGCGAAGAGCAGAGAAGCCGAATCATCTGCACTTACCCAAAAAAGTGGATGACACAGGGCTGATTATTAGATTCCAGGCAACCTTAGCCAGTTCACGTCAGGCTCATGGGGTAGCTTTACAGAGATTATGTCTTACCTGCAGCTCCCTCATGTGGCAACTATATTGCAAACCATGGCACACTCTCAAAATCAATCATTCTGAGCTGTTTCAAATAACTAAGAGACAGACACCACTCAAAACTATTGTTTTTTTACTCTATAATTTTAAAAATCTGACATGTGGCACTCTGCAAAATCACTTTACAGCAGAATTAACAACATAACACAAGGCAAACATCTGGTAACATTGCAGAAGGCGGTCAATAATAAGACTCAAAACCAGTGGTTTGTAGAGTGATAGCAAACATAAGGCTTTGTGATAAACATAACCTGCTCTTAATACAGTAAAACACTTATGGTATGCCTACAGAAGTGAGATTCAACATTGTTACAAATGCTTATCAGTCTGTTTGGTTTCCAGGGATGAATTATGAGTTGAGCTGTTCAGCGTTGTTCAAACCAAACAATAAAATAAGCGTTTGGATGAGGATGCATTATGATCAGTGTTATCATACCGTCAAAGATTGTCAGCAGGGGTAAACAACAATATCGTTTTCATATTTGTCAAATGTTCAAAGCTGCAAATCATTCTTGCCATCTCTAAATGCTCAGATTTCAGGTGACAGACAGTCCCTCTGAGGTATGATTTATTGGTCACTTCATATCTGTCGTGGTGGATGTCATGAGACCATTTTAGATATGTGGAGAAAAGCATGTCATTGCAGCCATATCGGGTATGATAGATTTTTTTTTTTTTTTTTAATCATTTTACTGTAATAAATGTTCCTGTGAGATAAGTCAAAGGTGTAAGCAGGAAATTTATTTCATATACAGTTTGGTCAGCCATCAAATGACTAGAAATCCTCTTTCCACAGCGATTAATGTGTTTATTAGATATGACAAAGGGTGAGAAGCAGCCATCTAAGAGGACACATACGTTTTTGAGGTGTATATGTGTTCATGCAGCATCGAAAAGGACTTGTGATGTGAAATTTGTATGCCATTGATTTAAGGCACTTACATTTCTTCAGATTTTATGCTCTGACTTTTGGACATGAGAGGTGATGGGTGAGAGGTCGCGGCGCTAGTGCTCATGGTGCTAAGTTGTGAGTTTCACAAAATGTAATCTTTTTCTTTTTTTCTTTCTTTCTATAGGTGACAGATTTTGAAAGTTTGATAAGATGGTGTTAAGATGTGTACGTGGTAAAACTTTGCCTCAGAAGAAGAGATGAGTTCACTCTATTGATGAACTTAACATGATTAAAACCTGTTTAAAAACCTGGAGAATACCACTTAGCACAACGCGACATGGCGCCAAGTGATACCAAACAAATCTTCACTCAAGTTCACAAATTGACACAAGTCTCCAATCCTCTAAATAAGGAAGTCAAGTACATTGCAAAGAAGTCAACCACACACACACAAAAAAAAATCACCATACAAAAAAACAATAACCAGTACTGTCATCTCACCATCATTAGAATAATTTATCAATAACAGCACCAATAAACATTTAAACCATGTTCACAGTTCACAGAGGACGAGGCATTTGGGTATGAAGCATTCATATTTGTGATTAAAAGCATTTTAACGAACAAAAAAAACAACATATGTGACTTCATCTACTGACGCTTCATTAGCTATAACTGGGCTAATTTTCTCAGTTAGTGGTGTGTGCATGATGGCACAATGATTCATGGAAATACTAGCTGACATTTCAGGTGTGTCGGTGTGTGATTCATTACATTTTAAGCTAGGGCACTTAAAAGAGTCACGTCTCTTTCCACTGAATGCACAGTGTTTGTGCTTTTAAAATGTAGGCTACCCTTATACAAAGTGTACTAAGTATTTCACTTTAGCCCAGCTGTGTTCACGTGTCAGAGTGTAACTTGTATATTCAAATACTATGTACCGTGCATGCTGTATGCCGTGTGGATGTTTAGAATCAGTGACATTCAGGTTAGTCTTGAGCACTTGATAGCAGTCTTACTTGCAAACTTGCGTTGATCTCTGGAAAGTATCAGAGTTTGCAGCAAGCAGTTGCAGGTCAAGAACTAGGGAGAAACCGCAGAAACATCTTATAGCCTCCCAAATTCCACCAAATATTGCAGAGAAACAAACAAAAAGAAAAGAAATCAATCATCTTTTTGAGCGGACCATCATCACATTATCTTCACTGAACATCTCTCCCTGTTACATGGAAACACTTGGCTTCATCATCAGCCTCTGTTGTATTGTGTGTACATGTATTTTGTGTATGTCTGTGTATCCCTGCACTTTCTTTGCCTTTGCCTTTAGAGCCGAGTGTAAGACAACACTGAAGAAGTGCTACAGCAGTCCCATAACAAATGCTTGATCCAGAGCCACAGTGAAATAAAGGCATATCGGTGACCCAGAGGGTTTGCCATCCATCTTGTTTTCCATATGCTCTCGTTCCTTTTTTAAAGCAGTTTTTTTTAACAACATAACCATGGCCTCCAAGCGAACAAAAGAAGAGTTTCTTTTGGTTTTAAGGGAAGTGGAGGACTTCAAAAATCTACGTCCCAGCCGGAGTTGTCATCGGGAGGCGGGTCCTCGTTGTCCTCCGGGAAGCTGTCGAAGTTACTTGTGTCGACTGCTGATGTGACCTGGTAGAAAGACAGAAGAATCATTTACAGACAGGCCAAACAAGCAGACAACAAGTGGATTTTGAGCATGAGGTTGACTACAAATGGAAATAAAATGATAAGAAGCACAGCTAACAGCAGTGTGCACTTACATTAGGGATAATAGGAGGCGTCAAAGTCCCCTTCTTCAAACCCTCCCAGTTAAAGCCCTCAAACCATCTAAAGGGAAAAAAAAGTCATTGGATGGTTGGTTGGATGTTTTCCTGCACAATTACACAAGTCAAGAGAAATGAATAAATAACACAAGGCCTATTTGTTTCTAGACATGCTTACTTGTGCTTTTGGATGTCTTTGACACCATTTTTCAAGTTTCCCAGTCTTTCAGATGGATTATCCCTGCAGAAGACAAAAAAAACATATGACATATAAGTATACAGATCACTCCAATTAGTTTAAACAGCTAGAATCACAAACACTCACCTGCATAGCTTTTTGATGAGGTTGGCAGCATTTTTGGTAATTTTCTTTGGAAATTCGATCATGTCGATGCCTCTCAGGATGATGTTGTAGGTTTTCATGGGATCGGGGCCAGAGAATGGAGGGCTACATAATATAGGCAAATAATTTAGTTTAGATTTAATCCAAGTGACAGTGTTCAATTGTGTGCAACTGCACTGAACTGTCACATTAAAAATTGTCATGTGTTACAAGAAAACTCTAAATAGATAAACAATCACAGGGAACACTTAAGAAAATAGTTTTATGGGCATGCCCAGGCTTGTGTGTACCTGCCAGTTAAGAGCTCAAACATAAGGATTCCTAGAGACCAGTAGTCAGCTGAGATGTCGTGGCCCTTGTTCAAAATGATCTCTGGCGCTACATACTCCGGCGTCCCACAGAAGGTCCACGTCTTCTTCCCAAACCCGATCTTCTTGGCAAAGCCAAAGTCGACCTGAGGAAAAGAATTTATTTTTTTTCTGTCACTCTGACAAAGCTGAATAAGTACTTTGATTAATTTCATATTCATTTTGTTATTACTTGTTTCAGATGATCAATTATTTCACTTGTGTAAATATATCAATATTACAGTTGATTTTATTTTTACACTTTGGCATGATAAATTGAAAGAGCTGAGCAGCTGGTTGCTGCTCGGCCAAAAGCTACAAACTCCATTGCTCCAAGAGGAGAGAGAGGAATGGCAGCACCCCCAAAAACCACATAACTCGACTTACCTCAATTATACTTTTTTAATACTATAAATATACTTCTGTTTGCTAACTTGAGGCATTCAAATGTCATTTGATTCCTTCATTGTATTTCATTGTATTCATTGCATTCACAAAAGACACAGAAAATGTGATTCATGACATTTTTTGTTCCCTTATTGTTGTCTTACCAGTTTGGCATAGCCCCTGTGGTCCAATATGAGGTTCTCTGGTTTGAGGTCTCTGTAAATGATTCCTTTGGAATGCAGGTAGGCGAAGGCCTCCACCACACAAGCTGTGTAAAACCTGGTAGTTGAGTCCTCAAATGAACCCCTGGAAACACAGGAGGACAACAGAGCTGAACAGTTATCTTTGTGGCATCTAATAACTGTGGTAGCCCTGCAGAACCGTCTTTTCCTAATCCAACCAGGAAGTTTGCTCTGTGCAGAATTCCAATTTTTAAAAAAAAACAAGTGCAAGGGACAGTTCATCCTAAAATCAAAAATACATATTTTTCTTCTAACCTGTAGTACTATTTATCCATCTAGATTGATTTGGTGTGAGTTGCACAGTGATACAGTGTAGTTCACTAGAAAGAAAATAGTTCTGACTAACTATAAACCTAACATACTGCTCTAAACTTTACTTTTGAGATATAAACAGGTAATTTATGTCAAGAGCTAAATATGTTAGGATCATGTGAAGCGCAGGCATTATGCTTTTGGTTTTAAATTTATCGATAAATTTAAAACCATGGAGGGGAAAAAAATAGAAGAACATGGTTCAAATACTTGACGTTTCAGGACTATTACTGTAACTGCAACTTTACATTGTTGTTCTTACCGGTCTCGAAGAATTGTCCACAGCTCTCCTCCTAAACAAGCTTCCATCAACATGTAGAGGTACTTGCTGTCCTTGAATGTTCTGTAGAGTCTGAAAACACAAATGTGGATGTTATCTCAAACAGCCTTTTTTTCAAGCTTCTCCAATGTGCTATACTTGACTCTCAGCTGGGACGAAAACCTTTATTAACACGACAAAGAACCTGCAAGCTCCACAGAGAAAACAGGTAATCATTCAATCAACCTTCTCGCTCTGAGGTAACGAAGGGCTAATCCTCGTGACATGTATGGCATATACAGTAGATTATTAGCTATGCGAAGCTATTCAGGGAGTGTACCTAACAATGAAGTCAGAGTGGGCCTCCTGCATGATGAGTTTCTCAGAACGAATGTGCTCCTGCTGTCTTGTGTCGACTATGTGCCGCTTTTTCAGGATCTTCATGGCAAAGGTTTTGTTCTCCTCGCTCTTGAGCTGAACCTGCAGTCAGGAGGAAAGAAAGAAATGTAAATATAAACCCAAGGCCAGCCTGGACATTAACCTGCACAGCCTGTTACACAATTGTAAAAAAAAAAAAAAAATCTATTCATGTTACTGTCACACTGCAGTGCCCCATACCAGCTCGACACGACCAAAGCCACCAACCCCCAGAGTGTCGATGATGTTGAAGTCAGCCAGGTTGAGATTGAAGAAAAACGCATTCTCTGCTTCATACCTGTCGAGCCGGGAAAAAGGGGAAAAAAGTATGGGAAGAGGATTAGAGATGACATGAAGGATGAAAGAGGAGATAATCCACTTTCAACAACTTGAGACAAAATATATCCACTTCAACTCAATTTGTTTGCAAATCTTAGAGGATGTCATTGAGAATGTAGAGTGTATAAATATTAAGGCGTGAAAAGGTTGTGTTTGAGTTTAGTCCTCTGGTAAAGCACTTTGTCCTTTCTTTGAATGCAGACTATCTGTCCCCAGCTTGTCCCCGTTCTTGATAGGAAAGAACAAACATCGATCACACGAGCCGCTCGCTACTCAGCTGTCTCTGAAGACATGCCTTGGCTTTGCCAACAAACACCCCAACATGCCATTGCAGACCTGCACATGCTGGCAGCAGATATTGTTTCCACGTGTCCATCCCTTATCCCCAGATACCCCGTGTCTTCTGCGGTTATTGTTTGATCCAGACAGAGTTTCATCAGCTCGGCCTCTGGATCAGTGGGCTTAGGACAGATCTGAGTCTGGGCAGCCCTATCTGGGTCACTCAGAACAGACTGTTACCTCAATATCATGCCTTTTCTTGCACAAAAAGTACAGCTGTATGCAAATAACAGACCAAAAAAAACAAAACAATTCCCCTACAAAAGACGACTTGTTTAGATAAGTCAGTAGTCTGCCTTCATGGAGCAGCAGGGATTACGTTTATTTACCTAAAGGTTAAACAATGGCTCATTTTTATAGTGTTTAGGGTTTGATAACACATTTGCCTTACTTCATTATTAGCTTATATGGCCATTTGAGATGTTTGAGTCCATCAGATCCAACAGATATACATCAGTTACACTGCAAGCTGGAACAATAAAACCCCTTTCCTAAGCTGCATACCAGTGGGTACAGTGTCGGCACGTGTTGGCAAGTCACAGAGCACGGTGTTTCTTAGAAACACATAAGGTTACCAGGGCAGTCAATGTTTATGTTTATTTTTGTGTATAGGCACTACTACTAGCATGGAAGAATTCACAGGTAATCCTTTCATCTTATTCACTCCTCCTGTCATCTGGAAGCCAGCCCAGAAAACGCTCCAAATCCAAAAATGCTCTCTGCTTAACAAATGGGCAGAGATGAGTAACCAAGAGCACATAAATTACTGTGTGTGGGACAGGATTACTAAAAATGTCAAGGTGACTGACACATGCACATTTGGGGACTTATAAGTGTGCGCGCGCACACACGCACACACACACAACAGTGCACAGATGTGGACTTGAGGTGTTCAGGTCCTGTTAATGACGGAGGTCTCGCAAATTCCTCAAAGGAATTAGGGGATCATTTTACATCATGCAGGCCCTTTAAACCAGTGGTTTTCAAAGTGGGTACCTTGAGTGGATTCCAGAGGGTACCAAGCAAGAAGTGGAATAATTTATTTTCACTACAATTCCATACATAAGCAACAAAGGGACAGAATGTAACACTTGCTGTTATAAAACTAAAAGCAAAAAAATGGGGGTCTGTGTTTTAATTTGTGTTTAGTTTATGGTTCATTGATGTGAAAACCACCGGGAGCCACTGTTTCAACAGGTTTGAATGTAATAGTGCCATTTGGCCAGCAGATGTCAGCGTTGCTCCATTAGAAGTCTGAAGGTAAGGAGTGAAATGTTTGCTGATGAACCAAAACTCCAAACCTTTCAAGGCTGAACCACAAAATTAAGCTATTGTACTAAGAAGGCAAAGGGAAAATCAACCCTTTTTTTCTGTAAAAAAGATGAACTCTCCTTCAAATGAAGACAAAAAAGTTCAGTGCAATGAACTGTAATCACTAGTTTTGTTTCAGGAAAAAACACTTCCTGTTGCTCTATGTCTCAACCAAGGACACACGGCACTCTGGCAGTCAATGAATAGCGAAAATATTTATGAAAGTAGGTACACAAATACAAATATAGATTTATTTTTCTATGTCCATGGCTGAAGCACTAGATGGAATGTGATACTAGCGAGCCGACCCAGTGGGACTCAAACCATACATCCACTTTAAATAGATGTCTATACGATGACCTTGAATGAAAACAGAACACAGAGCTCAGCTGTATCCAACACTGTACTGTAACCAGTTACAGAGTGCATTTATTTTAGGGCCCCTTAAATGAGGTTGAAATAACATATTGTTATTTACCTGTATTCCGTCCAATCCACTACTAGCACTGCAATACAGAGTGTTCCTGAGAGAGTGGTCAAGTAGCACCCCAGTGAGTGATCGGTGATCAGATGAGATCATAAAAAGTGATGCAATCCCCATGTGTGTGTGTGTGCGTGTGTGTGTGTGTGTGTGTGTGTCTGCGCGCGGGGCGCGTGTGCTATTGTCCTCATTTCCTTTGCTTCTGTTCTTCTTGGTCCAGCCTGACTCAAGGAAGAGGAGAGGATAGCATCTCTGACCTTAAAGCTGACTCTCATTAAATGCCACCGTTATTTACCAGTAGTACCAGTTCATACTGGGTCATAATCTTCAATTATAAAGAGTTTTCTTGCAGGACGGGTCATGATTGTCAGGAAATGGAAGTAAAGTATTTACACCAATCAGCCACAACATTAAAACCACTGACAGTTGAAATGAATAACATTGACCATCTCACTATTGTGCAATATTCTGGGAAACCCTGGATCTTGGCATTCACGTAAATGCCAATTGACACAAACCATTTGCCCAAACACCCTTGCAGATCAAGCAACGCAAAGAACATCCACATGAATACCAGGACCCAGAGTTTTCCACTAGAACATTGTACTGTAGCCATGATCAATGTAATTCACTTCATCTGTCAGTGGTTTTAATGTTGTGGTTAATCAGTGTGTACTCAATACAAGGCATCTATAAGTTCCATAAGTTTCAATTTGAGACATATTTGACAATTTGAATGAAACATATTTTTTAGGGCATTTTATGCCTTTATAAGACAGTCAACTGTGCAGATGAGGGGCTTTATGGGATAGAGAGTTCAGCATTTACCACCAGGCTATCTTAAAAGACTTCTGCAACCGTATTCAAGATATGCACGTATAATTTAGAAAACTTTTTTTTTGTCTTAGGATTTGCCAATAATATTAAATCACTTCTGGTAATGTAAGTTACCAAACTCTCAGCTCGCATTCCACTAAACAAACAAACTAATTGAATTCACTTTTTATTAATGCAGAAATAGAAGTGAGACATCATGGATGCGTTCACTCTGCATCATGTAGCGTGAAGCTCCTCCTGCAGAGAGAAGCAGCGGCTTGATCAAAATCAATGTGCACATATAACACATAGCAGGGAGCTAGTCTTTGAAGAAAAGACCCGTCAGCCTCACAGAAAGCAGCTGTGGTTTGCTGTACAGTTATAGTATTGCTGCATTGTTCTTATCTGCTATGACCAATTAGAGATAGCTTTTATCACCATCTGATTCTGATTCAGGCTTTCCTCACCGGGAAACGAAAGTGCTGGACTGGGCGGGGGCCAAACGACAACACACACACACACACACACACACATGTACACACAAGGAAAGCTAGCTTAATCAGGGTGAAAATGGTAGCTTTCAGGGAGCAGAGGGAGAGAGTGACTTAAGTTTTTTAAGTTTAAGTTCTGTAATCAAGTCAAGTCAATTTTATTTATATAGTCCAGAATCTCAAATCACAATGCCTCACTGGCCTTTACAATCTGAGTCCTTCCTCTGCCCTTAGACCTTTGATTCAAGTGAGGAAAAACCATTTTGACAGGGAAAAAATGGAAGAAACCTCAAGAAGAGAGGAGGGATCCCTCTCCCAGGATGGACAGATGTTCAATAGATGTCACATGTACAGAACAGACCATCAAAATCACAGAATATACATATTTAAAATACTGTAGAGCAGGGGTTTTCAAAGTCTAAGACTGTGGGCCTCCCTCAGACAAAGCTTGGAAAAAGGCGCCCCCCTTTAGTTTACTT
>JBBPCS010000573.1:9022599-9035374 GCA_037974645.1 Hollardia meadi | reverse complement strand
TCTCTCTCTCTCTCTCTCTCTCTCTCTCTCTCTCTCTCTCTCTCTCTGTCTCTCTCTCTCTCTCTCTCTCTCTGTCTGTCTCTGTCTCTCTCTGTCTCTGTCTCTCTCTGTCTCTGTCTCTCTCTGTCTCTTGTCTGTCTGCAGACACAGAAAAATGCCAATTGTGTATTGCTTCCCTTGAGGTGGCTTTCTCATTTTGCTGTCACTGCTGGCCTGAATTTATCACCTCTTTTGTGTCTCACTCCCACCTTTTTCTTCTTCTTCTCATCGGCCTCCCGATTGCTGTTGTCATGTGAAAATGATGTGATATGGATTAGATGGTTTTTGTAAACTGTGTCTCAGGCAACATTTTTCTCCCATGCTGCCTTGAAATCTCACCTCATTTGCCAAGACTGGTAGAGCCAAACCCCAAAAGTGGCCAGAACTCTACACTTTTTTAGACATTTATGTCTCCTGAAACTACACGTAACAGATTGACGAGTGGAGCTTGTTGGAGGAACTACATACAGTAGCCTGGGAGCAAGTGCTGCTCAAGATGCTCAAGCAAAGGCAAACTTACTGCAAAGGATTCATTTCTCTTGGGAGAGAGCAAGCAAGAGCTCACACATGAAATCATGTGAAGGCTGAGAAGGATGGGGGTCGATGGGTAACGAATATCCTTGTCAGTCCCTCAAGGAATTTGCAATCATGGAAAAATGCACGAATTAATACAAATTCAACCAATCCTTATCTGGGAGAACTTGCAATTCTGTTTAATCCCAATAGCAATACAGCCACATAAAATTCTGTTAACTGGAGGAATGATTGAACAAATAGTCCAACACATATTGTAACAGCTTAGAATGTGCATTGTTAATCTGTTTAACTGAACCTTCTGTTATTGAAATGTATCAGCTTGCATTCGTGATTTTGCATATTAGACATTATTCTATAAATCACAGAGTCTGCTCATTCCATACTGGCAACCAGTTTCCAAAATGTGCGTTTTCTTCTTTCCAGGCAATTTCCCATCCACCAGTGTGGTTTGGCAAACACATTGCAGAGAATTGAAAGTTAAATATGTGGTAGGTAATCTATCTAAGTGAACATTAAGCAGAGATAATGTTCACTGTGATGAATGACAAAAATGCAGCCTAGTGTCAAGTCTGTGACTTTCATAATGTTCTGAAATAATTAGAAACCAAATGATGCCTGGAAGATAAGAATGACACAATGAAAAATCTAAAACTTTGTAGGAATGTTTGGAAATGGTTGGCACTAATTTAAAATTAATGTGATTTATTAAAGTAGCGTAGTAAATAAACAAGATAAATTATGCTATATCACTGTTTAAGACTAAAGCAACAGGACAATAACATTTCAAGCTCATTGTACTCTCAGTAAAACTAATTAAATCTCATGAATTAAATCTCTTACAATGTAAGTCAAGTGTTTGACTGCAAAGTAACACACTGCAGCACACTGCAGCACAATTCAGAAAAAAAGAAACACTGGAAATGTTATCATTATGTCAACTAAGAAATAATGACTCTGTGGTGGCTGTGAATTCTTGATTGGTCTGACTGTGTTTAAAGTCTTCAAATCATTCCTCATAATGGCTCTTAATTGTTTCTGTGAGTTTTCTTGGTGGGTGGATAACTCTAATAATCTCTTCATTATCACCGTTTATGTCATTGCATCATGAGTTACCTTTGCAGTTAAAGGATGGAGGGTGTTACAATGTACACAGTTTTAGGGAGGAGCAGGTTCATCATTTAAATTCTACCAAGACGTAATGCATATGGCACAGGAGACATATTCTCCCACAGGGTCCGACACACAGATCAAATTGAATTGGTCGATTGGAAGCTGAACCCCCATGCACACAGGTAGTTGCATGATTTCCATTATAGGCCGTCACCTCGAGCATCGTTACTGGCAGAGTTCCTCTGTACATTCTTGTGTAGAGACATCCATTAAACCAAAGACATTCACACTTAGTGGCAGTGACCCGTTTAGGCTATATACACACTCCTGCCCATGTAGACAATTACATCATTTGTTCCATGCATGGAGTTTTTATTAAGCGGCAAAGCACTAACAATCATTTCCAAAGATCGTTTCAGTAAGTACAGGCCGGCGGGCTGGTGGCAGGCGGAGGAATATACAAAAGAAGAAGACAGACACTCTGTCGCCTATGGGAAGGGGAATATTTTATCCCATAAGAGTTGGCTCATCTCCCATTGGGCACTCATTGCCATAGCAACCAGAGCTGGGAGTTCTGTCAGGATGGTCTGGTCAGTGATACTGGATCATGGGACATGAAAAGGGCCAAAGAGGGCCGTGCAACCTCACTGCCACCATCATCAACCCCATTTCCTCCTCACTTCAACTCAGTCCTCCTCACCCTTGTGTGCAAGCCCGTGGGACCCCCCTGCCCTTCATGCATTCATTCATACCTGGATCACACATTGATTTTCACCCCAAGCAGGAAAAACACAACCAGCCCACAGTGCGTGGAATTATTTACCCGGTCAATGGAGATTATACTGAATTATGACTGAGTGTGGTCTTAGTGTCAACTGACAGCACTCACTCAGACACTGACCTAAATTCATTTCATTTCATTTGCATTTATGCGCACAAAAACACTCTCACCCCCCAGACCTTATGTCATCTCAGCTTTTGTCTATTTATTATTCTATCCAAAGACAGATTTCCAGCTATTTCCCATTTCCTGCATCACATAAACACACATTTTTTTTCATCCTAACACACTCACTTATAACACATTTGGTCTCAGATGTGCGTAGTACACCATCTGTCCTTTCTCAGTCTCCTCTCCTTACACAATTAGGCTGACTATTCAAATTGCCAGTTTGATAGACCACCTACTAACCCACTGTGCGTCCTTCATAGCCGGAGCTTTTGACACATGAATGAGCGGAGGCAGTAAACCTTGACATTCAGCTCACTGGGGTTCTGGCAAAACACTTAACCGGAGTGTTGCAAAAACATGGAGTGGTGATGGGTAGTGTTTCATCATGACCGCTGCGTTCCCCATTTAAACAGCAACAGTGTGATCCCTCTCTCGATGCAGGACTGACATGCCACAGGTACAAAGACCCCTAATCCTCTACACCAAGGGACATTTTTAGTGTGCGTGTGTGTTTTCCAGGTGTCTGTGCAGACTCACTCTTGACAGTGGCAGTCCTGGTACAGTTGTAGAGAATAGCCAGCTCTCCAAACACCTTTCCTGGCCCCATGGTGCAAAGCTTCAGGCTCTCCTTCGTCACCTCCACCTTCCCGTCTGAAACATGCACAGAAACACAGGCACGCCGTTAGGCATAATGCTATTCAAATTGCACTTTTATTTTCCTGCCTGATTACCCGAGTGTGCGCTGCATTCAATATGTGCAGCAAACAAAGTGTGGAGTGGATGATAGGTGTCTGAAGGCTTTTACTTCATTTTGGGAAGCACCCAGCCAGAGTGCTCTTGACTCACTGGGCTGGAAAAAAAAGATTATTTTTCAATATGGTGTTTCAAGGGCTACCGGCCTCCTACCAGGGTCTGTATGTGGCCCTGTCAAATGCAGCAGTAGTGGCGTGAGAAAAATCTACTTAAAGCTTAACACCGCATGGCTTTCAGACACCGTATGGTATGCCTTAAGGTGAGCATTGTTAAATCAATATACTGTATACTGTATGAGGAAATGTATGATACCAGGACTGAAGCACAAGAATTCTGTATGTATTATTATTGCAGTATATATAGACTTCCATACCATCCAGATCTGTTTCCAAAATAAGCATATTTTTACATTGATAAAGCATTACATACCACTTTTGGCACATGAAGAGCAATAACTGATTTTAACGCAGCTGAAGTTGGAATTATGCTGCTGTGGTGATACACGGAAACATTTTAGCGATACGAGACGGGTGATGTATGGGTAAACGTACATCAAAGAGGCTCGCATAGGAGCTGAAACACACACCTCACATTTTTTTGTTTGTTGATTTTTGTTTCTTGTTAAAGGTTTCTGCACCACTGCTGGTATGATAACGAAACATTAGCTACACCATGGGTCATCTGAAGTTTTCAGCTGATGTATATTTTCTGGTTTCTTTAATAGACATGTATGAATAATTTTCAATAATCAATACAGTGAGGTCCATCATTTTTATTTTTAAGCATCTGACAATTGGATTATTATTATTATTAACATTGTGACACAGCAGTAATATGGAAATTAAATGAGACTCGAAACATACATCATTGTACACAGTGAAGCCCAGATATTCAACTGGAGGAACAAGAAGAAAAACATGTTTGACTGAAGGGGGACTTGAAATATTAATGAAGCAAGTTTATTATTTAGGCTAATTTGGGTCAATTATATTAATAGAGTAACAAAAAATTATCTTTAGAATAATCAATAAATTAATCATTAAATTAATTGACTAAATGAAAAAAAATCATCAGATTAATAGATTAAAAAAACAATCATTAGGTGCAGTCCTACAATACATTGTGCCCTTAGCCAGACAGAGTTGGATTTACTCTCTCTCTTAACGGTGCAGATTATACCTGATGAGGCGTCAAACCAATTTGAGTTTTAATGTTAATGTTCTGACAACCCAGCATAGTCAGTGCCGAGTGTAAAGTGCTTTGGATGAGCGGTTTAAGACAAAGCAGCAATACCAGAGGCCAAGCAATTGGCCTGTTCTGAACAGGAACAATTTGAAGGGGCACTGCACTACATCCTTCTTAAAGGAAGTAAGTAGTAAGTAGACAAGCCTCATCAAGCATGTATGTTTTCCTGGAAAATCAGCATTCCAGTGAGACCAGAACTGTGATTCACAAAGAGGAGAAACCCAAAGAAAACAGTTAAAGTCCGCTCTAGGCTACTGATGAAATATGGAAGGATGATAAGAGCACGCAAGTCTTCCGCAGAGGAAACAGTCTGACATGTTATCTTGTGAGAGAGGGGCCGTGAACCCCTTTGACAAAACACCCCCCAAAAAACCTGCCATGTCTTTTCTCCACTTTGTCATTTTTTCCAACTTATTTGAACAACAGTGTAGTGTCGTTATTACAAGATCCACAATCTTCAGGTCTTCAAGTGTGTCACCACCTTACTGTCTACTTTCCTGCTGTTTTATCTTCCCCCTTTTTAATGGCCTTTTGTGTGTCAGACCTTTGTGTAACACTCTCCTCTTGTTTCGCTCAAATGAAGAAGCTGCTGGAGATCCGCGAAACTGAGACTTGTCGCCATTAAAAAAGCTGCCCTTAAATTTTCAACAATGCAGTGCTTGTGCCTCTTCCATTATCATCAGCTTAAGTATTCATAAAAGCTTTCCTGGACTGATTGAACAACATACTCGCAATAATTATTTCTTATATAATATTTCTCACTCAAATGCTTCTTTCAGTTTTTCAACAATGGAACATAATAAGGGCCACTCACTTTCAGAAACTTGTCAAGTCTGAACCTGATGAAGACAATAACAATGCTTTTGAAGTTTGGTTTTCAATGTACAAAGAACAAATAGGAAAAAGAGTCATGTAGTTTCTTATACTCCTCCTACTACTCCTCCCAAGCAAGCTGATGCATCACTTTCATAAAATAGACGACTGTGTGTGGACCTCAGGATTTCTCACTGGAAAGAGAGAACCCATACGCTTGTATACAAGAGTAACTGTAAAATGTTTCATGAACTGAGTATGGATGAAATAATTAATGTGACCTTGCAAAGTCTATAAATACTATAATTGGTGCACTCATTTCACTGAAAGATTTCAGTCTGGAGAACAGCCATTGAAAATCGATTGAAAGCCATAAATATGTGCCAGGCTAATCAGTGAACTGTGAGGGGTGTTGAGATTAAAACTCAAAATCTGGGCGTTACAGATAGAGAATGGATGATGAATAGGTGATGACAGATGAAAATAGATGAAAACTGCCCACCGCCAAATGCAGGTGATTCTGTGTAGTGGCAAGTGAACCTGCTCATCCTATCAGCCAGGGATTGATTCGTGTCTGTGTTTGCTTGCCAGCCTGTTCTCATGCCCACCCCGTCAGATATCAATGTTTTGTCACGGCCCTTCTCGTGCCATCCAGACGCACAAGGTTTAATGTACCAGCAATGTAAAGCCGTCCACGTCAGTATCAGTCAAATTGAGCATCCATCATCAAAAGAGTGGACTTTTAGTTTCAGGAGTAAGGAACTTTGTGTTGCAGTGCAAACAAAGAAAGTATCTGCAGTGATGTAGAGATAGAAATAGATGTGATATGTGTCTGTATCACTACAGATAATTACTACCCTATTCGAAAGGACATACACACAGACAGAACTTCATTAAGTGCAAATCAATGTCTGTGCTATAATAACTGCAGTACATTGTGGACAGGTTTATGTAGAGACAATTTCCTGTGGATAGCCAGGTAATTAATTCCCGACAAAGGTGAGCATGGTACTTGTTTTTAGATAACTCACTGACTGCTGGCTGTGAGGGAATTGTTAGTAAATTAGGTAATCTAGTTATGCAATTATTGGAATTCCCAAATGGTCTTTAATAAGAAACTTGTTATTCAGAAGTTCACATGAAATCCATTTATTCACACCAACGCACGGTCCATCTCATTTCCCGTTCTTGTCTCTTAATAATCTCTGACTTCTTTATCACAGCAGCTCCAAGTTAATTTTAAATTTACCTCTCATATGCTATTCAAAGCTTACTCAAATAACACAACAGGCATGCTGTCTCACTGGGCTCTCCATCTGACATTAAAGCAGACGACATTTTCATCTTTCTGAGTTGATGAAAAATAAAAAAAAATGCATAAAAAGCAGGAATATTTACTGTGTTTTCACTGTCAATATTACAGCATGTCCTCTTCACCTGAGGTGGTGTGTTAATGGCTGATCATTTGAATGCACACAGTGGTGCGCTCCACATAGCAGAGCGTCAGGACGGACTTCCCTCTGGATCAGACGTGGTTCTGGCTGCATTCCAAATCAAAAAGCTGCTGTCTTTTGGGCTGACTTTATCTCACACTGGTGCTAAAGACTTTACAGATAAAAAGCAACATGAATAATTTCCAACTAACCCTCTAACAGGAGTGTCAAATCTGACCAAATTCAAATCAGCTATTCAAAATCAGCTATTCAAAATCAGCTATTTTCTATTCATATCTGTCTTTCTGTAGGTATTAAATTTGCAGATATTTAAGAGCATGCAATGTAGCCTGCAAGGCATGTCCAAACGTAAAACATCCAGTTGTGCGTACTTGTCTGATCAACAGCATGGTGCTCCACGGTCAGCTCACGAGCTACATTATAATTTTCAATTTTCTCGGTGTGGATAATCTACTATAACCTATATAGATATGATAGAAATAATTGGATTCTGATAAATAGTGAAATATGCATCCCATGAATGCCACCCTTTTGATTTTCCTGCCTAAAGATTCAACTTCCCCATTTTATTTCCCCCCACATGATGAAGTATCAAAATTTACCCCATTATTAGAAATAGTATCACTGCTGTTTGTGATTGTGTTTTTTAAACTACATGTTTATGACACATATCACACTAGGCGATGGTCCTTTTAACTTTATTGTTGCAGAAGAAGCTTTTCCAGAATCACTTAAAAAGCTTTACTTTATTACTTAATTAGGTTATTGGAAAGATCAGCTCTGTGTGTGATGAGTTAAGAGCACAGGAGCAGGAGTGGAGAAATGTGCCTCCTGTGTAAACAACCACGTTACGCTCGCACAAGAATTGACCCGTCACAGCGCTTGTGTGTCCCCAGGGTAACAAGCTCGGGATAATCCCAGATGGAGAGATACAAGTTTAATGACAAATGGTTGTAAGAAGATACGCTTCAGAGGTGGTTGGTAGAAAACAGGCAGAAAACAAAGAAAGATGTAATTTTTGCCGAAAGATTTTCACGTTAGAGACCATGGGGGTGAGGCTGGTGAATCTAAAAAGCACAAGCGGTTCAGTGGCAAATAGTACACCCAAAACTTCCTCTGACTCCCTCGCAACTTCTCAACAGTTGGCATTGAGCATTTTTATGTCACCGCCATGAAACACAAAGTGCTAAAGTGCTGTGGGCTCTTCACATGGTGAGCAGGCAACGTACATTCAAGTCCAACGATGACATATCTTGGGACTCACTGTTCTATCAAAGAAATTGATTTGACATTTTTTTGGTCTTAAATTGGATTTGTTAAGGTCTTAAAAAGGTCATAAAACGCCCTCATTTAAGGCAAAAGCTGGTTTGTAATGAGTCTTCTCAATTGTGCCTCTACAAGCAGCATGTGACATAAGGTTCTCTATTAACTCCAAAATAAATTTGGAGACAAGGACATCTGTTAACCTCCACATGCAGTCTTTCACACTAAGGCCATTAGGCTGCATCTATAAATAAAGTTGAGTTTCAGGGGTCAGGCGTGGGATAATGTTATATTCTATCTTCTCTTCTTCCATTGATAGTTTTTATGTTTTCAAGCAGCACAAAATGGACATCAAGAAACAGGATGTTGGGGAGTTCAAATCCCTTGGAGGATAACATACAACCACCATCCCATCCTGACAGGCCTTGTTCTTCCGCCACTGCTCAGGGGTCAGATTATCCAATCCTATTCCAAACTACTAGACCAATGTAAGACACTTGATACTACATCAAGCAGAACATTGTTTCATCCTGCTCCCACGGGCCAAAAAGGGTTTTAGGTGGTACGACGCTTTAGTTGACAAATCTGACTTGCGGTCAGCAATTATATGTCTGTGAGAAAACCAGTTACGTTTTGACAGTGTGAATGCTTATGAAGAGGGAAGGCCATGGGACAAACAAGACAGAGCGTGGGATGTATTCAAAAGGGGCAAAGGGTTCAGAAAACTAGGGTTTAGAAATCACTGTCTGCTCTTTCCTTAACAAAAAGATGTGGTTTGAAAGATTTCGCAAATTGCATTTCATTCAAGTTTAACTGAGATGGGGCCAGAAATGTTAGCCTTTGATGCGTAGCTCAGAGCAGGAATTTCTGTTTTCACCTTGTTTTTCAAATAGTGCAGTGTGACCTCTTTCAGCAGAACAAATATTCATGGGCGCTCTGTTCTGAAAAATGAGACACATGAATCAACACAGAGAGCAGACATCAGAAAATGAAAAATAAAGTCAATAGATGTCAAGATAAATGCGGTGCTCTACTTCACATTCAGTGAAAAGATATTCAAGGGGCTAAATGCAAAAATATTCCTGCTTGTGTTTGAGGCTAATTAACAGCAGAACTTAATCTAAAATATTAAAAAATATGGTAATTTCTCCAGAAAATTGAACTATGACCAAGTTCCATAATGAGGACTATTGCTACTTGTTCTGGAGCAGCATTCAAGCACAAGTTATGCATTAGTTTTCTCTCCAGTTGAGAACAAAATAAACCCTAGAGTTTAAGAAAACACACAGATGTGGGCTAAAGCCAACATCAAGGACAAACCCAAAGAGAAAGAGAGTAACGGCACTATTATGTTAATATTTAGGGAGGAAAACTCAGAAAGGGAACATGTATTAAGTTCAGAGCACCACGGCCCTGGCAGTGACAAGTGGTGCTGTTTCAGAGAATCCCTGTTTGTGTCACCGCGGCCTGAAAGAATACAAGCAGCAGGATGATGAGCAGGCTCCACAATGGAGCCCACGTTGGAAAAAATGCGTTTGACTTGTGGAATGTTCTGCCACCCGGTGATGTTGGTGTTCTGTATTTTAAATGGGCAGCAACAGGGTGCAGCTGCGGCATCCAGTCCTACTAACAACCTCCTGCAGCATGTGACACAGTGGCTGCTATCCATTTACTTTATTCACATCACATAGCTGAAGAGAGCGTGTTGTAGCTTTGAGACGTTTAGAGCATCGTTGTAACACAATTAATATAGCAGTTTTAGCCCTGAGTGAATAAACAAACTGATTTATTGTAGAACTGATGTATTAGATTGCATTAGTTTGGGTTCTACGTACCAAATAAACTGGCAATTACTTTAAAGCAACATACGCATCAATGTTAGATTATTCGTTCAGCATTAGCATTAAAATATACTTTAAGTACCAAAAGTAAAAGTACTCCTCATGCAGAATGGTATATTTCAGAATAATGTATATTATTATATTATTGGTGTATAATTATTGATGCATTAATGTGTTCATCACTTGACTGTTGAAGCTGGTAAAGGTGCTATAACTTCTTTGTATAGTTTATCTGCTGGGTAGCTTGTCAATGATTTCAATATTTTTTTTCTTTATTTCAATCTGTAATATTACATCATAATTAATTTGTTGATTACATTTTGTATTATTAAACTACAGTAAATCTGCAAAGTAACTAGTAACTTGCAGTAAGTTGTCAGGCAAATATAGTGGAGTAAATAGTATTGGGGTAGTATGTAAATTAGCAGAAAATGGAAATACTTAAGTAAAGAACCTCAAATTTGTACTTATGTACTTTCCACCACTTAAAAATTGCTATATTGATTGTTTTATTAATTGTGTCTATTCCTCTAAGCTACAGTACCCACTGCTTTATTTAGCTATGTGCTGATGGGACCGAATGTAGGTGGATAGCAGCAGCCTGTTCACATAAAGACAGTTTGATGTTTGCCCTGAGTCCTCCATCCTTATTCCACAGAGCGGCACATCCTTTCCCCCAAAAATACGCTTGTTGACTCTTCTCAGCTTCCTGTCAACAAACTTGTGGAGCAATCTGTGTAGCCATCTGCAGCTTCAGGAATCTTGTCATTTGAAGGTGGAGGAGGGGGAGTTCACTTTCCCTTTTGTGTGTGTGTGTGTGTGTGTGTGTCTTTTCAAGAAACACCGGTGCCACCATTCCTTTTGAACTGACAAGAGCAGACAGTTTTGTCTGCGGGTTGGATCTGAGTGCAAACCAGTTGACGTCAAGCAGCCTTCTTAAACATATGCCATTTTTATTAGAGGCACGGCAAAAGGAAGCGAAAAAAGCGGGGCCAAGGCAAGAGAACTTGGGTGAGAAAAGTAGGGAGGCATGATGAAGAGAGGATAAAAGAATATAGGGACAGCAGGGGGGAAAGAGCACCTGATGCTACAGGTGAGCACTGCTGAGCATCACATCATTTGAGATGAGAGCGCTTTTCAGCTTAACTGAGGCAACCTCACGCAGGGTGCTCTGCCATCAGCATGCTCAAAAATTACACTGCAGTTTTGTACAAGTGCTCTGTGAGATGCAAGGATACGAAACACTGTGTTGGTCTTATATATGGAGGACAGCCAGTTTCATCCTTTTTACATAATTTTACCTTAGAGACAGGAATTCAGTAAGTACATACTGTAGTCTTTTATGTCTACTTTTAGAGCCTTTCAGCATCACACTGAAGGTTACTTTCATTCAGTAATAAGACATATGAGGTGAGAAACGACAGTTAAACCCCCGTCTCTTGAGCACCTCTCCTCTCTATGTTTTCATTAAAACACTATAATAGGCCTGGCTTTATCCCTGCCACTCTACTAGTCATCAAACTCCGATTACGGCCACTGTGTTGTCAAGCTGATTGAGCAGGGTGCTGTAATAATGATCAGTTTGTATTCACAGATCCAAACAAAACATTGTAATTAGCACTTAGCGTCCGTGCCACGTGCACATATTGTCGCTTTTCTTTGATGCAGACCAGACTTAATTAGGCAGCTTCAAAATGCAGATTAATATGGCATCTGAGGTGCTTACAGTATTGGGCCTGTCTCATTTCCACAGCCTGCTCTCTTTTCAGTGGCCCGCTGTATCACCGCACGAATGAGAAGGGAAATTTAGATTCAGAGCATTTACATGCATTAAAGTGCATAAACATGACAAAATTCAGTCACACTAGTGGCTATGTGAAGCTGTACTTCTTTAGTGTGTTAGCATGCTAACATTTTCTAAATAGGACCAAACACAAAGTAAAGTTGAGGCTGATGGTATTGTCATTATTTTTGTACATATTTGGGCATAAAGTAGTGGATAAATTAACATTTTTTAACCTGATGATGGCCCTACATGAAAAGCCTGGGGATCACCAAAATTAATATGGTTGATTTTATATGAGGACATGAATGTCTGTACCAAATGTCATGCTTTTATATTAGTATTTCTGACTTTTTCCATTTGTTTAAACAATACAAGCTGCTCAATGAGCTGAGAATTCTCTTACCTCCTTGTCTCATGTCTTAAAACAACAATACTTTTCTTAGTTTTGGAAAACTTGAGTTATATAAAATACATAAATATGCTCCTACGGTGTGCGTACACACCAACACTGTACACACACAAAGTCTGCTTTTAACAGTGCTTTTACTTCAACAAAAAATTGTGAGAATTCCCAAGCTGGGGTTGACAGAATTTCTCAGAGGTAATCAAAGTTCAAAAGGAGACCAAAGAGATGAATTTTAAGTCAACGAAAAAGTCTGCAGTGAGAGAAGAGAAAATGAAAAGAAACCTATTTCAAACC
This sequence comes from Hollardia meadi, assembly GCA_037974645.1. Lineage (NCBI taxonomy): Eukaryota > Metazoa > Chordata > Actinopteri > Tetraodontiformes > Triacanthodidae > Hollardia > Hollardia meadi. Next base: position 9,022,881 of record JBBPCS010000573.1, on the reverse strand, counting down.
TTGACTGCAGTGACTGAAGAAACTGGCCTTTCAAAGCTCATTGTACGCAGGTTGTATGAAAGTTTTGTACAGTAAAATCCAAGAATATACAACCTTTGAGGCGATAAAATGACAGACTTTCCTCTGGTAGTAATGTTGTTTAGAGTCAACGCCTGCAACATTCTCTTTATTTCTGCAGCTATTTTGCATATATATACACTGTTTTTAGCCTCTGTGTGTGTGTGTGTGTGTGTGTGTGTGTGTGTGTGTGTGTGTGTGTGTGTGTGTGTGTGTGTGTGTGTG
>JBBPCS010000573.1:9007552-9022499 GCA_037974645.1 Hollardia meadi | reverse complement strand
GTCAAAGAACATCCACATGAATACCAGGACCCAGGGTTTTCCACTAGAACATTGTACTGTAGCCATGATCAATGTCAGTCACTTTATCTGTCAGTGGTTTTAATGTTGTGGCTGATTTAACCTTCGAGGAGGGGGATTTCTGGGTTAGCACATTTAAAGCGAAACTTTAATTTCATTGTTTAACATTTTTCATCCAGCTTTGTATCATTATAGTGTGGGTAGTTTATGCAAATGAACAATGTTTGACTTTGCTCCATTTTGCCTGCACCCAGAGCCCCCAGCGCATTTGCCTCTGGAGGGATTTTTACCAGCTGTAGTGCTGTTGTACTAACTACACATTGTACTTCCATATATTTGCATACCCACCTCCACAGACACAAACAGTGTGGAAGTTGGATTGAAAGAGGCAGCTGTCCCTCTCTCTCTTGGATTGAGAGGGGGCGTCTCACCAAACTTGGATCAAACTATAACGAGGCAGTGCTGAGCAAATATGAGCCAAGATACCGTTACTGCATCGCCAATTTCTCACCAAAAAATTTTTGAGAAACTTATTTTGGTGTCCTGTTTTGGTTTAACAGAGAAAGTTGAAACTGAAAAAAAAACATCGTTTGTTACCAGCCGGCTGCCATACTGTTTCCTGTTTCAAAACAGACAAGCCAAAACCTAGCACATCCCCACTCACAGTCCGATGTGGCGCAGCACATACTGGTGGTTGTAGGTTTTTTACCTTATGAGCAAAAGGGAATAGGCTACCATGGCCCTTTTTTCATTGCTTTCTCTGGTCATGTACCAACAAATTGCAAAAAGATTAGCATCTTTCTACAGCATAAATAGCCCAGTTTTACAGCCCCAACCATCTTTCCAGCAGTGAAAGTGGACAGATACAGGGCTAACACCTGATTCTGACAATTACTTTTGAGGTGTGCATGTGTGTGAGATTACTAGGGTGAGTGTTTAAATGTCATTCCAATTACAGGCCCCTTACCTTTTCCCCAGATGACGCCTTAATAAACCTCCACCAGGAGCCTCATTACAGTTATCATGACAGCCCGTAACTTTGAACAAGGCCAGCTATATGTGACTCAATCTCGTGATAATAATGCTATAGCATGTTATGTTACATAAGTGAGTACACACACAGTCGATCGTACATTCAATTGTATTCCCAGGTAGCTAGAATCGAGTTCTCAGAGATGCCTTTTCAGCAGCGGGGGTGAGTGTGAGCTTCAGCAGTGTACAGTTCATTATTAACTTAAAATTGACGGCTGAACAGTGCTGTCAAGATACAATAGGCAGCATTTGTTATGCTGAATGTTGGCTACATGCTGTATTCTCGGGGGCCAATCAAACCAAAATCTGTGAGGCTCAACACTTTACTTTGCTCAGCTGCATTAATTAAGTTGCCAGGCAACAATGCAGTGCAGTGGGTTTGTGCACTCCTGTAACCATGATTCTGTGACCAAATGCATTATCTATTTTCCTATTAGCTTTTTAATATGCAAATATATCATAATAATTACAAAGACCAGCCCATAATTTATTAAGAGCACTGGCTGCAGCAGTTGTATTAGGAGTAGCAGTAACAGAGGCAGTAGTAAGACTAGATAGCGCTTCTAATTTGCTTTGCATATTGTGTCCTTTACACCTCTGACACCGTGTCACACTCAGGTGCCCCAGTTGATTACATCTGTATGCCATGCTCAAGATGAGAGAGGAGCCCATCTCCCATTGCTCTGCCTCATTGGTCAGTAAGCACAGAGGGACTCCAGCCTATAGCACAGTGAGAGGATGAGTCCTTTAAACCATAACTGCTGTCAGAATGTCAGGCAACGACATTCAATCATTTTGTCTCTTACAGCAGTGGTTTTCAAACTTTTTCACATCAAGGACCCCTAAACTGAAACCAACAAACCCCCAACAAAATGAGGTTATGTGAAGTTTGGGAACAGAAGTAAAAGGACACGAATATACCGCTCTGGGATTCACCTGAAAAGTAACTTGTGGCCGCCTTTAAGATCAGTCAAGATCTAAAACCTCAGGTCGACTACCCCTACTTTTTACTTTTTCATGCTGGACGAAAAACCCATTAACTTCTGGCTTTTGTTGTCGATGGGAAAGGATACAATCCATTCTCGTGTCAAAAGACAGGCATGGGTATTTATCGTCTTCAGCTCCGATCGGCTGCAATGTAAACATGACACCTATAGGTGTACATGCTAATTTTCGCCCCTTCTCTGATGCCTTGAAGTTAAGGACGTTGACATGATTTTAACGTCTTCTGAATGCATGAGTGGTGAGGTATATATGATCTGCCTGTCAGCCTGTCGAGCACACATGGACACACAAGAAAAATAAAGCGATTCCCAAAAAAATCGATAAAAGGCAGAATTATGCGCCCCCCTCTCGTTTTCTCTCTCTCTCTCTCTCTCTCTCTCTCTGTCTCTATCTATCTATCTATCTCTATCTCTATCTCCATTTTAACGTTTTATATACAGTATATATATTTTTTTTCCGTCTGAGAGGATTCTGATCGTTTCAGTAAGCTCCATCATCTACAACAAGCCTCCGCCACATGCGGCTCACCAGCTGTTGTGAAAACGGGATGGGGGGTGAAAAAATACAAAACGCGAGTTGTGTTTTTTGGCGACTTTATAAAACATCCCGAAGAAAGTCAACAGAGCAGACACAGGGAGAGAGAAACAGAAAGAGGAGGGGCGGGTTAGGCCGGTGTGCGTGCAGTCAGAGGTGTAGAGGGTAGAGGTGTGTGTATGGGGGGGGGGGGGGGGGCTTGTGAGAAAGAGAGAACTGAAGGGCAATGCAAGGTGACACATTAAAGTAGTTTGTAAATAAACACTAAAATAAGGTGGAGAATGAAGTTTAAGTGTGGAAATGAGAAATAACCTATAAAAATAGGGTTATCAACTATAACCGCTGAAAATGTGGCTAGAATACTGTGCCCAGACAACAAAGGTCAGTCCGAACATGTCACAATTTGCTGTAATAAATGGTCCAATTTGTGGCCCTTTGCGTACTGGCCCTCTGGAAAAAAATATTGCCCACCGCTGCTGTGACAGAGAGGTGATGCAGTGCTAATAGAATCTAAAGTGGATTATCAACAAGATAAAATATGCCATGAAATGATATGTAAACAGACACAGGCTGCTCATTCTCCTGTGTTGTTTATATTTGATTAAAGATACATTCAAGCAGATAAGCGTTTAATGCGAACTACACACAATCATGTTTACCAAACATCTTAAGTGTTATATTATAAGGAGTGAAAAAAAACATCAGATACTTCTCTTATAGAGAGAAGTATTGGGCTAGAGTAGGTAAACATTGCTATTCATTGTTATTCAGAGGTCTGTCTCAGTAAAAGCAGCAGTCAAAAGAAAATAACGGTTCGGCATGAGCCTCAACACAGCACATTGTTCCTTTCTGTCATTCAGACATTAAAGCATGCCATTTAAGCCTCACTTCAAACCTTCTTGGAAAAATCAGAGTACTATATTTGCCTTCCCTAACAACAGGTCAAATAAAATAATTGGCACTCTATCCAATTTGTGTTGTGAAAGTGTGAAATCCTGGGCTTATTGTCGAATCCCCTGAACACCTCCCCATGAATAAAATGGTCTACAGTGCCTCAATGGTTGCATTGAACATGGTAAGCCTGTCAAAGAAACTGTCAATGTACTGTGAGCACTCGGGGTTTGAAGCTGACTCATACTGTAGCATCACCACTTATTCTCCTAGCTTTTCCGTCTGCTCTACCTGTACACTAAATAAAACTACTAAAATATACAGTGAGGGCAGACAGCTAGTTCTACCTAAATATAACATATAGAAAAAAAGCATGATTTAGAATCAATATCACATATGCTGTGGAGTTTTAATCCTGTCATAAATCAAGAGCGTGGTCTTTCAATTTGAGAGCATTATTTATTATTTTGTAATGTTTACCCTCAAAACATGCCTTCTGTCTCAAATAGTCCCTGCTCGCGTGCAAATGTGCTCTGCTCCTGTTCAAAACTGATTGTCTGCACTCAAATATATTGCTGCTTGCTCAAATCTCCTGTGCTCGCACTCAGACTGCTTCTGAAACGTCTGCTCAAAGATATCTGCTCTCGCTCTCGGATTGTTGTGAAAAGATCCTGTCAAAATCCACCAACCAATAGAATGCAAGCTATGACGTCGACCAATGAACTCTTCACCGCTTCCTTGGGTGCGTTCGTTTTACTTACGAGCGGTAGGCCTACTGTTTAATGGTGGTGGTTCATCCACTCCCGCCATTCAGGCAAACGTTAACACTTGAAAGCCGAGCATATTATCATGGCTGTATTATTCCCATGCTGAAAATATGACTTCTCTAATTATATCTGAAGAAAGTAATAGCACGATTACAATAAAATGCTTACTTGAGGTCCTTGATTTGAGTGGTCCATACCTGTCTGTGAGATCTGCGGCTGGACCCGGTTAAACAGTACCGCTCATAAAGCGAACACACCCAAGGCGGCGATGAAGAGTTCATTGGTCAACTGGTCGAGAAGTTTCGCGAGCGCACAGAAGCAGTCTGAGTGCGAGTACAGGAGATTTGAGCAAGCAGCAGTATATCTGAGTGCAGACGATCAATTTGAGCAGGAGCAGAGCAAATTTGCACACGAGCAGGGACTATTTGAGAGAGAGAGGGAAATCTGAATGTGAAATGAATAAATAATGCCCTCAAATTGAAAGACCAAGCTCTTGATTTATGACAGGATTAAAACTCCATAATGTGCCGGCGTCCTCCAGGCTAGGCTTATTTCTTTTATTTGAATGCACCTGTTTTTCATACAGGAAGAAAGATACGAGGCAAAGGAGGAATCATAAAAGTGAATATTAAAATATAAACATATAAACACAAAGTTATGTGCAGAGTGCACAGAAGTGAGGCCCAGATTTGTACCCTTATGTTAATTAATTAATAAATTAATGAATTAGTTAATTAATAATGAATTAATCTGCAACAATTTTGATAATCAATTAATCATTTGGCTGATTTGTTTAGTAAAACTTATCCGAATTCTCTGTGTCTTCTATTAATGTAAATTGAATGGCTTTGGCTTTTGGACCCACTGGTGGGACAAAACATTTGATTATAAATATGTAACAGCAATTGGGCAGTAGAAAACTCACTATTCTCTTACATTTTGAAGGCCAAATAATCAATTGATTTATCTTGGAGAGAGTTGGCAGATTAATCAATAATAAAAATAAACATTTAAATAAATAAACATGCAGCCTTAAACACAACCTTTTTTAATCTGACACCTAAAGCTTATGTTCAGATTTCGCAAGTCAGTTGTTTCCCGTCACTCATGTACAATCTTAAATTAAACTTCAGATATGAGCTTATTCTGCCTGACAACACTCTTTTTTTTTTTAATTACCCAGCTGACTGATGAACTAATCACCCTTTTTGTTGCAAATTAGACTAAATTGATCACGTGCCCTTCATGTTTTGTATTGTAGCATTCAGTGTGTTAATGCCATCCAATTGAATCATCTAATCTCTACACACTAAAAAAAATGGTGCTAAATAGTCCTAAAAGTGGTTCTTTGACTCGTGATCACAGGGGAACCTCTTTTGGTGCTATATAGAACCTATCTTTTTAAGGTGCTAAATAGGGCTGGGGCAAATCATAAACATAATAGATGTCATCAATTATAAAAATGCGTCGATTTGCATAACGTTTGCAATGTTCGGCATGTGGCAATTAAGCATGGCTGCGCTCAATCAAAGCATGGCTTACCACTGACAGCAGGCTGCAGCTAAAAACCTCCCCAATGAATGACGATGTAAGTGTGGGAGTATTTTAGACAGAGACCCAACAATGTGAAGCTCTGTAAACTCTGCAAACTGTTAAAGGGTGTATCACAGCAGTACGACTGCTACACACGAACACTTGAAGCTAAAGATCCCGGAGTGCTTTCTCAAGAAGGTAGCAACAGCAAGACAGCTATTTAGTTTTTGTCCAAACATGTAGTAGCATTATCAACACGCGGAACGTCGTTGGTGGGCTCGACCCACCAACCCAAAGTGCCGACAAGGTAGCTACTAGGCTAATACTGACAGTGGTGTTTAAGATGTGTTGCTATCGCTAACGAAAAACCCTACCCACATTTTTTCCGGGCTGTTGTTCATTTCAGACTATTCTTATGTTTCGATTTTTCGAGTACTCAAATATGGGAATTATTTAGAATTACTGTATGTTTGCTATGAAAGGGAAAATTAAGTAAGTAAAGAATAATTTTTTCTGAGGTCAAATAGAATAAACTGGACTATCTGCAATGTAGTATTGACAAATGGAGCTCCGGTGATATCAGGCAGGCATGCCCCCTTTGGCAGCTCTGGAATATAATATAATATAGGGGGGCCTTGGGGGCAAAAAGGTTGAGAACCACTGCTTTAATGAGTTATCCTCAGGAAATACACTGTATTTCATGTAGTTATTTTATTCTTTCCCCAACTACACTTAACTAAGCTGGAAAGCCAGTTGGGAACCTCAAAAGAATCATACAGGGGCTTAACTGGTTCTTTGTAAGGCATGGTGCGAAGGATTAGGCTCTGTGACACCTTTAACAAGCTTACTTGGAACAATGCCAACACTCGCTCACTGCAACATGTTCCAAGAAGACAGGTAGAACCAAAACTACCTATTTGAATTAGTACACGCATTAGATTAAGTTGAATGATGACTATGAAGGGAATCATGAGGGTTTTACTGTTGAGGAAGTACTTGATAGTAATTGAATGTGATTATACTGGTTATTATCATCATTAGCCACCTGTACGGGTCTTCTTGGATGACAGCCAATCAAAAATCCTCTCTCATCTCCATGGAAACATGAGGTTTTGTCTCAGTTGGAATCAGTATTTTAAGGAGGGCTGGTGTCAGCCCAGTGGATCGACAAAAAGAAAAACATAAAGTCATTCATTACAGCAGTGATGGCCAGGCAGGCAGCCTTATCAAGGCAGCAAGTCAGTGCCAGGATCCATTCGCTTTTGTCTGATTTTTAATTATCAGGTGCATCTGCAGCAAAATGTATATTCTCTAATATCAGTCTCTCACTCGTGGAAAGTTGCGACATTTAAAAGAAAATGTGATGTGAAGTGTGGGCAATGATGTGCCACACTATTATCAGAGTTTTTGTGTTGTTGTAGTTTAATTGCGCCTCATATGGTGACATGCATGCATGATAAGCAGTGTCAGCCCCATGGCAAAGCGTTAATGATTAGCCTGCCAAGTCTCAATGAGAAATGACTCCACTGCCTGAGCGCTGAACACTTCATTTGTTTTGAAAATGATGTACAGTGTGTGTTTGACATGGCGTGGCAAAGTCAGCTGTCCGATCAGCATGGATTAAAAAGTCACAGGCTGTGTTAGACTTTCACAGACCTTGGCACAACCCCGCCCCCCACTCCTCCCTTTGGCCTAATGCTTTTAACATTTTTTTATGCAAAACGAGACACTTAGGGTGAAAGCTGCAGGCAAGCCACACGCTGGGACACAAGAGAGAGAAAAACAAAAGGGAGACAAGTAGAAAAGAGTCAGGGGCAGCAAGAGAAAGCTAAATGTTCTCTCAGGATAAATATGTTAAGCATTTAACTAAGGATTTGGACATTGGTAATAATTAACCATACATTTGATATTAGTGGCGTATGACCGCTGTTGAATTGGAGCCCTTTTTCCAATTACGCTACAGCACTTTCCTCTATCACTGTCGGAAAGGAAATCACAAAGCCCCTCAACAATTATTTCCCTTACAGATTGATATCATTTGTTCCACTCTTTTTGTTGAGCTCAAGAGGAACCGATTCATCATGTCAGTGTGTCACTTGCTCATTTGTGACAGAGCATGACAAGTCACCTCTTGCACAGTCGACTTCTCGCAGCCTTCGTCATAGGGAGAGACTCAAATCCACTCACTATACCTACAGAATTCAGTAAAAGACCACAGAGTTGCAGATTGGCTCTGCATCTGGAGCGTCATGCTTACTGTGTTTCTTTTTTCCCGTTTTCCACCACAACTCTTGAACAGAACACCATGGCGCAGTAATTCAGGTTTTCTAATTTTCTTGATAACCAATGAATTATAGACACAATCCTTAATTTTTGTACAGCGTCCAATAATTCCCCAAAGTGTAACATTTCATCTCAGGTCACTGTTGTACAGGCCACAGTGTTTTGCATGTCATTTTCATTATACCAGTTACATGTTAAATGTTTTACATATCTGACTTCTATGTACAGTCTACAGATAAGAGCAGCAACTGACGTTCTTCTTGCAACTGGCTCGGGAACACTGGTGGAAGATGTACACAGATCCTTTATTAAAAGTAAAAATACCAATACCTCAATGTAAAATACTAAGTATAAGTAAGTCCTGCATTTAGAATCTACTTAAACCGAAATTTGCCAGTTTTCAACCAGCTTTGTGTCATTACAATGTGTGTCTATGCAAATGACCTATATTACACCTTTCCTTTTGTTGGCTGCACCCAGAGCCCCACACTCATTTGCTCATGTGGCTCGAGGGCTGTTGTTTGAAATTTTGCATTTTCGTATGGACACTAAGAGTATGTCAGATCGAATGAGCCTCTCTATCAAACTCTACTGAGGCTGTGCTGATCAAATATGAACTGAGATTATGTTCCTGCACTGCCTATCAGAGATGTACAATATGGAATTTTTAGCAACAAATACAGATAACCGATAATTACCTGATTCTAATGGCCAATACCGATAAGGTAACCAATACTTTCACAGTTCATAACCTGTTCATAACCTGTAGATGTGAGCAAAAGACGGATGGTTTAATATTCCACAGCTCTAATAAGACTTGTTGTGTTAAAACTTGTAAACTTTTTCCCTCCTCTCTGAACCCTTAAGGAACATGTATTCCTCTGAAACTGAAACTGGCTCTACCCAGCTGCAGCAGTTTGATATCATGAGAGAAACATCTTTGAGTTTACTGGCGGCTCGCAAACTATCTTTAAAGATGCATACTGCCAGCTACTGTATGATGCTGTGCTTATAAGGTCATTGAAAGTAATTTGGCTTCGTATTATCGGCTAATAATTTCATTATCGGCCGATAACCAGTAGGCCTGATATAAAATATAAAACCGGTAATATAATCGGGCCGATCGTTTATCAGTTTGATAAATATTGTGCATCCCTACTGCCTATTTCTTAAAACGTTTTCAGGAACATATTTTAGTGTACTGTTTAGCCGTAATAGAAGAATGTTTGTTAACAGCCAGCTGCCATTTCCTATTTCAAAATTAGCCAAAACAATGGACCGCCCAACTTGCATTATGTTACCCACCAGCCAGAGCGTTTATTGGTCTGATGCAGCGCAGCACATTCTGCTTTTTGTAGGTTTTTCCTACCTTTTGAGCAAAAGGTTATACCAAAAGGGCCTTTTTCTCTGTTTACTCTGGTCAGATTTATGACAAGACCATGTTTCCAGCAGTGAAATACTTCTTTAAGTAAGAGAAGTACAGTAAAAGTACAGTTATTATTAGCAAAATGTACTTGAATCTGCAGAAAAATGGTCCCTTTCATTGTTGTTATATTATAGTGAGGAGCATTTCACTGTTGCACTGCGTGAACACCTACTGCTCAACATGTGGGTAATGGGACAGACCGCAGGACGCTGCAGCCATGTTAGCAGGTCTGTGTAATGCTAACGTCATCATCCTAACATGCTCAATATGACAATGTTAACATGATGTTTAATGTTTACCATGTTGGCCATCTTAGTTTAGTGTGTTAGCATGCTAACATTTGCTAATTAGCACAAAAGACTGATGGAAATGTCGTTAGTTTAGCAGGTATTTTATGAATTCATCCACTGGGTCACCATTAATGTACATAACTAACTGGCAAACCATTCAACATTTGTTTGTCTGGACAAAGGTGGTGGAATGACTACATTTAATTTTTGTTTCCATTATAATTTATATAATCGCTTATCTATTTCTCTAAGAAGGCAGAATTAATTTCAGTCATAGTTGACGGCACAGCGAAATACTACTGCTGGTGCACTAATCAATATAACTGAGTCATCTCTCTAATACAATAACCTTTAAAGTCACAGTTCTTAGAAGTGCCACAAAAGGGTTCTGAATTCAGACCCGGTGACTCTTTAACGACCAGGTAAAGACAGAAAGGAGCCGCAAAGGAGGCGTAACACTGGCATCCACTGCCTGCCTCTGTGTATTTCACATGTGACAAATTCTACATGCCTCTGCTTGAAGACAGCCAAATGCAGCTATATTTTTATAGAATTAAAGAGTCAAATTAAACAACGAAAAGTCTCACATAGTTGGACAAAATCTCATCCCGTTATTTTAGTCACACAGATCTATTACTACCAATGTTTGAGCGAATGGAAATGTCTTGCCAACCCCATTATTAAAAATAGGCAGCCGACATTAAACAAAACAGCAAGAATCAATTTCAGCAGCATTCCTAGTAAAATATTAACTTAAATACCAATGCCTACATACCAAACAAGACAATTCAAGCTTATTGCTTCTCAGTTTCTTTGTTCTCTTTGTCCCTCTCATTGTTTAGGTTTGGAGGAAAGTGTTTCCATCTTGAAAGGTTTTGAATCCTTATTACAGTCACACTGCCCATGCACTTGTATGTCCAAGTCAAATGCAGGTTATAAAGGTTTCAGAGAAGCAGGGAGCAATAATAGTCATTTACTGTATATGTTCTATATTTTAATCTATATTATGTCTGTAAATGTCAAAGTTCACCTCTATATAATGATCAATTACATTGTGCCGGCACTAACTGAGGCCATTTTCCCTGAGGTCGAATCTATTGTGAGGGTCGATGGCTCTTTGAGTATTTTATGGCAGTATCGCTTGTCACAAATCATGTAGCAAAAATGCCCTTTTCAGAAATCCCATCAGCGCCAGCGTGGACGTTGTGCTGTTGCTCCCGTCATCGGAGCGCCAACAGTCTGTATCATCGACGCTCATTTTGAAAAAAATATACAATAAAATATAAACCACATGCTGAAACAATACCGCTATAAAAGAATGGAACATAAAGAACTCAGCGGGCACACAGCATCGCGCAAGATAAAATCAATGGGGCATGAGCGAATCATACAGCGTCGCAAAGTGTTGTAGTTTTAGGTTTTCCGTTCATCACCCTTCAGAAACTCTTCAATAATGCCATTTCATTTATTTTCCTTCATTGTCAAGACGATGCAGACACAGCCCTACAGATCCAATTCATTCTTATTTATTACGTACGTATATTTAATTAAATACATTTTCTCGGGTTATTCTACTCTTTCTTGATTGACATGTTGACATCTGTGCATGTGTGCTTTTACCTTCCATGACGTAGACCAGTGAGCCAACATCGCCTTCCTTAATGATACAGCTGTCCTTTCCATACTCCACAGGATACATGCAGTCCACAATCTCTTGGATCTGCGACAGCTCCAGGTTCTTCATGAAGTCATTGTCCAAGATGGCCTCCTTGATTAGATCCTTAGACCTGGAGACAAGGAGAAACAAAATGAGATGATACCTGTCCACACACAAAGTCATGTGGTATTGGTGGTTCTAAGGAAGATGAGATGACAGAAATCAGTAAACGTATCAAACATATGAAAAACCATGGTGGAAATCAAAATATTCTCTACAATCCAGTGAAGGATGTTGACCACCTCAACAGGCAGACATGCTGCCTATTTGTTGGCGATTAATGTCTCACTCAAACTGCACAGTAGCTTTTTTTTTAAAAACATATCCTCATTTCAAAGACATCGATGTGAAGCCTTTTTATCCCCCTCAAAATGCTGAAAAAACGTCAATAAATCACAAAATCCATGCCTAATGGAAGCAGATTGTTATCACTCATAGGGGGTTTTCGGAAATCTAAATCGGCAAGGAAGGGCGACAATGTAATTCACTGTGACGCTAATGTGCAGTTGTCAAGGTTCAGTTTGGTGCACTGGTGAAAGAGCACATTGTTAAGTGGACTCAATGTTAAAACAAGAGCAAATGGAATAAGGCAACATTGTAAAAGGGCAAATTATGACGAATTATCACTTTGATCAAGGAGTACACATTAGATGCTGTTGATGTACCATCGGCAGACATTTGTTCAGGAAAGAGGCGTTCACGTGTTGACACCAACAGGTGAACAAAGGCTAGACACAGCTTGGCTTAAAGCCATCAAAGCGAGCATCAGTCTTATCCTCTCGGACACAGAGAAGTGTCAAGAGACAGGAAGGGAAAATCTGACCCGATTCTGAACAGTGAGTCAAGATCACTCATTCATTGAAGCATGTCATCACCAGTCTGAGTTTGAGTGCTGCGTGGCAGGTTTTGACAGTGTCGGCTGGATGAATGAGGTTAATAATATGTATCAAGGTTAATCCAAGAAGAAATCCCCTCAAGCTTTCATACCCTAATTCATAAAAAAGACAGAGAGCACTCTCTAACCCTTGGTAGAAGGGACTGGTGAAGTGCTTCTTTTTTGTGCTTGGTGCCCTTTTCAGTAACTGATCACCTGAGGAGCTCATTGCTGAGAGAGCAAAGAACCTCGAAGGCATTTCTGAAGCATGTGCTTCCACCACACTCAGGCTTCTGTTCCCTGCTGTCAGCCTGCAGCAACGTCCAACACAAACCGCAAAACTACACAAACAAAGCTACACAAACAAAACTTCAATGTCTGTCCTGATGCAATATCAGCAGTGCCATGGGATATTTTTTTATGCACTAAGCTCTATGTGCATGTCTGTGTTTTTTAAAACTTTAAAGGTCACACAAATGCTTTTCCATTACATATGGAGACACATTATCTAATCTGTGAAGAAGCTGTGTTGCACTTTCAGATGAAAACCTGCCCAAACCGTGAGAGATGCTACCAAGAGGCAGCAGTTCAAGTGTAATCATTTTTACGCCATCAGCTGAACAGGTTAGAATGAGTTTGAGTTTGTTTCACATGCTAAAATATCACTGATGGCTTCTCGTCATGCGTGTTTCGCACACAGAAGTCTGATGAATTTTTAATTGGGTTTCAAGGCCTGTGGATTCCCACACAGCTCTGCATGTGCTGTGACAGCAGTGATAATTGTGGGAAAAAATACTTGATGTCACAATCTACTGGAAGATTGCTTACTTAAATACAAACAAGTAGAACAAAGTAGCACGCTGCTTGAGTTCTCTGGGATGTTTCTTACGTTGTATTTCTGGATTGATAGCCTATACTAATCTCAACCGCAGGTCAGACACCCTTGTGTATTTTTAGAATATATTTTAGGGAGCTTCTTCTTTATCAGACAATTTACATATAGTCTCAGGATATTTAATCAATTTGAACCATCTGTCACCAGGATGATCGGAAGGATCCTTATTAGATATTTTTGTTCTGCCCTTGAGAGTCAGAACAAGTTACTCATGGAAATAAAAAAAGAGGTGCTGCACCTATTTTTAAATTCCCACCACACAATCTATGTTCAGATGTGCGCTGCACTTCCCAAACCTCCCTCCTTTTTTTCAGACTACACAAGGAGGAGAGCATGATTTAGATTTAACAGCTCTCATTTAGTGAGTTAATACAGGTGTGAAGTGATGTTTTCTGGACTCTGATGAACTTTATAATCCTTGCTGAGTAATGATGCTTTCAAATATTGTAGTCTTAATTGTATGCAGAAGTTGCAGAACTCTGCTATTAACTAAACTAACAGAAAATCTGCCTTGTTGACCCTGTTCTTGTTATATTTACACCCAGGGGATTTCTGGCCTTTTCAACCCTGATCAGAGCCCCCACCCCCCCACCCCCAACTTGAGCCTCTGAAGGCAATGTTGAGCAATGTCCTCCGACCAGACCCTTATGAAAACATCTGCCTGCCTCTCCTTTGTGAGGATGATATATTTGCCTTCATCCACTAGTGAAGTTTGGGAGTGAGCAAGTTCAGCCTTCCTTAAAAGGAGAAAATATGTTCTTTTAGGAGGAAAAAAGGAGAGGGGTGGCAGAAAAGTGGGAGAGGCTAACGGAAATAAGAGGGAGACAGAGGGAACGGGATGGAGAGCATACTGTATGTGTAAGGAACGCTCTATGGGCCTTGTGAAGAGGATAAAGTGGGTGGGAATGAAAGACAAATATAAACATTTAGCCAAATCCAACAAGCAGCATATACTTCAATAACAAAAACAAAATTAATATGTAATGGAGCCGGTTTCATCCCACGAGGGCGCTCGCGTATTTCATTGTAAAACCTTGCTATTCTCACTTGAGCAATAACAAAAGTTAGAAAAGTGACACGAAAAACAAAATAACTTAATTGCTGCATATTGAGAGAAAAACATGAACTTTTGCAAGTTGCTCAAGCACAGATGTCCAAACAAACTGAAGAATGGTAATAATGCTGAACTAATAAGAGAACAATGCCCAAATATGCTAGAGTCATTTGCATTCAACGGTCTGTCTGCTTTTCAGTCATCGTTTTTTTTAATTTATTGTTTCCGCTTATTACATCTCATTACAGATGCAGAGACTGAGAAGGTGTTGTTCAGAGGCTTTGATGGAAGTTCAAAACAACCTCTTGGCAAAAAAAAAAGAAGTTAGTTTTCAGCTCCATAGTGTAATTTCCTTTCAGTTTCCCTGTGAGGATTATCATCATAAATCATGCAAACCACTGTCATGTCCTCACTTTCAATGTCAAATTTCAAACTACGCTTTCCCCATTGTAATTGACAGATGATTGCACTGAAACTCTTCAACAGCTGAGACTCCAAACTCTTCGTGGAAGGTTCAAAAAATGCCAAAGCGCAGGACCACTTTTTATTTGGAGACCTAGTTTTGGTTTTTCCTGTCAAGGTCTCACTAAAGGCCTCTTTGGGAAATATCTTAATTGCCTCTATATAT
>JBBPCS010000573.1:8973683-9002319 GCA_037974645.1 Hollardia meadi | reverse complement strand
GTGTGTGTGTGTGTGTGTGTGTGTGTGTGTGTGTGTGTGTGTGTGTGTGTGTGTGTGTGTGTGTGTGTGGACTCTGGTGTCTGTCCACATTATCCCAATGAGTCATCCGAAGCACAGCGAGCAGCATTTGGCCTCACGCGCTCTGGACAATTTCAGAGGAGGACAAACTGCCAAGAACAATCTGACTAGGATGAAGAGTTACTGAGGCCACAGCAATTACTGTGCTGACAGGACGGGGGATCGCAGGCTGACAGTGAGGACAAAAAGGGCGGGGATTCACGAGATTCCTTTGGCCGTAAGGATAAGTGTGTTTGGTGTGTGTGTGTGAGGTAAAAATCTTTTTCCTAACAACAAGCATGTCAGCCGGTCTAATAAAAGACCACAGCTGCCCTCTTGTGGCGGGTTAATGCATCAAATCGGGCAAACAGCAAGGTGGCACGTCTCTGCTCTGCAGGCAAGAAAACACTTGAGGGTTCCTGCAGTGTTGTGTTGTATCAAACTAAACAATGCGTTCTGCGGTGAAGAAGAATGAGTTCTATCTTTTCAAATACTGATTTGCACAGTAGTCCTGTGTGCAATAAGTGAAAACAAATACACACCAGCAGCTTAGTAAACAATGTTAAACCTTTTCAGACATGGAAAAACAAGATAGATTTCAGCTTTCAGTAGCCTAACTGTGGGAACACCTGTTAAACAATGCAGCCAATTGTCTGATGAAGCCATTAAAATAATAAGATGTTTCTCCCAAAAGATATATCTTTTTGTGCTCTTCTAAATCAAACTATGAATAAAGCCATAGAAGCCTTTTCCCTCTGAGTTCTTTTTTTTTTTTTAAACATAATATTTTCTATCTCTGTCAACAAAAGAGCGCATGGCACAAAGCAGGAGCTGCAGCAAAGTTTCCTATCAGAAAGAAAACTGCAGGTGTCTGGATAATTCAGGCTCTCCCCGGTCCAGTGTTGCATCTACACATCCTGCCATCATCAACAGGCCCTCCCACTGTCCTTCAAAGCACCTCCGCGTTTTAAATTTCACCTCTCTAGCCATACAGCTCAGTCCTTTTTCCTACGCAGATCAATAGAAACCGGATCCGCCGCTCCATGCTGCGGTAATCCGAGGACCGGGGCAGGACCGCCGGCTGGTGCCACGTCCTGACTCTAATGGGGGTCACACCGTCTCCGACCCCGCGGCGGCCCAGCGGGCACGGCGGCGCAGGTGGAGGCCCTCCTCCTCCTCCTCCTCCTCCTATCACCGGTGGCACCGACAGCAATGACGTCATCTCAAACAGGTTTACTTATGTCTCACTGCACAGAGTGCGGCCACATGCGATTTATTTGCCCACTGAAGGCCCATTCAAGCACTTCATGCGCCTCATCAGCTGACAAATAATTTGACCCTTTTCAGAATGAACCCTCGTCTCACAGGAAGATTGACAATAGATGGTTAGCGTAGCCTACTTGGTTAGTTCTGTCTTGAAAACAGCTTGTTAATCATTATTTCTCACTCGTGACCTCCACACTTAATTCTCAAGTATTTTTATGGCTTTTTTTTGCCTCAGGACTCTGTGTGCACTTTTGTGTCGAGTATCAGTTAATGAGTGCAAATGAGCACCTCCCCTGTCTGCACTTTATTAATGCAAATGAAGAATGGAAATTGTCTAGCCACCTTAATAAAATTAACCCCGATGTCTATTGCATTAATTGAGTCAGCAGAGTGATTTCTGCTCGTGTGTTCAGGCAGTCTACCCTGAGAGAAAATTTTAAAAAAGTAACAGTCCAACTTTCTGATTCAGATACTGGTAACTATTCAGGTCCAGGCCCTCACATGAAACCCTCAAAATCAAGACAACCACGGAGAAGCTAAGCGGAGCACCTGGAGGTGATGAAGGAAGCATATGGTCAAACAAAGCGTTTTCTAATGGAGTATTAAATATCCTCAGACATGCACTTTGGGTCCTCAGCGTCCAGCTACTAAAAGCCAATAATGCATCGCACTTCCTCCTGTCTGTGTCCTGTGGGACTGCCATGATGGATCTGATCAATTAGGAGCTCTTTCTAAAGCTCGTCTTGGAGCTGCGTCATCGGCCCCAAGAATGAAAGTGCTCGTCCATTCATGGGCAAACGTCTCCTATCTCCCATTTAGAAAAAAAGAAAAGAATGAAGAGATAGAAAACAGACGAGGGGAAAAAAGCTCTGCGATGATAGGACACCGAAGTGCCACAAGAAACTGTGTGTGTTTGAGTGTGTGGAGTTGCTATCAACACATGCACATTCACTTTAAATCACATTTACTATACATCAAATCGTTCAAGGAAAACGTTTTGATTCTGGTATTGAAACGGGGGGGAAAACACTCAAAATATTTTAAGATTGGACGCAAAGCTGACACATGGGCAATGAAGTGCCGACGCCTGCTGAAAGAGTCTTACCAGTCGGACTTTGCATATTTCCGAAAGGTTTGCCTTGACAGGTCCTGGTGCGTCTGGGGCTCCGCTGAGATGCCCTGCGCCCTGCGGGTCCTCGGTCCAATAAGTTGAGCGCTGGGCAGAACGGACTGACATTTGTGTAATTTCCTCTTCAGTTCTTGAATCTCGTCTTCCCTGTCCGCAAGACGCCTCTCCAGGTCCCGTATCCTCTCCTCTTTTAGCAGCAGGATCTTGGCAAAGTCGTCGTCCAGGTCACTCATGTTGATGTCTGCGTTAAACTTTTCGCGATTACTCCGCAAAATGGACTAAAAAAACGACAAACTCCCAGCACTCGCGCGGGTTGTGACACAAATCCCCCCTCAAAATACGAGCAGAATGATGATGCTCCGTGACTGTCCGCTTGTTTATTACAGAAGCAAAACGAGCAAAGCTGTGTTTAAAGCCGGGCAGCGAACGGTTGATAGAGCAGCGCCACGCTACAGTCCACCAAGCCTCCGGGGAGCTGCTGATGATCCTTCATTGAGAAACCAATTACAGCAGCTCTTCCTCTCCGAGCACGCAGACAGGCAGGCCGTCAAACTGGGTACTTAAGAGCCGAGACAACTCCTGCAACACTGCAAACACACCACAGAGAAAGCCAAGTGCTGCTGCCGCTGTCAGATATTTGTTTACCATCTATCTGCACAGTCCCCCACTGTGCGCAATGTTTAACACCCACATCACCTCCCCGACCTAGCCTATTGCAAAAATCAATTGTCCCACACCCGCACTGGGTTCACTGGACAGTGGACTGGGCTATAGCTTGTTTGCTATGGACACACTTTATATAGAGAGAGTAAGGACACATTAGCGAAGTGAAAGTAATTTCCCTACAAGGAGAACCTTTGCACGTTCTGATTTGCTTCCTTAGTTGTTTTTCAGCATTATTGTGAAGATTTTTTTAATGCATGTTTTTAGGATTGATCCAATCTTACTTAAAGACAAAGGACATAACATGAAACATCAAATTCAGGCAAATTTTAAGAAGAGTGTCTACAATGAAATTATAAATCAAGACTTTACTCAAACTTGACAAAATGAACGATTTTGCAGGAGATAAAAAATGTTATCGTCTGCATACAACATAAAGTTAATTACCCACCAGATTCATGGTGTGTTATCTTACCAATCAGACTACTCAGTAATTACATACTTTGGAAACAGTGCTCAGCACTTTCATTGTCAGTGTGCTGTGCGGACTGAAGCGAGTTCCGTAATAGATCATCTCTTCCCTCTGTAATATTAATCTCCGAACCCAGCCTCAGTCATTTCTATGCACCATTTTTCATTCTACTGCCTAAATCTGTTTCAACTCAATGAATTCATTGAGGGGGAAAAAGGGAGCTCATGGGCACTAGGGGGATGTTTCATTAAAATTCTGAGTTAAAAATAGAGTGAGTAGATCTTTCCTCTGTTGGTGTAGTTAACATATCTCACTCTTGTCTACTGCCTGCCTTCTTTTTTCAAACCATCTCTTATTGGGTTAGAGATGAATGCTTGTTGCTAGAGAGCGTGGTGTATTTGCAGAGTTTTATTACACATTATTTGACATTTTCTCTCCCCTTTAAACCTGCAGCTCCCACCAAATGCATCTCGGAAGAGAATATATCCACGATAGGTGGTTGGAAGACTTTTGATAACCTGCTTAACTCCTGCCTGACTTCACTCATCACCACACAGTGCTTCTCGTCTTGAAACACATGGTCTGATTTTTTACTGCTTTTTCTGCATGTCTCTCTGAGTGTGTTTAACGGTATTATGTGAGCAGCAAAGTGAATGTAATCAGCATTCAAAGACAAGGTGAGGACTGGCGTTGTGCTGTTATCAATGTGGAAAACAGTGATTGATTAATTATGTATGCCGCAGACACTGTGCCCATTATGACAGTGGTAAATTAAGTGTCACCTTCAGTGACCCTAGCCATCCACGGAGAAAATGGTTGCACTGAAAAAGCACCGGTGACATCATGTTCAAGAAAAGGGCATTCATGCATTTTGACAAAAAAAAGAAAAAACATGTGAACATCATCAATCAGTTTTGCATTAAAATGGGTTTGATCTTTATGGCACTGCCACAATCAATAAGCGCTATCAGTGCCTGCACCTAAACACACTCATCATGTCATGGCTATATGAGCAAAAGGCGGAGCAGCGTTGCGCTCACATTGGTTATTCCCATGTTTACACAGAGTGAGTAATGCTGCACTACGAGTTTCAGCTTGTGTTGTCTGAGCACTACATGGGTCATCTCCCTTGGATGTTGTGGGTTAGGTAATGGACGCCAAGTTAACCTTACTGCACCCAGAGATAGATGCTCAGAGAGTGGCCGTTCATGGGCGCCATTGAGTTCATGAGTGCTGAGTCCAGCTGCACAGTAATAAAGGCTTCATGTGCTGTCTTTGCAGTATTTCTACAGCGTCTCTGGGCAGAGGAAAGCTTGTGCCCTCTCGTTCGCCTCTGGGACAGATCAGCTTACGGAAGAAAGGAGGCCAGACATTAGTCACTGTTTTCCTGTAACACACTCATGCACATACACACACACACACAGAAGAAATAGAGAGAGGTGTCTTGGGTATACCCAGACATATGCTTGCACATCATTATCACCCACACACATGCTTGCATATAAAGATTTATGTAACCATTCACAAAGATAAAATCCCAGCAGACACGCAAACATGAGCATCCTGTAAGGAAACCTTAGAGGGGATTACTGTAAGTGCCGTGGTAGGAGAGGTATGTTGCAGCATCTCTGGGGAATTGTCCCCCTTGAGCCCCTGGTGTCTTTGATATCACATCTGACTGTGCCCTCGGTGTCTCCGCTGCCGTCCCAGTGAGACACTGCCAGCTGGCCTCCTGCCTGGGCCTGCTATCCCAGGAGAGGTGAGGTGAGAGGTGAGTGCTGGGAGGAAGAGAAAGAGAGGAGAGACGCATCATCTGGACGAGGACAGGGAGAGATGCTTTGGCCCCGGGGCAATCTATTTCTGAGCCTCTCTAGTCCCGTTAAAAACTTCAGCAAATCCTGCACTTCAGCCGTAATATCAATACGCTGACTTCACATCACATCAATATAGTCTCATATTGTAACATGATATCATACCCACGGCTGCAGATTGATCACTTGGCTCACACTGGAGATGGATAGAGCCAGAGCTCAGGAAATTGACTTAGCAAATGCAATAATGCAACTTCCTTCCTGCCCTTCTGCATTAATACTGTCAAAATCAGATGGTGAGGATAGTGTGTATATCAACTTTTCTGTAACACTGCTTGGGTTGCAGATAACAATTATTTTCATTTTCTCATTAACAATCAGTGAATCTGTCTGTGAAGATTCTTGGCTAAAGGCAACCAGGCTTGCGGTAGATTATTAAGGTAGAGGCTACTGATAAAGTGGCTATAATCACTATTTTTATATTAGGGGATCACATCACTCCCCTTCAGCTATAAGCAGCATCTTTTATCATGTTGTTTTGGTTTTATGGTCCACAACTTCCCTGTTTTGGTTCACTCTCACTGCTCATCAGCATTGTTTCCAGACGAAGCTGCATGTTTTTTCTAAGCTTAAAAGCTGCGATAAACCCACTGGTTCTACCTGCCCAGCACCAAACGGGCAGACAAAAAAAAAATTGCGACTTAGCAAATTAAGTAAATCAAGTCAATATTAGACTTACATTCATCAGGTGAACAGAAAAAAATAAACGACTACAAGTTAATGTTAATGTTGCTCTGTATGTTGGTTGTTCGCCACATCAACTTAAAAAGAGATAATATGTCAGTGTTGTGTTTACAGCTTGTTTCTACTGCCCCCATGTGGCCAAAAACATCACTTATTGCTCGTTTATAATGTCCAGTTGCCTTTGACTTAACGCTTTCAGCTATCAAAAAATAATTAAATCATGCAATCCATAGAAACTATTAAATGTCAGAAAGGTAATGAAAGATGGTGCTCACAATTTCACAGCTCAAGCTCAAGTTGAAATATTTAAATTGCTTGTTTTGTCCAAAGCCCAAAATTATAAAAAATTATACAAAATAGAAAAAAGATCTTCACATATGAGAAGCTGGAATCACTGAATGTTTGGTATTTTTAGCCCCATAAAAGACTTAAACACATAGCCTGCTAATCAATTAATTGACTAATTGTTACAGCATTAGATACTGCTCCAGCATAACTCTAATGGAAAAAAAACTGTACTGTGATCCAAAGATGACAGTAGGTGTGAGAAGACTGTTAGAAAATAAATGTGTCTGTGAGGTGAACAGAAGGTCGCGGGTCACCGGCTGGAATGCTGCATTCCCGTCATCTTCCAGGTGTGCTGGGTGACTAACATTGTTAATGACTTCAGTCTTGTGTACAGTGGCCCTGAGAGCTCAAAACAGTTGAAAGAACACAATCCTCAATACAACAACAAATACCATATATAGAGTTACTTGGAGCAGCGTTACTGAAGTTGATTGAATAAGTTTATTTGCTACCATTAGCCATGCTAAAGCCTCCAAATAAAACAAGACACAGATTTAACAGTTGAGTTGTGCAGTGTTTCTCTATTTGCCGCTTGTGTTTTCTGTATTTTAAGCGCCACCATACACTGATGGATAGAGGAGCTTTGAATTGCATCATCTGTCAACAAAAAGTCAACTGAGCTGGTAACATTTTATTGGGAAATAAGGTCAAAGGACCCTTGAGGGAAATTTGTGATTTGTGATGTTACACTACAAATAATATTGACTTAATTTCTCCCACACAATAGATACTTCATTTCTATGTCAACAGTCGAATGACTCATGAATGCCCTTTGTTTTTATATGATGCAAAATAAAGAGGCATTTCCAGAGGCAGTATAGTCTGCTGCTGTTTTCTTGTCACAAATGAAGGCACACGGTAACAGGAGACAGAAGACATACAGACAATGCATGAGAACTTATCCCTCTGCCTACCATCGAATCCACTCCAGATCACCATCCATTCATGAAATGGACATTAAAAAAATGACTACAAGTGAATACTAATGTTGCTCTGTACCTGTCAGATGTGTAATTTGGAAACAATTTGCTAACAAGTTCACCACATCAACTTAAAAGGAGATAATATGTCAGTCTTGTGTTTATAGCGCATTTCTTACTGCTCCCATGTGGCCAAAACATCAGTTATTGCTCCTTTAAAAAGTCAAATTCCGCTTGACTTAGTGCTATCAATAAATAATGGAATCAAACAATTCAAAGAAACAATAAAATGTCAGAAATGTCTCAGGATTAATTGCTGCTCCTCTACTAGTTCTTGGGTGCAACAGAGGTGTCTCTGTTAAGGCCTGTCCCAAGCCACCTCACACTTAGCTCACATTCTATACTATCAAGTCTGTGATGTTGCCATTGCAGAAAAATAGACTGTCCTAAATAGACATCCTTTTTGTTTCCTGCATGTGTTTATTCTGACCATGCCGAGACATGTGAGGGTTGTGTCCATGTGAGGAGTTATCCTTAGTGGTAAATAAAGTCAAACTGTGTCTAACTTGTGGTGTAAAGATAGACAGCTTGTTTATTTTTGTTGATTTTTCATTTTGCATCAAAACTGGTGCAATTTGGTAAAAAAAAAGAAAGAAAGAAAGGATTGAAATCCCTGTACTCAGCACATTAGTGATACATAACTCGAGTAATAGACAAAGCCCTGGCTCTATTGAATGAAAAGCGACATGTTGCATAAGCTGTGGAGAAACTCTCTCATCTCTTCGGCTGTAAGACAACAAATAGCCGTCTTTCCTCCCCAGCTGGCTGTGCAGCCGCTGCACTAAAGCAACAAACTCATAGGGTAGTAGAGGTGGGATGTAATTGATGGTTCTGTGTGAAATGAATGACCCCAGTTGATGCCTTCAGCTTACCTCGAGCCTCTCAGGCTCACACATACATGAACACACTGTCTCACTCTGCATCTCTGCCTCTCTTCCCGAGTGTTTGTGTTAGTGAAAGAACATGTTTGAAAAGGTCGTCACCTGTGACACATTTGCGCTGAAGAACTGCCTGAGAGGATGATTTTTTTTTCCCCCTGAAGCTCAAAACATGCGTTACAAAGCGCGGTAGTCTGTCTCCAGAGAAGCCTCTTTTTCTTACGTAATAAGCTGTAAACACACCTGAGTGATGAGTCACATCACTGGAGAGCTGGGGCCCTCTATAGCGTGCCGCTATCTGGCTGTTAACAAGGAATGTGTTAATGGAAGCTAGTTTGAGAGAGTATGCCCCCCCCCCCCGTGAAAACCACACCATATGGAGGCTGTATGCCAGGCTTTCTTCTGTGAAGGGGATAATACAGTCTGCACAAAGCTTTCACAGTTAATTCTACTGATAAAAATCTGTTTTCTTAGCCATTTAATTGTCTTCTGAACCTTTTGATAGAGCACATTTTGAGCTGTGATCCATGATCTCTAATGTACTTTACTCATAGTATGGTTAAAAAAAAAAAAAAAAGCATTTAAGCGATTAAAACTGGAAGCTCAAGGCCCTAGATAGATAGATTTATGTCTTTTATTCTGTTTTTTGTTTGTCTGTTAACCTTGAATTGTGCTGTTTAAGCTTTTTTTGTGGATTTTAAATTTCTCTGGGCAGCACCTTAAATCTACTTCTGTGTATGAAACACGCTTTATAAATAAAACTGCCTTGCTTTGCCTTACTGGTCAGAATTATGTAAATTAATAGGCTACCATCCAAAAAGTCTGATTGTAATAGCTGATGTTTTATAAATTCTGAATATTGCCATGAAGCCTCTGGTGACAAACTGTTCTAAGTTTGATAAATCCTATGTTATTTTTTTTAAATCTATTTGTTGAAGTCATTATAATAGCATGGTTTTTTTAGATGTTTTAAATATACTCACTAATCAGGTAAATACAGAGTGATACAGATAATATTGGTAATAATGACTCAACAAAGCCAAATTTAAGCACAATTACAGTTGTGGATATGGACAGACTTCACTCATACAATGTATGAGAAATATTCAGCTTCAACGTCTGCTGTAATTGGACATCTAATTTAAAAAAAGATTTTTTTTTCTTTTTTGTTAATGCCCAAAGGAACTGAGAAATGGAAAGTTAATTGGGACTTGGGAAGTTTTAACAAGGCACCTTGCTTAATTTATTCAGCTTCTGTGCATGCCTGTTATGAGAGGAAAGAGATGACAAAAGGAAAATATAGAAAACAGCAATAAGCAGGTGGTGCGAGACAAACGTTCTCCAAAAGTTACATACTGTATCAGGAGGTTTATGGTTGATCTCTTTCATTTCTAAATAAACAAAATTAATATTAAACTTTATTAAAATACACACTTTAAAATGTTGTTCTCATGCAGGCAGAAATGTTAAAAATTACACTTGAGCACACAGAGGTCAAATGATCCTCCATCACTCTCTGTGCATTATGAATGAACGGAAAGGAGAGGGCAGAGGCTCTGACCAATGGAAGCGTCTGGAACAGAGCGTCATAGCTCTTCAGTGAGATAAAAGGTTTTGTCTGCTCCTATAGCTTCATGTTGCTCCTGTCCTGAATAACTTCAAAGCTCTTAGAGTGTATTCTCAGAATATGTATTAATCCAACCCCGACCCCATCTTAAAAGCACTCTTATTACAAGTGGACTGTATTATTAGCTGTTAATAGCTCCCTGCATGTTTGGTGAATTGTGCATGCATTTTATACATGTAAAGAAGTAAAAGCACATTTATTTTTACATTTTACATAAAATGGCCCCTGGGTGTTACGCTATTATAGATAATCTCACTGATATGTTAATACTGTATGTAAGCAGCGTTTATTTTTGTAGTTGGCTGAGGTGGAGCTAGTTTTTAACTTTTTTTTAGATTGGTCTGGAGAATGTCGACTAATAGTGAGAAATGAGCAGAAATCAAAAATCCCCAGAGCCCAAAATAACACCTTAAAATAGCTTGTTTTGTCCAAACCACAAAATTATTCTGGTTGTACTGTTTTTTTATTTACTACTAAGAAGTGGAGCCATGGAAGGGTTTTTTTTTTTTGTGGCATTTGAATGAAAAAAATCAATTATCAAAATAGTTGCTAACTCATTTCCTCTCAATCAACTCATTGATCAACTCTAATTTTACATACTGTTGGGTACTTTAATGTATAATAAATACATCATATTTTATATTGTTGCATGTTTTTGTATGTAAAATCTGTATAGTTACATTAACTGTAGCTGTCAAGTAAATGTAGTGCATTTTAAAAGTACAATATTTCTATCTGGTTTGTTGTAAAGTGTAAAGTATAAGTACCTAAAATTAGTACTTCAGAGCAGCAGGTGAGTAAATGTAAATCCCACCACTAGAAGACAGAAGCAGTTGTGAGCTGTAGAAGTCTACAAACACATCTATTGGACCCCTGAATTCTTTTGGTACATGCCTATCCCTGCAGGGTTCCCGGCAAACTAAGCAAGCTTTGCACAACCTATGGAGGGACGAGTCATGGTGGAGGCTGGTCCGAGCGTCTGGAGCGAGCTCAGAGAACAGTGCCACAGCACGCCTTCACTTCAACAAGCTCATAAAAGTCTGTGAAGCTAAAGATAGACTCAGGCAGTCAGAGGGACAGCAATAAATCAGTAGGAGACCCCCAGGGCCTGAAGAGAAAGGGTCCTCCGATAGTGTAGCTTAGCTGGCTGCCATTATGCTGATCCTCAGCCTGCCAATGAACTAAACCCCTCTTGTGATGTGCACTGTGACCTAAGGACTCGGCTCTGTACCATCATTGCTTCACAGTTGAATGCTTTGAAGCCTTTTATGTTGCTTGAATGTTCTAAACAATGATTTGAAGAGTCATCACCCCTTTAATGTAACTCACAGTACACCAGCATTGGCTCGTTAGGAAAACCCTCGCCCGTCTGCACGGTTGATCCTGTGAGCTTTGCACCCAAAGGGCCTCCACATTCCTGGGTCAGCTGGACATTCAACAGGCCATTGCCTGCAGCATGTCAACAAACCACACCCGCCCCCCTCACTGTGAAACCATTTTCTGTCACCCTAACTGGAAGGTGCTGTAAAAATAGTGTTTGAAAGCACTTACTGGACTTGTTAGTGAACGCTGTCCAGCAATAATTGGAAAAACACAAATAGCAGTGGAAAAGAGTGGAGTAATTGGAAATGTGAACAAGAAATATAAATATATACAGCAACACAAAGAACAGAGAGGAGATCATATTATATTCACAATAAAGGGACAACACATCCAAGATCCAGAGATGCTGAGAATACAGACGATCCAGTTAAAGCGTAAAACAAAAGGCTGACGTGTTTGACTGACATTTGCCCACCATGGCTGTGCACGCTAGCAGCGGGGGAAGGACAGACATGGTGTCTTGTCTCAGCTGTCACTTCAGAGCCTGTGGTGGGAAAACGTGTGAAAAAATGCCCACACTCTGCCTCTCAATCACATCAACAGGCTTAGATCCCCTCCACCACCTTGATAGAAAACAAATTGGAACATCTTTTGTTTTCCTGCTCCACTTCGTCTTGTTCTGATTGATGTGAGTCAGCATGTGGCCCAAAAAAGGTTTCCCAAGTCATCCTGTTGAAAAGATTGAGTGACTGTGATTTTTTTAAATTTTTTTTTTAAAAAAGCATCAATTTTCTTTGGCAGCTGAATGGGCCGATCTGCTTTGATGTCTTATTCAACCATCCTTCAGCAAGAAGGAGCTAGCTAATTGTTGATTACACAAATGTACTTTCCATATTTGCATAACAAAGAAAAGACTGATTGATATGAGGAGAGACTGAGATCTTATCTGCGGCTCATCTTGCGTTGCTTCTAATTTGCGCCGAGATGCAGTTGCCTAGTAGCCAGCGACGCCCTCTTCATGTCAAATCGACATCATGGCGCCAGAGGAGCTCACCCAGAATAACAGGGCTCCAGAGGCAATACTCACTAATATAATATGTACGAGCTGAGTGGCCATCTATTTCTTGGATATCATGTAGAGATTAACAGAAACAGATGCTTGGATGAATCTCTGCCTATATTAAATAACAGTATATTCACCCTGTATTTAGTCAAAAGAGACCCTTGACTGCACATGCAGTAAATAAAATCTGACTTTGTTTTCTGGATGAGAGCATATCAATGTTTGCTGCTGTGGGAAAAAAAACTAGTGGATGACTCAGCCTGGAGCTCTTGGAGATATCTGGTTCATATTCAGGCATGGCTGCTGGGAAACACACCAAGTCTTCATGTCGCGGGCGTGATCACTCTTCATTTGCGCGTGCTGCAGTAAATCAGCCATGCAGGTCTCCATAATGGAAACCTTTGACCTCTTACATGCTCATCAAGACAAACAGCATCACTCAATGGACATGCTCACCATCCAGTATAGAGTTAGATTTCAGCTGCAGCGTTTCTCTCATTTCTACCATCATCGCCCCTTAAGCCATGTCAAATGCATATATTTCTTTTTTATCTGCTCTCCAGTATTTGCTACACAAACATACTTTTTTTTTTTTATAGCGGAGCAAAAGATAATGTTCCCACATCCAAAGAAGCATGATTACCTAACAAAGAGGCACTTGAGAGGATCGGGTACATAAATCGGCTTTAAAAAAATACAATAAAGATAAAATAGGGACTGAGCAGGCTCTACATTTGAGTTTTTCAAATCCCTGAATCAAGCAGCTACAGAGCATCAGAACACAGTGTCTCCTTTGTCTTTCCAAGACTATGCTCAAAATAACAGCTGTCTTGTTGATTGTTTCATGTGTTGAGGTCTCTTCAGCCATGTCTTTTGGTACTGAAGGCGCCTACTGTGAAGCAGGTAGTGGTCCAGTATTTTGCTCAAGGACACTTCATGCAGGGTGTATGCTTTCTGGCGTTAACAGCCTCCACACTCTATATATGGTCATTATGTTGTCCCTGGTAGTGTTGTAACTCACTGACTGAACTAATATGATAGCAACATACAATGTTACATAAGACGTTGTAGAGTCTGTACTAATTGCTGATATTTCCCTGCTCCTCCATATGCTGACCAAAGCTTTGTTCTTCCTTTATAGTGTCCAAATGCCATCTAAAAAGCTAAAAACGTCACAATGACATCTTGGATCAAAGAAAGCTCTGTTTCTGTGGCTTTCTGAGACTGGTGTTTAAGAATGATCCATGTGTAGTAGTCCGTCAGGAAAAAGCCAAAGGATACAGCGACTAAATCATCAGTGGTCCTCACAAACCCACTGAGGATCATCAAAGGAGGAAAAACCAGGAGGAAGGAGGCTCAATTTCAAGCAGCGTTGCAGTTTCTAGCAAGTTTTAAAAATCATTCTTTACTAATTCCCTGGGCCTTTCAAAGCCCTTTCAGGTCTGGATCCTGACTCAACATACTGTATACTGATAGAAAAGGGAACATTTGCTGGATTTAGACACATTGCAGTGTTGTGAATTTGTCAGACATGTGCTTGTTCCAGCTAACCGCTAAGTTGGTCTTTGTGAAGACCAGTCTTTACGATGGTTGCATCAACCAAACTTAAGCCTATAGTCTTAACCACACCTGGTGTTAGAGATGCACCTCCACCTCCACCTCCACCTACTGCAATAACCTAGCAGTGTGCGTTGGATACATTTTTAAGAATATCTCGCTGTCTTGGTTAACGTCTGCTCATTGTAAACCAAATATGAAGACCACATAAACAACAGCATATTTCTCCACGCCGATCAACAAGCCCTCTTGTTCTTCTGCTCTTTTCTTGGTGGAGACCAAAAAGAGAACATTTGCCAGGTGGCCAGAAACTCGACTTCAAATGAATGCTGATGGTGCTCCTGTACCTACTATCTGTAAATATGGTAGGTAGCTATTTGCTAATACATTCACCATATCAACTTTATAGTGATAATACTGTATGTCAGTGTTGCAGCTTGTTGCACTGCCCTCAAGTGGTCAAAACTTTAAAAGAATAGCCCTAAAATGTTTGCTTTTGCTGACCTCCAGTTGTTTAATTTGATACACTGATGTACAGATGTATTCCAGGACCCCATCCCCCGGTGATGCTGTCTGTAGTCAGAGAAATCACAGGTTCGAAACTGAAACTCAACTCAAAGGCCAGTAAAAAACTGCTTTTCAATTACTCTTTAAAGCAAGGCATATATTAGTATATTCATTGAAATAGGGTGACAAACATTATAGTGATCAGTAGATGCCAATAGAACCAGAGTTCAGCAGCGTTGTGGACAACCAGGATCTGACAGGAATTAGTCTGCCATCTGCTCACCCAAACATGAGGCAACATGGCCCATCTTCAAAATTTCCACCACAACAATAAACTCTCAGCAGCTGGAGTTCAAAGCGTATGCTCAAGGATGATGTATTAATAAATCGTCCTTTCAGGTAAAGTGAGATTACTGAGGATGTCTCTCTTTGTTCAGTCTGCTGCGAGAGCACTGGTGGTAAGGACTGCGGACAGATGGCACAGAGACTGTTTCCATCAGTCATGAGAGTGTCCCTTCAGTTGGCAGGGGTTGACTTTTGACTCGTCATATCACACAGTATGTTCCCTGAGATGGTTCCAGCTCCGACTGGGACCTGGGCCAAAACGTTTATCATTACAGAAGGTAGAGGAAGCAAAGTCACATTTGGTATCCCAACTTAACAGCACAGTGTGAGCTGGATTTTGACCTACAGCCTCGGCCATTCTTAAAATGCAACATTGCCCCGGGGGTGACCTCCACCGCTGAAAACCGCCTCCTTGTCATATTGGCTGTTATGAATGCCAGTTTGTGAGTCACCTCTCCAGTGGTAGATGGACTGTAACTGCACTGCAATTTCAAGTAGTTAGAGGCTGGAGGAAGCGTTGGCCCAACTGACAGAGCGTGGCGAGATAAGCAAGCACTGAAGCAAGATTAAACTTCAGTGGTTATTGGGAGGAAATGACACGTATCTTTAAGCTCTGGTCATTTCATGGCCTCTTGTGATGTGTGTGGAGCCCTGACGGTGGAGGGGGTTGGCATTACAGCTCACCAGCTCTAATAATGGTGTGTGTGTGATGAAAATAACTGTCATCATTACAACTGTCACAGCAGCAGCGGCCAAGTTTGTTCTGGGCCAGGAGTGCTTTGATCGAGGGAATTGGAATCAAAAAGAGACCTCCAAACCGTATAGTGTTGTTTCTCTAATGATCTTGCCACATTAAAAAAAATAGTTAGCAATAAAATGGATTTTTTTTAAATGTATAACAATTAATATGTATAAAAAACAATGTATAAAATGACAATGTTAAAACAAATGTGAAAGAGGTCACTTGTATTGATGAACTGAACCTTTATAGTGAGATTAAGCTCATCGTTCAGCTGTCCGGTCCACAACAGATGTTTATATATATATGTATTTATTTTATATCTAGACCAAAAACAGAGCTAAAAGAAAGTGAATATTGGACTTACAATTTCCACGTGGCCAGAAAAACAACTCCAAATGAATGGTAATATTGCTGGCTAACACGTTCAATCAACTCAACTCAATAATTCGCACTCACTGCAAAAACACTCCAGAGCACTAGAAAAATGATTTAAAACAAAGAGATGTGGGGGGAATTTCGTGTTCAAATTAATAACATATTAATCAAAAATCAATGGACTTTATGGAAATGGAAATGTGTATCTTTTAACCATTAACTATCACCAGTACAAACACAGGAGGGATTGAAGACTACGGTCCAGACCATGATTGTATTCACCATGGCAGTTTTATTACCCAAATCCCCCTTTCTAATACAACACACTTCCCAAGCCATCCATTAATAGAAGAAAATCCATTCCATCCACAACATTATCTTCACAGACTAAGTATGGTATTACGGTGAAAAACTGCTGAGAATAGAATTTGCTTGTGAACCCATGAATCAGACCGTTGTTTCTCTTGGCTTCCCGGCCTTGAGGGAGGGTAGGTTGCACTATAGAAGCAGACAGTACATTGTGATGTTATTGTGTAGCTGTAAAAATAGTTCTGTCTTTCACATATTGAGGCAAATAAGAAAAATTGATGTACAGTGGAGCGACCAGAGAGTGACCAGACTGGAAAACAGGCTGGTACAGTGTAGACAATGCCAGAGCAGAAGCTCAGTTTTCACACACTTACACATTATTCATGTTGTAAAATCATTTACAGAATATGATTCAAATAATACCCAACTACTTTAACTACCCGAGTCAAAAAACAAAGTACAACACATGAAGCATTTTTACCACCCTGCACTCTCAAATCAAATGCAAGGTGACAGTAATTAAAAACACAGCTTGTTTTCTGTACACAGTAGACTGCACACCCACATAATTAAAATATTTTCACCTACATAAGCTGCAAACTATCTTGAGAGCATCACTGTGGCCTATTTAATGAAGTCAGCTGAAACTAGAAGATGTTTAGAGTACAGACTCACCCCTCCCTCTCCCCCATTTCACTGTGTACAGTAGTGGTGTGTGGGAGTTCAGCTTGGCGGGCCAGCACAGTCTCTCCAGGGTTCCAGCAAATTCTCCAGCTGGCCGAGGAGCCGGCTCAAGATGTATAAATATATGCCCCTTTTCATCCAAGGAATTCTGAGGACCCTCTTGTTCTTTTAGCAGGCAACTGCAGAAAATGCCAGAGGGAACTCAAACCACCTCGCAACAATTCATCAGCAGCTGAGGTCATAATCCAATTAATTTTATTTGTATCTCTCCTATCTCTAAAGGCTGTCGTGTTGGGATGACCACTAATTTAATTAGCAAGATAAAAACTTTTTGGAATTTTTGAGTACATTTACAATTTCATTGAGTGAAAATGGAATTGGAAGCTAACTGTAACTTTACTTTGGTTGTCTTAAAGGCCCAGAAAACCTCATTTTCTTTGACAGCATCATACATGAATGCTAACACAATTTTGTTATACTCTCTTGGTGAGGAAAAGGTGATGCCACACCTTTCTGTGCACCAAACAGCATTAATATTTGAATCAAAATGAGATGTGGGGATGTGATGATGATGAAGGGATTTTGGGGTTAAATTAATAGTAAATAATACCTAAAGATTGGAGAAAAAATATCTGTAACTGTAATAATTTTATAATGAATAGTCAATGTCACAGACCAATACTGATTGACTTCACTTTTTTAGTCATTATTATGAAGTGTGTATAAGACTGTAACAGTGGCTATAGAGGGCTGAAAAACTGAAAATGGTGTTTATTCCAAAAGCTTGTGTTCAGATAACTATAAACACCTGAGTGAATGAGTTTGAAACAGGAGTGAGGCATATTTGAAGAGTTAATAAGAGTCAACTATGTCAGACATACTTGCAGTAGGTGGAGAGCATGAATACATACTGTAAGCATAAACACTTTTTGGAAAGAGAGGCCAACCCTGCCAAAGTGCTCTTATTTATGCAACTCTATGTGTCCATCTGCTGGCTGTTAGTGGGTCTGCCATGACATCATCTATTGGCACAATGAGTTGACACAATGAGAACATAATCTGTTGTAAGAAAAACAGATTGTGATACACCTAGAAAGAGACCGACAGTAACTTAAATATATTTAATAAAATGTTTTATTCAAAAGCGTCCCAAGTATAATCCTTTATCATATCTTACAAACATCTGGTATATGCACAAAAAGGAACAAAGTGGGTGAGAAGTTTACGGAGAAATATACAGGGTAACCAACTTTCATTTCTTAGTTTAAAAAAAAAAATCCAACTTGATTGGCAAACTAGAACACAAACATTAATTCTAACTATCATCCTCATAAAGGTCCTCAAGCGTTATTAGAGAGCTGTTCGAAAGTCATCTCAAATCAAAATATGGCCGTTATGTGAGGACCCTGCTGTGCTCTTAAAAAACTGACAATCCATTCTTTGTGGAAGTGAAATGACTGGATAATGCTACAAGGACGGTAAGCCTGTGCCATAATTAGTCTCAAACATTAAGACTCTTGTTGGCGTTGACAGGCATCATAAGCTCACATTGAAAATGTTATTTTCCCACCTCCTCCTTTTGACAATGTTTTGAGAAATTAATCACGTCATCAATATTATTTATGTGGAGTTTGTATCATCTAAAGCTTAGTGCAGTTTTTTTTTTAAATCAAGGCTAGTCAGTTTAATTTGAAATTAAAGTCTTAACATAATGAGATAAATCTTTCCCTATAAATGAACTTGTGCAATAATATTCTTTATAGTTCATAGATACACAAAGAAAAGAAAAAAAAAAAACGTTGACATACATGATTGGAATTGTCAATAAAGATGCATTTTTCACATTCATGGAAATCAGTGTTATCCTGTTTGCACCAATAAAGCCAGATATATCACAAGCTCTATGCATCATGCTTTAGCTTGTTCCCCCCCCCCACACACACACACACGTACCATGTTGAGCGTTTGCTACTTCTAGAAAGAAGACTGTCGTGGCGTTGCACTTGAGGAGGCAATGCAGAAGATGTCTTCAAACTGTAGAGAAGCAGCTTGATTTAGCACAAGACAGACTATACAAAAGACATACGTTGATCACAGACATGCTCAGAAACTTTGCCTAAAGCTTCTCTTTCCACAACTTTGACATTCCCTGAAATCAACACAAGTGTCACATTGAACATTTTCCCCTAGATCTCACCACAAAAAAGGTTACAAGACAAGACAGTAATGAGAATAATCGGATTTCAAAATGGGACGTGGGGAACAAGAGAGGAGCTCACCATCTCCTGAACAAATAGATGCAGCAGTGATGCAAAAGAGTGCAAGGTTCAGAATTACTCAAGTCTGCACCTCTGAGTGATTTCTTAAGCAATTTCCAATCAGGCAGTGATGTTTAGCAGACGATGTTGTGTTGGGAGAGTAAATCTAGCAGATGTGGTGCTGTCCACAGGCGACTCCGCATCAATGATTAGACTTTGACTATGGCTGGTGTTGGTTAAAGACTGATTGGTAAAATGAAATGTTACTGACATAAAAAAAATACAATTAACAGTCATTTTTCTGTTAGAACATCATTATCCAACTGAACACAAACTGACATCATAAAGCATCAATAAATTAACATTTCACTCACTGCACTTGATTTTGGGAAAACCAATTTTCTGGTAAGGCTGGCGTAGTTTTTACATTCATGGGAACGAGACTGTTAACTAAGTACCTTGTACCACGGCGTGGTTACACCTGCGGCAAAGAGACACAAGACACATAGTACTTGAACTGTTTTACAATCAAGCTAAGAAAGGCACTGGAAAAATGTTATACCACATTAGATTCTTATGCTCTCAGTTATCCATCTTGGAAAAGGTAAAAATCTAAAAATCTTTCCTTGGACATCATTTGTTTTTTGAAAAATAAAGTTTGACATACTTAAAAAATTATTTTTTGCTCCTCATTTTAGCAAGAACAGTTTACAAAATGTACTCTGCTTTTTTTTTTAAAAAAAGGAAAAAATGCTTATGGCATTTTGGTTATCAAATACGCATTTGATTGACACTTTTTGCACTAAAAATCTTTTAAGACGATGAAAACATTAACTATGGATTTGTGCAGAGAGGGAAAAAAAGAGTAATTGATTCCTTATGGCCCAAAACCAGTTTGAGTATTAGAAGTTTGTCAAAATGCTTCATAGATCCGCTACAAAAGCAGTAATGTGGCCCACAAAGAGGAAGAGACACAAAACAAATATAAATTAGTGCTCTGTGCTGACAAATACACCAGAGGAGAGAGAGGATGAGAGAAAACAAAAATTACTAGGTGGGTCACAGTGCTACCCATTTGGACAGGGATGTGTCTGTTCCTAGAGGTGAAAGGACAGCGCGCTACATTTAATAGTGCCATCTTTCATGTGTCAAAACAGCACTTATGGAAGTCATAGTCCCCATCCACTTCAACATGAGAAGGGTCACTGGATGTCCAGTTTGCTGTACTTCACACCGCGGTTCCACTGCAACGTTCGCAATGACAAAGGCAGCTGATAGTTACGAGGGACTGTGCCGTTGACGTTTTCTTCAAAGTATTGGAACAGTCTGTACCACCACACCCGTGAGAACAGGTTACTCTGTGATGTCTCCTTCAGTGACTGAAACAAAACACACAAATACTGTAAGTAGGGGGTAATTAAATATCTCGTGCAAAGTTATTTTTTAGTTTAGAGCAATTTACTTCAAATTCTTCAGGGACTACAGTCATTTTACATTATATCAGCTGTATTTAATGTTCCTAAAGACTTTAACATGGACTCTTTAATGTACAGATAAAAATAGTGACAGAACAGAAATATGTTTATTTGGCTAATACAGTGAATCAAATGCTTATAATCTCAAGATACTTCATCACACTGATGCAAAAATGTTGTAAAGTAATAGTCGGACATTTTGGGAGATACGCTTATTTGCTCAATTGCCAAGAGTTACATGAGAAGATTGATACCACTCTCATGTCTGTACACTGTATAAGAAGCTACTCTCAGCAGCCAGTCAGTTTACGTCAGCAAAAATACTGCAGACAGGGGCAAACAGCTAACCTGGATCTGTCAAAACAATTCACCTACCAGCTACTCTAAAGCTCACTAATTAGCATGTCATATCTCAATCCATACAAAAGCCAAACTAAAAAAACAACAGGTGCTTTACGAGCATGCATATTCCAGTCTTTAAGCTAAGCTAAATGGCTGCTGGCTGTATAGCCGAGCATTTAGCATACAGACATGAGTAGTATCAATCTTCTCACATACTGTAACACTTAAAACACTTGCGCAAAAAACTGAACAAGCTTATTTCCTAAAATGTCAAACTATTCCTTTAATGGGATAGCTGTACCGGTAAAGAAAAAAAAAAAATTACAATAAAGTCTAACAGTCACTGTACGTATTCTGTCATGTTGCCTGACCCTGCATATAAGATCCATTATATACTTTTCTGCCAACTACGAAAACAAACATTTTCAGAATTCATTATTCCGATTGCTAACAAAGGAATATGCTGTCGCTTTGCATCTTGTGCTTCAGCTAACAAAAAATTTGAGGTGGATTAACAATCTATTATCTGCAATAAGCTGAGAACACAGGAACTCACATGGCATGTTTTACCACTTGGACCATCCTCTGTGTTCATGATCTATGTAATCTAGATAATAAAATACAAGTTCCAGTTTGTTCACTACAAGGTAAAAGCCTTAGAACACTTGTGGGTCAAACCCTTGTGCCTTTACTACTTTGCTTACTTGAATTTTCGTTGTACTCACCTGCTGGTTGGCCATAGTGTGGTACCACCAAAAGAGGCGCGTAGTAATAAAGTATGCAACCACCACATCCACAGTGTAGTGGTCATGTGCCAGAAGGATGCAGAAAACCCCCACAGCACTCAAAGTCAAGCAAAACCAGTGGTACCACCAGAACCGCTTGGGGGAATCTGCCAATCAAACCGAGCAGAGTTAATACACTACAAATCAAACCCAACAGTATCAACACCAGAGAAGAACCTAAATGGGCCAAAACAGAAAATATGGCTTTCTCTACTCTGCTTTTCACCACTAGATGTCACTGCTATATCAATCAAGTTTGTCAGCACAAGCCTGGTGCAAAAGCAATGTAATGCCATATAAAGTATCAAAGGAAAAGAACTGTTAAATCGAAGCTTGCACAACAAATTTAAGTATGTCTACCATTTGATCAAGCAGTTAAAATACTACAACTTCTGACCCTTTGTGCTTAGTGGTAATCAAAGAGCGTGTGCAAACCAAATGTGTGAGATAACAGTACCGAGGAACAGAAAATGTGGTTACGTAACAGAGCAATGTCTTAACACGCTGAAACCAACAAGATGTGTGTTGCCCTATCCACATGCACAACAGACAGGCAAGTAGATAGCGCAGCATTTCCTTTGTGTCGACATTTCCTGACACTATTTAGAGAAGTGTTGCAAAAGCCAAACAGTTCTACTCTTTATCAGAGAGATACAGATGGTACTGGAATTAGTGGTGTGTCCACCTAAAACATCCTTTATGAAATTGAGCATATAGTAACCTATAATGCGAATTTGGAAATGGAACTTACACTCCTTGATGAAGAGGTATGTTAGTGTTAACATGACGGTGTGGCCACTATACAGATAATCTCCACACATGGTGTGAGAACCTGTGATTGATAAGCCCCCACCAGCAATCATCTTCATTATTCTCCTCATCTGTGCCTCCCAGTTCCCAAGAAGCTGAAAGAAACAGAGCCGTTCATTACATCATCTTTAGATTATTATTAAGAGTATACAAACTAATGCATACTAAATAAATATGTGATATGTAAAAGTAGGATGTGGAGGAGAGAGAGAGAGTACAGCAGCACAACATGAATTAATCCACACAGTAGAGTGTTCATTTCTTTTTACACAGAGATGGCACAGTATCGCCAAAACTAAGACCCATTTCTATGCCACCTTTGTTTTTTTTACACTGAACAAAACAATGGCGGTGCAACAGTCCCGCCCTGAACAGGCTCATTAAAAGGGACTTATGACAGAGGCAAGGACAGTTGCTATCAAATCTGTCATTAAGGCTGAACTCACCTGTGATTCAACATTTCACCTATTATTATTATTATTGTAGTAGTAGTAGAAGTCGTAGTAGTATTGTTATTATTATAATCATCATCATCATAATAGGAACTACAAAAAAGTGAAGCAAACTGTTAAAGCTCCACCGACTCATAAAAAATAGACATGCACTTACATGTATCTAACAATCAGTGGTCAGTGGAGAGCACTCAGAGGCATCAGTTTACAAAAGAGAGCAAATTTTTTGAAAATTTGCATGATTGTGCAGAAAGCAGTTAGGTAAGAAAGGAGCCTTCCATGCTTAACCAATCTACAATGATGGGAGAAATAAGAGTGTGCCTGGATTATACCTTTGGAGAGCATTTGAAGTGCATCCCAGGAACAGGCAGAGTGGTGATGTACATTGTAATACACCGGTACAGATAGAGTGTGCCCACAATAAAAAAGAACCGCCTGCCTACAATTGACCTGGACAAAAAAAGACAAAGAAAAAAAGAAAATTGTAATTCAGATTCTAACTCCAAAAAAAAGAGATATTTAGTGACTAAAGTAGACTGTACCTGTGCTTGAGTAAAATCCACTGTATGAGCCAGAGTCCCACCAACACCATGCCATTAATCTCACAGATGGAGAAGGCCCACTCCACCCTGTCAAACAGGTCGAAGAACTTATCAGGAAGCGGTGGGGTATGGTCCTTTGGCGGTACTCTCTCATGGACCACTGAAATGACAACAGTGGTGGTAACAAACCACACCACTGCGTAAATGAACGCTATGCCCGTCTTCCCCCACTCGGCTGGGAACAAGGAGCGTGTCTTTTCCGTTGTAGGTATGGGGATGTGGACCATTTCCATTCTGAAGTCCTTCATCCCCAATGTGCCATTCTTGTGAGGTTTGGTAGTTCCATTAGGCAGCCCACCAGCATGCCCGTTTGCATGGCCATTTTTGTGAGCCTCGATATGAGTCTCTATCCGCAGTGTCTCCAGTCGCTCCAACAGCTGCTGCCCACCATCAGACGAGACCAGCGAAAGGGGAGGCACCTGAAAATCTGCATCAGTGAGCCCGAGCAGAGCAGAGCCATCCATCTGAGAGAGGGCATCTATGTACTCTGGCATCCCCTCTTTGCTCAGCCAATCAGCGACGTCTTCTGCTGACCATGCTGCCACCTTCTTCATCTTGGCCAGTGGGCAATGTGGAGGATTAAGAGGGTCCACAGACTAAAGGGGAAGGTTCAAAAGAGGGTTTGCTGTCTATGGGGCAGTGGTAGGTCCTCTCCAGTTTTGGCACATGATGTTTTTTTGCACCCAGGGGGAACTCAGCCTCCTCTTGAAGTGAATGAGCGGGATAGGCAGCAGGGTTAGGGCTAATGGATAGCAAATGAACCACAGTGGTCTCCGTAAGCTTTCTTCACCTCATCAGCTCCTCCTCACACACTGCACCCCTGTTAAAGCAAAATAAAAAACTGAGTCAGAATGCAGTGATGACTACCATATCCATTGTCACAACTCTACTGGATGTAGTTATGGAAGTCATGGACAGGATGTCTGGTCATACCTGGAAGCTAGCTAGTATATCTACTGTGAATAATAGAGAAAATCACCCATGAAACTACTTAAGCTCCATTTCAGAGACGTGAAACATTAAATGAATTATTCACATCATTCTAACGCTTTTACTAAAACAGCAACAGTATGAGGACTCAATCGATCAGCAGGTTTCCCCTCATTGATCCACGCTGCAGGGAAACCATTTACATACATCAGTGGCAACATCTGAAGTTGATTAGATCTTTTATAGGTGATGATATAAGATGAGAATATCTATTATTCTTCACTACTGAGAAAGTGTCAACATACATAAGTATTGTATGCAGTGGCAGTTTTGAATTACACACATGAATGGGTTTCTGTTTCAAAATCACTATTAAAAAACAAGTGTATAAACAGATCTGAGGTGAATTGAGGGCAAGAGAAAGTAATGGGTTGGAAAAGAGAACATAGAGAGGTAGTGATTAATCATTAATTTAGTAAGCTTTTAATTTAACTTTGTTTTCCATAGTGTATGTTTCTCATCTGGACATCAGACAACAGCCAAAGCTTAACATTAACAAGGAAGTGAACTCACATCTGCTGCATATTATGAATTTGTTTACAGACAGCGATGTCGGTGGTGGACACAGGGTGGCTCTGCATGTGTTTGGGGGAGTGGGAGGTACAGCTGGAGGCCTGTTTTGATCTATTGCATGTACTGTATATGAGGAAAGAAGGAGGATGGGAAGGAAACACACTTCAAGGAGGAAATCATAAATCAAAGTGAAGGTCAGCGCTGAGCACTGAGAGAGCCCCACCCCTGTAAAGAGGGCAATCACACAGCAGTCAGGCCCCAACACAGCCAGCTTAGCCACAGCCAATAGCAGTTAAATACACTGGCAGGCAGGCTGGTTGGCAGGACAACAAACTACACATCAGTACCTCATCTCACCTCATCTCAGCTCAGCTCAGAGGCCTGTTCATTTAGGCTAGCAAAACAAGCCCAAATAAATGGGCTACAAGCTGGGTTGTCCACAACCCTGACAACACCTAGTATCAGATTTATGTACAGAGAACAATTTGACCTAATAACTCCACGATTCTAATGTAACATACAAACACTAAAGAGCAAGTATAAAAATACACATATGGATATCATGCAAACAGCACAACATGAGACTCCTCATTGCAACAGCTCAGCTATGTGACAAGCTGTGTACATTATTTGTGAAGAGTGAAGAGAATCATAGAGACATTGTGCAGTTGCATCAATGTTTTATTAGTGTGTACAGTACAGAAAGTTTAGAGGCTAGCTGTCACTGAAGCGATTTTCTCAAATGAACTTTAGACAATGTCCAGAGAATATGATCTGCACATTGCCCAGAGTTGCCCTTTCACAAATGTAACACACAACAGGAGATTGTCCGTATCAGCAGTGTTGGGTACCATTCACATTTGACTGATACTGGTACCAGTACCTAGAATTTAGTACCAATACCCAACGGTTCCTTTGTTTATTACTTTACTCTCTGTGTACACCACATAGCTAACCCATTAGTGATGGGATAACTTGAAAATCATCACAGAAGCACTTTGTAGTACAAAAATATAGTTGACAAAAATATGGTTGACTTGACCCTGACAACAGGGACTGAGGGTGTTTGTTTCGGTGTTTGTTACAGTTGAGCAGAGTATTTGGCTAAAACAAGTATCCGGAATGGATAATATATTTTTAACAAGCATGAATATCAACCAAGTATCCAACCAAATGTGTTAATATCCATACTCATGATGAAGGAAAATCCTCAGCTGTGTCACATCATCACACACACACACACACACACACACACACACACACACACACACACACACACACACACACACAGTGTGTTTTTCAGTTTAAGTTTTTTTTTCCAGTTTCAGACTTTTGGCCTTTATCTGGTATGGGAGGCGTAGCATCAACTGAGAGGGGCGTGGAATCATGAGTGACATCTTAACAAAGGATGCTGAAGACTTTCCTTAACTACGCTGCCTTCAGGAAACGTAGGTGCTTTGAGAACTATGACTTAACACCTTCTATGCACCGTAGTCACGTGACTGGCGGTGAAAAACTGTTGACTATGAACAATTAGTTAATGCATTTTACTCCATACATCTTAATACTGTGTGTGTTTGTGTTCTTTGATTCACTAAAGTTTATTCATTTTAAGTTTACAAAATTACTTCTGTAAATGGTTCTCTCACTCTTGTGATCAAAAACCTTGATTTGAAGCTTAATCATGAGGTTGATCTATAAAAGGTTTTCTAACAAATAATAAATATTGCAACTTCTGATCAAACCATATCAATTTCAGGCTTAAATTACCACCACAGACTTTTGGTTTAAGCCCCGACCATTCATTGTACGGATACAGATAATTTAGTTGGTTGAACAGATACCGATTCCGATAATGGCGTACTCGCTTATCCCTTGTGTTGGTGCTCAGCCTAGCCTCTGACTTAACTCAGCACTCACCAAGACTCCAGTTCTTTCTATTATCCTCCAGTGTCTTATCCTGGTAATGCCCGGAAAATTTCACAGTAGCAGTGTATGTGTGAAAGAGGCTTGAGTCAGCTGCTGTGTGCTGAGGACCTTTGGCCTGTAAATCAGTTTACAGCCAAATCAGTTAAGAAATAATCTTACTCTTACTCAAGTGAACTGGAAAAAACAAACTAATCCTGAAACTAATAAACTAACCTGTGTTCACTCAGGTATCTGAATATAGCAGTGTCAATAATCCTGTATATGAGGGTTTTGCAATTTGTATGCTAAAATTGCACAAGCATATTCATATCTATTTTGGAATCATGGGAAGGGTATAATGATGACACTGTTCTGTATCTTATCTGTTTTGTATGTGCTACTGTACTCTTATTAAACACCTGGATAGGGAGAAAATACAAGTCCCTGGAGCACTTAGGTACGAATTACTTTCCACTGGCTGTAGCCTGACCCTGCAATAACCCAAGGTTGTGGAAAATACACATTTCACCCCAACAAATCTTTGTGTGCTGAGGTTAACCAACACTGATAAAAATGTTTCTGCCACAGGACAATATTGTTTGAGGGCAGTGAACTACAGAAACAGAAGAACATCTGGAAATGCTTCAGCCTTATGGTGTTGTGAATTTTGATAAAAGATAAAGATAAAAGAAAACACTGAAGTTACACCCTAAACAAAGGATTTGACCTTGAAAGCATTTTGTTTCCCGTCAGAACTTTCATAAACATGACAACACCAGAGGAAGACAACACAGATCGGACAGGATTGTTGTGACTGTTACGGAGCAGGAAGTTCTATTGTCATATGTTTAGTTATTGTAGGCCAGCTCCTACTTACGTACACACTGACATCACTCATTTGAGGATGTTTGAGGTGTTGAAGTTTTGTTTTTTTTTTAAACGTAACCACAAAAAGAAACAAGGTACGCACGCACGCACAGACACGCGCGCGCACACAAACACACAATAATACTGTTGGGTCTTTGATGGATTTTAAAGTGCATAAGCTTAACCAACTGAACTTTGAATCTGAATGCTGCTCATAAACCAGCACAGAGTTCACACTTAATGAAGT
Organism: Hollardia meadi; assembly: GCA_037974645.1. Lineage (NCBI taxonomy): Eukaryota > Metazoa > Chordata > Actinopteri > Tetraodontiformes > Triacanthodidae > Hollardia > Hollardia meadi. Next base: position 8,974,190 of record JBBPCS010000573.1, on the reverse strand, counting down.
GATAAAACGTGCGACAAGGTCTCCCTTTACATTAGTCAACAGCAGGAAATTGACTTGATGCAAAGAGCACACACACACTAAGAGCTGAATTCAACAGGGTTTGCTGTTCATTTCTTTATTTTCATCTGTTCTTGGTCCTTTCATTGTCATGGAAATGTTCATTTTAGATGTGGACAATCCTTGACAGTCGTGCATGATGGTATCATGGCCGAGCTTATGTTTCACTTGCTGTGTAACTATTGCCTGACTTCAAACACCAATAATTAAGCCCAATGATGATGTCAATCTGATGTTAATTGCACTTTTGGTCCGCGGAAACTACAGTTTAACGGCTGCTGTTACTTTTTAAAGTAATAATTTCTTAAATCTCAATGCGGAGCTGCAATGAAAAGATCAAGAAGACTGACGTGCTATGTTTTACCTGTTTTACCAGTTTCACCTCCATTAAGTAAAATCCTGTTGGCTGTGACTTCGGTCATTTTCAGTGGTCTAACTGGGAAACTCGAC
>JBBPCS010000573.1:8940126-8969255 GCA_037974645.1 Hollardia meadi | reverse complement strand
CATAATGACATTTTTACTAGTCACAATGTATTTTGGATATTCAAAATTACATTATGGATATCTGGAATGGTTTTTCACTTTGGATATCTGAAATTAAAATTATGACTAGTAACAATTGGATTGTAGATATCTGAAATGTTCCCTTGGAATAGGATTGGTTTCCTTCTTTTGTGACGTTAGTCTGAGTCAAGCATAGACCCTGTGTTCGTGGTTGTGTGTGCGACGTTTTGATGCTTCCTTCGAAAACTACGATCTTAACGGGAATAGGTAGCTCTCCCCCAAACCTACCTAGGCCTATTAAAATGTGGTAAGTAGCATATCTCCATAAGCACCCTATGGTTAAAACACCCGGTGTGTCCCTGGGCTTGGGTCTATTGATATGAAAGAAACGGACCTGAAATAATTGAGATTATCATTGTTGAGTGCAAGGTGCAACACGATGCAATTATCTGTTCATTCATCATTAAGAAATGTCACTTAAATCTTGCAGTAGGACACGGTGCAGTCTAACCTACCTGTGCTATAAATAAATGGGCCTACCCTGTGTTCTGAGTTGGCCCCATGGTAAATTGTTGTCACAAGCATTGATAGTATACAACACAAGTACCGCACAAGTCGCCCACAGCGACCTCGACTGTTTTCAAACTGGGCGTGAGCAAATACCTCAGAGTTATTCAATTAAAACTTTTTTTCAGACTCAAAAAGGTCCATAGTAAAATGGTGTGTATGGGTTGTATGTGAGTATAAACACATTAAAACGACCATGACACGAATACATACGTTACTTGGTAAGGAAAATGACCACTGAATGTATTTCCTGGTTAGCAGACGAGGCATCCGCAAGCCACGCCCACGGCACATCTGGGGCTGTCACCAGTAAATTTGACCCCCGGCTATAAGACGGTGGCCGCTGGCTATCATTTGCAAACCATTCACAAGAAAGGCACACACAAAACCGCCAACACAACGGTTTCTTTCAAAACCAAGCCAACGATAAACACAAGCCAAGACTACATCCTCTATGCCTGACTCGATCTTCGGAATATGAAGCTTCCCACCATTCAACACAGTAACGTTAAATTAATCGTGGTTTAATCTAAACTGGGTTTGTGTAAGAGTAGGGTAAGCCAATTAAAGGCAGAGGAGGGTTTTACTTTTCAATAAAAGTACAGCGGGGTCCATAGTAACGCTTATCCGACAGTTTTAAAGTGATTGTTAAATAGAAAAAACTAACGGGTTGAATTGGCAGTGATTTTTAACAGTCCGGCTTCCATACCTAACGTTAGATTCCTGAGATATTAGCCCGTAGTGTCCCGACACAACGATAATATGATCAACAAATGCTAACGTGCTCGTTGTTTAGGGAAACTTTAGATTAATATTAAATTACTCGTTAACGATAAATTAATGTCACGCCCAACCTCCGAGCAGCAAGTTCAGTCGGTTTCAGTGAGTGCTCGGCCCCATCATGTCGTATTGGCTGTTGGGCGGCAAATTATGCACATTTCTGGACGTCGGAGGAGGGGGAGGATCGGAGGCTGGGCCACTAGATTGCTACGTGTCTTGGAAGTACCGTTTAAAACCTCCTCGTCTTCTTCGATTACTGTAGCCAAAAAGTTTGGAGATCGCCAACTCGAGCGAGCGCAGACTCCCCTCCCATCCAGGCCTCCAGTGTGTGTCCGAGCTTGGCGTTCAGCAGTCGTGCGAAATGTCCGGAGTGAAAAAGCCTCGTACGGTAAGTAGATCTGGAGGTACGGTTCAGAGAAAAACAACTGAGATTCAAGCTGTCATCAAATTAGCCATGTATGTGTGTCAAAAGTGCAGCTGCGCGTGCGTGCGTGCGTGTGTGTGTAAGTAAACCGCCAGCGGTCGAGATTTCAAACTCGCCCTGTGTGTTAAATAAATGTTAGTACGCAATATCAAACTGACTGTTCGCTATACATTAACCATTTATTGACTCCTACACTTGAGCTGTGAGTGGAGACAATAAGTTGATTACTTTTTCTTTAATCCTGGATTGTTGCTTTAAAAGCTCATTTTCTACAACACCTGGTGCCTGTTTACTGCCAGGTGTTATTGGATACAGCTTTGACTGAATAGACCGGGTTGTTGTAGTAACATGTCAACTTTGGCCCATTCATAACGTATAGGGTGTCTTGTGAGGAATGGGGGGAGAAAGAAGCCAGTGTGAAACGGCAGGCTGATGCTGCACAGGAATGCTGCTCACTTGAGGAACATGTGGAGTCATCACCAAAAGTCAGTGGGAATATAACATAAAAGTGTACGCGCACTAAGTATTTCAGCGCACAAACCTCTCGTGGTTTTTGTCCCGTAAAAGCGAATTTCGTAATATCCACCACTCAAAAAGGAGGGCGCATTGCAGACAGATCACCCCCATTCCACCATATAAACCTGTCCAGATTTCACTTTTGAAGCAAAAAAATGTGAAACGTTTGCTGCTTCCAGCTTCTTAAATACAAATAAAGTTGTTGTTTTTTAAATAAACACGATTCTAAATTTAATATCTTTTTGTTTGAGACTGTTGATTAATAACCAATGTGACATTTTATAGACAAAATAATTAATTGTGATACTAATCGATGATGAAAGTTTTATAGCTGCAGCCCTAAAATCACATGTGATTTAATACATACTGTGGTGTGCGTTATTAAATGATTACCCAAAGTGTGCTATTATTATTATATTAAGTGCTATTATTACTTTGACCAAAGGTCATATCCATTATTGTCCATAATACTTCGGCTGAGAAATTTCAGAACATTTTATCATCGTTTAATCTTTCGTGATTTCCTGAGAAACGGGATGTAAGCTGAACTGGGTTGCATAAGGTCCTCTGAATCTTTAAGAAGCATTTACAGCACATTTCTTACACAGGAATGCAGTTTAAAGTGCCTTTCAACTGGGCACTTATGTTAAAGCAAGAAAAATGAAACAAGAGAAGACATTTTTTTAAAAATGGGTTAAGATTGGAATAAGAGTAATAGGGAGTGAAGTGATCTGGATCAAAGCATGTCTAAACGGAGGCGTCCGAAAGTGACGTACCATCATTTCTTTCTATTTTTATGACAGCACACAGATTCACAAGGTAAACCAGGTACCCATGACTGTTGAAAGGAAATAAGGAGCAGTCTGTTGACAGTCTGTGATGGATAAGAGAATGTGTTTCCTTTGTGTAGAACAAAAGTGGTGCGACCGGCTCAAGAAGTGTAGGCTACATGTCAGTTAGTGAAGAATACCCTACTGCAGTATTGAATATCACACTTTTGTTAGAAAACAGCACTTTTTTTTAAATGTCAAACTAAGTCATATTTGGTGTGATTTCTGTTTTGCATCTATAAACCCAGCAAGCACACCTTTATGTGTGTTGTGTCAAGGTTCATTGCAGTCATGGCTGTGTTTGTGTGCGAGAACAAAGATTGATGTCTTAAATGCACATTGGTCAGATCGAGACTGAAACCCTGCGAGGTTCTGTTCAGACAGGTTACATAGGGGGTGGTGACTGAGAGGAGGAGGTGTGTGTGTGGGGGGGGGACTGCAGAACGTGAAGCCATGGGATGGATGTAGGGAAGAAGGGAGAGTGGGTGCAGAGGGCGAACGTGTGGGTATGAGCATTGCCACATCATCGCTGGGCTGCAAGCAGCACACTGGACACATTGTCAGACCTCACCCTCCCTCCATCCCTTCCATGCCTCCCTCTTCTACCCCTCCCCTCTAGAAGTCAATACTGCCCCATTTATCCACAGCCTGGTCCACACAGACACTAGTGTAACAAGCATGTCAGAGTTCTATTTACCAAGCAAAATGCCTTGATAAATTAGTTTGCATAACTGTAAACCAGACAGGTTCAGGCCTGACTGTACAGTATGTGACTACATATTTTTTACATAACATACAATTGGTTAGCCTAAAGATATGTCTTGATTTGACAGGCTAAGAGACAAAGTGTAGGTGGGGATGTGTTTGGTGCATTAGTTAGCATGATCTGAATACATTCAGAGGGCCTGTTGCAACCACACCCTGTTTGCCTATTTATTATCCTAAATAATTCACCAGAACCACTTTAGTTTGCCTCAGTCTTAGCCTGTGTTCTTCTATTTTAGGATCTCAACAGATCGACCAACGTGGTGTACCAGGCCCACCATGTCAGCCGGAGCAAGAGAGGGCAGGTCGTGGGCACCAGGGGAGGCTTCAGAGGCTGTACCATCTGGCTCACCGGTACATCTTGATAGGCTTATATCCATCTATTGGTCATGAGGCGGCTCCTTATCTGCCATATACATTTGATATGGTTCAATGTGAACCAGGCTGACATGTCTTCTCACATCTTCCCATCAGGTTTGTCTGGTGCCGGGAAGACTACCATCAGTTTTGCCCTGGAAGAGTTTCTCGTGTCCCATGCTATCCCTTGTTACTCACTGGACGGAGACAACATTCGCCACGGCCTGAACAAGAATCTGGGCTTCTCTGCCGAAGACCGTGAGGAGAACATCCGTCGTATTGCTGAGGTCGCCAAACTGTTTGCCGACGCTGGGCTGGTGTGCGTCACTAGTTTCATCTCTCCGTTCAGCAAGGTCAGAAAACAGTTACTGTCATGTTCTGGGGTATATCTGTCCATTGAAATAGCTGAAAACTAAAATAAAGGGTTTGATTAAAGAAGGTTAAGGTTAAGGTTTTCATCCAAAATCAAAAATACCAGCAGATTAGAATATACTGCAACACTTTAAACTGTATTTACACAAAGTAGTAATGTACTATCTTCTCTCACAGGATCGAGAGGAGGCGAAGAAGATCCATGCAAGTGCCGGGCTGCCATTTTTCGAGGTGTTCATTCATGCTCCTCTTGAGTTGTGTGAGAGCAGGGATGTAAAAGGACTTTACAAGAAGGCTCGGGCTGGAGAAATCAAAGGTTTGTGTAACAAGGTTCACCTCAGCACACTGAATCCAACTTTATTTGCTTGCTACCACTCTGAGTGATTGAAGCAGTGCCAAGCCCTTTCTCCGACTTTAGTTAGTTTCACCTGTAGGTAGTTCACTTCCTATTGAGGTTGTACTGTGTCTTATTCAAGTACATATGTTGCTTATGGAGTTTCAGTGACATTCCTGGTTATGGTTTTTACATCTGTTGCCAGGTTTCACTGGGATTGACTCAGAATATGAGCGTCCCGAGGATCCAGATCTTGTCTTGAAAACTGGTGAGCTCTCAGTGAACGAATGCCTCCAACAAGTGTTGGAGCTGCTCAAGGACCAGGTGGGTGTAACAGTCAGTCCACATGTTTGATGCAGAATGAGCCACTATACCGTACATGTATACACGCCTTCATTATCCATCATGCATGTCAAATCCAAACAACCTATGAATGCTAGTACAAAAAACAATATACCCCCATTTAAACAAGCAGCTTATGTAACAGGGCAATGTCAATATAATCAGGGATGGGTTAGACTAGCTGGTTACTTCAAGCCAAACAAAGAATTTGGATACTAAACACGTGTACTTGGTCAGTCCTAGAAGCTCCACTCCAGTTGTAAAGACTTTCACATGAAAAGGGAGGGGTTTATAACAACTATCCAGAGTCACAGAACATCGTGATGACCATTAAATGGTGTTTGGTTGCTCAGAGCAGATGACACCATTGATCTCAGCGGGGATAGTAGGTCATTGCTGCAGCAAAAAAAATATTGATTCAGCTGAAAGAAATTAACTACAGCATATGCAGACAATACTCAACATATGATATCCAAATAAAAGGTTATTAGGTCTAAAAACTAGTGTTTGTTTAATGACTCTGCTGTAGAATACTATAAAAGGAACCTTTAGGGATTGATTGTCACTTCACATGAACAGAAAGGGTAACAAATATCTCATTCTTGGTCTGTTCTCATAGTAATGTACGGGATGTAAAAACAAGGTTTTCTCTTGCACTTTGTGCCATTTTGACCCAAGTATCATTTGTAAATATGCCTAACAGATAGATCTGGCCACAGATACAGACACACCATTATGTCTGCTGACAAGGCTCAATGCTTGTCGAAGGAACAGTTGCTGATAAAGTTAATGTGTTAACACGCGTTTTTATTGCTCCTTCACTGAGGCGTAGCCGACTTTTATATAAAGCAATGCTGTGTCAGCATGAGTTTGTGAGATTTTCTAAAGATGGCATCCTGTTACCATAAGTGCATGGCTTAATAAAGGCCCAAGGACAAATTTGCTGAAGTATGGTACCATATTTATCTGCTAAACTCCAGTGCTAATAATTGATTAGGCACTGGTGTAGGACACTGATCATGATCTCTGGAGATGTTTTAATGCATGGTAACAAAAAATTAGGATTCAATTACACATCAAAACAACCAGAAAAAATGCTCTGCTTACACTTGAGGCTGGACTTGTTTTTCATATGTTAATAGCAAGTAATAAGATTTGGGACAACATGTACTGTATAAAATCTAGATAGAAAATCTGGATAGAAAATCTGGATAAAAAACCAACTGGTTCTGGAGGCCAAAACCCTAAAAGCACCTAATTTATGATGGATATAATGCAGCAGGTTGTATATATATGATAAAGTGTTCAGTTTATTAATGTAATCCTAGTTTCAAATGTTTCAAAAATTCATAAAATTATTTAATTTGTCAGTCAGTTCCCTGGACCATTTAGAGTGACACCTACTGGTCTGATGTAGACTATTTAGCGCAGACTAATGTGGGAGAAACAAAGAAGGAATTGAAGTAAGGACCTGGTATTCCATAGCAAAGGTAAGGTAAGATCTAGAGCAGAATTTTTCAGTGTTTTTAGCCAACCAGCTCTTTTCTGACAGAGCTTGGATCTGATTGCCTGAAGATTGACCTGCTTTAAACAGCTTTAAGTGTTCAACTTAATTTTTTTTTGGGGGGGGGGGGGGGTGTACTCTGTAAAACTGGGGTTAAGTCAGTTCACCAGCCGTAACTTATTTGTAAAATAGACTCAAATTAAGAAAATGTTTTTAATGGATGAATTACATTTTTTGCACCACTCTTTTGATTCCATGCAACTAGCTTTTCACCAAAATATGTATCACTAAAACTGTAACATATACAACTAAAGACCACACACACACACACACAGACACACACACTGTAAGTTACCATAGAGCTGCAACCATTCCTCAATTAATTGATTAGTCAATAGAATGAAAAATAAATTGGCAACTATTTAGATTATCAATTATCTTTTCTCATGAAAAAATGGTAAACGTTCTTTGCTTCCAGCTTCTCACTAAATGAAAGTTGGTTGGACAAAACAAGCTATTTGACAATGTCACATTGGGCTCTGGGAAATTGTGATGGGCATTTTTCAGTTTTTTTCCTATATTTTATAAACCAAACAACAATTTTTTTGGAGAGATTCATCATAAGATGCACTGATAATGAAAGCTAGCTGTTACAGCCCTTCATACTAATGTATCCAACCATTTTTTTCCTTGTATATAGAATATTGTACCAAGCGGGATCATGGAGGAGCTAAATGAACTATTTGTTGTGGAGAACAAGCTGAATCTTGCTGTGTCTGACGTAAACACACTCCCCACCATCAGCATTACCAAGGTAACCCACCACACAAGTAGACTTCTTTTTATCACACAACATGGCAGCATGAGCCCATAAATATTCCCCACTGTTTGGACTGTGTACTAGTGTAACTGACTTTCCTGGGTACCAATAGGAGTGTTATCAATCGATCAAGTCAAGGTAAAGCATATACATATGACCATCTACCAGTCAATGTCCTGAAGATGGCATCACAAGTGTGCAATTCAACCTTGTTTGCATACAAATAGATTGAACTAAATTGTGTCTCCTCAGCGGGCCTTCACTGGGCTCTTTTGTACTTCGTGTATTTGAAGTTTGCTGAGGCATTTTCTAATTTGTGGTCCGTGAGAAATGACACAGTCTTAAGTAATTTATTCATTCTGACAAGAAATTTCACTGGACTTGTTAACTACTATTTATTAAGCTGCAGCACGGGCCAGAAGCTATAATAACTTCAGCCTATTATTCATGTGTGCAGCATGTTATTTCAGAGCATATTATTTTGGTTTAGTAAGGATGCTTATATATTGATCATAAATACATCAAGAGTCATGTGTTCTTCCAACACAGCGCAACAAGGCTCTCTTTTCACTTGGCACTGCACCTGCATACCATCCAGCCTTCTTACCTTCACAATTCATTGATTCTTGTGGAAACGTGTTAAATGTTATGTATATGTCATCAGTATTGTCTTTCTTTCATGCTGTTGATATTTGTCCACAGCTAGATCTACAGTGGGTGCAGGTTTTGGCCGAGGGCTGGGCCAGCCCTCTGAAGGGCTTCATGAGAGAAAGAGAGTTCCTCCAGGTCTTACACTTTGGCAACCTGCTGGATGGTGAGAGACGACCACAGCCATTACTCTTGCCATTTGTTTCCACAGTTTATTACTTTTAGCTAATATTACCTATTTTAACCATTATCCATTATTTTTTTAGCTAATTATTTCGATTGTTTACCCAATTCTTTAACCTATTTGAGCTGTTTGTTCATTACTTTTTGCTACTGTTTTAACTTTTCTCGCTCACTAATTAGATTTAACACACTCTCAACTGCAACATGTGGTGTTCAGTTGTTGACTCAATATGTGTATTTTTTTTATGTTAAATAGTAATTTCTATTTTTTTTCAAATTAATCACACCTCTCCACAGTCTTACCACATATCACACTGGAAACTTAAGAAGTACCCATGGTTGGGTAATCACTGTTCTAAGTGCTTATCCCAAAACATAAATCTGAATTTACTTACGGGATGTGATGAGTGTGAAGTGCATGGGCTAACTCTTCCTATGAGCGCATCTATAGCGCGTTAATGGGGGCATTCATAGTGTATTATAATGCATTCATAAACACACATAATGCATTCTGATGCATTATGATCTTGACTAGTTGTAAACTAGAGGTCGACTGATGGGACTTCCAATACATTATGACTACCTACATTCACCTATACACACCTCAACAATCACCTAAGGTAAGGACTCACAGTATGCTAGTCCATGACATGTCATAATAATCACTTATGATGTGACATCTTCTAAATGCATGAAAATACATTACACTTGACTTAGCACCAACAATGAAACATAATGATGAAGCAAGCATTATTATAGATACATCCATACCTGACTTTACTTAACACATACAATGATAACTTAAGATACTGCATGGACTATTACAGCACACTTTGAGTCCTTACTATAGTTGATTGTCGAGGTGTGTGAAGGTGAGTATAGACAATCGTAATGTTAGCCTCATCAGTCAACCTTAGTTTATCACTTGTCAAGAGCATCCATAAGACACACTGAACTGCATTATAGATGTGGTGTTCATAGAAAGTGTGACCATGCATGGTATATTCTTAGCGTTTGTAACATTTTGTAGCATCTCTGCTTCCTCTTCTGTCTTAGATGGGGCCATCAACTTGTCTGTTCCCATCGTCCTGCCTGTTAGCACTGAGGCCAAGGAGAAGCTGGATGGCTGTGCCGCTGTAGCTCTTGAGTACCAGGGTGCACGCATGGCTATTCTCCGAAACCCCGAGTTCTATGAAAACCGCAAAGAGGAACGCTGTGCCAGACAGTGGGGCACCACTTGTCCACAGCACCCTTACATTAAGGTAATGAGGCATTCATCACAGACAAACATGCCATATTTAAAGTCAGTTCAAGGGAAATTATTTTACTTGAAACTTAATACTAATTGCAGTTGCAGGTAATTATTTGAAACTGGTATTCTCTGTTTATCACCTTGGGCAGATGGTTATGGAGGGAGGTGATTGGCTGGTAGGTGGTGACCTGGAGGTGCTGCAGAGAATCAAATGGAACGATGGACTTGACCAGTACCGCCTCACTCCACAGGAGCTCAAGCAGAAGTTCAAAGCCATGAAAGCAGGTTAGAAAATCAAATGTACTCACAGAAGTACAGTAACAATTGGGCAACAAAAAATGGCATACAGGTTGTTGCAAATAGCTGCTGGTGAGACACATGATTAATACCATTCCAGAAATATAACATTCATCGAAGCTGGTGGAAAAAATGAACATGAAAGCAATGTATTTAGTAGTGCGACATTTGTCTTTCAGAGGAACTTGACAAAGGACCAGATAAATAAAACGGTAAATTTAAAGTTGCATGGTGATGTTTGTGATCTGTGCTCAGTGGTGACATGCAGTATTTAATGAACAATGAAATGTGATCACCTGTTTTTACTCTCAATCACTCACTTGTGACGTTCATTTATCTACACCCAAACACAGTATTGGTCATGTTTTGTTTTTCAGTATTCATTTCTGCCTCGTGTTCCCGTCCCGAGTTCTGTTGCTGGTGCAAGCATGTGACTTGATGGATTAGGCTGACAATATTTTTATTTTCTTATAGTTAATGAACCTATATGGAAAGACCAAAACAAACAAAAATGAGGTAGTCCGTCCGTCAATACTGCGTGTTCCTATTGATGAAAAAAACCTTTTCAAACAGTTCAAAAATATTGACCTTGATTGTTAAAAAAAGGCAAAATTATTTCCTTAAATAGCTAAGCACTGTAGTTTTTAACAGAAGAAAATATTCTGCTGCATATTTCTTATGCTAGTGAGTATATAGGACATATACAGTATGCAGTATCGACAAATAAACAACAATGCTCGTGTTCGTTTCGTAATGATGTTGTAACGCTGATTGTTCTTAGCGTTAACTATAAACTTGATTCTTATTGACTTAAACTTCCTGTGAGCTGTGGGTAAAATAAAAGCAGGGGGACAGCTTCATCTGAGTTCACTTTAATGTCCGCTTCTCAAGTAGGACAACTGACCTCTGACAACAAACTTCCTCACTACCTTTCATCATTATCAATCGCAAACATTACAGGCATTCATTTATTATGTAGTTCCCGATCAAAAATAATGAAGAGAATATAAAATATGTATATGTAGTTACGTCTAATTTAAGTTTCTCAATAAAAAAACGGAAAATAAGGTAATCTACAAAATATATCTTAAAAAATAAATCTCATCTTTTTGCTGCACACAACACTTGTTAGGAGGACCGATTCATTGGTCTTTTCATGGGTTTTGTCAACAATAAGAAAAACACAGAATATCAACAGACGCAATTTTGATGCCAACTGTATGAAAGTCCATTTGAGTTATGTGAAAAGAGAGTATGAGCATGTTTGATGTGCCAAATGCACACTATCCTGCACGTATTTTTTAACTGCACACATCATAAGCTCCAATATGCTGCAATGCTGCTGCTGTTACTACAAATGCTGTTATGTCAACTCCTCCATGTCCTCCTCAGATGCAGTATTTGCCTTCCAGCTGCGTAACCCCGTCCACAATGGCCACGCGCTGCTGATGCAGGACACCAAGCGGCGTCTGCTGGAGCGAGGCTACAAGAATCCAGTCCTCCTCTTGCATCCACTCGGTGGCTGGACCAAAGATGACGATGTGCCTCTGGACTGGCGGATGAAGCAGCATGCTGCTGTCTTAGAGGAGGGCATCCTGGACCCGGCCAACACCATCGTCGCCATCTTCCCCTCACCTATGATGTATGCTGGACCCACAGAGGTGAGGGGCAGTGTCAGGTTATTGTTTAGTCAGATGTTACGGTCTGTCTCACTCTTGACTGTTCAACCATTTACCCTCAATCTGTGTGTGCGATTGAATATTAACATGTATGCCTTCCAATTCCTCATCAGGTTCAGTGGCACTGTCGAGCCAGGATGATCGCCGGAGCAAATTTCTACATTGTAGGCCGGGACCCTGCAGGCATGCCTCACCCGGAGACTAAAAAGGACCTGTATGACCCCACACATGGAAGCAAGGTCCTCACCATGGCACCAGGCCTAACCTCTGTGGAGATCATCCCCTTCAGGGTAGCTGCCTACAACAAGATGAAGAAGGCGATGGACTTTTACGACACAGAGCGGTGAGTTAAGATTCTCCTTGTAAACTACAGTCAACATTTTGGTGACCTGAGAACCTGACAATTAAGAGCTTTACCTGAATGAAGTGCAATAGAACATTAGTCCTGCTACTTTACTTTAGGTGTACTATTCTTAAATTTGTCACCACATTTTTCAGACTTGTTGCGAAATTCCGTTTCAGCATTACATTATATCCTTCTGCACACATTTATTGACCCAAGTCTTCTGCTCTATGACTCGACACCTTTTTGACACTGCAGGCAAATATTAGTATCAATCGTAAGACAACTCTCAAATTTCTGAATGTAAATTCTGAGTCTCACTCTTAATAATTTATCCTGACCCCTCTCTCCACTGCTCTTCCTAAACTACTTCCTCATTCATAGGCATTCGGAGTTTGAGTTCATCTCTGGAACCAAGATGAGGAACATGGCTCGGAACGGAGAGAACCCTCCAGACGGTTTCATGGCCCCCAAGGCCTGGAAGGTGTTGGTTGAGTACTATACCTCTCTTCAGAAGGACAAGTAAACAACATGGCGCTCAGCTCGCCAGTCAACAGCATTCTATAAAAAGATTACAATGAGTTCTTGAAGGGGGCATTTTAGATCAAGTCCTTTCTTTCTGCATTTAGAGTAATTAAACTTAGTTTGCTATAAATAATGAATCATTATGGCAGGGGTGGGTTTTGTAGATTTCTTCACCAAATCAAAATAAAAAAATTCTTAAGCTGTTTAATGATTGCAATTTTTACATTCCTATAAAACTATGTGATTTTATAAATCCATTGTATGTTTATATGCATATTAACTTAAGCTATGTATTTTAATAAATTAATGGTAACATGAGATTCTTTTTATTTCTGAACTATAGCTGCACATACCAAGTCAGGGAAATGATTTTTGATATTTACATCTAATTAGGACAAAAAAACATGTAGATTTCACTTTTTATAGCGTTTTATGGCAATTATCTCACTGTCGAGTTATTTGTATGGCCTGAAGTCACTTGTATTTTTATCACTACCTACAGTGCCCATACTGTATGTTGTATGAATGTTGATTAATTCATCGTGCTAATATTTCACATTATTGTGAAAAAGCACATTGAACCTTTTTAATAATGTGAAAGTGCCTTTCTCTCAAATGTCAACATTGTAAAACAGTGATTGTTTAATTTTCTTGTTGGTGTTTGCCTGAAATGTCTTTGGCGTGATTTTATGAAGTGGGCATGTCCGTCATGAAATAAAGCAATTTTAGGATGACAAATCAAATGCAGTAATAAAGTATATTTGTTTTTTGTTTTTTTGAATCATTGGTGACCACCTAATACTGAGAAATTGAGTAATAATATGTTATAATATTTATGTATGTCCTTTAATGTAATTGATTGCTTTGTTTTCAGAAATATATCCTTGTCCTGATATCATGTAGGTGCCACTGGTTATGCAACATATCTTACATCGGCTTCTGTCTGTACAAGGTGCATATTTATCAATTGAAGGTTGAAAGTCTGAAGTTCACTGGGCATGGTGGCATTCTGAGGCTGCAAAACCAAAATTGCAATGCTGCCATCTGCTGGAAATAACTGGTGCAGGGAAATGCAAAAAGAGCAGAATAAAAATACAACTGTAAATGCATGAAAAGAGTGGGGGCAGGCTTGATAACTGCACTCATAATGATAGCACGCATTGAGACCACGCCAAAAGATAGTCCTGTGTATACCTGTTGTCCAAAAAAAAAGTCAGTTTGATTCTCTATTAAGTACAAAGTGAACTAGACTAGCAGTCACAGTCAACAGTGGAGATGTGAGATTTGTATTGGAAAACACTGGGTTTGGCTCTGGCTTGGCTTTGCTAGCTAGATCTTTTATAACAGATTGAGGAGATCCTGAGATGCTTTCAAATTACACTTAGGAGATGGTGAACTTGAAGGACCGATTAGTTGTGTTACTCATTAAGCTGTAAGGGCTTACATTGCTAAGAGATGAGTGTTCTTCTATGAGGAGAATCAGTCTCCCCCTGTAAGAAGCAGATTCCTAATTAGCCTCACATGGGATAAAATACTTTAATTTGCGATGTTCCAGGTAACCCCATTTAAATCTGCTGAACTGCACCCTCTGTACTTGTATAAAATCTCCAACTATTGTACATCCAACATGTCATCACACTAAGAAATGACCAGAACAGCTACTGGTTTAAAGGCTTAATATTTCTGTATATTAACTAACCCAATTCTAACACCCCAAAATGTGATGTACTCAGCATAGGAGCTCACATGGGTTCAGTGCTGGAATGAAGGTTGATGTGCAGGGCTGCTTTGTTAAATACAAGTATAAAAATGTCAATTAGTTATTACCTTTATCTAGAATGGTTTGCACAGTCGTGTTGCATGGATGTGGGTTGAGTTATGGACGCAAAGCGGCTGGGGCTCTTTGGCTATAATAATAATAATAATAATAATAATAATGGGCCCTGTCTCCAGAGCATCATCACATGCAGTGATTTTCACTGGTGTGGTGGATGTATGAATACATTTAAGCTGCAACTAGTGGTTATTTGTGTTCGTGATTAACCTGCCAATTAGTTTTCCAGTTAATTATTTAATTCATTTGTCTATAACATATCAGATAGAATGGGAAAGTTCTTATCACAAATAACATTGTTTGTTTCTTCCAAACAGTGCAAATTCAATTACAATCATAAAGTAATAAGAAAATAGGCGAATATTAACGTTTCAGTTGGCACTTAAATACAGAATTTTTTAATTACTGTAAATCCACTATTTGATTAATTGATTAATTATTTCAGGTCTAATCCAGACCCTGAGAGCAGATAGATTTATTAAGAGTGAGACTCATAATTTACATTCAGAATTTTGAGAGTTGTCTTAAGTAATTATTATTATTATTATTATTATTATTATTATTATTATTATACTTCCACAGCTGTGCGTCAATGAAAACCGTGTAGGGCCCAATAAATTGTCTATGGTCAATGTCTCTGGCTCATGCAATTAACAACGTTGGTAAATTTTGGATTAATGTGAGGAGATTGTATGAAGCTTTATAAACGTTTTATGGATGGATAGATTACATTGACATATTTCCTATTGCCTGAAATAACGGTTTAAGCCACTAACAGTGACATTATGTTGGAAACTTCCCTAATTACAGCCACACGTGATCACTTTGACAGAAGGGAGCGTCGCATGCAGACTTACTTTATCCTTCCGCCAGAAGCACGAAATAACTCGATTGTGGCGTTTAATAGGGTTAAAACAATTACATATGTCAGTAGCTGTTGGTTGGCATCTAATATCAATTGTTTAAACAATATTAGTGTATGCCGCGTTTGCCTTTTTAATTAAACTTGGGAACTATATTGTGAAGGCGGTGGGATATTTGTTCTAAAATCCCAGCCTGCTCTACCTTCTTTTTTTCCTTCGGTGGAGGCCATGATGGGAGCCTGATAGTTCAGCTGGAGCGAGAGGAACGCGAAAAGAAGATGATTCCCCGGGACGGAACTGTCAAACCAATCTGTGCAGATTTCTGATCATTGTATAGTCTATATACATTCAAGGTGGAGCCTGTCACTTTTTTTCAGATGTGCTCTTGGCAATCAGTCGATGACAATGTTGAACCGTTAAGAGGCTTTTTGATCGAAAAAGGAGGTAGCATTAGCTATTGTTGCTAGCTAGCTGTGCTAGCTAGTTAGCTAGCGAGCTAGCTACGTCTGTGTGACTGGATACGGGTTTCGGGAACCGGTGAGTTCTCTGTCCTCTCGCCGTCAATCGCGGCGGCTGCGATTGAGCCAGCGGCTTGGACCGTGCCCAGCATCTAAAGTTTTTTTTAAGGACAACTGCATGTATTTTATTCGGGATTTGCAAGACGAATTTCAGGATTGGGAAAGTCGGGCCTGCACAGAGGAGCAGAGCAAGGCCCGTCTTTATGATCCAGAGGAAGCCATTCTAATCCTACCGACTGCCACTGCTAGTTCTGCTGGCTAGCACATCTCTGCGACCTGCAAAATTCAGAGAGCAGCCAGCGACCGAGAGCAGCCCCACGGACTGCGACATACACGACCAGACAACCAATAGTAGAAAAACTTGTTTTTCATCAATTACCCCATATAGACTCCTGTCGCCTGCCACAATGGCTGCTATTATAAAAGAAATGGTCAGCCGGAACAAAAGGAGATATCAAGAGGATGGGTTCGACTTGGACTTAACATGTATCCTTCCCTGTGTTCCTTATTTTCACAGCGCCCGGGACTAGCTGACTAGTAATGTGTAATAGTTGCTTATAGTAACGTTAGTAGAATGCTCACCACAAATATCAGTGGAATAACGTGAGGTAGTTAGCTTCCCTGCTATTTAGCTAGCTTGCTAGTTGATCAGACAGCGAAGCTTTGCTGTCACCCAGCATGTTTGAAAGATGGTGGATCTGTCAAACTAGCACGCATAAATGTCAGTCACATAATAGCTGGAAACCCCCATTAAACTAGCCATTGGTGTTTGTTTTTTTTAAAAAGACGGCATTTGACCTATACCGGGCACCCAGTGGTGTACCTAGCTTGAGGTTCTGAAATTGGTAGTGGCATTAAGTCAGTATTTTTTTTTTTTAACCAGTTGGTGGATGAAGGCAGGTAGATGGTGTCTAGTATTTATCAGGGAATGTCTTTTCTATTAAATGTCTTTAGTACCTACATCTAGTATATATGTCACGTCATTATATGGTAGGTTTCTTGTATATGATGCAAATAGCTGGAAAAACCAACATCTGTGATGTAACCTAACCGTCATGTTGTTTTCTACCGGTAACTGTTCATTCATGGATTTTTCACAAACCTCTGAAAAATCAAATTAACATCTTCCTGTCCTTTTAATAGAGATTTAAGAGTTTGCTATTTCTGTCCCATCTGCAGGACTCATTTCTCATCTGCTGATAATAGTTGACCTGGTTCCCCAGTGCAGTATTGCTGGTACTACTTGATGATAAACTAGATGAGCAACTGATGTGGTTGCCCATTGCCAACTAAATGCAAACTCTTTAACATGTGACAGTGCTGAGAGTGGGTCATGGTTATAGTTGAGATGTATGTGCACATGACGTTGTTTAAGGACTTCCTTTTCAGCCTTTTGAGTCCTGAGTTTGAATTTTCTGATGTCACAGATGAAACAAGTCAAATAGACGATCGATTGATCAGTCAATCAACACAAGACACACCTGCAATAGTTTAGATAATCTGTTGTTTGCTGTTTTTATGTTTTTAAATGCATAAAATCACTGTTTCTGGCTTCTCAAAAGTGAGAATTTGCTGGGTTTTTTAGTCACCTATGAGAGGATATTGAATATCTTTGTGTTTTTGACTGTTGGTCTTATAAAACAAGACATCTGAAGATGTTAACTTGGGCTCGGACGTTGTGATAGGCATTTTTCACAGTTTCTTGACAATCTGTAGACAGGATTGATAAACTAATCTCAGAAAAGTGTTCGATTAATCAATAATGAAAATGATTTAAAGTTGCAGCCCTATCTGTTTCTGTACAGTATGTTAAAAAAAATTAAACCGGGCTTGGTATTTATGGGCATAATAATTTGCTCTGGTTATTATCAGTATTGTTGCATTAACTTGATAACATTGCTGAGGAGCAATTTGCTTTTTTTTTCTTACTTTGATTCAGTACTGACATATTGAACTGAATTCAGGCAGAACTGTCAGCTGGGATGTGTGTATGACTGCAGATGATGAAACTGTGCATCATTATGTTTTATAAGTTGTTTCTCACCTGGTTTTATAAAGTGGCGAAAGCTTTTGTTACGTCTCTCGGTGGCAGGATTCTGTTGTACCTCTATAGATTTGTGCAAATGTGAAGGGGGCACGCCATTTTCAAAGTGGCATCTGTCCTTTGCTTGAAGTCTCCTTTTAAGATGTAGGCCCTTTAGAACTATACCTTTTATCATTTTTGGCATGGTGTCTAAAAACAATATGGGCACTCAGCAGTTATGTAATGCAGTATCACAGTTCTGGGAATTGCCCTTAAAATAGAGTTGCCAGTGATCTTGTATCAGTGTTGCTGTTTGAGTGCTCTCTCCCTCTCTTACCCTCTCAACCCACCACCTCTTCTTTGCTCTTTTTCTTTACTACTCCCACTCTAATTCTCCCTCCCTCTGCTTGCCCCTTTTCCTCTGCTCTCCTCTTTTCCTGTTCTCCCCACCCCCTCTTCGCTCAGCACTGGCTGGTTCCCACTCTCTCTTTTCCCCCCTCTTACTCTCGGTTGTGGATTTGGCGTATGCAAAGAGCTGAGGCAGGGCTGGCTTTAAAGAAAGGCGTGCCTGAAACGGCAGACTTTTTTCTCTTTTTTTTCCCTCCTACTTGGAGCTTCCGTCGGGGGTCCCATATGTGCGTTTCCTCCAGCTGCAGAGACCAAGCCCCCGTGTCCTGGGCTGAGGCTCTCCTGGGAGTTGTGGAGCATTTTAAAAACACTTACAATAGTCTGACTGGGATCTCTTTGCCATTAGTTACAAAGGTTAGAGTAGCCAATCACACCATATAAAACCTGCATTTGGTTCCTAATTAGGTCTTTGACACATTAATGGATTGGATTATGGTACAGTATGTACAAATGGACAACTCTATCGAAAGCTATAGGGAAGTAGCTTGGCAGTATGCAAATAATACCATAGATTTGCTGCTGGGCTTGTTAAACTCTTGCAACTCTGCATTAAGGCCTGTGTTGACCATACCTTAGCTACATTACGTCACGTCTTACAGGATTTTATTGAAGACTGTTTTTGTCTTCCAGCTAAGAATGTTTGAACCTGCATTAATCTTTGTGTATGTGTGTACTTATTCTGGATTCCAACATTTTTTTTTTGTACAAGCAGATCTACTGATTGAACAGTGAACTGTGTGTGTGCCTGTGCACTGTTTTTACCATGAAAAGGGTTGTTTTGTGCTTTTTCATGTGCAGGTACTTGCATGTACGCATACTAGCAAAGTTGAGGATTATGTGGAGCCAGCCACGCTTTCTCACCAGAGTTGTCAGATGCGTGTGTCAAATTTTTCTGACCAGTTAAAGTGATCTGACTCTGTGGAAAAAAATATAGTCTGCTCAAAATGAAGCAGACGCATTCAGTTAGAATTATTAAGCTTTTCTATTTTTGACACCGTGGCACAGGAAGTGTAAGAAAAGGTCGCCCTTTAGTCAGTGGTTAATGTGTGAAATCTGACGGCTTATAGCGACAAGCAGACTTCAGTTACAGGTAGGCGTGCAGCCGAGACATGCATGCCAACTCGATTATTCTTTTCACTGCAACATGATACTAATGTGTGCCTTTTAAGATTTTATGTACATCACTGTATAATTGGTCACAACATTTTCCATGGCTATTCTGCATTTAAATACAGAGCCCTGTTCAATATTGTAAAGACAGCCAGGTGCAGCAAAGAGAGGTGGTGCAACCAGAAGTTAAACTTGTGGAATCTGGTGTGTGTGGTTTCTAAAGTGTTGCTTTGTTTCTTGTCCATCATTGAATGCAATAGAAACACCTCATGCTGCATGTGCAACTTGCAAGCCGAAACACAAAGGATATTTGAACTTTTTTTTCTTTTTCTTTTTTTTTTTCCTACCCGTGTGACTCCATGCTGCCTGCATTCGATCTCACAGATCGGCTGTGCTTGAAAGAGATGAGCCGAAACATTTGTGATCATCCCAATATAACTGGGCTCTAAAAATAAATGCAGGTCAGGGAGCAGAGATTCTCCTCGTGCACCCACATGTGGGCCTGGCTCGTGCAGGAGCACTTTTACTCCGTCCTGTCTGCCTGCTTCTCAATGTCTGGGCCATCTGTCACAAAACACACACACACACCAGTGTCCCCTTCTTCTGTGCTTCCATCTATCCAAAACTACAGCTACACCCTCCTGTTGACATCAACTGAAACTTTTTCACACTCTGCTGCTTTTCTCTCAATTCTTGTAATTGTGCTATAATTGTGAATTCTTAAGCACCTTTTAGAGAAAAAAATTTAGATTGAATTTATTTTAGTCTTGCATATCTGTTGAAACCATAGGTGGATTTATTCTTCCAAGTTAGTGGTGCTGGGCGCCTTAGTACATTTCCTTGACTCCTGCCCGAACAGATATCTACCCAAACATCATAGCTATGGGCTTTCCAGCAGAGAGACTCGAAGGCGTGTACAGAAACAATATAGACGATGTAGTACGGTGAGTTGTGTTGCCTCTGCTTCTACCATGTGATGCTAGAAAAGTAGAATGTAAGAGAAAAGCATTTTCCTATAGAACGTGTTTCTTATTGCTCCCGCAGCGTTGATCTGATAAATATGTTCTCTTATCTGGTCATTTTCTCTCTTGCAAACAGGTTTTTGGACTCAAAGCATAAAAACCATTACAAAATCTACAACCTGTAAGTGTTCCTCGTACACGTCAACTGCTCTTTGTTTATTTAATAACTTCCTCTGTGCGTTTAGCTGACTAGATTTTGTTCTTCCCATTTCAGCTGCGCAGAAAGACACTACGATGCTGCCAAATTTAACTGCAGAGGTAAGCCACTTTACATTGTCTATAGATGCTTTTCCTCTCTTGAAATGGATCCTAGAAAATGTCCACTGTCTCGTCTCTTCTGACCTGTCCACAATTTTTTTTCCCCTCTCCTCTGGTTACAACTTTGCGTGGGCCTGCATCCTGTCATGCATCAGTTGCACAGTACCCCTTCGAAGACCACAACCCTCCTCAGCTGGAGCTAATTAAGCCGTTTTGTGAAGACCTGGACCAGTGGCTCAGCGAGGACGACAATCACGTGGCGGCCATCCACTGTAAGGCCGGGAAGGGACGCACTGGAGTCATGATCTGCGCCTATCTCCTCCATCGCGGTAAATTCCTGGAGGCCCAAGAAGCGCTTGACTTTTATGGAGAAGTCAGGACAAGGGACAAGAAGGTGAGATATTAATCCAAGACCACATGTCTCAATGCAACAGCTCTTTATCACTTCACATCAACTGTTGCAAACAGGGCTGCAACTAATGGTGATTTTCATCATCAATTAGTGTGCAGCTTATGTCCTTGATTAATCGAATTGGGTTTTCCCAGAGCCTAAGCTGTGCAAATTGCTTGTCCAAAATACTATTATTTAGTGAACATTAATAAAACAGGACTTTTAAGGAGCTGATCCAAGAGAATGTTTGGCACTTGTGCTTTTGTCGATTAGGTTTTGTAGTGTCAGCTCTAGCTGCAAACACTTGAACACAGAAAGAGAACCCCATTCCTATGTTCCAGATGTCTAATCATTGTTTCTGTGATTGCAGGGAGTAACGATCCCGAGCCAGCGCCGCTACGTCTACTACTACAGCCACCTACTGAAGAACAAGCTAGAGTACAAGCCGGTGGCGCTCCTCTTCCACAAAATGGTGTTCGAGACTCTCCCCATGTTCAGCGGAGGCACCTGCAGTGAGTCACGCTCATGTTCAACTTTAACTCCAAACTAGGGCGTAGGCATGCGTAGCACTGTTCAAACGGAACAAGAGCCTTGGATGCGTTGTGCACTGTAGAGCTCACCCACACTGCAGTTTAGCACCATGGAACAGGAGAGGGTAGCTGAGTCGTCCTGCACTGGGATTTTGAAAAGCGTGGCTGAATTAGCTACAATATTTTTGGACCTTTTGGCTAACGAGGGCAGCTCCTTATTGTTGCCGTTTACAGCCAGGCCAACTTATTCTCTGGCTGCTTAAAAAACATCCCCTTTGCTTGCCAAAATGGAATTTTAAACTCTTTTCCTCTCACTGAAGAAAAGCACATGAAAACAGGAAGTTGATCACCTTCTAAGAATTTAATACTTTTTTAAATTTGCTCTCTCAGAGGGATTACCTTTACAGGAGTCAGGTTCTTTGTACTTTCAGTTGTTTATGCTCTGTTGTGTACTAGTTTTTTGTGCACATTGTTAAGAGGAATTACAGTATGCACCAGAGCATATACAGCCCTGTGTAAGGGAAGAAAACTGTAGACTCATGTAATCGGGAAGTAACTAAAAGACTCTAAAATAATTAAATATTTTGGTCAGTCACTTATTTTAGCATACAGTACCACAGCACTCGAGTGCTAATAAGTGCCTGTAGTCAATTTCAGCCACTCAGTCATGAGTATTCACACATCACTGCATGTTTGCCCGGAGCTTGAGTGATATGACTTTGTAGTAAAGTGGTGTGTATGCAAACGTGGCACTTGTTGTCCCCTGTGTTCAGTGGAAGAGTGATGCAGACACTAAAGCTGTCGGAATATGCATGATTTAAAAATTTAACTTCAGTGTTTGTGAGACCTTGGGTAAAAGCACATAATGACGATTTTTCACCTCTCAGTAGAAATATATTTTTTAAAATTTTCAATGTCCATATTTTCTCAATATTTGAATACAGTGTATTTTATTGTATAGAAAACAGTTCCTATTGGTTAATATTTCTCTTATGTTCAAATAACCCTGTTTTTCTGCTCAAATTTGTCGGAGTCATATCATGTTATGCCTTTGTTTTATCTGAATTTTGTACATTTTGAACTCTCAGAAAAAGCGCCTCCTCTTCCTTCACTCCTGTGGCTTTTTCAACCCCTAACACCTGACCGTGCTGAACAGCCACAACTGTATTGATCCTTCTCTTTCCTCCTCACTCTCCCATTTTAAAAAAAAAAGAAAGAAAAAGAAAAAAAAGGCCCTATTCTGAGTTTGACGTTTTAATGTGTACACACACACACACCACCCTTTTCTAGCCGCAGGGTTTAACTCCTCTCAATTAAAGAAGAGAAGCTAGTTTGATGATTCTGTTACAAATAACTTTCAATATCACACGTCTGTTAAATTCACCAAAGAAACTCTGATGTTTTGTGGTCGTTTGTGATCATCAGCAGTCTCAAGTTCCCTCTTTCCTCCTTCCCCTTTGTCTCTCACAACACATTAGGTCCCATGTCAAATGTTTAAGATGTACACCTCCACTTTGAAGCCACAAACTGTATTGTTGTTTTTAAGAAAAGCTATGTAGATGTAAATATCTGTAAATATTTGTGTAGAGCTCTTGTGTTTGTGCCTGCTGTGCTGTCAAGCCCATGACAAGCCTGCCAGGCCCTGTTTGTGATACTCTCCTTCTTTCTCTCTAAGGGGACAGTACCGTTAAAAACAGGAGCGAGCCGACCCCTCAGGGCTTCAAGAAAGGGAATTGGCATTGGGGTAAATGAGCCTTTCATCCATTATTATCATTATTATTATTATTTTACTCATTTGCTTTTATATGGCCCCAGAGATCCACCAGACAGGAGCAGTCTAAGGTAGACGTGCCTTGCAGAATAGGACTAGCTTACAGGCATTATGTTGTCATCTCCAACTCCACCCTAACAGGAAGAAGGAAGGTTAAAATTCTTCTATACGCAATGTGTTGCGCTTGTCCAAGACCACACCATGACTGTCTATCAGAATAGGGTCCTGTGTCTCTGGTTCTGGGTGTCTTTGGGTGTTATATTTTGTGGTCTCTTACTTTCCCTTTCTCCACCTTAATTTTAATATATTGTTTTGCACTTATTCAGTGGGTGGGGGGTGATGGTGTGCTGTGCTGTTTCTTTTGTCAAACTCATGTAATAACACTGGTAATCCTGTCTTGCTCTCTTGATTCACTCATCTGTCACTCTTCTTGTGTTTTCTGTCTCCACCACTCACAAATCTCACAACCCCCCCCCCTGCTTGTGCACCATCGACACTCTTTGCAGATCCCCAGTTTGTGGTGTACCAGCTGAAAGTGAAGATTCACACGTCAAACCCCGCTCACACACGACGCGAGGACAAGCACATGTTTTTCGAATTTCCCCAGCCGCTGCCAGTTTGTGGAGACATCAAAGTGGAGTTCTTCCATAAACAGAATAAGATGATGAAGAAGGTTAGTTGTGTTGGTGTGTGTGTCTGTGTTCAGGGGATTTTATTTTTGCTTAATTCACTTGGTACTTGTCGCTGCCAAATTTCTGTCGGGTCATTAAGAGTTTATTTCAGCTGTTGATTGTCATGACCTCTGTTAGGTCAAAGAGCAATCAGCAGACATTTGACATTTTCTCACTTAGCTGGGTGGCAACAATTAGGCTTTTTCTAAGGATAAAGCTGGTGGCATTCTGTATTATATTTTGCCAACATATCCCATTAAAGGCCAAAACTAAAAATGTATTTTTTTGTTTTTGTTTTACTGAAGCCTGATAATTGCTTATTCCTTGGTGCCATAGACCTCCATTGTTGGCCGAAAACACTGAGCCACACCGTCACACTCGTTGACACATTGCCATCAGCAGTTAGTTTATTTTTGAGTCAATCCCACATTCACCATCCTGCTGTCGTAAATACTAATGCAACAGCTGAAAACTGTCCCCAACAAATACATTACTTACTAATTTTTGCTAAAAACTACAATGCCAAAAAGATCAGTAATTTCCTAAAGTCACAAAGTATTGAGAGACCGATTATCACTTTGTCTTTGTTTGAAATGAGGTGTGTTGATAATAACAAACATAGAATAACACCAGCTTTAGCCAATATAAAAAAAATAATCAAATGTTCCTTTGAATACTCTTATTTGGCCCAATTTCTCATAAAATCTCTCTCATCAATTCTGCCCTCCAGGACAAAATGTTCCATTTCTGGGTCAACACCTTCTTCATCCCTGGACCAGAGGAGAGCAGGGACAAGATGGAGAACGGGGCGGTGAACAATGCAGACAGCCAGCAGGGGGTACCGACACCAGGTCAAGGCCAGCCGCAGAGCGCCGAGTGCAGGGACAGCTGCAGGGAAAGCGGCAGGGAAAGCGACAGGGACTACCTCATCCTGACGCTCACTAAGAACGACTTGGACAAGGCCAACAAAGACAAAGCTAACCGCTACTTCTCGCCAAACTTCAAGGTAAGGATTTTATTTAGATGTTAGCTGGTTAAATAGATGGGTTATCTCAAAGTATGTTATTGAATAAGATAATTGCTTTGCTGTCAAGTATTTTAATGGAAAAAGCAATTAGACTGAAGTTTGTCTTCATTTGCATTTCCAGGTGAAATTGTATTTTACGAAAACCGTGGAGGAGCCTTCGAATTCTGAGGCAAGCACTTCGACATCCGTCACCCCGGACGTTAGCGACAATGAGCCAGACCATTATCGATACTCTGACACCACTGACTCTGATCCGGAAAATGAACCTTTTGATGAAGAGCAGCACACGCAAATCACAAAAGTGTGAACTCTTTTTAAACAAGAAAAGAAGAAACTATACACCAGAGAAAAAGGAGAAAACTTGAATATAAACTCAAAAGAAGAACCTTTGTCCCTTCCCTCCCCCAGACGGCAATAGAATATCATCAAGTCAAATGCCAATTTTAGGGAAAAAAAGATAAATATCCTGACCAATATATTGTTTTTTTTATTTTTCTTTTTTTCTTTGGCACGGCCATGTACCATGTGCAAGGTATTGACACTGTTGCCCCATGGGAAAAGGTGCTGTAGCTATAAAAAATGTATTTATATATACATACATATGTATATGTATATACATATATACATGCATATATAACAAACTTTTTTGTGTCAAAGACAATGGAAAGAGTACCACAATCAGGAGATGGGAGTTGAAGTGTGGGAGAAGTTAGACTGATATACTAGGACTAAGCTGCTCCTTCTCCTGTCTAAACCAAGGCCAGTGCTGCAGTCACTTTGTTTCACTCCCTCTCTTGTCCTCCCCCCTTCTCATCTTTTACTCTCCCTCCCCTCCATCCTATCCTCCTTTACTGTGAATGCTTCTTGTGCTCTTTGCAGGCTGTCTCACGTGACTTTTGGTCTTTGTGCAGTGCAAACTGCATGCGGGCAGTGGGTTGGGGGTGGGCGGGGGTTATGAAGAGGCTGTGATGTCTAAAGCATTGCCATTCCTGTTCCCACTGTGTATACGTTTAAATTAAGCAGAACAAGGCATCCCATGTAATTGTTAATGTTTTTTTTTATCCTAAGATAATAAAAATATAATACACAAAACAGCAGGGAGACAAGTGTTTGCAGTAATGTCGACACTACATTTAAAGGACAATGGTGATTTGCATGTATTGGAATTGGCGTCCATCCCTAATAAATGTATGCAATGTTGTCTTTTCTTAAAGAAACCGCTTTGAGATGTGTCTTCTGCGTGGGGTTCCCCAGTGCTTTGAGTCATGCTCAGAAAATTACATCAGAGGTTTATGTAATATTCTCCCATCACTGTTTGCAGTTAATGAAAATCTTGCAGAATGAAAATGGAATTTTTGTAATGTGCAGTTATGAAATGGCAAGGCCAGTGCAGTCTTTAACTTGACACCACTGCTGTCAACTGAAGCCATAATTTTTAGTGACACCCACCCCATAGCCTAAGCTTGAGCATGTGTGCGGTGGAGCATGTTCGGCGAGCCGGGGAGGAAAACGTGCACAAGTGCTGCGCTTGATGAGAAAAATGCTGTGAAGCAGGTTGTTGCTGCATGGTGGAGCTGGAGCTGTGTTAACAGTAACTTCCTGCTCTAAAGGTCAGCGCTGCAAATAGCGGGTGGGACCTGATGTAGGGAAGTGATGGAAGGATTATTATTAAAAGTTCAACAGAGGGCGAAGAATCCACTTCAAACAAATAACCGATTCTACCAGGGAGCTGAGCATCTACCTCAGTACTGGTGAGAAAAAGCATATCTGTTGAAGGAGAAATGGCAACAGTTTGCTAGACTGGTACTTGTAGCTCACACAACCGAGCTTTAAATCTGAGGGAGAATTGTTCTGATATTTCTGCCAAATAACGGTCAATTTGCTGAATTGATTTCAAAGAAAACTGACCCTTTAACTCTGATGAAAGAAAAAATATTAACACTTGTAAGCCAAAAAGCAGCCTGATCTCATACCAAACCATCAGTGCTGCATGCAGAGTGGTTTCTGCTGGTTAATCAAGGTGTTCCCACATGAAATGAGCACGGGAAGGAGCATGAGGCCTCAGGTGGACCGGTTTGCTCTGCTTGCAGGATTGTGTCACTCCCCAAATGAAAGGGTAACAGGATTAACGGCCATGTTCCTGTGATAGTAGAGCACAGAGTGGCAAGACCCTGGCTAAAGCATGGCCCTGTCTTCTGATTATAAAATAAAGTATGAATTAAACATATATTTAAAAAAAAAAAGTTCCACCCCCAGAGGCAGGCAGTCACATAATCCCCTTCTGCTCTATTAAGACTCGGTCCCCGGCTCTTTCGTGTTGATAGAGACATCAAAGCCAACCAGTGCGGCGTCAAATGAGACAGGCAGCAGTCGCAGGGGCCCCGACTGTAATTGGCTGGGTTGAGAAGGAGGTAGAGACTCTGGTAGATTAATAATGAATGTGCTGTGCTGGTTTGAGAGAGAGAGAGAGATGCCTTAGCTCTCTACAGGCAGGCGAGACTGAGGAGAGCAAAGGGGGCTGACTTCAGTGCAGCTCGAGAGTCTACATCTTTGCTTTTGATTGCCCTCCTCATCACATACACAAACACCGACACAGCAGCAACAGAATCATCTGAAATATTAATCTAATAAAAACACAGCTTCATTTGTATGTCTTAAACACCGGCTCCTCTCAAAAGTTGTGAATTTATTTGATTTCTGTACATCAACACCTCTTGAGATTAGACAAAAATGGAGAAGCTGGTGATTTGGAGGAATGGTTACTTTGTATATATGAATCCATTATGAGGGTCAAATATATAATATACCTGTATATCGGCTGAATAAAGATTTAATACAATATACTTTTAAAAGTATTACATGGAAAGAAACATAATCTGTTGGTCTCCCCCTAAACCTGATGTTAACCCAGTATGGAAGCCCATTTCTGACAAAAGAAATAGATGAAAATGTTGTTTATGAATGCAAATGTTTAATTGTACATTAATTCAAATCATGAGACAATAAACCAAAGTTATAAGATAGTAAGTCAATATTATAACGTAAAAAGCTAAAGTAATCTGAAGTCCAAGTTATAAGAGAGCTGCTTACGTTAGCATTTAAGATGGTGAAATTTTGTGGCAAATTATTAATCCCAAATGGAATAGCAGTGGGAGTGAAGTAAATCTGTGTACATTTTCACCTTGAGCTCAACTTTGTAAAACTTGGTCCTGCAATTTGGCACCAATGACCAACAGCAGTCCATCTTGGCTGGAGGGTTGACCCGGGGGGGGGCGGGGACAAGGAGCAGGAGGAAGCTATATGTAGCTTATTATTCACTCTTATTTAACTCTCCTATCACTAGAACAAAAACTGCACCACAAAAGAGGAATTACGTTGGGTGGTTTATTGCTGTGCTTATGCTTGTATAACTTTTTTTTTTTTAAATGGCAATAAAAATGCCTGGTTTGCAGACATTACCGAGACAGGAATCAGTGGTGCAAATACGTCTTTTGAATAAACTGTGTGAACCTATTGTCCCGCTAGCGACCAAGCTTTTCACTCTTCAATAACTATTTCAAACAAATCAGTGTACAATATTGAACTAACTGCCAGGGGGAGTAAACAGAACAGCAGAGAGAATCTCCGGGAGCTATTGTAACTGACTAGCGAGCTCGCTGCCTGCTCAGTTCCCCAACTGGCCCTGTGGCCTTAAATGTCCAGTGTGTAGGATTTTGTGGATTTTCTAGTGGTGACATTGCAGATTGCAACCAACTCAATACTCCTCGTCTCACCCTCCCTTTCCAAGCGTGTAGAAGAAACTACGGTGGCCACTAAGAACCTCAAAGGCCCTCTCTCGAGCCAGTGTTTGGTTTGTCCGTTCTGGGCTACTGTAGACAAATGGCTGTGCAACATGGCACACTTTGTGGAAGAGGACCCACTCTCTTTGATATAGTAGCAAAAACTCTTGAATTTGAACTCATAACTTTGACTATAAGTGAAATGGCAATAAAAATGCCTGGTTTGACTATAAGTCAAAGTTATACCAAAACTATGACTTAGTAATGGTCACTTAATATCTCATAATATTGACCGGCCATGAGCATTTATTATGCATAAGTTGTCATCTTTTTTTCTGGCCCATTTCATAGCCCATGTATCAAACTACTGTGCAAAGATATAAAAT
>JBBPCS010000573.1:8916986-8929243 GCA_037974645.1 Hollardia meadi | reverse complement strand
TCGCCCACTGGTCTCGCCCTAACTCGAGACAAACGTATGAGCACTGAGGCCTGCGAACACGGGAAGGGGGGAGGGGCCTACACTCTTAGTTACTAGTCACCGGCGTGAGGACCGGACTATTGAAAAAAATGCCAATTTGTCCATAAAAATATGAATATAAAATACAGGAAGCACAAATATCAAATATAAAAAGGTGTGTGTCATTTGTCCCATGTAGTAGTATAATCTGTATTGATTTGGAGTCCTTGGGTCACATGACCTGAAAGCTATTGGAGAAAATGCAGATTTAAAAAAAAAAAAAATTAATATAAAATACAAAAAGCACTAATATCAAATGTAAAGAGGTGTGTCTCATTTGTCCCGTGTAGTAGTATAATCTGTATTGATTTAGAGTCATTGGGTCACATGACCTGGAAGCTATAGATGAGAGCAGCACATCCGGGTACTTTGCCCTTGCGTCATGCATGAAAAAAGCCCCTCTAATTTGACTGGCGGTAAATACAAATTCCGAGTTCTTTGCTAATTTAATAGCATAAAATAAGAAAAACGTATTGCTTTTTAGCTATTAGGAGCCCATATCCTATGGCCAGTCAGGCAAACAATTACTTTATGTCTTTGTCGATCAACGATCGGCGTCGATATATATAAAAAATGAAAGAAATAGGGGTTGTTGAGTGTCCGTTCAGTCTGCCTCCATCAAAGTGGACGAATGACCCCACCCAGTGGCCGGAGGTGTCATATCCTGACATATACAATTACCTTGAATTTCCAGGTAATGTATTTGTAATTTGTAATGTATTTCTGACATCTGTCACTTTTTATGTCGTTAAGACACTTTATTTTGCTGCTTTGGTAGTCCGTCCAATGTGACGTTACTGTAAACAATTACATCGCTAACATTAACATGCTTAACATGGGTTTAGCAAGCTAGTAGCACCCTGTAACTATAAGGTATGCTATAAAGTAGACAATAATAATTCCATCCTCACCCCTGTCACATACAGTAGCCCCACACACACACACACACACACACAGCCATGCTAAGACAACGCATGTGAGAATTTAGCAAAACATTTGTTTTTCGGAACTAAACTCTTCATATATATAGGCTATACATGCTATGCAGGATATATACTGATTAATAGTTCATCACATTGGCAAATGCATCAACTATGCCCATTGAACAGATTTATTCATTATCGCAACTTTTCTAGGGATTCACACAGCAAGTCATAAACGTATTGACTGGCCGGGTCCCACAGTTTACAGTTTTCATCCTCTCTGCGGATGGCCTGAAGCCACTGATCTCTTCTTTTACTGTCCTTCGTTCTTTGGGGAAGTAAAGAAAATCCCAAACCGGGGTTTTTTTGTTGTTAGTTGTGCAAAAGACGACACAGCAGCTTTTAGGCATGGTGCCACTAGTTTTTCCAATTTGCCACCACACTTTTACAGTGCTTGTTTTCACCCAAAAGGGGGCGTGGCTGTTTTGATGACAGGGAAGTGACGCATGCCTGCTCTCATCTATTGAAAAAAAATCGTAGTAAGATACTGCTGGAACCTGAATGTCCATCGAATATCCAACCTAAAACCAACTTCACCTAACTTGGTACGTACCAATATGGCGGCCATGTTGACGCACAAGATTCAACTGCGAGGTAATGGACTGAACAAAATGCAGTTTGGTGATAACTGTATATGTGTTTTACTCTATTGTGTGTTAGAAGTGAATAAAAATGTCAGCCCATCTTTTGTTTTAAGTGCTTTCAATCAGGCCCCTTTTCTGGATATGCTCCTGAGGATATCTTCTACCTTGTCTGCTTCTGCTTCTTGGGGAAAAATGTAATGGATTGTTTTTTTGTTTTTTTTATATATTTTAATTCGAATTTCATTCTTCAGATTCATTATATCTTGTGTCAGGGACTACAATGGAAATACGTTCAAGACTTGATGGTTGTATCCATGATGAAATCTGTATCTTATATACACGGTAGAATGTTATAAAACCATCTATTCAGTGTTTTTTGACATATAACACATCTGAGAAACTATCTCACTGATCTGTCACCAATTAATTCTGTAAACCAAACATAAGCATACGTGCTTATATTTGATGCAAAAGCAAAGGAAAAACTTAATGGTAATGTTATGTTAAAAATGTGTTTAGTAAAATACGAAATCACAGATTAGCCAAAGATACTGTATCTCATAATTGGCCCTGGGGTTAAAAGAAGCGGTGCACAGAAGATAGTTTGGTTATAATGTGATTGAAAGCAAATTGTTTTTACAGTGCAAGATGTGCACTATGTAAACATAATATTAGCTGAAATATTTAAGATGTAACTACATTTTGATACAGGGTCCTTTTGCATGACTGTCATTTTTCCTTATCCAACAAATTTGCAATCAATCAAATCACCTGCTGTGTGCGTCATGGTCGTTTGGGCCCTTGGGGGTGTGGGGCCCCTGGGCTGTTGCCTAGGATGTATTTCTTGACATAATTTGTCTTAGCGACCTTTACTTGTAAGCTAAACCTGCGAGGTTGGTCAGGTTTGCTAAGTTAGATCTGTCTACATAATACAAAGTAGTGGAATCGATGCACTTTACTGGCAGCACTGAGTGTTTTAACGAAGCAGTTGTGCTAAAATATTTTTAGAAAACATTTTTGCCCCCAGTTTAAGAAATTTTTGGGGGGGTTAATGACAACTTTTGTAGCGTTGAACACAAGCCTATTATGCAAAACCTTTAGCCACTGAAGAATGTTACATGTTTTCAACAAGATATTGATAAATGTGGCTATTTAAAATTGTTGGTGTCTCTTTTCCCCCAAAAATGTAACTTTTTGAATTTGTTTGCATGTGCCTCTGTCTGTGGGTGTGTATATCATAGGCTGGCCCAAACTGATTAAAAAATGTTTTTCCGACTCATGTCTTCATGCTGCAGGTCAGCGTGTGGCGGATCACTGCAATATGAATCTACGTTATGGAAAATGCGAGCCCTGTGAAAGTGGGACATACAGCAGTGAGCCTAATGACCAGACGTCCTGTGAGCCCTGCACATCCTGCTCACACCTCAATGGTACAGACACTATGGGACATCACCATTTTTTTTTGATTTCCAGTCAAACCAAAAAGAAGACATTTGGTAAAAATTCCAAAAGACAAGGTTTCAGTGCAATAAAGCGTTTCACAGCAGACATTTGGAATTGTCACAGTAGGAAAAAGACAGGAGTTAGTTTTAACTTTATTTAAGTGTCCTAGTAAGCCTTGACGGTGAGCATGAACGATACCAGAACCCTGAAACTGAAGCAGCTAAATGGAATTCAGCCACCACTAATTTTATTATTTGCTGCGCTGTTCCTACTGTGACATGTCAAAATGAGGAAGAAAACAACCAACCTTATACTGAAAGCCTTTAAGATATCTATGACCCTGTAAGCTACTGATAGCTCTGATGTAGTGATACTGAATGTTGCATGAGTACCTCTGCTTATACTGGCCGTATTAAATGGAGCAGATGTGACGAATCCACAACAAATACCCTTCATAGTCACTATTAAATTGTAAACGGCACAATTTTATAAACCTTACTATTAATATAATTAAAATGTGTACTTATGCTCATCTACACTGTAGTGAAGGAGTGAAGAAGAATGATTGCAGTTAGAGCTGATATCATTTAATCTATTGGTTCTAAGTTGGCAGAAAATTAATTGCAAACAATTTCCATGATCAATTATATTTTTTTAAGTTATCAAGCAAATATGACAATCTTTCCTTGGATCAAGTTTCTTGAAGGTTATTCTTTGTTTTGTATTATCAGACATAATATGATAATTGGATGAAGATAAATGAAATCACTTTAAAGATGCCAAGTTGTGCTCTGGAAAAATGTGATTGGCATTTTAAAATATTTTCTGACATTTTCTAAACCAAAATGATGGTCAGATTAGTTGACAATTAAAATAATCATTAGTTGCAGCCATAATCCCAATCAACTCCACATAGTGAGATGGACAGATTTCAAAATAAAAATATGTAAAAGTTTTTTAATAAAATAAAATGGAAAGTGAATTCTGTTAATCTACTACAATGGAAATATTTAAGATTATGCTTCTTGAAATGTAGATAAGTAACACAATATGTCACTATTTTTGTTATATCAAAAATACAATTTAAACTAATATAAAGTTCCGTCAGTCCCTCTAAGATTACTTGTGTGGTTTTAACATCCTTTTAGCTAATCTAGAAGAGGATGTATCCTGTACCCCTGCCAGGGACAGGAAGTGTCGATGCACAAAGGATCACTATTGTGCCAGTAGCACAGAAATCTGTAGACTCTGCCACCCTTGTGATAAGTAAGTTCTGCTCCTCCAAATATCTGTTCATGACGCGTATGTATGTATGTATCTACGTATAGCTAGAATTTATTTGTCCTTATAGACCGCCAGCATAATAAAATAAAATGCCAAAGATGTTAATGTTTGCTGTCATGATTCAGTCTGTCTTTCATACTTGCTTTTCTTTTGGTTCAAGATGTGTTGCTGCGGGCAGGAAAGTAGACTGTACAGGCAACAGTAACACTGTCTGCAATGACAACATTGAAGGTATGGTTTAGTATAGCATGCTGCATTTAAATCAATGCATGAATACTTGAATTGTATCATATATAATAATATAAACAGAAAAGGCATCATTTTTTGGTCATAACTAATGTCCACACCTTTGTGTTTCAGGGGAAAATGATGTTGTTGGAACAACAGTCGGCATCACTGTTGCAGTAATTGCATTCTTTGTGCTCGTGGGACTTGCTGTGTGCTTTTGGAAAAAAAGTGAGTATTTACTGTACGTATACTACTATTTAACTATGTAATGTGACCAACAGAGGGCACTAGAATCTCATGTGTTTCTCAGTAAAATAGTATAGTAATAATACCTAAATCACATTCAATTCAAGTGGCATACAGAGTTAATGTCTATTTTTGTATCTTCTCAATAATATTATTGTGTATGATGATTTACCTCATAAGGGAAGAAACAGCAGATGTCAGTCCAGCTGCCAAATATAATTGAGCCTGATGTGGTAAGTTATTCTCCAATGGGATGTCTTTTAGTCTATTTCTAACCTCATGTTTGTCCTTTGTCCTATTTTTCTGAGTTTTATCTAACCTCTTTTGTCACACTCTTTCGTGCATGTATGATAAATGCTTTTCTGTCTCTCCTCTAATGTTGGCATAGCTGCCCCTTTCTAGAGGAAGTACAGGTTAGTTGTGTGAAATTACTAGCGTCCGTGTTGGTGTACTTACTCTGTGTCGGCACTGGTGTGGCATTTGTAGCTTGTGTAAGCAGTTTTATCACTGTCAAAATCTTTTAACGTTCATTCTACTTCTGCTTTTCAGGAGATGCAGCTTATTAGAGGTAAGAAACGCCCCAGAACATGTTTTTATTATTATTATTATTATTATTATTCTTTAATTGATGCCATATTAGAGCTATTATTTAGTTTCTATTTTGAGCATGTCGGATGAAATAACTGATAAAATGATTATCCGACTGAAATTGCATTTCATTTAATGTTATTATTCAATCTGATACTGTGTTTTTGTTGTGTCTGTTTGGGAGGGTTATATTGATTTAGTTTTGTCCAAACTAATCAGTAGTGGGTGATGTATCCTGCCAAAATAAAATAAAGTTGAATAAAGTTGTGTGATGTACTTTGTTTGTTTTCAGATGTGGATCTCCAACGTCACCTGCCTGACATCGCGGATGTGATTGGATGGAAGGATATGCAGGAAATCGCAATGCGTAGCAGTATGCCAAGCGCTACTATTGATTCCTTCAGACTGAACCACCCTGGTGATAGTCAGGAGCAGACACTCCAGTTACTAAGTTCCTGGGCTGAGAGGCAGGGTAGAGAGGCAGGGAAGAAGTTGATTGAAATCCTACAAAATAGTGGCAAGAAGCGCAAAGCCGAGAAAGTGAGAGAGATATTGTCTTGTCCTGCTTGAATGTGTCTATTGCAAGCACTTTTTTAAATAATATTTGCACTGCAGTATTATATTTACACTAACAAAGTGCAAGTACCGTTTTAAATGTTTGTAAAAGCAGAGTTTAAGGTTAGATTTTCGAGGACTACTGTGATCTATAATGGTGTCACTGATGAATGACAGGACTCACCATTATCTGCTTCTCAGTTTATTCAGTAATGGATTGAGAACTGCTGTCATTATTTCCTTCAAGTTGTGGGTGTGAATGTTGGATTACATTGCTTGTGCTGAATTACGCCTCCCTTTCTGTGTTAATTCACAGTGTTTCTGGAGAAAGTCAATTTAGAAGTGATGAGTAGATTGCAAAAGCTTGTATATTGCACAATAAACCTTAATAAATATAGATTTTGTGAAATTGTTGCATGGATTTTAGTTTAGTTGTATGTTGTGAAACTGTGACTGGTTTACTTTTGATTGTCTAATGCTGTTGGACACTATTAATACCGTGTAGCAACAGTATTAAAGCTCCATGCAGTAATTGTACTCTAAGTTCTAAAGCAATAGCAACTTTAACTTCTTAGAAATTTGTATCTGTACTTTCCCATTTTGTTGTAAAGGAACATTACTGCATGCCATGATTATTTTATTAAATTAATAATTATTAATCCAGATCTAGATTTCTTTTCGACTTGATTAAAAACTGCTTTCTGTTAGCTGCTCACTCTTTACTGCTCATGATTTCTGAAGGAAAATAGATGAGATTAGATACAAAATTACTTCCTCATTTCCTGCTGACTGAAAGTTCATCACTGTGAGCAACCCTTTTGTCACATGGTTTTACATTGTCATTTTATACACCAGCACTATAAGAATATTTTGATTATAGCCATTTTAAAGTTCACGAAGACAAAGGGTTTGTCTGTAAATGTCTAGATCACACTGTTCATTTATTGACATTATCTCACTGTCAGGGACACAGTGATGAGACATATGGTGGTCCTCCTGCCCACCCTCCTGATTGTTGATCTCACATAATTCCCAGCATACTTCCACCCAACTACAACCTGAGCAGAGATCGAATCAATAAATGAATATATTTATATAACAATATCCATACAGCAAAATTGAATGTAGTTTGTCTCAGGACCTGTTTAGAAGAGTTCAACAGATCTTTATCCCTCCAGAAAATCCACAAGGAAGAGGGACCGTCTTTTCAGGCCGGTTATTTTTGGGGTGCTGATTCGCCTGTCTTCTCTAATTTCTCATCATTTGACCCGAGATTACAACATTGGAACCTCTATGCCCTCGTTCACTTTTAACATCAGGTAGTGCTGCATAAGGAGAATCCAAGCAGTTTCTAAATAATAATAATGGAGAGCTACTTACTTGAATGTATGCATTATGTAGCCTAATAATAAGCCTGGTTACAGGGGCCATTTTGCTGCATTGAGTACTTTTACTTTTAACATCCTAAGTACATTTCCTGATTATACTTACATACTTTTACTTAAATTACATTATCAGTGCAGGACTGTTACTTGTAATGGAGTGGGCCTATAAGCACTTTTAGGTAGGCTAAGCTACACTTCCACAGCTTTCAAAGCTTCCTCAAGGCAGAGCTAAATTTAACCACTTTATAGCCTACAAGAGCTTATTTTATAAGGTGAGTGTATGTTCTAATGTATGCACAGTAACTATAGCTGTGAGCTAGTAAATTGAAACTATAAAGGAGCATAACAAGGCAATTAGAATACAGCCTACTCTACTTAGCCGGGCGGTGCCTCTCCGTGTGGGCGGAACTCACAACCAGGAAATGTGTAAGAAAAAAAAGTGAAAGTTCCCTCGTTCTCATGAGTTTGATGAGGCTGCTGTCACCGGAAAGAGTCCTCCACATGAGTTTGTCACGATGGACAGAGAACAGCGCAATGGTAGGTCCATCAACTCTTTAACACCATATACCCTGTAGCGTTAAATTTACTTCTCTGGACGTGTACATCGACAAGGCGCGGGTCCAAGGCGTCAAACATGCTAGTTTGGTCCCCGAGTGCATTTGTTGTTGCTCATATTTTTCGGGGGCGTAGTCGTTTTAGTTGTTGTTTGCTACAAACCTTTACACAGCATCGTATAGAGCGCCGTTTGTTAGCTGAGCAGGCTGTTCAATGACTCGTGTGTGTCAGTCACCATTTTTCCGTGTTGGCGGGTAAGTGTTTTGTTACCAAGACAACCGAGGAGGCAACCGTTGGCACTCACACAGTCACCTCACAGTGACTCAAAACAGCCTGAGTTTCCTGGGAGTCAACAGTGATGGAAAGACATTTATTTAACATTTGATACTTGTATAATTCAGTGGTGAAGTTTATATGTTTGTATTTATATAAGTTTATATATTTGGATGTGTAAATTATTCATACTTACCAAAAGTTTTGGAATTGGTCCAGTAAATGGTCTCAGCCGATAGCCGCGACAAGGCTGCAATGGCTGCAATGTAATCCTTAGGGGCAACTCCCAGCGTCAAAGTTACGTCCAGTGAAAGTGTTTTTTCTTGCTCTCACAGTCTGAGATTGTTACTCTACGCGTCTGAAAACATTCCGGAAAGGATCGGACAGCGATAGTCCTCAATGTTAGAGAAAAATCCTCTTTGTTTAAGCACAAGTTTCGTCTGAGGAGAAGTCTCGCTCTGAAATCTCGCAGGTTTTTTTGTGTAACTTTTTACACTGTGGTCATAGTACTTAATGTAACAGGATAATGATAAATGCTTAAACTGTGAAACAGTAGCACAGGTAGGAGCAGTGACCTTAAGTCATGTCACTGAACCTACACAACAATCTATCTGAAGGTTTGCTTGCATTAGCTAACATTAGCCACTATAGGTTACTGGTCATACCAGACCAAAACCTCTAAACCAAGCAATGGTCCGTTTTATTGCCTTTAATTAAATTTTTAGCTCGCTGTTAAAGGTCTGAATATGTCCTCCATCTCTGGCAGTCCGTCTTTTACAAAACCTGTTTTGAGAATTGTAATTGAGAATAGTGAGTAGCTAAGGATTCCCTCTTTGTTCGTGTTGACTGTAGCCATCATGTTCTGTAACAATAGATGATCTCAAATAATTTTTAAAGGAGCACACAGCACAGGCCTCTGTCTGGTCTGATGTTTGTTTGGACAGACTGAGCCATGTAAGTGTTGGAAGAAATCCCAGTGAGTACGGCATGGGAAGTTTCCTTGGCTCTGTGACCTCACATACTCTGCAATTACTGCTGCCATTTCAAAGCTCAAGTCCGACAGAGAACAACTCATAATTCCATGATCTTACTGTGTTTCTTTCTCATCTTTCTTGTTTGCTAAAGGAAGTCCTATTTTGAGCATGTTATATGCCTTTATTTCAAATATTATAACGGTGATAGTGTTGGTAATTCAGTCCGTCGTCATCAGAATAGTGTTGCAGTCTAGTAAAAGCTTGGAACATAAGCAAGAGACTTGTATAATTTCCTCTCCTGTACACTATATTACATTACTTGTCGTTCATCTGATGACGTATTGGAAAGAAGATAATAATGTCGACGAGTGTTTTCCACATTGTTTCACTTAGAAACGTTTGTTTGGACATTTTCCAGAAAGGGAGGTGTCATTCATTTTATTTTGTACAAAATGTTAACAGGATGTAAATGTTGAGAGGCACAATGTTGGTAACTAAAGAAGGTTATCAGAAAAGGGCTCAATCTTCCTTCCTCCCTTGTTGCACATTCTGATACTGGGCGAGTGCGTCACTCAGCCTACTGCCTCTATATTTAGAGGTACAATGTGTGCTTTTCTCTGGGGTGGAGTTAAGCTTTGCAAAAATACAATTTTTTTAAATCTATATACGCCATTATTTTCTTACATTTTTGTCTTATAAAATCATTATTTCTGTTTTTGTTTCAGGATCTGAGCTGCAGATGCCCAGACATCTTCAAGGTGCTTAAATGTATATGTTAAAAACAAGCTGAAGATGCAGGGGGCCATTGCACGAGTGTGTGTCGTGGTGGCCGCTGCCATATTAAACCATCCCTTGCTCTTTCCTCAAGAGAACACCACACTCCCAGACCAGGACGAGGAGCTAATTGCTCGCATGCGGGAGCATGAGGAGAGGCTGGAAATAGAGCAGGCTAAGCTGGAGAAAGAGTTTTCTCAGCTGGACTCAAAGCAGGAAGAAAGCAGCTCGGAGGAGGGTTATAGTTGGTACTTTTGGAGCACTGTGTCTTTTGTCATCTTCTTGACAATCGAGATGTGCAGGTTGGATCTCGCTGACACAGAAATCCGGCCAGTTGAGGATGAAGACGTTTTTTCAGAGAGTGGATCCATCACCCTCAGGACGATGGAACTCGATAAAGATGTCCTGAGCAACTTCTGTGACAAATGCACCTACACATCATCCCACGAAAACTGGAGGGTGAGGGAATTTGTGGAGGGTTTTGCTGATGACTTGCTGGAATCGCATAGGAGTGTGTGTGACAGGGAGGCAGACATGGAAGTCGGAGACTTTGTCGGGATTGGAAGCATGTTCGAGTCTTGGAAGTTGTGCAAGCCACTGATGTGTGATCTTATAGTGCCTTTCTCACCTCCAGATCCACACTCCTTCCAGTTCCATCTGTGGTGCAACGCTTCCAGTAATGTGCCTCCAGACATGCAGGGCTGTGGCAAGATAAAGGTGACCAGCTTTGGGGAGAACGAGGGCTGTCTCTGCAGCTCTGTTAACCTGGGAGAGGACATTCTGTGTCTGTTGCATAGCAGGAATGACGCGCTCAAAGTGGACCACGGTCCTGACGAACTGCTGTGCTCCAGGAACACACCTTTCTTATCCAAAGATCAAGTCATGAAGTGGTTTCAGATCTCTGTAACCAAAGCTTGGGGACGCATCTCTCACAAATACGACTTTGAGGTAACTTTTCGCAACCTGGATGCCGCCGGCGCTCTGAAGGTCCGATTCCGTTCTGGGAAGGTCATTGTATTGAACATCATACCAGTGGTTCAGCTGCAGGATACGGACGCTTATTTTGTCTCACATTTTCCCTCGGATTGTGATGGCTCTCCAGACCCATACTGGCCCCTCTCTTTTGCCGTGTACGAGAGGAATTTGCTGAAACAGTTTGCTAAACGCCTACCACAAAATTCCTGTCATGTACACTGCCTTCAGATTGTTACTTTTCTACACAGAAAGCAGACGGGGCTCACAGGAAAAAGTGCACTTACGAACTACCACTTAAAGACTGCCCTGTTGCACTTGTTGCTGAATAAAAGGCCCTCTGTGTGGGGCATTGAGAGTGTGGAGCACAGGCTTCGGGATGTGCTCAGCTTCTTGCAGAGGAGCCTACAGGAGAAGAGATTGCATCACGTTCTGATTGGGAACAGTAAAGTGCCAGAAGACGTCCAGGTTCCTGAGATCATTCGTAACGCAGAGCCCATCAATCTGTTCCGGTCTCTGGTGTTGCAGAGGGAGCTTCATGCAGCAACAGTGAGGCATTATCGTGAGATGTTGAGAAATGCACCCGTGCTCATAAAAGAGTACACGCCTCACTTATCAAATGGAGGTTTACACCACAGCCTAGATGAAAGTGTGTGACCTTTGGACATGTTCGTTGTCTGAATGACTTTCTTAACGAGCAGATCTTTAAATGTCATTCAGTGTTACTGAGAATGTTACAAATAGTAGCACCGGATACACAAGTGTTGAAAATGAATGGGTGCAAATACAAGTTATTTGTTTTTCATGGCTGACACATCATGGTTTTTACTGCAGCTGCTTTCTTTACAATGAGAATATGGCCTCCAAACCTCAGCTACATTTCAACAGTGGGTTCTGTTGTTTGTGAAATCTAGTGACAAAACTGTTTCCAAAAATTTTTTTGATGGGTATATTATTTACCCATGTAGAGATATTATTAATTCAGTCTGTGGGACTGTTTCAGAAGCTTACAAGTCATATTGCTTGTTTTAAAGTTGTAACCTGTAGGAGTGGTTTTCAGTACACATTAT
Organism: Hollardia meadi; assembly: GCA_037974645.1. Classification (NCBI taxonomy): domain Eukaryota; kingdom Metazoa; phylum Chordata; class Actinopteri; order Tetraodontiformes; family Triacanthodidae; genus Hollardia; species Hollardia meadi. The sequence continues at coordinate 8,917,251 of JBBPCS010000573.1, read as the reverse complement.
CTGCCTGTAACAGAAGCGGCAACCAGTAATCCACATGAAGGATGATAATTTCATAAATGCATCTCAAAATTCACTTTAAAAAAAGACGAGCACTTTTGTCACTCGGGCAAACATTTGAAGAGAAATACCTCTTAAAACTTAAGGTTTGGTCTCACAGGAATAATTTACCAACCAGAACAGCAGTGGGGTTTTTTTTCCATTTCAACTATGTCGATGTCAAATCCATAGTTGTGCTCCAGTTTATTTAATAGGATTGCTCTGTACA
>JBBPCS010000573.1:8875662-8908081 GCA_037974645.1 Hollardia meadi | reverse complement strand
ACACACACACACACACACACACACACACACACACACACACACACACACACACACACACACACACACACACTGTATGTCACAGTGTTGACTCATGAAGTCAATCTGCATTAACACACAGGCTGTCAGGCCCTTTGTGCACATTGCGGGTTTCCCCTTCAAGATAATTATGAGATATAATATCTTTTGTGTGTGTGTGTGTGTGTGTGTGTGTGTGTGTGTGTGTGTGTGACACCTTAAAAAGAATCCTGTTTAATACTGTTTTTCGATGTATTTTACAGGAAGAGCTCAAGATTACTCATCTTATTCACTCAGTCGAGATAGAGGAGGAGATGAGAAACCGAGAGCTGGAGCTCAAGCTCAAACTTGAAAATATGGTGGCACACAAGGTCAGAAAACTCAAACACAGTGTAATGTTGAAGGAATTTATGACCATCGGCTTCAGGTTCTGTTGTTTGCCAGGCACGTGAGTGTATGGCACTGGTGTTCTTCCAAATTTTAGTATAAAAATCTGCCCAACCCTCAGGCGTGCTTTGCAAGAGCTAACCTGTGTGGCACACTCATTTTGTTCAGGCCTCAAGGCTGCCAGTCACTGTTTCTCATTTCGTCTTATTGGCATATTTTTCTGACAGGATGAAAGTTGGGAGGACGCGAAGAAGCATGAAGAAGATGTAAAATTGTTTCATGAGACCTATGACAGAATTGTAGCTGAGGACAAAGTAAGCCAGCTTGTAAAATACTGATCATTTTGCATGTGCACATATATAAAGTGCACAAATATAATGTCCATGTTTCCCAAGGTCCTCGAAAAGGACTTCAACAAGGAGTTCCATGATGTACCAAGCCATGTGGTCAATCACCTTTATAAGCTATTCAAGCGTAGACCCAGGTTTGTAATACTCACCATCTAGTCATAGACATGAAACATAATGCGGTTGTGCCGGCTCATAGCTTCTTGTATAGAAATTTGATATCCCCATCATGAGTTGTAAAGGACTGAACAGTTGCTGCACACTCTTTTTATGCCTCAGGGTTCAGAAAATAAGGACCCAGATGGACAACAACTCCAACCCCTTTAAAGAGCGTTATCTGTGCAGCTCTCTGGCTCCTGATGCATTTGGCAAAATGCTGAAAGCCATGGAGGAGCTGGATGCTCCAGAGAACATGCCAGAGGGCTTGAGTCCATCCATTTGGGAGAGGTTTTGTCTTGTCCGCAGAACAAAAGTAGAGAGTGAGCATAAGGTAAGAAGAGCATGCGGACACATTAAAGACTGGACGTAAAGATGAACATCGCTAAACTGAAACACGCACTGTTAGCATGTTTTATAGTCTGTTACTTATCAACAAGGCCTTTCTACTTTATAGATGCATATTCTCCATCACTGCATTTTTTTATTTATGTTTTCACTTTTTTTTTTTTTTACAATACCAAGTTATTGTGTCTTGTGTGTAGTTGTCCACTCAGTTTTTAACGTGTCCTTTGCAGGTGAAAGTAACATCTTTGACGCTTGCTGAGATGCAGGCATTCCTGCAGAGGAGGAGAGATGAGTACGAGGCCGCTCAACAGGAAATTAAAAATCTCTCTGATGAACTCAAGAGGTATGACTGTGTCATTCATTCTTATTAAAACACTAAGAATAGAGTGTTACATTTGAGAATTTGCTTACTTCTCTGCAAATAATAAAACCTGATACAATATAAAAGCCAATATCATTTATTGTACTGTATGTCTTTATGGAAGAATGATCCTCGAGTGTTTTTTGTTGTCCTGCTCCCTCCTAGCCTGCATAAGGAGAAGAACCGATTCCTGACAGACATCATAATCCAGGTCCTACTCAGGAAGGACCAGGTGGAGGTGTCTACCACAGACCTTACTGCTGACTACACTGATTCTGTACTTCTTCACCGAAGTGTGGTGGAGGACCTTAACAGAACTATCAGGGTCAGCCTATACCACCAGATACACAAATAGTTCCATTGCAAAACATGGCTTCTTGAAAACAAGGATGTGCATTCTCATGATGGATCTATATACAAATATGTTACGAAAATAGCTGTGCTGTAAAATAATTATTATCTTTGTGATCAGACACTTGCGGAGCAGAAGATAAGCTCCATGGTGGAGTGCAAAGACGTCCGTAAGGGCATCATTCGGCTGCAGTGGGAGCTCAAGATGATGGAGATGCAGATAGAAGACCTAAACAACAAGGCGAGGGACATCCGGAAGTTAAAACTCTCTGAAGAGCAACAGGATGTGAGTGCAGTCAGCATATTAAAACACCCTAATTTAGCTTTTTTAGCTTTTCTCAGGGACCTTTTATTCTTTTACTCAAACAAACACTGGGTGATAAGCAACAAAATAACAATCTATGAGCAATAAAACTACGCTATAAGGAACAGATTTTACCCTGTACATAATACTGGCATAGTAATTATATGTGGATTTCAAAAAGTTCAGCATCTGCTTCAAATAGCAATGATTTGGGATGAAACATACCCTGTTTGCATTTATGGCTAAACCTCAGTCAGTGATTTTAAGGCAGGTATTTTGGCAGCATCAGATGATTTGCAAGCAGAAAATTGTTACCATCCTGAGTACAGATGGATGTTCTTTAATCAGACACACACCTTATTCACGCAGGCTCCCCACCCCATTTTTTTCTTTGTATTTGCAGCTTTTAAAACTGTTACCAAATAGGTGAAGTCTGGCTGAAAACTCTACTTGTTTCTTTATTCCTTTTTGAATATTTCAGCTGTGTTTAATGCAATGATTTCTAGGAAAACAGAAATGCTGCTCTGTTTAATTTGGCAGCAAAGCTCAATCTAAAGCATGAACAGGCAGCTTAAGGTACAGTCCACTGAACTTGACAGGAAGATACTTCACTCTTGGTTGCAATCCATTAACCTCTGAAAGGAACAATTCACCCAAAAATGAAAATTAAGTTATTATCTACTCACCCCCATGCCGGTGTAAAGCCACGTTGAAGTTTCTGTGATGATTTCAGTCTTTTAAAAAAAGAGTGTAAATAACATCTGTTGAAGCCAATGTGGAATCTTTGTGCTTCTGGAGACGTGGATTATGCTGGATGATCTGTATAGAGCCATTTTATGTTTTATGTTATTATTAATATTAGTTTTTTTAACCTTTTAAAACAAGTCGCCAGCTTCTTCAGTTGTTTAAAAGTATGCTGCAACACTGTTTTGCTGTGAAGCTCCAGAAACGTTTTGTGGAGTAAAAAAACTTCACCAGACTTTCCATCTGCAAAAAGTGAGTAGAAAATGACTTAATTTTTCATTTTGGGGTAAACTGTTAACACACATAACACAATGATTTTCGTGAGTTACTGATATAAAAAAGGTGGTGGTGGTTGAGCAATGAAAATAATGTATCAAGATCACATGAATCATCCATCATAAAGTTGATGAACATGGCACACACAAAACATGTTTCCAGGCCTGAATACAGTTTCCTCTGGCAAAAGGTTCAGGTAGCTCCGCTGAGGCAAGCACGCAGCTTCCTGTCATTGTTTAGGCCCCCGAAACATTGAAAGAGAAAAACTTTAACTATAAACAAATTCATCCTGAGAGCATTTTTTGATGAACCATTCTTGCCATGACTGTTGTGGGATCTCTGATCAAGAGATAGCCACTTTATGTTGCTGCTCCGTTGTTTCTTTGTTCTCACTTCACAGAAGCCAGTTAAGTTATTCCCTTTTTCTTTACAGTACCTCAACAAGACAGATCGAGACAGTTGTGTGTCTCAGCAAGTTTCCATTCTGGAGAAAACTATAGCTTTCCAAGAAAAGGTAACAGAAAAATAAAGATGTGATCTCATAAATGAGCTCCGTATTGTGTGCTTTCTATGATCGATTCTCTATTTTCAGACTCATCGACAGAATGTGCAGCATCGCACCAAAAAGATTAAACAGCTCAAAAGACAAGCAGCAAAGAAAGCCGAGGAGAATGCAAATATTGAACAGCAGCTATCTAATATGCAGGTGACTGTGGCGGAGAGGAGACACATCTATGAAGCAATAGGTAATATCACAATTTCAGCTCTACTGAAACAAACTGCAGATTTTAGAGCCTGTTCAGTCTCATATTGTGGCTTGCTTGGTCTTCAGCTTCAGAGGAAAATCAGGCAGCTAAACGAGAAGAGCGGCACCGGGAAATTGTGAAGAAGAACTTGGAGGACCTTGCCAGGACACAGGCAGAGGACCTGGCTTTCCTCAGGGCAGAAGTCGAGCGTTTGAGGATGAAGAACTTTCCTTCACTTGATCGGCTGGAATACAAATGAGCAAAGCCGTCTTTTCAACAGATAACAGTTTTATTTACACTTCTCTTGAAATTTACAACTTAAGCTGTGAATAAACGTGGTACAAATAGAACATACAGCAACAAATAAAACAATTAATTCGATTTCAAACATGATTTTTTTCCTCTGTACTGATGAAACAAACGGTGCATGTTTTAAAGCATATATTTATGAGGACGTGAAGTCTTCCTCTGTGCGGTCAAAGTGCAGAATGCCATCGTCCAGACCAAAGAGGTCAATAAGCTCTGACAGGCTCGCCTTTCCTCCGTGTATGGAGACATCTGACTGGAGCTCATAAAGTGCAGCCTGAGCACAACTCCGCCACTTGTCAATCAACGTCTGGAGCTGCGTTAAATCATTCTGGGGAGAGAGACCGGGAATTTGTCATAAAAAATGAACACTTTCAGTCTAGTTAAGCAAAATAACTCCCATTATGTTCATGTTAGGAGCAAACCAGTCAGCTTAAAAAGGTAGTTGATACCTTGCTTCTGTACATTTTAACCATCTTGAGTCTGCGCAGTGTCTCCGTTTTATCTTTAACCTCCTTCCTCAGCTGGTCTCGTTGATGTGCAAAGTCTTTTGAAGGAGGATGTGTTGGTTTGGGAGAGGATCCAGAAATCCTTTCCCTCCCTGATCTTGCCACATTTCTGTTTACATCTACACTGGGGCTGATGGGTGAAGGGTTATTAACTGCCTCACGGTAATCTGCTGAAACTTGTTGGCCATCCTCCTCCTCATCATCAACACAAAGGCGTTTGGCCACAGAAAAGGGCGAGGTGAAGGAGCGCCTTGATCTCTTCAGCCTCTCCTTTAGGGCGGAACTCAGGTTTTGATGAGGCTGCGGAGATGACAGTGGATGAAAGACAGGCCGCAGTGTCTGACTAGGGTTCAGTAGTACATATTATATAATCTGTAATCATTTTGGCATGACATTAACCAGTTAGCCTATATAAAATTGCACTTCCACCAACCTTTTGCTCTTTATATTCACAGGGGCTTGACTCCACTGAACTACAGGGAGAAGAATACACCGATTTTAATTTGGCTGCTTTAGGAGTGATGTCCATCGGTGAAACTCACTCCTAGTCATGTGAACTAGTTAACGTTGTTTTTGCTGCGGATTCAGAAACGTCAGGACTACTACGTTAGCCTAACGACTATTAGCTAACATTACCGTTAGTCACATAGCCTTCTCCCAACAAACACGAAAAACATAATCGAAAACCCTAATATAACACGAGCACGTAACCAAACGTATTAAGGAACACTTTCGCAATATCCAGTGAGTGACCAACAGAAAACAGACAAAACGCTACCTAAGATATTTAACCGTGACAGCGAATACACACAGATTTTCTGTTCTTCCTTGTTTTTGCGGTTCAAGAAAACCTCCAAAGGCAGCGATTGGACAGAATTTGATGGCGCCTTACCGAAGAGGATCTTGGGAAGGGTAGTTGTTGCCCGCTAGATACGTTACGGCACAAACCACAACTTTAAAACCCAAATATTTCACTTTATTCCTCACAGCCTACCTAAAGCACAAGCCTCCATCATCTCTCCTCTTGTTTTGGTAAGTTATACATAATGTTCCTTTTTTTTAAAAAAAATTCAATACAGATAGGGCCTACGTCATTTTCTTATTAGGCCTACAATACAACTAGCCTAAATAAAATACAACAACAACAACAACATTGATAATAATAACAATACTGCTACTACCACCACCACCACTACTACTACTACTACTAATAATAATAATAATTTAATAAATGGAAATAAAAAATACATAATTAGGCTAAAGTATTTTAAAGAAGAGAATAGTATTGGCTTGATAGTGGGATTAAAAGGAGACTCATTGATCCTACTATTTTTTCACAAAATGAAATGCTGAGAGGAAGTAAATGGTAAAAGTAAAACAAGTGAATTTTCCATACGTCCAGCAGTGAAGCGTGTGTTACTTGGTTACCGGGGTTTAGTCATATTGTGATTCAGCTCTTCTCATCAGTTGATTCATCTCTATTAAAGAATCTATTTATACATTCATTGTTTGATGAAGATTGTTTTGAGACGTGTTCTGCTATCCTACCTTTTTTTTATGTGTGTGTTTTTCTGTTGCCATGAAAGGTGTGAATTAAAACGTGATCCTGCCTTGACTTGAACATCATGATTGGCATTCTGATATTACACACCCCCAGGGAATGGGTTTTTTTAAAAACAAAAAAAACATTTTATATAGACGAATCTTGCCTTCGTGTTAAAGATTATTACTTTGTGTGAGTCAGGATGTTTTCTGTGCTTTTTCTTTTAAACTTTTTTGTATAGTTGACATGAAATTGTGCTTGGTCCTCCATATGCATGATGTAACTGTATGTAGTAGATAGTATGAGTTTATAGAATCTAGAGGCTATGTGAGAGACTGAGTGAGAATGCCAGCTCTTACATCAAATGCAGGTGTGCATGCCGCGCAGTCATAAATACAGCCTCATGTTATGTTTGTGCAGGCTATTCATTCTTCTAAAGACAAAGACATGCTGGCTTAAAATGAAGTTGTGTTTACCGTGTTCACAAGAAGAGTCCACATGAAACATTGCGTTTTTTGAAAGGATAGCCCTCCGAGATGTAGCATCTCATTTTCAAGGGGGTCCTTTTGCTCTCAGTCTGTTATTTTATTTGCTGAAAATTGCTTGTTTGGTCCAAAACTCCAAAAGATTAATTTGCTATTCCATAAGACAAAGAAAAGCTGCAAGTACTCACAACTTGGAAGCTGGAACTATTTGGGATTTCTGCTTAAGAAATTATTTTAGTAATTAGTCGATTACCAACATTGCTGATTATTTTCCTAATGTACAAGGGATTTGATTCTGGTCTTACACACAGTTACAAGAATAAATTCCAGGAATGGACATACAGTTAAAAACAAGGACAACAAAGCAAACACAGGTACACACAAACGAGCAGGAGAGTGAGAGCTGAAAAGAGGCTAAACATAGTGACTGTATGTGCTCTCTACATAGTTTCCCTGTCACTTTCTTTAAGCTAAGTATGCAGGTACATAAATACAGACCAAATCCAGTAAAGAACTCGAGCTGCCTCTCCTTTGTCTGACCACACACAAAGAGTGCCGCCCTCCTGGAATTTATTCTCTGCTGTTCTTTCTGAGGAGAGATTTTACCAGCTTAACTTAGAACAGAGTGTGACATCATGAAAAGAGATGAACCTCTCCTTTATAAATGTCAGTCCAAGCCAGCATGTGGGGTTTTCCTACATGCATTATCGTTTGTAGTTCACAATCACCAAACATTTTGTGACTGACACAGGTTAAATGTCTGCAGGGATATTCCACCAGACGCTGCAATAAAGAGAGGAGAAGTAATATATTTCATCCGTCACTTCTTGTCAGGCAGCACAATGAGTGATGTTTTCTGGTTTACCTGAGGAGGACTGTTTCTTTACAACACCCCACTGTCACTTTCTCAGTGAATCATTCATGTGTCACATTATCTTAACAAACCTCATAAGTTCTTTGTCTTTTATTTGCACTTCTTTTTTTTTTTTTAAACTTGAATCGCACCTAATTTGGGCACTTTTGAAACTGCTGCCTCCTTGTTCCCGAGAAATAACAAGCCCTCATCAACAAAGACATGAGTGTGAAGCCAAAAAGGCTGAACAAGCCAGTCAGCTCCTGTTTTAACCATCCTGGAATCTGTTATTTTAAACCAGCCCCTTCCCGTTAGATATGGAATTATTCAAGCTCGCACACACAGTAGCATAGAGAGCATAGAGCGGAGCAGCTCCTCCTCTGTTATACTGTCCTTGGGGCCATTTGTTTTCCATCACTTTGAGCAGATCGGAGTCATGCTCCCTGTGAGTCATGCAGGGTGGGTGGCTGTCTACACAGGGTGTGGTGGGTGAAAGGGATAAAGCATCCAATTTGATTCAAAATTGCAGAAATGCAAATGAATGGATATGGGAACCTGTATTATGATCACACAGTTAAAAACAACTGGCATGGGAATGTGCTTGTGGTGGAAACAGCCTGATTGTGCATTTTCAGTGTCACGTGAAAACTGTCATAATCCCTAATCTCAATTATAAACGGGGAAACTGATCCTTCAGCAGCTGCACAAACATACTGAGCAGCATGCTGCTTTTACCTTAAAAAAAAAGTGTTTGTGTATATGTGGTAAAATACTGTTTAGTTATGTAAAAACACATTGGCTGAATCCATATCGACTAAAAGTTCTGTTTCCTCTTCCAATGCGCGCACCAGATGTGTTCCAGCTACAACAGGCTGGATTTGCTGCAAGGATCGAGCAGCAGAGCCTGAGGTGGCCAAAATCCATGGAAAAAAGAAAGAAAGAAAGAAAACCCACTTCCCAAATCACTCCTTCTCATACCTCCCCCCCTAAACTTCACCCGTTTCGAATAGTTGTGACTAAAGCAGCAGCAGGAGGAGTTCATCACTTTTTCTTTTCACAGTCGATCTGTCTCTGCAGAGGTGCGTCTGCCAACTTAATTGGTTCCCTCAGGCGCTGTTTTTTCTTTTCTTTTTAAAGATCCAGCTTTTCGTGCCATCTACTACACCTGCCTGCCAAGCTCCGGCGCTGTTGGGCGCGGCTGGGACCGGTGCCCAAATCTCTGTGTTGACTTGCCTGGGAAAGTTGAGCGAAAAGGCACAAAAGGACCGGCGCGTCAGCTTCATACAAACACACTATTCCTCCCGTGGATCAGTCGGTCCATCTCGAGAGGAGTCGGGATTTGATTGATTGCTGGCTGAAGGTATGGAGTTTAAACAACATACAATGCACTGGAATAACCTGGAGACTTATTAAAAAAAAAAAAAAAAAAGTTGTTTATGCTGGATTGTGTGGGTGTTTCTTCCCACCTGGCTGTTGCAGCTCTGCACTAACAACTCTGGGACTTGATGGGCTGCCAAGCTCTTTTTTTTGGGCTCCATAGTTTGAATTTTGTAGGATGGAAGTGTGTAAAATCTTCTGTATATTCTGTCCCATAAGAAAATACAAACTTCTTAACTTGTCGGAAAAAGTCAGGTCTTTTTTGGGATCCTTTTTCTTCTGGTGGTATCCATATAATTAGTCTGTTACGGTGATCTCAGGATAGTTTTACATGTACTTTTGCTGTGCTATTTACATCCCTCTAAATATACTGCAGGACCTGGCCAAGCTGTAGGTTTCTGTTGGCCTTTTATATTTGTTGTTCAGATCAGGCACAGAGAGATTCAAGCTTTATTGGAAAAAAAAAAATAGTGCATGTATACTGAGAAATGTTGGTTTAATTTTACTCATATTTTACTTTTCTTAGAGAAAAAACTAAAAGATTTCACTTTACAGGCTTGACATTGTGATTTCAGTTAACTAAGCTACGAGGAAACCATTCTTTCATTTTTAATATTTCTATGTTTTCTAAATGTCAAGTGAAAGTGTGCAGTACATGAATCACGTGTGGTTAAATGTCCCTGGCTGGCAGGGTGTGGTGGGAGGATGGTCTTTTCTCGAGCTGTGCAGTGATCCACTGGCCTCTTTTATTCTTTTGTTAGTTTGGTCTTCACAGACACAAAGTGAATACAAAGTCTATTGAGATCTATAGATGATGTGCTGTCGCTTCTGGGGCCTTTCTTGTGGTATCCACTATTTACACGAGATAGAGTCTGCAAAAATTATTTGTTTTGAAATACAGTATAGGTGAGTTGAGAGCTGAATGTGATGTCTTAAAGCCTCCCTGATCTAGCAGACTTTCTGTCTTTATCAACATCATTAAAAGCAGGTGTCTCCTGAAATAATAGACTTTAAAAAAATATGCTCACGAGTCTGATGTGATGACATTTTTCTGTCTTAAATGGCATCGATGCAGTAAACGTAAGCGGCCCGGTCTTTAACCCAAATGATTCCTGGCATGACTTTCCCATCAAATGTTTGCTATAATGCCATTCATCCCACAGTTAGAGGTCGAGGATTAGAGAGACTTATAGCAACAGTTGGCACAGCACGACCATGGTCAACATTTTATCATCATCTCACCAGATAAAATGGGATGGACGAGTTAACGAGACAGCGCGACTTCTCAGGAGGCTTGTCAGGAGAAAAGGGTGAGATTTCTGAATTTATTTATGATGTTTTTAAACAATACCTCCATAATCCATATAAAGCACAAGTTAAAGGGTTATTTACCCAAATCACACACACCCAAACACTTTTACACTTATGGATCATAAAATACATTTGAACATCTCAGCAGAAACATTGCTGCAAGAGATATAAAAATATGATTCCTCATTTGAAAGCTTAATGAGAGATTGGCGTTGTGTAAATCTGTGTTTTAAGATCTATAAAGCACCTATTTTCCTGGGTGATTCTTTTGTCTATCCTTTGAGGGGCCTACTGTCACTAACATCACGGCATGCCTTCACTGGTCTCGGGTTTCCATTTCTGTTCCTCACTCTCAGGGCGTTAGTCATCCTCTGGGCTTTCCTTCAGTGGTCATAGCCGAATGTAAAAGGACACCACGTCGTCACCCAACGACTTTTGACACGAGGTCAAGGAACACCTAATTATATGCTCAAAGCCATCTGAGACAAACATAAAGTCAGTCATGCTGTCATCCCCTTGTTCCGTCTCTTGTTTTAACTTCATATCTATTTTCAAACCAGTGGTTATTAAGTGTTTTACAGAAGAGAGAAGAGAAAGAAAGATGCTTTTTATGCACTAATTTGGCTCATCTGAGACCTTTTTGGAGGCTGTTCCAAAAGTCGAAGAAAAGCATGATCACCTCGGGTTTTTAGCCTTGAGCCTGACACAGACAAAGCCCCTAAAAGGAAGGAGGAGGAGGAGGAGGAAGAGGAAGAGGAGGACAGGAGCGAGAAGGCAGCATGAAATTGAAATGGAATTTACTTTATCCATAATTGAATCCAGTACAACTAAACAGGCTGCGGCTGGAGAACAAGATGCGTCCTAGTGGAACAAGGTTATTAGTATCCATTATCTTTGTTACCCTTTGAACGGATTGACACCGATTTGATTTAAGTGAAAAAATGACACAAAAACATCCATAAGTTCACAGCAGAATTGCCAAAGAGCAAAAGAGATTAAAGGTTAATTATTGACTTTGGAAACAATAGCGAAAAATCTGAGTACATACAGTAGATCCAATTGCTGAAATATTTTCCAGAGCATTCATGTAGATGGTTTCATTCCACTTATGTCTCATGATAACAATGAAACAACTATCTCTGACAACTCTACAAACTCTGTACACAAATGGAAGCTGAAAGTAAGTGTGTCCTGTTTTAGGAAGCTGTTGTCAAAGCAAAAAGCAGCAGAAAAGACTGACATGTCAGATAAAGTTGTTCAGTTGTTGTTGTTTTTGTTTTTTTTAATCTTACCTGCAACATGTGATTTATGGCTTATTTTTCATTTTGTCAAGAATTTATAACATTATCAAGAACAAACCTGAACTTGAATTTGCTGACCTAAACAACAATCGATTACACTCAGCATTCAGAAATGTTCGCACCACTTTCTAATTAGTTTGTCACTGTTTAATAAATTAGGGTTCCATTAATTATTGCTTGAAAAAGTTGTTAATAATTTGTTTGTGGTTCAAGACGGTCCATTGGAGGATCCTGATAAACTAAAGAGCTAGAGACACCAAAAGACACCAACCTGGCAACCCAAACATTGTTATTATTAATGCTCATAACTAACATATAAAGAATTTTTAAAAAATATCCGTTATCCCTTTAATAAAGCCATTAGTTGTTCCCCATAAACCCTGTATTAGAAGGTGGTACTAAAATGCACCAGAGTGGCGGCAACTCCATCAACACTTTATCTGTCAATCAAAGTCACATTCATTCAACTGTGGAAGCGGAAATATCATCACCATGCCAGTCACTCAGCACTCAATCAATGCCCACCAACTGGGATTAACATATAGGAGTTTAGAGAACATCATTTGCTGTAGATAACCGCACAGAGTAAGAGCTGCTTTTCTTTTTTTTGTGCTATCAGTTGTGACAGAAACTAGAACCTCCACGACCATCCTAACGTCTCTACCACCAAGTGAGTGTCTCTTTCTTCCACTTATGCTCGCTTGAGTTATTGGCAGTAAACTAAATGCAAAGTACGGTAATTGTGGCCCCATTATAGTTCCAAAGGAAGTACCCGATGAGTAACAGCTTCTCCCTGTTTTGTTGTGTGTCTTCTCGTTGCTAGAGGGAACCAGCGGATCAAATCACAGGAATATGTCCAGCGGTGCTGGAGGGCAGGGCTTGGAGAAGAATGTCTTAACCCAGAACAGCAGTGGAACGTATTTCTCTTCATGTGAGAGCAAATTTCCACTCATGGGCCAAAATTAGGAAGTTGAGGCTGTTGATTCAGACTCTGTCTTGAGATGCTGAATGTGCTAATTTTGACCCCCAGTAGAAAGAACCTAACGCTAACTTTCTGGGCTGTGAATCATTTTGTGTTATCTGCAAAATTAAAGGAATCCATACTTGAGTGTATCTTTTCATACCAGGGAAATGTTTTACTGCACCAGTATTACTTGGCAGGTATAGCTACAGGTTAGTTTACAAATTAAGAGTTATACAAAATGAATGAACAGCTTAAAAATATGATGAATTGCTATGGATTAAGCTACCTACACAATCGATAGCTGATACAATTGGTCAGTTAGTCCATTGACTGATTGAATGTAGTTGGTTACATTAGTTTTCATGCAAAAAAAGTGCAATATTTAATGTTTCCAGGCATTCTTCACTATTTCTTTAGGTTTTACAGACCCAACAGTCAAATAATTAATGCACAAAATAAATCGTAACAGAGTATTTTTCCAGTGTGGCATTGCTACTAAGTGAAGGATCTGAATACTTCCTCCACCACTGTCCATAGTATCCTGTATATTTTCCAAGAAGCAAACTGATTTGTAACTGAAAATTAAGCTGAAGTTTCCTGGGAAGAGGTGTGTCATTTGGTACTAATTATAAGCAAAATAGCATGAAGTTCAACTATGTTGAGAGTAAAATGTACAATAATGAATGAACATTTACTAAATGGATCAGATTTTGCTGATTGACATAACTAATGAAACACAAATAACTATTTCAGAACATTGTCTGTACAACTGTACTAAATTTCGTAGATCTTTCCAGGAAGTTCCTAGAAAACAGCCTGTTACCTCTAATTTGAACTACGTTTGGTTAGTTTAATTATACAAATGCACATGCAGAATGTAATGCAATCACGTAGTGTCATTATATGTTTTGTATGAAAACTATTGGTGAATGGCTACAGCTGTCACATGAATGTAATACAGTAAAACACAACATTTCTGTCTTAAATGTAGTGGAGTAGAAGTATAATGTAGCATGAAATAGAAATGCTTATGTAAAGTAAGTAAGTAAAAGTACTTACTTACAGTCTGACACTTTTTCTAGGTCACCGTGTGACTCAGGCATATTCACATTTAGTTGTCAGCACTGTAGAGAGGATACAGTTGCAGGAAATCAAAAATAACTTGCATGCATCATCCCTCCAGCCTCTGTAGGTGTGAACACCAGCAGCTACAGCTCCTCCTCAGGGGTCTACCTTGGAGAAGACTCCTCAGGAGGAGGCGATGGAGCGGGGAGATACATAGACAGAGAAGGCTATGGAAGTGGAGGTGGAGGAGGAGGAGGAGGAGGCGGCGGCGGCAGTTATATGGTGAGCTCGGTGTCAAAGGTCAGGTCCAGCTCGTCGGGCGGTGCCAGGAGAGCGCAGATTGCTGGCTCATCAGGAGGTCTGTCGCCGGTTTTCCGGGAGAGGAAGAACATATCCAGCCGCTCAGGAGGTTATGATGGTGAGAGCCTGTTGATAAAAACAAGTGCTGCACAGTTGGCATCAGAGGTGCCTGAAACAGAAGCTTGAAAATAGAAGGAAACCGTCGTGCGTGAGGGTGCTGTTAACATTTCTGCTGCTATTGTGTTTTATTCTAGGAAGTTCTAGTGCTAATTCCTCTCCAGAATTTACACGCAAAGATTATGGAATCTATTGTAAGTGAGAATGACAGCTGTATGGGTTTATCTACTTACTGATTATGCAGTATTTTTCCAGCTTTATCCTCATGGTATGCCTGTGTGTATATTTATGTTTTTCCCCTTTTCTTTGCAGGCTCCAACACCACAAGAGGGAGGAGCGAAAGCAGAGGTATCCAGTAACATTTCTCCTCCTCCCTTCATTATTTCTGCACTATCTGGCTCTGAAGTGTCCTTGTTTTTGTTTAATTAAATCAGGATTTGTTTGTTCATTGTGATTTTTCCCCAGAGAGCGAGATCCGAGCCAGATTACAAAGTGCCTCCCCCACGGCTGGCAGATGTAAGACCACTTGACTGATCCAGTTGCTGTCGGTTACGCAAACCCTCATGAAGCAACAAAGCATCTTTATTTGAGGGATAGCGAAAGAGTTTTACTACTTTAGTATACAGTAATACAGTACAGCAAAAGAGAAAAGAGTGAGGGGAAGCAGTTAAGGGGGCAGATTTGTGGTGGCCACAATGGCACATATGAGTCACTGTTTGCAGCATCCCCCTTGTTTGAGTTTCACAGAAGCTGAATGCTCCCCCTGCTGATTAAAGTGTATTTTTCTGTACTTTCAGCAGAGGCGGAAGAAGAATAGTACTTTTAAACTGTAAAAATAACAATCCAACAGCATGAAACGGTCAATGGACTTGCATTTATATAGCGCTTTTCAAGTCTACCGACTCCGCAAAGAGCTTTACAACACCCATTCAAACAGACACTCTGGAGCAATTTGGGGTTCAATACCTTGCCCAAGGACACTTTGGCACGCAGACTGCAGGGGTTGGGGATCAAACCACCGATCTTCCAATCACTGGACGACGGCTCTGAAAGTTCATTACATTTCAGGGAGAAAAATATTGCAGATTTTACACACAGAACCTTGATCAGTTTATAGAGTGTGATGCATTGTTACAGATCAAACTACCCAGCAGTATATAAAACAAGCCCCACATCCACCAACATTAAAAGTAATGTATCAGTAATAATACTTCATTAATCAAATATAACACTCTGCCAGGGGCCATACCTTTACACTTGAAACACATTTTGCTGCTTATACTTACTTAGGCCTACATAAGTAAAATTATGAATGCAGGACTTACTTCACTTTACTTGTAATAGTATTTTTTACACTGTAAGTAAAAAAAAAAAGCTTGAACACTTTTCCATCGTTGATAAAAATACCCCAAATTGAAATCTACTCAAAATCTCAAAAGAATTACTGGTAAGTCGGCATATTATCACTAAAATTTACTTAAGTACTAAAATGAAAAATGTTATGATATTATTATATATTAAATATTGTGATTATCACTGCACTCTGCCATACAAATTTAAGGAAGCTAACAAGGTGGCGAAAGCCCTGGCTAGCCTTAACTTAAAGCTAACGCTAAATTTGCTTATATAGTTTCCTCTAGGTGTTGTGTAATTGAAAAATATCCATTGATTGATGGAATTATGTTGATTAACTAACATTTGGGTCATTAAGTTCCTCATAATTTAATGATGCAGTACTCCTGCTAAAGCTAATTTGCTAGCAAATATCATTAACCTAGCTGCTAACTCAGCTTTTGACTTTAGCACATTTCATGTGGTTTGGTGGTTAAGCTACCTTTAAATTACTTATTTAAATGTATTAACTTGTTAATTTATTATATTGTATGTAAAATAATTAGCCTAAAAAAGCATAGCCTACATTATTACAAACTTTTCTATCTGAAAACTGTGAATCATTTTTCCTCAATTTTGCTTGTGTAGTTATACAGTAGTTCTCTGCTTAAGAGCAGTATGGCTGTCCAGTAAATGTAATTAAGTAAAAAAAAAAAAATAAAAAAATAAAAAAAAGAAGAAGAAAAATACAATAGGCCTACTGGTATTTCACAGTGAGTCGAAGTAGCATGAAATTAGAAGTACCTCAGTTTCACTGAAGTACAGTACTTGAGTAAGTGTGTAGGCCTACTCCAACACTGACTTGCAGTCTAAACTCATACTCTAACATGAATTTCACAGAGATATGGCAGTATTATATTTGGTGAGCATTGTTTGTGTGACTGTGGGTTTGTAGGGACAGAGCTGGATGATGTGAAGAAGCTGCTGAAGGGGCGCTCTTGCAGCGTTAGCCCCACTCGCTCCTCCAATGCCTCCATCACCATGCCCGTCTCTAAAAAGGCCACCGTGGAGACCCAGACCATCTCTGTGGCCACTCAGTCGGGTATATACCCTTACCAGACTAACACATGCACATACTTTGCATGCATAGACACCTTGTCTCCCTCCTAAAGATATGTGGTTTAAAATGGCCTCAGTTTGTGCCTCTGGTGTATTACATTACATTCACAACCTTTCAGAGCTCAGCATCTGGTTTCCAGAAGGATAAATCTATTGAACACAGACATTTAATGACCACAGTTACCACGGTAACATAGTATTTCCAGAATGTTCTACTGTTCTACAACATCTGGATCAAAAAAAGTATTGTGTCTGCTGCATGATTAAAATGACATTCAGTATTGATATGAAATATTGAAATAGAAAATTACATCCATACACATAAAATTTGGTAATTGTTATACAAATTGAGTAAGGAGATTTGCACCTTTGGTACTATTTTCATTTGAATAAAAAAAAATCTCAACTTGGGAAGCAGGTCAAAAATATTATTTTATCCTCCTTTTTTTTAAATAAATAGATTTTTTTTTTCTTTGTGTCTTTCTCTCTCCTGCAGGTAAAACTTCATTTGACTCTGGTGTGAGGTCAGGCGGCTTCCAAACCATTGAGACATCAGGCCTGTATAATACTGGTCCGATATCAGGCCAATATGATACTGGTGTAAAATCAAGCCAGTATAATGGTAGTCTGGTATCAGGACAGTTTGATACTGGTGTAAAATCAGGCCAGTATGATACTGGTGTGAAGTCAGGACAATATGATATCAGTTTGAAATCAGGCCAGTATGACAGCAGTGTGAGATCAGGCCAGTATGATACTGGTGTGAAGTCAGGACAATATGATATCAGTCTGAAATCAGGCCAGTATGACAGCAGTGTGAGATCAGGCCAGTACGATACTGGTGTGAGATCAGGCCAGTATGACAGCAGTGTGAGATCAGGCCAGTACGATACTGGTGTGAAGTCGGGACAATATGACTTGAGTATGAAATCAGGGCGGTATGACAGCAGTGTGAGATCAGGCCAGTATGACACACTGGACACTATACTTCCATCTTTCTCTTGGTCCACCTCCACTCTGCCCTCCACTTCCACCACGGTGGTCGCTGGCAACACCAGCACCTATACGTACCAGGCTGGCACCAACAACATGCCGGGAGGATCCTCGCCAGTCAGCCTCACCTCCCCCTCGTCCCTGTCAGGTGAGACCAAACGGCCCTTGAATATTATCTCTTGTCTGCAGGTGAAATGCAGCCTTGTTTGTAATGTAATATAGAATGGTTTGTCTCTGCAAGCACTTTATTATATACTGATTATATAGATATAGTTGCACATATACATGTACAAATGAACCCACTAAACAAAACAAAACACTTTTTTTAATCTTTTAATAATTCATATAGACAGATTAGTTAAACAGCAGGGCTGAGATGTTTTTTAAGTAGCCGAGTAGCTTTTCAGTCTAGTTATTACACTGTGGGTTAATATTAACTTTATCATGCCAAACCTGAAGAGCTCTATGTTGGAAGTATGATTTAGCATTTTTATCCATATGTTCTGCTCAATTTTAATGCATGTTTTGGTTTGCTTCTTTTCTTGTTTTGTGAATATTCGGGCAAAGTGTTTTGTGTGTGTGTGTGTGTGTGTGTGTGTTATTTTATGATTTTGTGCTATTTAATCAAATCAAACTCTGCATCTCTTGTTTACAGTTTATGGCTTTCAGAATAATCTGGCTCCCACCTCTGGCAGTGTGCTCACCACCAGTGGAGCTAACATAAACGCTAACGTAGGAGGTACGGCGGCACACTTTCTGACATGTTTCCACAATATCTACACTATCAAATACTCTTTTTTTTACTGTAGGGTGTTTGTGTGTTTGTATTTACAGTTTATGGTGTTCAGAAGAACATGTCAAATGCTGGTGGTGTCGTCACTGGAGTCTCTACAAGTCAGTAATGGTTAAAATTCCCTCTTATCTGATAAAAAGTCAAATCAATTCTTAAACTTAAATAATTTCTTTTTTGTTAATGTCAGCCACTAGATCCCAAACTGATGATGCATACAAGAAAGACCATAAGTTCCTGATCTCAGAAAAGGAAAACGCTCCTGCCAAGAGGGACACAGATATACTAATTTTGGCTAAAGACAGCGGGAAGCAGTTCAGCGGCAGCAGAAGCGTTCATATAGGAGGAGGTGAGTCAGATACGTACTGCCCTCCTCTAGACAAACCCTGATTCCTTTCTCACCTTAAAAAGGCCTTTCAACTTTTGTTAAAGGTTTCTCTGGACACAATTTTGGATCCCAAAGTTTCCACATCACATTGTAAAGCATATTTATGCCCTGATAGTGATCCCTTGGAGGATGTTAACGGCGTGAAAGTGTGAACTAAAACAGCTATTCTCAACCAGTGGGCCTCAGACCATCATCTAGTGGGCCTTGGAGGCAGCATATACAGCCAAATGGTTATATGTTACTATTATTGTATTTTGTAATTAAAACATATTTTTATATCTGAAGGTACTCAAGAACTCATATAAAATGCCACATCAAAATGCATAATTTCAATGACCCGTTACATTTGAAAATCACCAGACAAACGTGTTCTCCCACTACTAGCTACCACAGCTAGCTAATGTTCCTTTGGAACTAGCTAGCTTTTTGATCACATTATGATTTTTCTGTCATTAATCTGGGAAGCTGGTCCTAAAAAAAAAAATCAGAAATGGGCCTTTCTCTGTTGAGTTTAATAACCATGATATTGTCTATTGTATTTTGATATTGTGTGCTGTCTCCCTTTTTATTTGCTGTGTTTTTAAATACAATAAATGCAATAGTGATTTTTCAAAAAAGCCTTTCTAATTTTTTACAGGGTCATTCTCGGGAGACTCATTAGAGAAAGAGAAGCTCATTTCAAGCTACAGTGAGACGATGCCACTGAAGACAGAGACAGGCAACTCTTACTGTGAGTGTTTTTTATTGAAAACACCTCTAACAAAAAAAATGCTTTGATTATATAATAAACTACAGATTTTTATTTATTCTTTCAACAGATGGATCATCTGGAGTTGTAATGAAAGACAAAGCCACCTATGCAGGTACTTTTGATTGCCTGTATGTTGATATTTACATGATGAACAACATTTTAATGTTTGAAAGTGAGGATTTTACTCTTTACTCCGTCTTCAGAGATTCACAGGGACAGCGGCGTCTTCGGAGGTGGAGGACTATGCTGCTGCTCCGACTCCTGTTGCTCCTGGTGGAAGTGGCTGCTGGGTCTTCTCCTCCTCTTCCTGCTCCTGCTGGGACTCCTGTTTGGGCTCATTGCACTGGGTAAGGTTGACTTATACAACATTATGAGATCTGATAGGAAAAAATAAAAATCTCCCAAAAGATAAAACCTTAGGAATCCTGAGATACTCCCTGCAGCTGCAATGAAATGCCTGGGAGTGACTATTTTTGAACCAATAAAACGTGTGTTTCAGCTTTTACAGGCTAGCGAGCATTATCTCACACTGCTGCTAAGAGCTGTGAGGCAGTAAATGTGCTCTTTTCCCTGGAAACTTGATCTGTGGGTACGATCTCACTGCCATAAAGTCGGTCTGGCATTCGATGTCACTGGAGCAGCGCCAGAAAATCGTTGCTTGATGACATCATTGACTTCACCTTGTTTTCCTGCAACATTAGAGTTTCTGATTTGGATTTTTCCTAATAATAATGTGATGAAGAAAGAACCTTGAATAAGATTTGTCACCTCTGATTTGAGGTATATCTTTGCTTTTATTTAAGCATGAAAACATGAAACATGAAAACCATCATTATAGAAGACTGTAGATTCTATATAGTGCATGTTGTATATTTAAAGGCTCAGTTTTATCAGAAAGTACATAATGTTCAACTGTCAGTGTAACTGCGTTCTGTGGTAGAGTAAAGGTATAAAAAGATCTTTTAAGGTTAAGATAAGATTTAGATATACAGTATTTTAAGATTCATTTAAGTGACATATAATAATATAAATATGAATTGATTGGTTGTTGCTCATTCATCATTTACTAAGTGCTGTCTTGCCTTGGTTTATGTTCTTTATTAGTTTTTTTGAGATGAATTATTATTATTTCTATTAATAGAGTTCAGTTTTTTCCATATACTTTACATAAAATGTATTTGGGTAGCCCACTGAAATAACCCCCCACCCCATTTCAAAAGATTTGTTTTTATTGTTATATTTATTATTTCTCTTGTCTTTTTAAAGTCTGCTTGGAAATGGTGCATTCAGGCACAGTCATTTAGATTAGAAAAATGATTTCCCCAATGAGTTTTTAGTCTCTGAATGTAGTAGCATTTTACTAATACTAATAGCAATAAGAAAAACAAACAAGAAAGAATTTAGTTCAAAAGCACAATTTCATACATAACTGCAACACAAACTGCTTTACTTACAAGTGAGTGTTAAATAACCATGACATTTACAATAAAACAAGAATAAAAGCAATAAAATAACCATCCCAGTGGTGGCTAACACAGATACATTTGTAATCTGTGACACTAAATTAGCTCTTCAAAATTTCTTATCACTACCTGAATGTATGCTCCTTGTATGTGCGTCTTACCAAATTTTGATTTTCCCTTTCTCAGCTGAGGATGTAAGAAAGCTGAAGAATCGAGTGGCAACCCTGGAGGCTGAGTCCTCGGCCGCCGCTGCTCGTACCAGTCGGCTGTCAGGTTCTTCCAATGACATCAACACGTATGTGGACAGTGGAGGCACCAGCCACACTGACACTACGATACACATGGGCGCAGGAGGTGGAGGCTCGGGCTCCAAAACACGAATTGGGATTGGCACTGGTGCTGATGGCTCCAGCGGTGGCAATGGCATTGACGTCAGCATAGGAGGTGGTGGTACTCGTGGCAGTGGCTCCAGTGGAGCCGGTGTTGGTGGTGCCGGCACCAGCTTCAGTGGTAGTGCAGGCAGTTCTGGTACCAGCGCCAGTGGCAGTGCCGGCAAAGCTGGTGGAGGCAGTTACAGTGGCAGTGCTGGCAGTGCTGATACCAGTTACACTGGCAGTGCTGGCGGTGCTGGTACCAGATTTAGTGGTGGCACCGGCAGTACTGGGACCAGTTACAGTGGCAGTGCTGGCAGTGCTGGCAGTGCTGACACCAGTTACAGTGGCAGTGGTGGCAGAGCTGGTGGTACCAGCTCCAGTGGTGGTACTGGCATCGGGACTGGTGTGAGTGGAGGACACACGGACGCTGCCACTCTTCAGATAATGATCCAGCACATGTTAAGGGCAGAAATGCAGTCACAGGCATTCAGAGGTACTATGGCATAGGCATATCGACTACACAAACACACACAATGTTCCCACTTATTGAACTGTTGTTTTCTGTCTCAGGTTTTCTAGCATCCTCAGTGCAGGGAGAAAGAGGACTGCCTGGACCTAAAGGTGACATTCAAATATTATTCCTCTCATAAAATTCATACACAGACCCCCATTTATAAAAGTTAATCCATATAAGTTGTGTTTAATTAATGTTCATTAATGTTTTTAATTAATGTCATTTTTATTCTTTTCAGGGGACATTGGAGCTAAAGGTTAGGAAGCAAAATCACTTGCTGCTGGCAATATTTTTTTCAGATTTTTTCAGTTGTAATTCTGTTGATCTGTTGTATTTTTTTGTATGTTTGTTGTTGCTGTGTGATCTCATCACAATCATATGTTTTACTTGTTACAGGAGATGCTGGTTACCCTGGAACTCCAGGTGAGGAATGATGACTTACATTTTCCTTGAGCCATTGGTATTTTAAATTTTCTTTGGACTATTATGTAGCATCATAATGTCATTTTACTGATACTGACCTTTGACCTCAGGTGCTCCAGGTGCCATGGGACATGCAGGCCCTGAGGGTCCTAAAGGACAGAAAGGACATCAAGGTACAGAGAGCGCTTTAGGTCAAACTACATGATGCAAGGGCACTGCTTGGCTTATTTAGCATGAAACATTTTTATCTGTTTTTAAAATGTCTGATCAGGTGATCATGGAGTGGATGGGCTACCAGGAATCAGGGGTCGCGAGGGGCCTGTTGGCCCCAGAGGTGAGCCGGGACCTTCAGGCTTTGGACAGAAAGGTGACAGAGGTAAGGCTCAGATGCCCAGTAATGGCAGTGTTTTGTTTGTATTTGTTAGTGATACTAATAACTCCTAGTTTATCTTGATCGGGTCACTATATCATGTGTTTGTTTTGTGCAGGTGCCCCTGGAGACGCTGGGGTTCCAGGGTCCGTGGGATCTATTGGACCAAAAGGTGAGATCATTGAATATAACCCCTTGTCCCTTTTTTCACATTTAGATAAAAAAAACTATTTTCCATCAAAGTACCATTCTAAATTTCTAAATAAGTTGTTTTGTTTATTTACTCTATTTATTATTTTACTTTCTACTGTATTACAATCAATACTTCTGATAATTAGTTCTCCCTATAGCATCAATAACATGTAATGTGAAGAATTGATGTTTATGGACCCAGACTCCATACGATTTATTAAAAAAGTGCTATCTCACTTTTAGGATGATTCAACTTTTGTGAAATCTTTGCACATATTGCCAATTCACGGTTTTACACTTCTGTCTGTGTCAATTCTTAATTCCAAAGTTTTTCTTTATGAAGGTATCAAAAGGCTATTATAATGTTCTTGTTAAACAGTGGTTTCCTTTCTAATAATTATTCATCTTTTCTAGGTGCACCTGGAGTTCCTGGACTTCATGGGCCACCAGGTCAGTTTCTCCATGTTACTGTTCAATGTAGAGAATTACAGTGATTCCAGAAACACCTGCATTTATCTCAAATTTACCAGCATGTCTGAAATAGGGGTTCATTTACCGCTAACAGTATTTTAATTTTGCATAAACTGTTTTATTAACTCGGCCAACCAGGTCCGCAGGGTTTCCGTGGTGAGGCAGGGACACCTGGGTCTAAAGGTAGGTTATATGTTGCTGCTAAATACAATGAAATGCATAGTTAATTTAGTTTATTTTATATACTATAATCTTCACAGTCATTCTTTTCACTCTGCAGGTGACAGAGGACTTCCTGGGTTTCAAGGACCTAAAGGTTTGTTGAAACGACATTGTTTTTTATAGGACGTGTGGCATCAGTGAATGTTTCTAACTGTAGTTTAATGAATGTTTCTTTTAGGTGAACCTGGTGATGGGGGTCTCAGAGGTCTGAAAGGTCAGTACAGCTTTGTGAATTAAACTACAGTATTTGAAGCTGTCATATTGGCATTGGTTACATACTCTGTGGAGTTTCCTTATTCAGTTGTCCCACTCCTCAGGTGATGCTGGTTTGCCAGGTGTGCCAGGGCCAGCTGGAGAGAAAGGACCCAAAGGGTCAATGGGTGAGTCTTGGGACCTCCAGCCTCAGATAATTAACTAATTCTCAGACACTCATGATGATGATATTCTTCTTTTGAACGATAACATCTTGAAATTCTGCCTCTCTGGCAGAGAGTTAGATGAGTTAGATTAGCTTAGCTTAGCACAAAGGCTGGGGACAGTAGGAAACAGATAGCCAGGTAACCCTTATACTGGTTATATCTCCATATGAAAAACCGCCATGTAAAAATAACCTGGGGGTTATGTATTGGACTGTTTCTTGACTGGAAGCAGTAACTTCCTGGAGTCTCCTCTGGTTCTCCAAGAAAATTGAAAAAACACTTAAAATTGTGTAAAATCATTCTTATAATGTTTTTTTTGTTGTTATTTTTATGTTATTATGAGTTTTTCCAGTTTTTGAATTATTTAAAGTAATTTTACCACTCACAATATCTTAATCCTTTTTCTGAAATCATTGTTAATGTTATGTAAGAGCATTACAACTGATTTCAGTGTGGCAGTAACAAGAGTATTAAATAACACACTCCACTAGAGGGCAACAGAGAGGAGCCTGCTCTTCTGACCATCCCAACTGCTCATTGAAGAAAAGTTTTTTAGGGTAACTTATGGATTGATATTATATACAACATTTGTTTTCCTTTGTTTTTATGTCACCAGGCTTCTCTGGACTTGATGGTCAAAAAGGATCAAGAGGTAAATGAGTCATTACTGTAAATAAGCAAGACATATACTGTAACAAGAATTACATATTGTGCAACACAAGTAAGAGGGGTCAAGCTCTAGCAAAAATAGCAAATCATGAGTAGCAAAAATCCTCATGAATTATTTTTGGCCCTCAGGTGACCATGGACCTACTGGCCCCCCTGGACTCAGAGGTCCTGCTGGACCTCCTGGAGATGCTGGACTTCCAGGTAAACTGAGCTTGATGTCTCTCTAATGAAAGCTTCATTTATATCAACATTATTATCAGTGCATAATATGATGCAACGATATACTCATAATGTCTTCTCCTCTGTAGGAACACCTGGGCTTCAAGGACCACCAGGTACGACTCTATTAATGCAGCATACATTGTAGTTTTATTATTAATTCTTCAGCTTGCTGCAATTTATTTGCTTTTAATGCTCTCAACAATAAAAATCTACTTCCGTCTTATTTTTAGGGATACCAGGGAATCCAGGAGGACCTGGCGCTAAAGGTACAGCTACTCTCAGCTCCCTTGAGGATCCTCTGCTTTCTAAATTAGGCTATCATGTGTTGACTAATCTGTGCGTCTGGTGTAACATGTGTCTGTATGTTTTAGGTGAAACAGGTGAAGCCGGAAGAATCATCAATGCAGGTAGCAGAACACGATAAAACCTATATTTTTTTAATCATATACTAGACTATAGTTTTAGGATACCTGACCCTCACTTTTATTTTCTAGCTGGCTCCTCTTCTATTGGCATCCCAGGACCACCAGGGCCCGCTGGTCCTCCAGGCCCTGCAGGACCTCCAGGATTATCAGGTATGACCCATTCCTTGACATTCAGCATATCTTGCACTTAGCCCTGCATGATCGTACCATATCAATAGTAAAATGTACGTATATTAATTTTATACTGGCAACCTCAATGTGTTATATATATTTTGATTTATTTCCTCAGGTCCCATTGGCCCTGCTGGTCTGCCTGGCACACCTGGTAGGTCTTTGCTCCCAAAGGAAGCTTTTCAGATTGGATATAGTGCCATCAGAATCTCATATATGCTGCATTTTGTTTGTCTCCACAGGTCCTAAGGGTGACAGGGGATATAAGGGAGAGCAGGGACAACAAGGAATAACAGTGAGAACATCTGAAAGTGTCAGCTCAACCAGAGCTGAAAGTGAGTACATTTTTTATTGGTTTTCTATGAGACATGCAGTATTTAGAGGCCAGAAATAACCTGCCGCATTTGTTGTGTTACATTATCTTCTGCACAATATACTTAAATAACACAAGGTAAATACACAATCTTCATCTTGCAAATGAGAGTTGAATTCATAAGCAGTACAATACAGTTCAGCACACTAAGGTGTTTTGATGCTACACCCTAACTTGGTCTGGTATGGCCAGCAGTTTACAGTGGTGGAGGAAGTTTTATTTAAGTAAAGTACTAATACAACATTGTGCAAAGTAAAAGTAAAGGTATTGAATCTAAAATCTTACTTAAGTAAGATTGTAAGTACAAGTACTCAGAAAAATGGCTGCTGTGACTGTTATACTATTACAGTATATCATTACAATATTGTAACTCATGCAGTAATGTTTAAGGAGCATTGTACTGTTGTATTTGGTTGAGGTGGAGCTAATTTCTAACTATTTGTATAGGACTGCAACTGTTATATTATAGATTAATCTGCTGATTAATCAATTGATTCATCAGTTTGAAAAAAATAAGAACATAGTGATTAATTCTCTCATTCAAGTGTAATTTATCATTTAAATAAAATAAAATATAATATTTCCCTCTGAATTGTAGTCAAAGGTTGAAATATAAAGTGGCATGAAAACAAAATACTCTAGTGAAGTGAAGTGAAGTACTTCAAATTTGTACTTCAATATAGTAATTGAGTAAATGTACTTACATTCCGCCTCTGGTAGCTTATGGTGGCTAACGCTAACAAATAATAAAAATGACATTAAAAAGTCAGTTTGTCGACACTTACCCTGTAATATCCACTTGTGACCACAGTGGCCGCTGTTCAATATAATAAAACAGAAACAGTATTTTTCTACACTTTTACCCTGGTTTGTCCTTCTCATTGACTGTATATAAAGATGGACAACATGAGCACTCCCCAAAGACAAGCCAAAACAGCTTGATCGCCTCCTGGTGGCGGGCTGTGGTATAGGTCATAAACCCCTCCCCTTCAATGTTATCAGATAGGACATGGGCCAAGCAAAAAATTTAAAGTCCATCTTTATTTATGTCAGTCTCTATGGACTGTTCATTACTTTAATGTTTGTTTCTGCTTTAGGACAATTTGGCTCTGGTGGAGCTTCAGGACAACCTGGCCCACCCGGCCCACCGGGTCCTCCCGGACGTCCAGGTAAATAAGACACAACACACACACATGCATCAGTTTGTTGACACAACATGCTCTATTGCAGCATTATTAAAGACATCACCTTTAATGTTTTTGTTTGACATAATCTGAGAAAGATCTTCTTGTAATATTCTTCAAATTGTGCCACTGAGTGTTGAAAATGTTTTCATTAGGCGATTCAAGACAAGGACCTCCAGGACCACCTGGGCCTCCAGGTCAGCAAGGCAAGTATTTAGGCTCATTAAATCCTCTGTTTCAAATATGAATTCTGAAGTGGGTGGATCATATGGTGTATTTGTTTATTATGTGAAACTCATCCATTTTTTAAAATATCAAACTTTAATTATCCTTTCTGCTTGTTAGGTTATGGAAGACCAGGACCTAAAGGAGACAAAGGAGACACAGGCTTTACATCCAGCTCTGGTATGATCCAAATGCTGAACCATGCGTTCTCTGTTGATGTGGCTTTGACATGTATTGAGCAGTAACCCTGAATGTATCATTTAGAACCTGGATACATCGAGAGCACTCAGCCTAGCTACCAATTTTGCCCAGTGGCCACTCGTGGTATTGCAGCAAAAAAATTCCCCTGCGGCCCAAAAAGCATTTTCCCCATAGACCACCATTATAAAAGAGACGTCTGTAAAACTGTTTGCAGGACACCTCAAACTGCAAACAAGGTCAATTGTGACTCTTTCTATTCTGAATTTTTGATCCATGGAGGTTTTATATTTGTAAAACTTTCCTCAAGCCGAGAAAAACAATTAAAAATCTCTGACATCATCACAATGTGAAGTCTATGGGCCAAGCGGGAACTCATGGGCGGTGCCGGCAGCAGAAACACTACTGCGCATATTCAGTGGATTGAACAGGCATCATCTTTGCATCCGGTATCTTGTTCATCTTAGTAAATCTATGGCAGTAACACAAAACATTTCAACGCTGCTCTTCTTACAGGAACATTTTATAGTGGACCACCAGGACCACCTGGGCCTCCTGGGCCTAAAGGATCAACAGGTGATCAGATGTTATGAAGACCTCTTACTGTAAACCTCATTTACAGAAACTTCTAGCAGTATTTTACTAACATAACATGTCCACCATTATTTTAGGTTCTCTTGGACCAAGAGGATATCAAGGTAATTGTCTTTCTTCACTATTTGCATTTCTTTTTAAAAATCATGTACAATATAGTTAGTTGTGAGCCTATGCCAACATAATAATTGTGACATCACATGTGCGATGAAGGTGAACCAGGCCAGCCAGGTGTGCCAGGGTCCCCAGGAAGACCAGGAAGCTCTGAGAGAGGTCAGCATCTCAACACAAATCAGACAAAAACCATATTAGAAAGAAACACGTGTGATAACCACAAGGGCTGAGGATGTGTGTGGAGCAGGCTTAATATATTCCTGTATATTTATTTCTTCCTTAAAGTGTCGACTTATGCCGGGGGACACGGGATCTCTGGACCACCAGGTCCACCAGGGCCTCCTGGACCTCCAGGGCCACAAGGATTTAAAGGTAAACCTACCAACAAACATCAGAAACTCTGAATGCCCTCAATGTTTTAATGTTTGTATTTCAGAGCAAACACTGTATCCGCGTGTGTCACATGAAAATAATGCTTTTGTTGTTATTTATCAATTCTAAGGGGACCCTGGAGTTCCTGGCTCTTCAAGAGGTAAATTTCTGTCCTAAAAAGTCTTTACAATAATATACAAACTGAAGTGTTTTATCTCATATCACAAGAATCACTTTAAATCTTGACTCCACATAACCTCTTCATGGTCTTTACTATACTACTATTCCTCCTCAGGCTCCATCTCAGTCACCTCAGGCCCTCCTGGTCCCCCAGGTCCTCCTGGCCCTCCAGGCCATCCGGGCTCCTTTGCTTCTTCTACTGAGATGCAGCAGTACATCACTCAATATCTGAGTAAGAGTTTTACTTGTAGCAAAGTCACAAGCTCACAGGCTGTCTGGGGCACAGAAGAGAGTGTGAACATGTTTTATTTGTTCCATGCAGGTAGAAGCAGACTGGTCGGAACCCCCGGACCTCCAGGTCCACCTGGGCCTCCAGGAATCCCTGGAACCTTCTCTGGCTCTATGGACGACATCTCCACTCGAATCATTGCATACATACAACGTAAGTCTGTGCTTTCCCCCAGATATTATTTTATTATAATTATTGTTGAAAGGGGGGAACCATTAAATGCGTTGTGCAATTTCAGGTTCGGGCTCAGGCCTCAGCATTGGTGTTCAGGGTCCCCCAGGTCCACCTGGTCCTCCTGGACCTAGCTCTGGATCCTTGACGGTCAATGCTCTCATCGCCATGCTTCAGAGTAAGTACAGTACATATTCTAGCTGAGCTACAGTACATATATTATCCATGCTGTACTGTACATACATACTGTCCACTGTCTGTCATTTTATTGTAAAGACAAAGAAGTTTGAGGTTTTTCTGAGGGTGCACCAGGTTATGGTCTATGTCTCTCTGCTGTGATCTAGGAGACGATGTGAGGAGATATTTCTCAGGACCACCAGGGCCACAAGGACCACCGGGAACACCAGGGACATCAGTAGGAATTTCAGCCAGTTACAGTGTGGAGGAGATAGCCACATATGTCTTCAATATCATGAATGGTTAGCGCAGATTGCAGAAAACAGAAACACTAACCCTGGAGGTGGAGCCTGGACCTAATCAATCAAACTGCTGTTATTGTCATTTTCAGATAGAGGGATTGCAAGAGGTCCACCCGGGCCACCTGGTCCTCCTGGACCTTCTGTTGCAGGGGGCTCTGGCTTCACTACCGCGACGATTGACTATTCTGCACTTATTAGAAGTAATTTTATTAGCTTTTCCCATCGACAGGCACTGACCTTGTTTCACCTGGAGAGTTAGTGACACAACAATGAAAAGTCACCCACTCATCATCTTCCTCATTTCTTCATCTACTTAGATTCAGAATTCCGCTCATGGATTAGCTCTGCCATACAACATGGTCCTCCTGGTCCTGCTGGTGTCCCAGGGCTAGCTGGCCCTCCTGGCCCCCAGGGGCCGCCTGGAGTCTCTGCCACTGTGTACGGTGTGGGAGGTCGTGGTTACAGCTTGGAGGACATTCAGCGTTACCTGCAGGGTGAGTCTGACAGAGAGGATGAATGTCATGTATAAAAATTTGATGAATTTCTTGTGAACATAAATCAAAGGCGATGGGTTTGTACTTCTAATTTCTGTGCTTTAAAAGTCCAGTGTGTAGGATTTAGAGGGATCTATTCGCAGAAATGGAATACAAAATCAATAATTATGTTTTCATTGATGCGTAATCATCTGAAACTAAGAACCGTTGTGTTTTTGTTATCTAGTTACTGAGTTTTGGAGATACTGGATATAATGGAACTGGATGGCACTTTGCTTGTGGTGCTCAAAGTGCCAAAAAATGCATTTGAAAAACTTTCTTTCCAGAAATCATGACCCACTTACTCAAGATAATCCACAGGCCTTGTTGTGAGCAGTTTCATTTAGGAACTATTTTCTTTCTGTGTCAAGGTGTAGAAGGAAGTGTGCATCTATTCATGGGTGAGAAGCTAGCTAAACACGCTGAACAAGCTAGCTAACATTACAGCTCCTCATCGAGGAGGATGATCCGCCCTGTCTTGAGCACAAGCCTCTTGTATCTTTAAAATACCAAAATACCCACAGGACCTACATGACGGACTCAAATCTTTGGCACCACGCTCAAAGCTGCTGCGTTCACTGTTGCTGTTGACATGAACTCAAATGAGATGCAGGTTTTCTGTGAATGATACACATCCAGTACGTTTTGGAGTGTTGTAATGTAATTCAGTAACATTAAAACAAACACCAATGCATTAAAGCCTACTGTTGATTCAACCCTATGGCCATTTTGACTAACATAACTTAGCAAATCTATCCCAATCCTGCTTTGCACTTAAAATGAGAATAGAATGACAATAATGCTGAATTGAATCTTGCTCAGGCTCTGGGTTCAGAGGTCTCCCCGGCCCTCCTGGTCCTCAAGGCCCAACAGGACCACAGGGTCCACCAGGCAGTTACACTGGATCAGTTACCTACAGTGGAAACTTACCTCGGGAGAGCATCCGCGCTGAAGTTCAGGAGTATCTAACCAGTAAGCTCCTGATGTCGCACACAGCCAGATAAAAGAATCTGCAGTCAAACACGAACCCTTTAACCTCCATGAAACATGAAATAAACTTTTGTTTTTCAGGCGACAATGTTCGTCGTGCGATCATCGGACCACCAGGGCCTCCAGGACCAAGGGGTCACAAAGGAGAGCGTGGAGAGCCGGGTTACACCCAGAGCTACGCTCAGAGCCAGAGCTACTATCAGGGCACCTCTCGCCATGGCTCTGAACACAAAGACATCGACGTCAGCAGGCTTGCTGAGACGATGGACTACTCCAACGTTGCCATGAAAGTTACAGACTACATCAAGAGTGAGTCCATTACAGCTGTCAAAAGTAGAGATTTTACTTCATTCTTCTATTTGGTAACTACACCTCCCATAGTGATATGGGAGATCAAGGATCAAGATGTTTAATGATCATTATACAACACAAGATTATGTAATGAAACATAAGCTGTAGTTCCCTAAGCTACATACAAAAATATAAAAAGAAGGAAGTAGTAAATTAATAATAATATATAAATATAATAATAAAATCTATAAAGAAAGACGTGTATATTAGTTTTGTCTGAGCACATGAATGTTTACAGTACTTTGACAACCCTCCTCTAGATCAAGGCCTGCTGGAGGAGTATCTGGTTGAGGGTCCTTTGAAGACAAATGTAAGAGCGATTCAGGGCCCCCCTGGTCCACCTGGGCCCCCCGGACCACCTGGTCACAGCCGTGTCATTGGTGCCTATGGCAACGTCACAGCTGACCTCATGGACTTCTTTAGAAGTGAGCATACGCAGTTCTGACTTCCGACATACTGTATCAAATTAAACCAATAGAAAACTTTAGACTTATGTAAGTGTAGCTGAAAAATGTCACTTTATCAGGACTGAATCTGTGATTTTGCTTTTGCGCAGCCTATGGCACCATCCCTGGACCTCCAGGAGGCCCCGGACCAAGGGGAGACAGAGGGTACCCGGGACCCAAAGGAGACAAGGGTACATTTAAACAGGGCTGAAAAAACACTGCATATATTCCAGAGTAATGTGTTAGTAGAGCTTCTAAGACAAGCAGTCTGAGAGTTTTGTATGTTTACAGGTGATGCAGGACGCCCAGGTTTACCAGGACTACCAGGATCATACACGGTTCAAATTCCACACAGAGTGCAGAAGAGGGAAGCAGGTCAGTCAGCGTGTTGTTAAACCACATAGAAAATGTCCAGTGTTACATACATGTAACATCACTTCCTCGTG
>JBBPCS010000573.1:8848608-8875562 GCA_037974645.1 Hollardia meadi | reverse complement strand
CCCCCCCCCCCGCCTCAATTGCAGGCAATAAAGTGGTCGGTCGTCATAAGAAGCATCGCCGTCAAGCCACCGGTGGCTAAAGGGCTAACATACTACTGGGTCATGTCAGATTTAATTTTTACTCATCTTTTTTTTTTTTATATATTTTTTTTAGATTCAGCTGTAGCAATGCAAGTAGTCCAAAATGCTCTTTATTCTTGCCATTTGAACATTTTGAAAAAAATAAAAGTAGCCAAAGAATGCATCAATTCCTTTAAAACGGCTTCAGTAGAAGAATGGATTGAGCTGCTGGTCAGTGTTTTTGAGACACAGACTTCATGTTTTATTTTTTACATGTGGATGTATAATGTTTAGTTTGCTTAGTTAGAAGCTTGTATTCAGACTTTTTTCAGGGGCAGCTTTGTTTCAGAGAAAATCAATTTTTTTTTTACCATTAAGTCGCAGATATTTTGATTTGCATCTTTTCCCACTGCTTGTGTAACTTGAGTGTCTCATGCATTTTTTGTATTCATTGTTTTTTTTGAGGATTATGTTGTATAGAGGACTATTCATTTTGTCAAGGTAACCCTTCAGTGTTTCATAAAACACAATACAATATTGTCAGTTTCTCCACATAAATCAAGCCAAACTCCAGCCTTTAAGACCCCTGGCAGTTATCCATTTAACCCATACAAAACATTTTAAATATACAGTATAAAAGCAATGCATCATTATCTGACCCTGACATAGTCTCAGAGTGTGGGTCATGTGTACAGCAGGGGCGGGGATGAAGGTTACAGGCAATGTTGCTGCAGTCAGGACTGATGATTGACTTGAAAGGTTTGGTGGTTAAAAGAAGGGCTAAAGACAGGGACTCAGATAATCAATACCAAATGATTGGATTGTATATTTTGTGTAAGAGCGCACTGAAATCAATTTATTTTATTATTAACTAAAGTGTTGGACAGATTAAATTATAAAATGTTCCTAGATTGTGTTTTACATGATTGAACTTATTGACATTTAATCAATATATTTGAGACACACTAATAAATCTATTTTTGGACTTGTGAGTCTTGATATTTGCATGACTAAATTGAAAACATTTTGCTCAAGGTGCTTCCGATGTCAAATAAACAGTCAATATTTTATTTACAGCAAAACAATGTCCATTTATAAAGACACTTTAAATACATTTGAACTGAAATCAAAAATGCATATACTAAGAATATTCATTGTGGTAGATTGACGACTGGTCGACACACCAAAATGCTGTAACTAAATAGAATAAAAAAAGATATTTTGAAATCTATGGGGAGTATGGTGTAATTCACAAGACACAGTCTCCAATAAACCCGATAAAAATCCAGTATTCATGACAAAACACAATTCAATGTTAATGTCAGCATACAGAAATTATAATGTGCACGGATGTGGCAAAATAAACGTAACAGGTTATCTTGAAGTAGGTCTCTTTTTGTGAACCATCAATACTTTGCTCATAAAATACAGCGATGGACATCTCCTCACATGTTGACATTTATACAGTTACAGCATTTTACCTTTCCTACAACAACTGGTCTCAACAAGAGCAGAAGCTCACCAAATAGAGCGATTACAGCATCAATACATCTGGAATACATGTTTAGTAAACTTAAATGTGGTAATGAAATACTAAGGACGTATAGGGGACAAAAAAGTAAAACAATGAGTGAAAAAAAACAAACAGACAGAAATGCTGAAAGAATTCAGTCAGTTTGGAGCTTGAATAGGCTTGGGTGAGACGAAAGTGACTCACTGTCAAAAGACAGTTTACTACTGCATATTTTTTTCTTTAGCTCAAGTGTCAAAACAGTGCAAATCAACAGCTTTACATTCCTTTAGTATTCATCTGTTTTCATACTTCACAACACAGCACTCATTTGTGAGACTACTGCTTAAACTAACTCCCCCCCAAAAAAGTATGTTGGAATTCTAATGAAATGTAACAGATCACCTCTGTGTTTAACTTAACTGGGAATATAAATCACTGAATTGAAATTATGTGCGAAAGCAATAGATTTTTGTTCTCAAGGCTGTAACGTCCTCATGGTAAACACAGTATCTGGTTAAATTTCCCATGTAGGTGAACATATGTAACATTTCACTCAGCGCATCATTTACAACACAGTACATTCCTTTTCATTTGAATTCTCCGCCTTATGATTTCAACGCGGCGCTGTTTTTTTTTACTCCGGCGACATTAGACACTGCACACGTAACACAGACATAACACAGTCTTGCAACTACATTTTTTCTTGGAGTCTACCGACTCATTAGCACATCTCCCTTTAACCAGCTCTGCCTTACATGCAGCAAAATAAGACCTCAGATTTGGCTTAATCGCTAGTTTGTGTGAAATAATTAAAATAATCTCTCTCAAGATCTTATGATCGTGGATGGAAACGATAACCAGCTATTTAAGTGCGAGACATTCAACGGGCTTAGTATTTACTGCAAGCGGTAGAAAACCAGGGGAAGGACCTATATGCAGAAAAAAAAGAACGTGAGGCACTGGAGATCGTTCACACTGAAGCAGGCTGTGCTTACAACAAACCGGTCAGCATGATTGGCCTTAGCTACCAGCTGCAGACTTTTAACATTTAAACATGCTCAAGAAAGTGCATATTAACTACTGGACATTTCCCAACAAGCTGAGAACATTTGATTAAGTGAGGGAACGGTGTGTAGGCACGTCACGCTCCCCTAATGGTGGAATCAAAGCAGTGAAGACATTTTCATATTTATCAGTAACGGTCGGAGAGATAGCGCCGCTCCACCAGGAAGAGTCTGTGAGTGCAGCCAGGTCGATAGGAGTCCGTTTTGTACCACAGACAGACATGAGGCTATAAACCAGAGTTGTGCAGATTTGGGATGGGGTAGAATTTAGATACTCGACTCTGGGTGGTGGGGTTAAGGCATTCGGATTCGCCGCTCATCTTGAAGAAGACCTCCTGCTCCTGGAGCTTGCGTGTGAACTCCTCCTCTAGCGCCTGCAGGGGGCAGCAGATACAAATAATCATATTGGGTGTGGGAGATTGATTCTGAATGTGGTATGACAAATGTACATTATTAAATATGAAAGATACCTTCTTCCTAGGCCTTAGCTTCTCTCTCCACTCCTTTATCTCCTGGCTGTGCTCCTCATCCAGCTCCTTCAGCTTTTGGGTCTCATGTTCAATCAGAAGGTGGCATTTCTCATTCTGGAAGAAAATGTGGGTTAACACAAGGCCTTTGGGATTAATGTGTTGGATTAAGCAATAACACCTTCTGTTCTCTCCTTACTTTAGCTACACTGGAATATACTTATCTCTTTGCTTTCATTTCTTTTAACTGACCTTATTTTTTAAATTTTTTTTCAATTAGCATGGAGTCTAAGATCAACATTTTTTCCTCTTGTTTTATTTCTTTAGAATGATCCTTCAATATAATCCACTCTTTTTGATCTGTGTATTAAAGCTTGTTCTCCTATTTCATCAATTCCAAGTCAGCATAGATGAGAAAGAAAGCTCATTGCTAAAAATTTGGTCTAAAACATATAAATACATACAAATTGTGTATGTGTGTGTTGTGGCCCCACCTGTAGCTGCTGCAGCTCCCTGATGTTTGAGTCACACTGCAGCTGCAGATCCCTCATCTGGTTCTCGTGTTTCTGGTGTTGATGCAGCCTCTCGTTTTTCTGCCTCTTTTCTTCCTGAGAAGCAAACTGAACCAAAATAC
Source organism: Hollardia meadi (assembly GCA_037974645.1). Taxonomy (NCBI): domain Eukaryota; kingdom Metazoa; phylum Chordata; class Actinopteri; order Tetraodontiformes; family Triacanthodidae; genus Hollardia; species Hollardia meadi. The sequence continues at coordinate 8,871,824 of JBBPCS010000573.1, read as the reverse complement.
GACAGCTGTAACAACAAATTTTAACACTGCACCAAAATTAGCTATTACATGACCGTACTGTTGCGCCTTTATTGCGCCTCGTAGGTCTGTAAAGTTACAAAGGCGCAATGGGGGTGGGGTCAATATTATCCCGCCTCCTAGCCGGCAGTGGAGGTATTAAAAATGCCAAATTGATGTTTATATAGGATTGTATAGGTTTATATAAAGGAGTGAGCTGGCGAGGCGGCAGGATGGGACAGGACTGTTATGTCTTTTTGACCCACAACCGGGAAATTTAAAAGCAGCTAGCAGCAGTTAGCAGCTAACTCAAAGCAGAAGAAAGCAACCGAAAATGTCTGCAAATTGTGGAGGCAACGCGAGGTCAGGGAGCTACTTACCCTCCAGGCAGAGCTCATCCGCCACTTAACAGGGACGATAAATGATTGTTATTGCCATGTTATTCCATTGTTCATAAAACGCTGCTCAACGCCGGCTTGCTATCTAAAAATCACACACTGGTGCAGCATTATGCCACCGCTGTTTTGTTTAGTGTACAGAAACGAAGGCAGAAGGTAGGGAAGGGTCTGTGTTGCGACGGTACTGTGCAATCTCCGTGTAAAAGGAGCTAGTGTCAGGCAACACCCTACATTTACCAACTACGTCTTGCTGCAGAGAAGTTTTTAATATTTCCTCTTAGACTGTGCACAAAACTAAATATAATCAACATTTTGAGGACGACGGAGCCGATGGAGCAAGTGAAATGGTGAATGCAAAGACAGGCTGGGCTCATTTACAATACTGTGTTTGTACTGGACGGATCCGAGGTGTGACCATATGCCAGAGTGACATTGTGTTGCTAAAAAACACAACACGTTAGTCCACAGTGTCTGTACCTGCTTTATCCGCTCTCTCTCCTGCTCCGGGGTGACGGCTGCAGTGGCGGTGATGCGAAGACTCTTCTTGAACATGGCCATGCGGGTCTTGGCCTCGCTGCGCTGAATCTTGGGCAGACGAACCCTCTCTTGAGTCTGTTTGTTCTTCATCTCCTCCACCAACCGTTGGTTGTAGCGCTGCATCTGCTCCATCTCCTATAAGATACACACACACACAGTTTTTGAGTTCAGTAGGGTTATTTAAATAAGACGGCACACTCTCTCCCAAGTACATTTCTCTTTGAGCTCTTACTTTCTCATGCCTCTTCAGCAGCTGGTGTCTCTGCAGGAAGTACTGGTCTTTCAGCTGCTGCTTCAGCTGCTGGTGCTTCTCCTGCAGGTGGCGCTCCTCCAACTCCCACATGGCTGCCTCTCGAGCTACAAGACACACACACACACACACACACACACACACACACACACACACACACACACACATGTTGAAGTATGAGTTAGCAAACATGCACATGCTTGTCAGGCCATGAGGATTGGAGTGATAAAAACAAATGTGCAACACTATCAGCAAGCTGTAGCACATCCTCTCATACAGCACAACTGTATTCTCATTTGTCTGCATGTCACTCAGTACTCACTGCCACACACTGATACTAGTTGAGAATGAATCAAAAGTTTAAAAAAAGACTATTTTTTTCTACCTTTCAGGCTCTGTTTTGTTTCATTGTGTCTGTTCATTCTGAAAATGAACTTAAGACACCTGAAACTTACACAGGATGCTCAATAATCCATCATATCATGTTGCCTGTTTTGTAAAATTTAATGGTAATGTGATCAAGTCAAGTCAAATTTAATTTATATAGTGCCAATTAACAACAAAAGTTATGTCATGACACTTGTAGAGTAGATAGTAGTAGTATTATTAATTATTGTAATTATAATATTATTTATATTAATAATTATTATTATTATCTAAGCATGGATTCATGACAAGAGTCTGCTGATGTGATCAGGAAATCAGAAGGTTAAGATGAGACACTGCAGTAAAAGGCCTGATTTCATCCATCATGTCCTGCATCTCTTACCTCTCAGCAGCTGCTGCTTGTGGTTGAGGCAGTCTCTCTCAATCGTGGCAATTTCCAGTTTATGCTGCTGGATGATTTTCTTTAGAGCTCCGTCCAGATCTTGCTGCTGCTTCTGTAGGAACTCCTGCTCCTGAGGAGTCGGAGAGAAGAACAATAAGAAACAGCCAGAGGACACCATCACACAGAAGAGACAGCAGAGAGAGGTACAGCACAGTAAAATGTCACACGGCAAAATGCATCTAGTATCGACTGCCTGAAATAAAATTATATCATCTAGTCAAGTCAACCACTTCAAGTTCAGTACAACACAGAGCACTGAGGTGTCACATCACTGACTGGAATCAGAGGAGGAGACACTCAGTGATCATGGATGGCAATGATCCACAATGGAGGTGAAGAGAAGGAGAAAGAGAAGTTAACAGTTCAGTAAAGATTCAGATTCAGTTTTATGTGAGACAACATCGACATTGACGTTCACATCTTCCAGAGACCAGCCTACATTATGCATGACATACCGAGCCAAATTATCTACCAATTTAATTTTTCTTTTCTATCTTTACACACCATTTTAAAAAGATGTAATCTTTTTCTTTATACTATAATTAGGGGATAATGGATTATACAACGTTTGATTACACATTATTCACTGTATCAGTAGGAAATCTATTATATTACTATTATACTGCTAAATTGAGCTTGTTAAAATGTTATACCATATGCAAATTATGCACAGTACAAGTTACTTCAGTAAGTCTATATTTAAACCTTGGCTGACAAAGACAAACGTAGATCTAAACACAAGGGGATCAACTACTACACCACCTTTGGGAAAGAGCACTGAACATCTTTACTCCTCGACTCAATTTAGTCTGATGCAAACGATGTCATATAAACACCATATACAGAGACTAGATGTGGAACATTTGTGGACTGGTGGAGGAAAAATACTGAGCAGGAGTGAAAGAGAGAACCACTGCACAAGCACAGTGATGACAACACAACAACGCCCATGCTTACACGTGTCGTATTTAAAGCAAAACTGTAAAACTGAACCATCACAAACTATCCTGTCACTTAACTCTCTCTCACATCTAAGTATGGGCCAGAGGTGGAGAGAAACAGAGCGGAGGGGGGAGGGGAACTTACATCCTGCATCTGAGCGTTGAAGAGTGCGCATGAGGACAACTGAAAAGACTGTATCATAACCTGGGCCACTGCCTGCGGAGGAGAGCACACAGCGCACTTGCCCTGATCAGGGACTGACAGCACACAGCAGGCTGAGGATCTTTCACACAAATCAGCACACACACTCATTCTTCCTCAGTTATGTAAAAGATGGCTTCCCACTTCGGGAATACCAACGAGTTTAAAGCGCATAACCCAGTTCTGGATAAATGTTAGGAGCAAGTCAGGTAATTACTTTTTAATACCTCCTCTCATGCTTGAAAGCGGTTCATAGTTTGCAGCACTTGAGTTTAAAGGGACAGTTCACCCCAAAGTCAAAAATGTTTAGTGTGAGTTGCCAAGTTTTGGAGATCAGCTGTAGAGATGTCTGCCTTCTCTTGAATATAATGGAACTAGATGGAACTTTGCTTGTGGTGCTCAAAGCTCCACAAAACGTGCATTTAAAAAACTCAACAGCACTGTCTCTTTCCAGAAATCATGACCCGGCTACTCAAGATAATCCACAGACCTTGTTGTGAGCAGTTTCATGTAGGAACCATTTTATTTCTACCGAACTGCACCATATCACCCACCCTACTCAGGACGAGAGGCTCGTAATAGGGCGGGATGTAAATATTGTGGACGTCTTCCTCGGCTGAGCTGTAACGTTAGCTAGCTTAGTTAGTTAGCCTCTCATACACGAATAGATGCGCACTTCCTTCTGCACAGTGATATGGAAGGAAAATAGTGCTCACAACAAGTTCTGTGGATTACCTTGAGTAACCATGATTTCTGGAAAGAGACATTGTTGTTGAGTTTTTCAAATGTATTATTTTGGCGCTTTGAGCACAAGACAAACGCCATCTAGTTCCACTGAGAAAAGGCAGACGTCTCTACAGCCGACAGAACAATCTAGATGGATAAATATCACTACAGGTAAGAAAATATGCATTTTGGATTTTGGGGTGAACCGTCCCTTAAATCCAGCCTGCAAAAGAGTTACTTCACTGGAGTTACTTGTTACTTTCCATGCTGCTGGCTCAAGGAGTGTTAATAATCTTAAGAGTAACCTTTCAAAGAAAAGAATGCTGCATTCATGCCTAATACAAAAAAAGATGCACAGGAAAAGTTTGGAAAGAGCTTTCAGTACAGATGACTACAGTATAAACAGAAGCTGTGTCTGAAATTCATTGTTTCACTACATGACAAACACTCCAGGGTACTTCCAAGTACAGTTAATCATCCCTGTGTACTGTAATTTTCACTTAAGTAATGTCAGGAGCGAAGGTGAAGATTTGCATTGTGGGATGTTGAGTAGACTGTAATACACTTTTTTTTTTGTTCCATTGTGGGCATTTTTCAAATTATAAGAAAAAATGCTCATCACAATTTCCCAAGACCAAAGTGACATCTTTAAATTTCTTCTTTTGTCCGAACAACAATCCAAAACCTAAAGACTCTTCGTCAACTATGATAAATGACAAAGAAAAGCAGCATTTAAGAAGCTTCTGCTTGAAAAATGACTGAAACGATTAATCAAAATAGTGGCACTTAGGTTTATTTCAATTTTTCGATTAATCTTCTAATCGGTGCAGCCCTACTAAACAATAAATTAATTATCAAAATTTTAAAATAGTCAAGTAATTATTTCAGCTCTATTTGTTCTGTTGTGATATTGATGGATATTATTTCTTTTTGGAAACTGAATTGAGAAACCATTAATAGATTAAATTAGCTAGTTACCCATTTCATTCGCTTGATGGGACTCTAGTGTTTTAAATAGATAACAGATCAAGTGGCTTCACAACACTGATGCAACAATTTTGTGAATCCATTATAGCCACAAAGCAGTTCTGATTTTCTTAATTTCTTAATATGACCACAGTTTCTATAGTCCCACGACCATAGACTGTATAAAAGAAGTGGACGTAGCTTCCGGGTCTAAAAAATGAAGCCAATGCGGAAGTGCCTAAAACCTGCATTCTTTCAAATGACCAGCAGGGTGCGACACATGTGTTTGCAAAAAGAAGTCCGATTGTATGAAAGTCTATGAGAAAATAACCCTACTTCTCACTTGATTTACTACCTCAGTAAACATCTTCCTAATGAGTTTAAGGTCTCAATCGTTAGTTTGAAGTCTTCTTAATAACAGCATGATGTTCATTTTTAAAATTATGGTCCCATTTAGAGTAAAATAGACGATAAAGTAGGGTATGCTTTAGGGTGTGGCTACCTTGTGATTGACAGGTTGCGACCTGTCAATCAGAATAGAGGCGTAGCAATGCGTATCCATGGTAATGTGTACATTTAAATCGCCGTGAACTTGTTTTTGGATGTTATCCGTGTCCTCGTCTTTTTCGTCTAACCCTAACCCTTACTTTGATGCTTTCATAGTGTGTTTTCAGTTCAAGACAGTTAATTTTGACATGTTGATCTCCTAAAAATGTCTTGTTCAGCGTTCGCTTATACTAAAAGACACTCTAAGGAGTCGCCTGATCAGCTTTTCCGGTAAGTACATTTTGTTTTAAGCCGTTTTTTCGCTAGCCAAAATTATCATCCCAGTTAATAACACAGTTAACGTGAATTACGGATGCACCTTGCTAACTAAGATAGCTAGCTCGCGCTGGTGTTAGATGATAGCTTAACTTTGCTATATCTAAGACAGATAACCGTTTGTAGGCTAACGTTAGTTTTTTTTTTTTGGATGTGTCCTTTTTAATTGACCCAATGCTATGTCCACTTCTTTTATACAGTCTTTGCCCACGACTTGAATGTATCGTCATATTGTCTAAAATTCAGACAATCAAATAAAATGTCAAATAGTTATTACTGTGCACTAAAAGCGTTTACAGACACAGCAATTCTTTGGGTTTGTGTGCTTACCAATGCAAGAATGAATGAGGTTACAGGGATAAGAGGGAAAAGGAGAAAGACAGAAAGAGTTATCTTCATCTTTCACAGATTAAGTGACAGCAGATGACGGTTTACCTCTGCGGTCTTAAGGAGTGATAGGTCCTCCTTTAAGCGTTTCATGAGCTCTTTTCTCATGTGATTAGGCGACTGTCCAACTTCCTGTTTGACCTGCAGTGTGTGTGCGAAAACTGGTTGATGAAAATCTAACAAAGCCAGCCAACAACAGTAGAGGACATGCACGGCCCGCTTTGAGAGGAGAGATACTGCATCCAGCCACCAACTCATTTGAAGTCGGCATGATTAATACCCAAGGCCTGTGTTTGATGTTTTCATGTTCCTTTGAAGTAGTCTTTTTTTGTTAGTAGTTTGTCAGAGTCAGTCAGAACTGTAAGTTTGAGCTGCACAAGGCAGAGTCAAGTCATGAATTTGTCAAAAGAAAGAATTCATTGGTACATGGCAGAAGATGTTAGTCTCAAAATCAGCTCCCCCTGTATTACTGAGCATTTAATTTAAGGTCACAGCCATCAAGATGATTAGTTTGCCTCTAGAAATAAAAAAAAAAGAGTAACTGAGTTGGAATCATCCTGTGAATACAGCCTCTGCATGTTTAACAGCCCTGACATGTGGCATGCTCACAAGCCCTCCATTTACAGAAATGATCCTGGGCTGAAGACATCTTTGATCTTACGGCTTACAGGCTAGTTGCTCTGACTGCGGTAAAAATGAAATGCTTTGAAAAACTGGTTAAAACCTTAATATGTAATACCTTACCTGGTACTCTTGATCCAATTCAATTTGCTTATCAACAGATGTGGTTTCTTCTGTATTGCTTTCCTACACCACATTGTTCATAGACAATAGCTCAGCAACACCTTTGTGAAACTGGCAGCTAGTACTCTAAACCAACTAGGTCTATGTGGTGCAACATGTTTGTGAGGCGAGACAAATAGTTTGGAAACAAATACTGGTCCTCCTTCCTTGAATATTACAGATGATTCCATATCAGTTACTCTTAATAAGGCTTTCAATATTTCCCCAAATGAACCCAACACCATCAACCAACACAAAGTCGGCCATCCCATGACCAAAGCCACCTCACACACTCATACAAGAGACATGGTTAGTTAAATACACAATAACAGTACATTTTGAATAAAAAATACAACATTGCAAATAACAAATCAAAACAATTTTATCAATAGGCAATAGCTTATTTTTTTTAGCAGCTAAGCACCCACAACAAACTAACATAGGTGAGGGCTGAAGCAACCACTTTAAGCAAACTTGTACAAAGAAAATACACTCTTAATGGCCAGTTGCACAACCACCACCAAGGCATCACAATACGCAATGGGTGCCAATCAGCACTATTGTCATAAAAGACCCACATAAAGCGAAAAAAATACTGCAAGCACATCCAGAATAAAATCCAACACAGCATTTAAGGCTGCCAAGCAGAGAAAGAGGTAAAAGTCCTAGCATGTCTTTATAACAAGCCAAGCACACCATCATGATAAGGTTTTATCCTTAGCCTGAGACTGAACTTTTATTAAATTGTTCTCTAAAAATAACAGACTCAGTAGCACAATATTGCTTAGGAGGCAACCAGAAGCCTCAGAGCTGATAAATAATAAATATAACAGCAACACGGAGCTAAAAGCAGCTAGAAGAAAGATAGCACAGTCTGTCTGATGCTATCATTTGCTTACATACAGTCCCAGGCAGGACAGCAAGGCACACCACTCCAATAGGATTAATATGACACAGCCAAGTATACCACCGGCTATGTTGTTAAACACATGCACCATTAAACAGCTTGTATATCTGTTACATGCAAATGCTTACAACCCCAAGCGCTTCCACTTTAGAGCTAATCAGCACACTGAAGGCACTTCCATGCAGAAACAGCCATGCATGACCGTACCTCTTTCTTCCGGTTCTTCAGCATGTTTTGGAACTTGGAGAGCTCCTTGTCTTGATCCGCTTTGATGCGTTTGGCTTCATCTCGGAGCCGGCTGGTGTGATCCTGTTCCAGTCGCTCAATGGTCTGCTTTTGCTTCTTCTCCAGGTTCTCCACTTCTTGGTCGTATTGACGCTTCTTAGCCTGCACGGACAGAATCGACAGATGCCGCCATCAGTCTGACAAGATGACTTTAATTGTTAATGTGCGATTCAATGTATATAAGATCAATATAGACATTTGCAAGTGTTCATTGTAATATATGGTGTCATTTTAAGCTAGCTATTTTCAGTATAAATGCTGAATGAAGTCATTCTGTTTTAGATCAACTTTTGTTTCCTGGGAGCTGGCAAAAAAACCCCCCAAAAAACATCACACCACTGCAGTATGAACAAACTGACTCACAACAGTTTCCTGTTCAAAGCGCCGGTTGATCTGCTCTCTCTGCTGCTGCAGCTTGTTGCTCAGCTGCTGCTGGGCCCTCTGCTCCTCTTTCTGCAGGAGGCGCAGCTCTCTCAACTCCTGCCGCCTGAAGAAAACCACACCAACACTGCAGTCAGGGTGCCACCATATTGCCTCATCTCAAATTCACTCATTTGTTCATGATGGTATAGGACTGCAATTTGCAAATGCAATTTAAAATCGAGGCTATTATTTTCTTACTTTCTGAATCGGTAGTTATTAAATTGATACATGTTTAAAGACATAAGGTCATCATGAACCCAATGGCAAATAGTCAGACAGCACTTGTGTAAACATTCAGAGCAGCATGTCTTATGACTTTAAAAGGCAACATGGGAGATGACAGTAACATAATGTAGCATTCATCACAGGAGATAACCCATCTGGGATTTGTAAAAGCTGTGGGAACAAGAACTATTTGAGGCATGCATGTTAAATAGGCCATGGCACATCTTTAGAGTGGTATGAACGGTATGGTAAGCAGACTGGATATAGACGTACCTCAGGAACCTCATCTCTTCGTTTTTGGCATCATTATCTGTCACTATCTTCGAAGTCGTCACACTGACCTCTACACCATCCACCATGAACTTCCGCGTCTTCTTCAGAGTCTTTTTCTGACGTTTTGACTCCTGCAAATGAAACAGGCATGTTTTGGGGGCTCAAATGATCAAAGAGTGATGATAATTTAAGAATTGCGGTTGTAAGTGACAAACACATTACATTACCTGCATAGACACAGAGCCCCCTTCTTTGCTCTTGGATAGGAAGCTGGAGATGGACAGATTGAGGTCAAGGCTGTTGTTATCGGCAGCAGAACTGCTTCCGGAGTCAGAGTCCTTCTCCACATCTGGTTTGATCACAGCCGGGCTTCCATGCTCGATCTTGCTTTCTGAATCCGTTTCACTCTCCGGGACAGAGACGGCATCTTGGGAAGTGTTCTCATCTGCACGAGTAGCTTCGTCCTCATTCTCCTTCACGGGGACATCTTCACATCGAACCACTTGTTCTGAATCCTCAGAGGTGTCTCTGGCTTCATCACTGACTCCATTTGTGGATGCAGTTGGTACCTGTTCCTCTGCTTCAACGTCCTCTCTCGGGTGATTGTCTTGTTCAGGCTGCTCCGTCTCCTCGGGAGCCTCATCCTCATGCTTCTCCTCTGGCTGACTTTCTATGGCCTCCTCCTCCAACAAAACCACTGCTGGGGACTCATCCACACTCAATTTTGTGTCTGTGTCTCCATTTGTGGTTGTGTCCATTAGATTTGATTCTATATTCTCTGCGTTTTCATTTACATCTGTGCCATTAGCTGTGTCTTCCATTTTGTCCTCTGTCACTTCATGTTCAGGCATCTCCTCACCTGGTTCTTTGCTTTCTTCTTCCATTTGTGCCACTTCTACTGGTACAGATTCTGGTTCCTCTGGTGCATCTTCAGGTTGTTCTTTTGGTTCTCTGGATTTTTCTGTACCTGCATCTTTTTGTTCCTCTTTTTTCATCTCCTCATGGTCTTTTTCTTCTTCTATTACTTGGCTAAGTTCATCCTCTCTTTTCTCCTCTTGCTCCTCCTTCTGTTCCTCCTCCGTTTCTTGACCATCTGTTACCAGTTTTTCAGTATCCGCTGTATTTACAGATTCGTCTGGCTGTGATACTACAGGTTCAGTAGGAACCTGAATCTCCTCAGCTTGACCATCTTCTTGTTTAACTTCTGTAGGATCTTGTGAGATCAAGTCCTTGCTCTCTATTAACCTAGGCGTCAGGTCTTCATTACTGGCATCAGACACCTCAGTGAGTTTCTTTTCCTCAGTCTTGTCTATCTCACTTGTTTCAACTCCTTCATCAGAGAGCTTATCACTGGTCTGGTTCTCAGCAGGCTTTTCTATAACAGATTCCAGCGTGGAGGGAGTTGGTGGGACTTTGTCATCCTCTGAGCTGGCCACACTTGCATCCGAGGGAGCTCGCTTGTGTCCAGGAGCCGCCTGAGCAAACAGAAAGATATGAACATCACTATGTCATAATTTTCGAGTGATTGAAAAGGGCACAGCTCTGTCTTTCAGGCAGATATTAACACCTGTTAGTGCATCAAAGTATTATACTTGTTGACACACACCAATAAAGCTACATACCACAGGTGTATCAGGCTCTTCCTCCTCCTCCTCTTCCTCTTTGCTGTCCTCGAGCTCCTCTGTGACTTCAGCTTTGGCCTCGGCGATGAGCTCTCTGAGAGGTCTGCTGTCAGTTACACTGGTGACAAAAGGATGCTACAGACGGACAGGCACACAGGACGTCAACATGAAATAGAAATCTTTATCCTTCACAAACTGTCAGGCTGAATCAAATCTACGAACACACAGCAAAACAGTAAAAATGACACCCTTTAAAATATGACACATTCAGTTTTTGTCTGTGCATGTGTGTCTGGATTCTTTGGGTTATAATGCAGGCTGTGTAGATGATTGCATTCTGTGACATAAAAGCAGGGAGTGAATAAAGTAGGGCAGCTCACCTGTAGAAGCTGTACTGAGCTCCATCTATTGTCCACATTCTTATCAAGTGCTTTCCGCAGAAAGTCTTTGAATTCTGGTGACCTTTTAAGAATAAATTAAAAAAATAGTCAGCTTACTGGTCAAACAAAAGAGTAAACGTCCCTGGGTGCTGCATTACAGCTGCTGCAGGGACTACAGATGGAAATTAGCTAGTAGCTGGTACAAAGCATCTTTTCTCATCTTTGAGACTAATGTATTTTGTGCATGGTCCCTGAAATAAATAAACTTCATAAACTAAACTAAACTTTGTGGAATAAAATTAATACATTCTTCCACATGTGGCCATTCAGTTAGGCATTAACAATTAACCAAGCTTCCACACATTAGAACAGTCAACATGTCCTCATCTTCAATCCGGAAACATGTCAGTGCCACTTCTCTTCTACTCATCACCACCGCCACCATCTCACCAGCGAGAAGGATGCATGAGCGTGGGCGGCTCGGACTTGGCTATTTTCAGCAGCACTCTCATGGGATTCATCTCGTGATTTGGTGGCTCAATCTGCGCCAGCTCTATCAGGGTTACCCCGAGGGACCAGATGTCAGCCTTGTAGTCGTACGGACGGTCTTTGGAAGTTTCGCACATGACCACCTCTGGGGCCATCCTGCAGAGTCAGAAGTCAGTGGGTTTGTGATTAGTGCGAAGCTAATTTTTTGGACTGCAAGTGATTGTGTGCATTTGGGCATGTTGCTTGATCAGGTCAATTGAAAAAACAAAAGGAGACAATAAAATAGTATGTGTGTGGGCATTTCAGTCTGGAATTTGAAAGATAAGAAGCCTATTCAGTATTTTATGCTGAGGTCATCAAACAACCGAGTGCAACCAAATTGCTGAATGAGGCTTTTTCTGTTATCCCATATTCCATGACAGCTTTTGTGACACCACATAGAAAAACCATTACCCCTAGCAGACAATCATCACATGGAAAGGGGTGAATGCCAACTTGTATGCAGGCTGTGTGACTCACCAATATGGAGTCCCGATGAAAGAGTCTCTTCTCTGTAAAGTCTTGGTATTTTTAGCAGACACCCCAAAGTCAGCTGAAAGCAGAAATAAATGACGATCCACTTCATCAGTGCATCAAACTAAACTGTATGACACTTCCTGTATTGTGAATTTATTGGAATAGAAGATATAAACTAACATGTCACATTTCTACTGGAGCGACAAAGTAATAGCAGAGTTCTCTCTTAACTAACCCACTTCAAGCTTTCAAATATGACCCCATAAGTGGGCAGAAAAGCCTCAGTCTCCCTTTCATAACACTCTTAGAGTCCATCGTCACTTCCAGCAGTTCTATCACCTGTGAAACTGTTTCAGCCTGCTCTCTTTTTCTCATTCTGCTTAAAGTATGTGCACATTGGAGGGAAAGATAACTCTATCATTAAGTCCCCGGTGACTGCTTGATAATTATTGTTTGCCAGGCTGCGTCATGACCTTCTGCCTACAGAACCTGAATCATCAGGGAGCCAGCAGCTATGGATGCTACGGCAACAACATGAATACTTGCACTTCTGGAATATTATGTAACTAATTCAATGTATCACCAACTCTAGTACATAAGTGATGTATAAAAAAACAAAACAGTTCTGTCCTTTGGGGCTTTTATTGACGCCATATAATTGACTCATTCCAGTTTTATCAAATATAAAAAACTATGCTGTGTACTTCTCAACACTATCCATAGCTCAGTGGTTGCCACAGCACTGATGGCAAAGGGATCCGCAATTGACTTTACTAATTAGCTTTTTAAGCCTATTAGTGTTGGCCCTGCAGGAAGGTTCAGAGTGGCCACCAAGGGCATATATCGGAGAGAAATCAACAATGAATCAGCTATTGTTCTGTACAGCTCTCAGTTAGTACCCTGATGTGTACTGAGCTGGAACATTACTAATCTTTTCCTGTGAATAATCTTTCACATTCTGTGAATCGTTACAACGGCAAATGCAGCGGCGGACGATGAGGGAATTTACCCAGTTTCACTTCTCCATCCAGGGAGAGGAGAATATTCCCGGCTTTCAAATCTCTATGGATGACCTTGTTCTCATGAAGGTAAATCAAGGCCTCCAATGTCTGCCTGCACACCACACGGATCTGAGGCTCTGTCAGGGGCCTTTCCAGTTCTGTGGGTAAACAGAGAGAATTCATAAGTGATCATATGTTGTTATTGTGGTTTTTGTGATGCCCTTTCACAAACACAGACAGGTCCAATTGGATATATTAACATAAAATATGATGTATTATTGTATTCAGTAGCAACAGGGTGACAAAACTCCACCCTGACACCAGCCAGCATGTATGACTGGACAAACTTGGGGGAAGAAATGTGTTCTAAGTGAGTCAGACCACACAGCAGAATGCATCAACATCCAGCAGCAAAGTGAATGAATTGGTATCCTTTTGTCATAGTAGAAAAAGGAAGAAAATATGCTGAGGTGTTTAAGGTTTAAGAGAGAGAAACTGCACAGATTGCAAGTGGACTAAGCACTCCTTGAAATCTGAGCTGCAGTAATTACGCAGTTGGAGGAGGCTCTCGAAGTGGGGAGAGGGAAAAGAATCCCACAGAGGAGGATTCTGGATGGAATAAAAAGAGTTGGCACTTGAGGATGGAGCAAATAAAAAATTTAAAAAAACTCCAGAACTTTGCAATAAATTTCTGTTTCCTTCATGAATAAGGGACTTACCCAGCATGATGGCATCCACTGCGCCACCTGCACAGAACTCAATCAGAATCTGCAACGGTGAAACAAAGTGCAGCAATAAGCAATGTGTGTGATGCAAAGAATCCATAATTTGCTTAGAGAAGGAACTTGTGTTATGCAAGGTAGGTGAACAACATGACTTTTATAGGAAAGACATCAGAACCCTCAATTTTATGTTATTGATTACACAATGGAGACATTCCAAGAAGCTAATCGATCATATCAGACATGCAACAGCCCCACCAAGCATTCTTTATAGACAAATCTTTCCTATTACATTTCAGGACAGTCTTTATGTGTCAGTCTATTGGATTGAAACATCAGGAGAGGTTCAAGTTACAAGCTAGAGACAGTGACTGAGATCCTCTCCTCATGGCTTCTTTATGATGCACTTGTTCAGCAGGATTTTTATGCAAAACATGTGCAGAGTAGGTTGGTCATTCTGTTAGAATAGAGCATAATTATGGATTTACCAGGTGACAGAGCAGTTATCTCTGTGAGGCTACAATGCATAAGATGAACATGATACCTTTCCCAAATACTGCTAATAAATTGTAAAATTGACCAACTCCTGATCTCAGTTGTAAAAGCTGATGTAATGTACCCAACCACCCTTCATCTATATTGGCAGTAGAAATTAGTTGGCAGCTAATGGTATCAGATAATAGACAAAAATCAATCAAAGCTACAACCCAGCACCGCCCTCTATTCAGCAACTCAAAATAAAGTGGAGAAACCAAGCTGCTGTTTCTGTTCTGCAGCAACAACTTATTGTGCTGTGGCAATCATGCTTATAATTTAGATCATTAGTATTGTGACAGGTGTAACGAGTGTGCAAAAACTTGAATCCGCTGAGCATAATCTCAAATTAAATTGAACATCATGCATGCATACAGTAAGTCCTCTCTTTTTCAGAAACATATTTCTCTTGATCAATCTTTTGTAGGAGGAAAGAATATATTAACTAAACCACACATATGCAAAGCAGAGGCAGTTACACATTCATCATGCTGCTTTAAGACGGGGCCCAGAGGGACAACCTGTGTGCAGCTCTGAATAATTCACAGGCACTTTCTCCAGCCACCAAAACCACTCCATTATCATCCCATAGATGTGGCCAGTCCACAAAGGATGGTCACATGACACCACCTGCCAGGACCTAATTGTTCTGGGGCCTCTTACTGCACACAGAATGAGATCTACAGGCTGTATTAAAAAAAATGCACTGTGACTCAACTCTCTGCTCACACTGAAATAGCTTGATAAGGAGCAAGGCACAGGACTCTTAAAAATGGGAGCCTTTTACTCTCTTGTCATTATAAGGAAACCATATTAATTTCTTAAGATGTGTGAGAGGGTCAAAATGGGCCGCATTCAGCTGGAAATTACGTGCTCCAGTTGTTATCGGAATGTTTCTAATCCATAATTTTGATAGAGATGATGTTTAATCCATAAAATGCATTTTTTCTACATGTGAAGTGAGGCAATCCTGCAGTAGAACATGTAGTCCAAACCTTGGACTGTGTAACATGATCGGTTTTAAACTCTTCAACTGTGACAGGAAAAAAAGCACTGCTATTATCCTTGAACAACACAAGTCTTTGAGAAACAGCATAACAATACAGTATACTATGCTATCATACTGGCGTGTAATGAATTTGTGTGTCACTATGCGTGACTCGAGGTTCACTGCCTCCGTGTCTCCTTGGCTTCACATCAACAGAACCATGTGAGGAAATAAAACATTTCTCTCAGTCAGGCGATTTGCTCTCTTACCCAAAGTTTGTCTTCAAAATAGAAGGCGTCCAGCAGTTTGACAATATGATGGTGGTTGCAGGAGGCCAAAATGTCAATCTCTACCATGTAGTCCTCCAACTCATCCTCTGTCTTTGTGTCAATAACCTTGGCGGCAGCAAGGGTCCCGTTCTGCTTGTTCTGAGCCTGAAAGCAAAATGAACAACAAAAGGAGGAAATTCATTATATTCTCACAATACACAGCATATACAATAGGAAAGAGAGAACAAAGAGAAGTAGCAATTGAGTATGCTGTTCAATAAATTTCTGATATTGCTGGCTGGCTTATACACAATAATATGCTTGGCTTTCATTTGGTGGGGCGGTACTGTGGAGTGACTATTGTGGAAGAACATCCATCAACATTAACAATTTAATTTAAGACAAAAGCCATTTTGAATCCATAGAAATACACACTGGAACACTTTATGGCTTGTGTAGATCAAAGCCATCTCTATGAATACATTCCATAGAGAGTGACTTTATAACACTGTTATATATTGGAAAGGACGATTGCCTGTAGAATATAACCACAGCACCCATTTGAAGACAAAATATTTACACCATGCCCCATCATTTTCTGACCTACTCTAACAAAGAGCTGATCTTGCCAAGCTCACTTCCTCCTCTTTCCTTTCACTCTGAAGCACCTACTATAAAGGTCAAATATGAAGTTACAGTGGCAGTAACTAATACCAAATAAATCTATGATTTAACAGGTTTCTGATTAGGGAAATGGGCTGCTTTGGTAACCCATGCCTTAAATCTTCATTCCCGATTAGTCTGTGCTGAAGAGACCGCACGCACACACTCCATCAAACAAGTAGCTGGGAAGTTATTTTAAGGCCAGCTCTGGACAGAATGTTTATGGATACAGACACAATGTCGGGGAGTTAGGGAAAAATAAGAGGGAGGGAGTGTTAGGCCCAAGTACTGCAGAGTGTGTCACACCCTATATTTACACAGTTCTGACCTGACACACTCTCCTGTGTCTTTCCCTTTGTACTGGTCAATGCATGTCTAGCATGGGCCATCACTAACACATGTGCAGGCAGATTCAATATTAGCTTCGCATCAGAGAGGGCAGCGATATGTTCTCTGTCATGGAGCTATTCTGAGTGCAGGCTGAGGCCTTCAGTCCTTATGTACACAGAATTTTACAGTAAACTCTCTTCTGGTTTGAGGGATTAAATGAGTTTGTGGGTGTAATAATAACAAATCCAATAATCCTGCATATTGTCATATGCCCTTTAAGATTAGAGCTAATCATTTCACCTGTCTGAATGTGAACAGACCATGGTAAGAATAAATCTTACATCATTCCAGCTGTGTTACATGGGCACACTACTTGAAGTGCAGCAGATCGTTTGTTTTAGGCGCAAAAAAATGACCGCCTATGTTGATGTGTATACTCAGGACTCTTCTCTCTGTCACTCTCTTAAACAGCTCACACTTTGCTGGCAATTTTTGTCACCCCGCCCAAAAGAGGCAGCCATCAAATGCCTGTGAAATAACTGGTGAAATTCAAAGTCTGTGTTGATAGTAATGTGACCTAATGAAGGCAAATCCTCCCCACTCCTGTGAGTTCTATATACACACAGTGTATACTACTGTACTGTATTTGCCTACAACTGCAGTCTAAGAAGGCATGGAAGTATTCTGGCTTTCATCACAGTCGGTTAATCAGCTAATAAGACTTGGAAGCTGGCAAATGAAGATTTCTGGGCCATCCGCTGCATTACCCTAATCGCTAGAGTTCCAGGAAGGGGAAACATAAAAGAGAGCGAGAAAGCAGTACTGCAATAAAAGACACCTCTTCATCAATATAAAGAGATTGAGCTTCATGTGGAACTAATTTCAAATTAAATACTAGACTTCCTATATTTCAAATCAGATAATTGTCTGAGTTCAGTTTATATTGTACACCTCGATCTTTTTCTTGGCAGTTGTTTAAAAGAGGTTGTATTAAGATTATGTTCCAAAACTAACAAAAAAAAAAAGAAGAAAATTTTCTACTCAACAACATTCACTGGTATATGCACAGAACTAAATATCACTCATGTTGCTGACCTTTCCAAAGGGTACTCTAAGCTCAATACAAACTCACACAAAGATAACCTGAAAAGTTGCGTCAGGTAGCACAAAAGCATGAATGCCTTGCCATAATGGATGACTGCAAAAGGAAACAATCCAACTCTGGCACTCTCAATAAAAAACTGAATGTTAAAAAAAAAAGCTTTACATGCATTGTTTTAGGGCTATTTCATTAAATTGACATTATACTGTACTGGTATTGTGGGTACTGTGTGTTAGCGAAACAAATAGACCATCAACCTGAAGTGTTGGACACTACACTAAATTTACATACACACCTGTGCACCTGTAAGAGTGTATGGCATTAACAAACTAGTTGCCCCTGCCTTTGTAAACAAAGAGAGGGATGCATTTGACTTTTCTCCTCCATTTCACCTGTTCTCAACATTTTGTTTGTACTGTTTATCTGTATGTCCTCTGATCTCTCAGACAATTCAGTTTGACATTTGCCAGGCCATGTTTATTCTGTGGAAGTAAACCACACCTGCAACGGTTTGACTGAGGCCAACTCAGTGACATGGCAAAGTGATATAACCTCACCTGACAATGACAACAGGGCCTAACATCATTTAACCTGTACAATGGAAAAAGCCCCTGACACACTTAGTTGAGTTTAAGCTGTCAATAAAATTACATTTCTTATGCTCTACATGGAGACTTTAGTAGGCAGGTAGCATGAGTGAACTGTCACGCACTTACACCGAAAATGTCCATTTCTAGTAGCCTAGAGGACGTGAACTGAACGAGAATTGTGCCATCGCTGCCATCATTTTAACGGTGTATATTATGACCTGCATGCAAGATAGAACATAATGAAAACGATTGTCTCAAGAAATATGTTAGAAAGCCCAAAGGCGAATGTACACGTTACCTTGAACACTTTCCCAAATGCTCCATCCCCCAGTTCCCCAATGATTTCCCAAATTTCCTCTGGGTTAACGTCTCTGTGTACATGTTCATACTGCTTCTTCTTCTTATCAGGCCCCAACTTAAATATCTTCCGAAAATTGAAGAAAGACATCTTTCCGGACGTGAACTACAGTGCCGTGGATGTGGTCTCTTCGGTTATTTCCGCCAAGAAAATATAGCGGTTCCTCCCGACGCGGAGCTCAAAACGGCTAACGAAACAGACACGTTGCTAATGGAGCCATTCAGCTATGATAATGTCAATTACAACTTCCTCCTAAACGACAGTTATTCATAATCACATCATAGCTAGTTAGCAGTGTGCACAGGACGCTGATCGGGGAGGTGAGGGATAACTACGGAGAAGAGTTCGCCCTTCCGCACAGGCTGGCGTCCCCGTTTTTAAAAAAAAGAAACAGCAAATACCGACCATTTATTTATTTATATTAGAACACTCGACACGGATTTTTTTAATCAATTAGCTAACGTTAGCGAGTAAAGAACGGGGAGTCAAAGGACCCCATGCTTCGATTGGATGACCACACAGAAGTTAGCGGGCTAGCGTTAAGCTAGCCAACTTAATTATTTGTATTTCCGTTTAAACGTTCAATATAAAACCAATACTAACGAACAGGCGTACACGACCATTTTAGTCATTGAAAATAGCAAAAAGAAAACGAGCAATACATTCCATTATAGCAAACATACCCACGCTATGTGACATCGGGTGTCTTTTACAGTATTTTTTGAGTGTTAATGAATAAATCTTGCTAGCTTTGGTGTTCAAATAGTAACGTTAGCTTAACCGTCTGCATGAGAGACGTGGCATTTTGTCAAGCCTAACATTAACAGTAAATTAAAATGTGTTTTCCCACGGAATTTAACATAATCGTCATTATATAAGTTAACGGTCCAAATGCGAGTGCGTTTTGCTAAGTCGGTTTTGTGTTGTTGGAACAACTCAAGAGATCCGCTATATGCGTTTACTTCGGAGACGGTGTTTCCGCTGTGAGTAGGTCTGTCACTTGTTAACTTGACGCAGTTGGGTAGCTGTATCTGTTTCCTGATACATTCATGGGCAGGACGTGCTTAGCGGCTCAGCCCCTCGGCCTTACCACGCATGCTTCTTGTGTTCTGTCATCATGACGAGGGGCAAAAATTGTATAAGTTGTTCTAACATGTTTGCCATATTCAGGGCCACATTAGGTTATAAGGAGTCAGATGATGTAGGCTAACTGACCAGTTCAGTTAATTCACAGTAATTAATTAATCAGTCATAGGGACTAGAACTGGCCCAACCTGCTTGTTTAGAACAGAATAGGCATTATCATATGATTAAATTTAGTTGGCCTTTTATTTTCATAATTCACAACCAAAGTAGGTCTGTTACCATATAAATGCACTATCCACGGTACAACAAAAGAGGCTATTTTAAGGTACATTCAAGATTCCCATTGTGTTTAGCATTTAGTGTTTAGTGTAGCTAGTTGAGTCCTAAATTAGTTTAGGCTACTTGCCAATTATGTTGAATTTGACTCTGGTTTATAGAGCTGGTTTTTCCGATGCTCTCAATGTATTTACGTTGAAATAGACATACAGTAACAATCAACAACACCTTAAATTTTTGTATTCATTTAACTATTTTAAGGACAATGCACGTTAATCAACATATAGTGACAAGAAATATTGTCTCAGCACTGCTCAGCACGTATAGCCATGCAAGTTATACAAGGACAGCACAGCCGGGAAAGACTGATCACAACTGTCTTTTAATACATGCAGATATGCAGAGCAGTAATAAACAGTAAACTCTGATAAAACACAGCAGTCATTATATTAATCTTTAAAGAAATGTTTAAAGATGCATACTTGCGTTAGTTCTAGTGGAACAGTACATAACACACATTCTATGCAATAATGCTGTACACAGCTATAGAAAAACATACCAAGTTGTTAATAAAAGAATTAGTGGATGTGAGTATTCGAGCCATGCAAAGCTGGTCGCCTGGCTGCAGGCAAAGGGCATGGATTAAGTTGTCAGCAGGTTAGCCAGTAATTCTAGTGATAATAATAAAATTGGCAATGTACTGTGTAGATTAGGAATGATCAAGTCTGACTTTTCAAGAGCCAGGTCTTGAGACTGTGTGTGAAGTTGTGGTAGGTGGTACAGTTTCTTATGTCAATTGTAAAAAAAAAGAATACAATAATGCAAAAAGTGCTGAAATATTGAATTGTTAAGGTAACACATGAGTTATATTCACATGAAATAGATGTATATGACATTGCATGTATGTCAATAAACCACATCTAAATTTGTCAAAAAACAGTAATAAACTACTTTATATATTATTATGTAGATAACTTTGTGCTAAATGATAATATTTTAGAAAGTCACAGAAACTGAAACACTAGAAACAACTGCAGACTAAAAGTACAATATTTCCTTCTGTGTTGTAGTGGAGTAAAAGTCTATCAAATAAAGTAGTAGTAACTAAAAACTGTACTTATGTGCAGTAGTTGATAAGTACTTGATTAATAATACCTTGAATTCAACAAACATGAAATACACCACTTGTTTACATTTGAAGAAGGTACATCTGTTTTTGTGTTGTGTAGCGCCCCCGTGAGGCAGGATTCACGTGGTGATATTCTCCTCTCCATTCATCACCATGCTCACTCCTCCTCCACCAGGAGGGAGCAAATGATTTGCTACATGCAGAGTTAAGTGCTGTCGGAAATCCTACTGAAAATGTGAAATTAAACGCAAAGTGGGTGATGTTTTCTTTGTTTTCTTTTTCTTTCATTTAAAAATACATCATCTGCATAGAGAATTAGGCTAATTAGAGTTTATTGTCACGCCATGTACCCTTTTAAACCTTAAAACATAAATTTATCTCAATACTTCCGCTTTAATTCTGCTGCCGGGCATCTATTTTTTAAGGTACAACAGAATTAAGGGGAATATTTGAAGGCAGCAATACTATTCTCTTTTTCATCCACTTTTTTTTTTGCAGTAGAATATGTGCTTTTCATCATTTAGGCTATCCCAACTTTCCTCCAAACTCTCAATGGTTTTCAGCTGAGGAGTTCGGTTTAATGTTACATGTGAGGAAATGAAGAACCAGGTCGCACAGTCTTGACTTCACTTCTTCAAAGGGTCCCGTGCGGTGTGTCCAGCCAACTGAAGCGGGACCGCCCAGTGCATTTGGATTTGCACTGCCGTCCTCCTGTCCGTACTTGGCTGCAGCAGTCCAGCCCCTCTTAAAGGAGGAGAAGACTGACTAAACGACAGTTTTACTGTGTTGTAATGTTTCACAAAGAGCTCAGAAACTCCGACACAGCCTGACACCATCATTTCACGGATGCACCCAAATCCTGAGTGCGGAGAGACTTTTTAAAAAAATCATACCAACTTTCCTTCTTTTTGCCTCCTCTTATGTTGTTTTGATACTCTATGTCGTTTTCATGGGTGACCATCTTCATTTGTAGCATTTAGGGTATTGTTGCAAATCCTATTTGGTTTGTGAAGATGCAGCTCCGGACGGTCCTTGACGTTAATGTTGTGGATGTGCAGAAGAGAAGGAATCCATCCAAACATTATGTAAGTTGTGTTCTTGCTCTGTGTTTCTGCCATCACGTTTTTCAAGTAGCTACTTCACATCGTGTTGTTTAATTTCTCTTAAGTTTAGCCATGCCAGCAGCTGTATGGCTACGTCGGTCTACTGCTCAACAACATTTTGTTTTTGTTTTTGCTTCGCTAGTTTGTACTGACATTCATGGTGTTCAGATCCCTATGACTTTGGTGAACCTCTGCATTTTCCCTCTCGTTCCACCATGAGGTTTGAGTGATATGCGAATGGATGGTCTACATTTGACTTTTCATCTAGCGCCATCAACAGGTCCAAATTTTAGTTTATTTTGGTTTAAGACGTATTACTTGATGTAATACTATTTTATTTTTTAAAAAGAAGAGGGGAAATATCGGAAATGCTCCCTTTGGCAGCTAGAGGTGTGTGTGTGTGTTTGTGTTTGACTGACAGCAGCTGAGCCCTAAGAGTAAGCAAACTGCTGTAGCTGGCAAGTTATCAGTGGTACTGACGAGTAAGGGCTGCACCAGCATTTAGTGATAATGGCAGGTACAATTATATGCAGATAGATGGATAGATTACAAAAAATAGTGAGAAACAAACCAAACAAGATATTGACTATCAAAACCACAAGTACTAAAATAATGTGTAATGTGCTGCCGCTGACAACTAATTGTTTAATATTGTCCCTTTTGGTTTCAGATTTTTTTTCTCAATGGACAGCACAGGACATGTGATTCACAGAGCAGATACATGCTGTATGCTGTAGCAAAAACCAAACCAAAAGAAAAAACACACACTTTCATTTAGCTATGAACATAGTTCATTTCGCAGATCAATACAGCCCTAGTCACAACACTAAGGCAACATCAAGCTGACAGCTAGGGTGACCAGATCCCAACAAATCAAATGTGGGACAATGTGGGACACGTTACCAATTCTGAGAGGTCTATCTAACTTACATAATCCACATTTTTATTCTCCCCTTTACCTCAATACATCTCTGTGTTTTGCCCTTTGGTGTATTCAGTACCACACTGCTTTTGAGCCACTTCTTTCCTCTGAGATAAGACTCATGTACTGTGTCGTGTCACAGGGGGGGGGGGGGGGGGGGGGGGGGGGGGGGGGGGGGGGGGGGG
>JBBPCS010000573.1:8807680-8834007 GCA_037974645.1 Hollardia meadi | reverse complement strand
CCCCCCCCCCCCCCCCCCCCCCCCCCCCCCCCCCCCCCCCCCCCCCCCCCCCCCCCCCCCCCCCCCCCCCCGCCCGGGCATCGGTCACCATATGCTCTTTATACATGTTCCCATATCAAATAATTTGTTTCTGTCTTGAGAAGGCATTCATGTAGTTGGAGTGAACCAAACTCTGGTTAAGTATTGGATGTGACCAAATTATGAAAGCAGACACAAACTGTGAAAAACTAAGTCACTGCTTGTGTTTATATGGTTAACTCAGTGAAGTACAGAAAGGAAGATTGTCATTGGCTGGGCTGCACGCTGTAGTCAGTGCTCTAGTGTTTCATGGAGACAGAGAGCCATCCCTCTGAGCACAGCTCCAGCCCCTTCATCTGGTTCTATTTAAGGCCTTTAGCGCAGCCTCTTATGATTGGCGTACACAACCCCAGCTCCAGCCTCAACTGGGGAGAAGGAGGCTTTTTAGCAGATGGTTTATTTTCCAAGGGAAACCATTTCTTTCTCTCACTCTACTATTCTGTCCTCAGCTGGCTTAAGCTCACTTTTCTATCACTACTACATTTCCCTCTGCTTTCTCATTGCTTCTCTTCTTTCCACTGGGTTAATGCCCCTTCTTGCATCTACTGACCCAGTTCCAGCTTTGTTGGACAATAAGGATGAGGCTCCTTCAGTAACACAGAATGGATTTTCTGCACCTGACGGCTTAATCCTTCACTTTTTTGAAGGGACATTCTTTCCTAGACTTTTGGCATCTCCATTGCCCTTATTGTTGGGCTGGAGGGGGATGCAGCTCTATGGCTAGACTCTCAGGAAGATGCACTCAGCCCTGTGAATATTGTGATTGGCTGAGCTCTACAGACAAAGTGGCCTATGGCACAACGAGTGCCCAGCAGTCGTTCTCGTGGACCTATGGCTGGCAGCTGGCTGACAGCATGTTTTTTCCCCTCAACCCCAGGTCTGGATGCTTCGGATCCCATGCTCCTGGAACAGTATGTGGTGGTGGCCAGTTACGAGAAACAAGAGCCTGCAGAAATCAGCCTTCAAGCGGGTGAGGTGGTCGACGTCATTGAAAAGAGTGAGAGTGGTGAGTAATCAAAAAAATCCACGACAAAGACACAGTGAGCAGGAACAGGCAGCATGCATGTTGTGTGTATGTCAGACACAAACAGAGTCTTGATGATTCAGTCCAAATTTGATCAAACATGCTGCCCTTTCCCTAACTCAACCCTCTTACCTCCTTTGTCCACAGCTTGCTAGCTGTTACTTAGCCCCATCTGGAGGCTCACTCTGGCCTGCAGTCAGCCCTGTTTTTCCCACTGTTGGTTTAGGCTGGGGGCCAGAATGTTGCCTCTAGCAAGAGGAATGTCTTCCAGACTCATATTAATTATTCCACCTCCCTTTAATGGAAAGCCAGCAAGACATGCCGGATTTACAAATGCCAGCTGCAGAGAGTTCTTAGTCAGCTGTTTAACCTTTGGAAAGAGCCAGCAAAACAAAGCAAAGATCATATTTGAGGTTATATGCGATTCACTTTGACTATATTTAATAGTTAATCCGTCAGTAGCACACTGATGTAAAGCACAACTTCATGATATTCTAGGAATATGCTGTAATGCTTCCAGGAATTTGCATCTATTGTGGGTGGACGTAGGCACAAAAATGCCTTATCTATTTTTTCATGTGAAATAATTGAATTATAATATCTCTGTTTGAGATGCAGTAAAATGAAAATTGGTTAAACAGTTTTGTAGATTTTATGACAAGAAGGACACCATAAAAGCTCTTATCCTGTAATTACATGTTCTGTAATCACTGGTTAAACATCTGTCCAAATCACTTTTATACGGGGGGAATTTGCCATATGAAGCAAAAGAGTGACCAGAGAGGTATAGGGCCCAGTAACAGGGTCTGACGTTCAGCTTTAATGGTGTGCTGAGACAGTAAAATAGTAATGGGGCTCATGTGTTCTTCAGCGGGAGGACGGGAAATGGAGAGGAGGAGGAAACTGTGACCAGGAAGGCAGTGGGACTTGGGTTTCATGATGGGTGTGAGTGAAAACGCCATGCCACACTGGCCTTGAGGAAGAGGGTCCATAGAGTTGGATCACTTTGAAGTGTCACGTGTCCTGCCTTTGGGTTCATGTATTTGTTTTCACTCCCTGCTCCAATAGGATTTCAACTCAATGGGGAGCCACAGTGAGGCGGATATTCAAACACCTTGAAGTCCTTTTATCGGGGGCCTTATGTGAGAGCTTTCCTCCATGAACTTGTGCCTTGGCCTGTGATTTTTAAATAGAGGCCCCTTCTTCACTTTTGTATTTCAGCTGACAACTGTGCAAAGTTATACGGGTTGATTTGTATGTCAATGATCCATGCACAGTGTGAAATTTGTGCACTTCAATGGTCTCATTGCAGATTTATGATTTCCAGGCTTCCGTGTTCCTGCTGTAGCTTCCATGTTATTATTGCTTTGTTCCAGGCTCTTCTCTGATGCAGGCTGTATTTTGTTGCCGCTCTCAGTTCAGCTCATTCATTTATCTCTGGTTTGGTTGGATTTGTCACGAGTTTTTAGAAAGAAAAACAGTAGACTCCAAGTATATACAGTATATATAGATATACAACTTCCCAAACCCCCTACATCTTGTTACGGAGACTGTTTCCAGCAGCACAGCTAGCATTTAACTGAAAACTCAACACCTCCTGCAATGGGAGTTGGGTAAACCTGCTCCATTTGGCTGGATGACATCACTCCATATCCCTCTGCCAGTACTAACAAGACCAGGTGTGTGCTAAGATTTCAGAGCTCATTTGATTAAGCATCCATTCCCTTGCAGGATAAGTACAAACCCTTTAATGGTTTCTGACAGATTGATCTGTGTATTGCAGAGCTAACTGTGCTGGGTTAGAGATACTTAAAGGTGTCTATTACATTTGTAATGATATAAAGTTTTTTTTTTACTGAGCCTCCAGCTATGGTCACATATTTTACTTTAAAGCCATGCAGATTTAAACCCCTACAGAGTCATTAGATGCATTGAATGGAAAATATCTGTATGTTGTCATAATGCCATCTAATTCTGGATTAGCATATAGCATAAGCATTGTGTGGTTGACAGATTTTATATGAGAATTTATTACACAAAGGTGTGCAAGTGTAACAGCAGCAGATCTAGGAATGGAATACTGCAGTTCGTTATTATTTTTGCCATTTACCCTAGTCCTTCAACAGAAGTCCTGCTGTTAAAGCTACTGTACCATAGACTGTTGCTGTGACAGCTGCCCAGTGCAGTTATCAACCTTTCCTTACCTTGGATTAGATAATATATGCCTTTGACAGGGCTAGTGAATCTAGGTCATACCTAAAGTATAAGCGAGCTCAGCTTTCTCCACTTTTCCAGCCTGCTGTCCTGAGTCAAGGCAGTATATTCCATCGCACTGGCTTGCCGATACAGCTTGAGTCGTGGTCTTTATTTCAGTCGTAGTTTATATCGATTTCTGGTTTGTTGGGTTTGAAGTAGGTGCAGTATGCTGTAAATCAACAGTTTGGTCAATTGGTCATTGACTAATGACTGCATGATGTTCTGTTGTAGCATTCAGATTTTCTCAAATAATAGTGTAACAAGTTACACTGTGCTAATCCCCATGAAATATAATACAATCTAAAAGAGCAATATTACAATATAGAGGTTGAATTTTAGTCAAAAACTAAGCTGTAACTAGAATTTGTTTTATAATTATTATTAATTTTGTCCTCATGCCCTCTGCAGCTGTTTTATGAGAGTTTACCAGGGGGGATGCTGGCTCAGCAGGAGAGAGTAGTGCAGGGAGAAACTCAGGGAGAAAATGGAAAAAGATATTTCCTGCCAAAGTTAGTGGTTCAGAGAGCTTGGTTCATTATAATGGCTTAATGGATCCTCCAGGATGCCTCCTCAGTTTACACTATGTTGGAATGATGTTAACCAAAGCTAGGCTAGCAGCCTTGTTGGTCATTTCAAATGCTTTGTATTCATTGATTTAAACGTTGCCCTTTAATGTAGTATATAGGTCCTAGTATATAGGAAAGGAAAAATATTTTGCAGCCGCTTCTGGAAATATTGTACATATTGCAGCTGGTTTGCTTACACCTCAAGGGCAGTGTTAGGCGTGTTGTACACAGTTCTGTGTATAAAATATCTCTCTGTGGACCAGTCAGGGTTTAACTTATCTCTATTCCAAGTCCGGATCAGCCTCTATGAATTACAGTTCACAAATGAACTCCAGGAATGCCTGTCTGTTTTGGAGAGGCCCACTCATATCCATCCCTCCAGCTACCCCAAAACTCCCTGGCACCACCCATGTACAGTATGTATTGTATCTCTACTGCTCCACCCAGCTTACTTGAGCTGGGTGGAGTGAGTGAAATTTCAGGAAGAGCTTCAAGTGTCACTTACTAAGACAGTAATCTTAGCTGTATAAATTTGCCGTTTTTATGCGCACATACACATTTTAAGTTTGACAAATTTGAGCCATAGAGAAGTCAGGAGGTAACAGAGGTTTCCTGCAGTTCATGTTCAACTGCTTGGCTGAAAGCCCATTGAGACTACTGAAGTCCAATTCTGGCAGATTAAGCAAATTTGGCCTTCTCAGCATGGTATGATGGATGTGCTGGATGTCTTCTTTACCTTCAAATGGAAATAAATGTGCTAATACAATAATGTCACCATCTTCAGGCTGGAAGCGAGATTATCTCAGGGCTCAGTACAGCAGGAGCTTGTTGTTCAGAGAGTTTGCTTCAAGAGAACAGACTTTCTGTTACTCTTCAAGGATTAATTCCTTTGCTATTTAAAGTTATCTATAAAATTATATAAGGCAGTGTAATTTGGTACAGCCACTTTGGTCCAGACTGAAATATCTCAACAACTATTAGATGGATTGCCATGAAAAATGAGAACTGGTATCCCTAATGGCCAGTTGATGTATTCTGATGACTTTGGTAATCCCTGACTTTTGAATTGTCTTACTAAATTTTGGATATATTGTCATAAAATTTGGTGCAGACAATCATGTTCCCGTCAGCATACATCAATTTGGTGATCCATGAACCAAATATTTGGTTTCTTGCAAAACTAATCACATTCCCATGAGCCTTAGCTGTACTTTGTGTTTATAGCTAATAAGCAAGCGTTAGCATGCTAATGTTGTCGAATAAGATGGTGAACATTGTAAAAATTACAATTACAAAGGTGGCTCAGTGGTTAGCACTGTTGCCTCACAGCTTAGTTGGCCTCACAGTTGGCCTCACAGTTTGATTCCTGGCTCGGGCAGGGCCTTTCTGTGTGGAGTTGGCATGTTCTCCCTGTGCTTGCGTGGGGTTTTCTCCGGTTTCCCCCCACCATTAAAACATGTATCTTAGGTTAATTCTCCTGTCGGTGCCCTTGACCTGGATGCTGGCTAAAAAGATCTGGAGTTGGTCCCCGGGCGCTGCACTGTGGCTGCCCACTTCTCCTCAGGGATGGGTTAAATGCAGAGAACAAATTTCGCTACCTTGTGCCGAGTATGATTGTATGTGACAATATAAAAAAAAAGTATCTTAATAAAGGATCTTAACATTTAGCTCAAAGCACTGTTGTGTCTATGTACAGCCTCACAAAGCCGCTCACTTGGCTGTAGACCACGGAATTAGACCAGGGCAGTCTCATATCCCGATATAGGTCATTTCATATCCAGATAACTATACACGATATAGTACAATTTCTGTAAATTCAGTGTCAGACTTTTCATACCCAAACCATATTCATGAAGCGAAAGTAGCCCCTCTTTTTGGTGCTAGCTCCTCACTTTGTTTTGGCTGGTAAGAGTCCTTCTCCTTATCAGAATTACCCCATTCTGTGTCATGTTCACTCTCCTCCATGTTTGTTTGTGTTGCCTTCATGTACATTTCCTGCCTGCATATGATGCAAAGCGTCATCCAAATTATGAAGAAGATTGCTGTGAAGAATGTGATTTGTGACACAACAAAATAAACGAAAGAGCCTAATGCATAATGAAATAACAGACGTTTTTCTGGCGTCACACTATATATTGTCAAATCGCACAGCCCCACTGTAGCCTCTTACATCTTAAAATGCACAGACAAAAAACTAACGGGGGGAACATAATCTTGGTAAAGGTAATAAACTGTATGTTCCCTTGAAGCTCTCAGTCCACAGTGTTTATTGTTTTACCTGGGACATGCTTTCCTCTGTATTTGGATAAATAGATAATGTAGAAAGCACCATGTGTTGCCATAATAATCTGCAGGCTGATGAGAGAACTGCAATTAAATTGCAGATTTTAACATCAGTGGTTCCTGCAAGTGTGACAGCATGATGTATACTGGCCATTCCAGTTTTTCTGTCTTTGATATGCAGGAGGATTAAAAGCAAGGTCAACCTTAAGGTCCCTGTGCTGCTAGCATATAAACCTTCAGTTTGGTATGTGCAATTTCAGCAAGAACATGTTTCCTTGTATAAAAGAGCACAAACCCTATAATTCTTGTCAATGACTACCAAAGGCATGATGCAGAAACCTTGCCAAGTATTAAATGTCTTTTTCAAACTGAGGTTGCAGCAGCAGCAGATGGAAGACACATTATCCTCTCATAGTAATCCCCATCCTCCATATTTTTTCAGTTTACCACAGGATGTACTAATGACTGTCTCAAAAAATTTACCTTATACTGTATTTTTTGATATGGAAACTCAAACAAGAGGTTTGCAACGAAGAACAATGAAGTACAGGAGCAATAACAGCAGAGCACAAACAGTAGTAATAATGGTGTACAGAAATCAGTCTGTGGAGCCAAACATGTGCCTGTCACTCAAGCATTGATCATTGAACATTTTAAAAGGTGGGCTTTCAGACGCTCAAGGAATACTGTGTCTCCAACACAGTAGAGCACACAAGCTGTGGGTTATGGACCATGAGGGGATCCATTCAGTGGCTGGAAGGGAGAGAAGGTCAACATCAGCTCTACCCCCCCACCCCCCACCACACATACACATACACAGAGGTAATTGAAACCCAGTGTTTTCTAAAAACTAGAAGTGTGTGTGTATTGGGACTGGATACCTTACCTCTTGTGCTTTGATACTGGATCCACTGTTAATGAATACAGAAGCTGGAAATAAATAGGGTTTTCTCCTGCTCTACTCAACAGTGGTGTCAGTTATCTGCAGGACTGCTGAGCACTGCATTCCTCATCATTTCAGGTCATGAAAAAAGCCTCCTTGTGCTGCTGAATCTGTGGTTCATGCTAGATGTGTAGAAATCATTTTTGAGTACAGAGTTACTCCAAAGCAGAAAAGTGTGTTGATTTCAAATTTCAGTACAGTTTAAGATCCACTTGTCTGTTTGTGTGTAGGGATGAGGAGGATATTAAGAAGCATTACAATGTCACTTTGCGTTATGTATGCTATTGCTCAGGTCAATCATCAGACTTGATTAATTGTATATGTAGATTGTGGTTTTGTTTAATAAGTCATGCAAGCACCTTAGGAAAAATCCCAAATGGCATTTATCCAGTTTCTTGTTACAGCTGGGAATCTGTTGTTGATTACAGTAAAAATGAAGTGGGGGCTCTAATGCTGATAGAGTTTCCAGATGGCAGATACTGTATGTGAGACGAATAAAGCTCAGAAAATGCTGCTCACTCTCAGTATATGTCTGCATCTCAACTTGCTGGGCTAGAAAACAGGTTAAGTGAGACTATGAGAACAGCTCCATTAAAGTCTGAGAGCAAGCATCTGTTTACATGTCTTACTTTGTTTTTGCAGAAATATCTGTCTCAGTGGCATTGTCACACTAACACTAACATCTGACATTGTCAAACACTAACAAAATGCATCTACCAGCATCCCTAAAGCTCACTTATATACAGGTTGTATCTAAATAGTTTAATCCTTACCAAGGCTGAAGTGTAAAAATTTGAGATTTTACAAGGGAGATGAGAGATTTCAAGTTGGCTGAAAGTTTCAAGTTACAAGTACAGGTCTTTACGGGTCCAAAAAAGAAATGACATGAAAGGACCTGAACCTGAACCGGACCCATCTATTATTTGAAAGCTGGGACCGAGCTCATGCAGAACCAAGAAATGGTCCCGAATCTGGCGAGGACACACAGACCCAATTTCAAGTTAATGTTAATTCACAAGTTGACAAAACAAAACTTTGTGTCTTACGTAATGTAACGTTAGTAATCTTCGCCCCTGTGATGCATATCCATTCTCCTTTATAAGAAAGCTGGTAAAACAAATCCAGGTTTTCTGTCATTCCTCTCGCTGATTAATACAGCATGGCTAATCGAATATTTTTTTTTGGGTAGTGACCTAAAAAATGAGATTGCAGATACAAGTGAACGAAATGAGACTCCATAGGGTGGCTGGGCTCAGCCTTAGAGATAGGGTGAGGAGTTCGGACATCTGGAGCTCGGAGTAGATCCCCTGCTCCTTCATGTCGAAAGGAGCCAGTTGAGGTGGTTCAGGCATCTGATTAGGATGCCTCCTGGACGCCTCTCTTTGGAGGACTTCTGGGCGCGTCCAACTGGGAGGAGACCCCGGGGTAGACCCAGAACTCGCTGGAGGGATTATTCATCTCATCTGGCCTGGGAACACCTCGGGATTCCCCAGGAGGAGCTGGAAAGCGTTGCTGGGGAGAGGTATGTCTGGAACACCCTGCTTAGCCTGCAGCCACCGCTACCCAACCCGGATAAGCGGAAGATAATAGGATGGAATGGAATGCTGTTGCATTATATGATTGCTGTCTGATTACATCATGGTCTGCTTGGATCAAGGCGGGTATTACACATAATGTTAAACAGGCTGGGGACCCACGGTAATAGAATGTGACACGACCTGGACGCGATTGACCATATAAAATGTGGAACTAAACCCGTTCAGGTCCTGGGTCCTGGGATCCATACATGTATGTTTTACTCTGTCTAAACCAGGCTGACATCATCATGTCCATTATTTTTTATTACAGAAATAACTGGAATCAAGCAGGCGTTTAACTTGATACGAGCAGAGTTTTGCACATCACAGCAGGACACAGAGGTATAAACTTAGTTACAACTTGCCCTCAGCTCTGCTTAAAATATCCCTTTTTCATGATGCCCTCATAGTGCAATACAACAGTGCTGTAAAGACAAACTTTTTGGTTTCTTGCTGTCTGAGGCTGTGACATTTGAGGTCGGTGTCTGTGGTAATGATCCTGTGGTGTGATGGTGTTATATGAGATCTTCACTAGAGGGTTGTGGGTTTAGCTGTGTTATGCAAACAATGACCCCCAAATGGTCAGGGTTACAAAACTAAACTGCTAAAACGTTTTAAAATCTTTTTGATTTACTCAGGATGTTCACTAAGTAGCTGTAATCGTGAGACTTAAGAATGTTTAGCAAAGTGTATTGCCAGTCAGCATTTGGCTGTTTCTTTTCCCTTAGTGGTTGAAACTCTGCAGCAGCTTTCCAAGGTTTTTAACTTGTCCTTACGTGAGGCAGAGAGACATGGAGAAAAGCAGGTTTTGATATCAACTGATCAAAAACAACGGATGATAAGAAAGCTCAGAGAAAGATAGAGGTGTAGCTCTGTAATGTATATTGGCACTCTGCACAGCTGGTGGATTAAAGTGAGACAAATGCACAGAAACACATGTATTCATTCAACACTAACCCCCACACGTTTCAGGCATAAGGTATGCCTTCTTCACCTTTGTTCCTCCCACACCTGTACAGATAATCTCTTCCATCCAAAAAGCTATTACAGTCTACACCAAGAGAGAACACATTCTTCTCCCAGTCTTATTTATATTATCTGCCATTTCACCTGTCAGATGCTGAATCCACGACTTCATTCACTCAGCTTTACTTTTAACTTTTAGCAAAATTGTTGTCTTGGCAGCAGGAGACCCACAAAACGCAGCTGTTTCTTTTGTGATGAACTCCATTTAAGGTCTTTGTCGTCATGAAGAATGTACAAACGATAATCCTGTCGTATATGAAGTTAAGAATCACATTCCCCTCCCAGCCCTTATGGAGAAATTACCCAGAAGAATTATCACAACAAAAGATACCATATGTGACAATTATAGAGTAATGTCATTAATCTGAAGCCCTAAACATAACCTATAGATTACAGTTAATTAAGTCATGATACCAGAAAAAGTCCTAGGCACACAAAATAGTTTGTTTTTTTGTTTTTTTAAATTAACAGAAAAAGTCACTGAATATGCACCAACACATTTGTAATAATGTTAGCTTTGGTTTGAAAATCTGAGTGTACATCTATTTTTTATAGCTTTTGTACTTTCAATATTATGAAATGAGAATATTGAACCATTTTAAACACGTGGTGGTGAAAAAAGTATTGAAGTTTTGGTACTTCTGACAACTTTATCATGTCCACCACATGTTGTATAAGATAAAACTGTATTGATCCCCGGGAGGGGAAATTCAGGTGTTACAGCAACAGCACAGGACTGAAATAAGTGCAGGTAAATAGAGAAGTTAAAAATATTAATATTTTAAAAAAGTATATAAAATAAGAATAGAATAAGCAATTAAACCTAAAATGATAGAAGCCATTAGCTAAAACCAATACACATACAGTACCCACAACCACAGGACTAATAGTATAATATACCGACTCAAGCAAAGAGACATAGTGGTGAGATTAGTCACAGCTCAGCAACGTATACTATATGTAAGAATAATATGAAGCTGTCAGCTATAACAGTCTTCACCAGAATATTATATAATATGATTATAGATGGATAGAGTGATCATTAGTCCCAACAGGAAGATTTCTACCATTACAGAAGCTTAGAACAAAACAAGGCAACAACAAATCTTAAAATGAGTGGGATCATTTTTATTGTGCATATACAGTATACATGTGAAATACTGTAAATTGACTTTGGAGCTGGTTTTGTGAAAGATTGAATTGCAGTCACCCAATGAAAACGTGATGAGCGACATGAAGCAGGTTTCTCCTTTAAAAAGTGTCTTTTTTCTACAAACTATATAATTGCAACATGTCTGATATAAACCTGCAGTGGCCATGAAATCAGCACTTGTGTAATGTATGTGTGTTTTTTTAAAGGTTTTTTATTGTGTGTTTTGAGGTTCAGTAAACTCAGCCAAAGCACCTGCCATATGGAGGGATGGTTAAAAAATACAGGCAAGGCATCCCAAGCCATCAATAACAGCTTATATTTACTTGGGCCTTTCAAAGTGACTGTGTGACTTTGCTGTCTATGTCTATTTGGGCTTACAGCTAAGGCTATCAATTAAATTACATTCCTACACCCTATTCTCATATTTGCTTACATTTCTGTAATTTTCAGTTTGCTGGATTAAAAAAATGTAGCATGTGAGCATGTTGGTGTGAAAATGGCAGTTTGCCCTGACAGGTGCCTTTTTTTTACTCCAGCCAAGCTGACCTTTCTTTATAACAGTCAGTTTAATTTAATGTACCATTAATGTAGTTGTTGTTGAACTTTGCTGGTCATTGAACAGGACACATCAGATTTATTTAAATGTTGTCACTGACCTAGTGAAGTACTGAAAAATGTAAGTATAATGAACCCATTTAAAATTAAGATGTCAGTGAAATTAATGTTTTACAATCCTTGAAACTTCTCACAAGCTTTCAACTCCACTGTGCAAAGAAAATGTCTGTATTTTGGGTCCCTTGTTTCTGAATGTTGTAGACAACTTTTTTTTTTTTATAGCTTGCTGCTCTGATTTATTTGCATGAGGTTTTGTTCAGGCCACAGGCCTGGTGCGCATTACACGGCTTGTTACATACCTGAAACCTAGCCAGCATGTATCAGTGCCAGACACTTACAGTATCCCCCCGTTGGGACCAACCCTAACTCTATGCAAATAGCCCCACTGTACAGCTATTAATCTTTGTTTGTTGTGTAGCTTAGCAAGATCACTAATTAAATAAATCACCCTACACATGAATCATAATGATCGCGTGTTTGAGATAAAATTCTGTTATTTCCTTCACTGAGAAAGTCATGCATTTAGTCTGTCAGCAAGATCTTCTGGCACTCCAGTTAAATTTGGCGGACAGATGGCCAGGGAACAATTCATTTAAGTTATGTTAGTCATCAGAATTTGGCATTGCCAGCATGGCATGATTATTAAGTTTTTGCCTGAGAAAGGAACCTGATACTAAATCCTACAGGCATTCTTGCAGAAATCAATAAACTATAGTGAAAGCAATGAATTCTTTG
Organism: Hollardia meadi; assembly: GCA_037974645.1. Classification (NCBI taxonomy): domain Eukaryota; kingdom Metazoa; phylum Chordata; class Actinopteri; order Tetraodontiformes; family Triacanthodidae; genus Hollardia; species Hollardia meadi. Next base: position 8,821,751 of record JBBPCS010000573.1, on the reverse strand, counting down.
ACTGTAACAGCAGGTTCAGTAATTGTTCAGTGTTGGCAGAGGTTTGTATCGCCACTCTCAGAGATAAAGTGCCATCGTTCAGCATTTGAAATTGTTTGCAGTTAAAAAATTATTATTTTTTTTAAATCTCTCTGACTTTACAAAATGATTTCTCCATATACAGCAGATCCAACATAATGAATTAAAAAGTCTTCAACTTTGAAACTGTACTTCCCTGTTTACCTGAAACACCAGTAAACTCTTCTAATCCATAGTAACCTGTAATTGCTGCCCGTCTAATTGTGATGAATGTCATAATTAAGGACATAATTACAACATATTTCACAATATGCAGATCAGTGCATAATGCAGGTGTTCTGTGTATTGGCTGTTATTTCTATATTAGCCTCCTATTTTGCCTCATCCTGTCTGTGTTTCTGTCTATCATACTAAATTCTGCTTATTTTTTATAAATTTTGTTTAACTAAACCACCTCATAACACACAATTTCTGTAGGAACATTTCACTGGACATTTGGACCAGCTGTAAAAGTGTGATGGAACACTCCCCTTCTCTTTACGGGTTGTCCGGACAGCTGTCAGCCATATTGTATGCCCGTTACCACAACAAATAGAACTGATTTGGTACCGGCTTTGTCACTTTGGTCTCCTGTTCAGAGCTGACCCGGACTCACAAATGTTGGCTGGCTTTTGTGAATATTGTGTGGAAGTGATTTTGAACAAGTTAAAATGTAATGATTAGTCTACTACATATCAGCACACCTTATCAAACACAATGGATCACTGTACTCCACTCATTTTTTTGGGATCAGATTTTTTTAAATGAAACATTTCTGCACCTTTCCAGCTGAGGCATTTGACTTCAAACAGTTGTAACCGAGTCAAATCAGCTGCAAGAGAACAAATTAATTTTTTGGTGACTAACAGCTTTTCAGCAATGTCCTGGCCACTGAAATGACGACTGACCCTGATGAAACACAGGTTGAACAAAACGATCGAGCTACAATCATCCTTCTGATGTTCTTGGCCCTGAATGTAGTTATAGATTCTGTTGGCCACACAATTATATTCCTCATGTTCATGTAGCCCATGCCTGTGATCGGACTAAAACAAAGATACAAGTGAGCTGACAGGGGATATTAGCCAGACTAGATGATCAGACTAGATGATCTATTGTCACAGCAGTAGACGTCACCTGTGTTCATTTTCATCTTTTTTTGTAAAGATTTATTATGTGTACTTTTGGGGTGAGAATCTTATCGCAGATCCAAATTCATCTGTAAAATGTCAACAGATCTTCCAGGCTTCCAAAGACATTTTAATTCCTTACACTCAAAGTTTAGGATGTGCCTCGTGTACCTTGCTATGTAATGCATTGTTTGGCTTGTTTGTTAGTACTTCTAGTACTGGTGATTTTCAGCCGCTGTATTTTTCCACAGGTTGGTGGTTTGTCAGCACTGCAGAGGAGCAGGGTTGGGTCCCTGCTACCTATCTCAACTCACACAGTGCTACACGGGATGATTTGGAACTGGGTGCCTCTAAAGCCGGAGAGGGTAAGTCACTGCAAACTCTCCTGGCTCTGCCTATCAAAATACACATACTCAAACACAACCTCACACATTCTGTTATACACCCACACACAGATACCACCCTTGTCCTCAGTCTTTGATCTGTGACAAAATGGAGCAAACTACTTCACCACTGCCGGCCCACACTAATGACCGGCATCAGGCTGGTGTGAACACCTCTCTCTGTCTGCCTGCCTGCCATCATAAGCACGCTTAAGCATAGTGTAGATTCAGGCCTGTGTAAACAGCAAGGAGGAGCGCCAGTAGAGACCAGAGCACAAACACTACAGTGATGGGCTGTGCACAGTAATGCTCTGTACACTAGAGATGCAATGCGATGTTACATGCTGTGACCTCCATGGAGTGAGCTCATGAAAGAGGCATGTGTTTCCATCAGCAGTAAGGAAAAAAGGAGAATATCTCAAAATCATCTTTAAGTCATGGTTATTGTTAATTAAAGCAAGCTTTGACATGAATTATGCTATAAATGTCTGCTTATCATTGTGAGTTGCTGATAAGTTACAGTGGACTAGATGAGTGTTGATGTTAAATTCCGTGAGCTTACTGGAGTCAGAGAGGGATCCAAAACCCCAATAAGAAACACACCTATGGAGTGTTTGGTTTGCCTGAATATAATGCAGACACATGTGAAGCTAAGTACGGCGTCTAAACATGAAATCATCTCGATAGGCTTGTTAGATATGGTTGTCAAGTCATCTAAGAGCAGCTCAAGCTCTCTCTTTCTTCAAGCATTTTCAATATTAGTTGAGAAAACATTTTATTATCAGAGCAATAGAGCTCAATTAGTGTCACATGCTCGGACTTTGATAGCTCTGACAGGTACACGCAACAATTGAAGCAAATTTGTTTTAGGCAGTATTGTGTTCAGAAAACCCAACAAACTGCAGGCGCAGAAATAATTAAATTGTGAGCTGAACTTCCACACAAACATTACGATTTAGCAGCGCTCTGGCCAACACATGTTTTACTGCGCAATTGTTGTACTTTTTAACGATGAAACCCTGGATCTCCTTGGTGTTGTATATCTTATGACTCTAGGACAGAGAGAGAGAGAGAGAGAGAGAGAGAGAGAGAGAGAGAGAGAGAGAGAGAGAGAGAGAGAGAGAGAGAATATTTCAGGCTAAACAATATTACTGTTGTTTCACAATATGCTAAAATGCCTTTCTCTCCCATACTTGAGAAACTCAACAGAAGATTTCCACATGTGTGCATACCACAAATGTATGACCACACACTCACAATCCTAAAGTAAGGTGTACACCCAACACTCCTATCTACTGTCAGAGGTAGCTGGACTTTGCTGCCATTTTTTTTTTTTTTTAATGAAGGACAATCTGTCAGTGTAATTAGTGTTTATGTGTCTAGTCAGTCATGGGAATGGCATGGAACTCATACAGCATCTCCTTCTCAGTCCTGTGGTCTCTAGCACTCTGTACCACCAAGTCATTGAAGAAAAAAGCACATATTACTTATTAAAATGATGACTAAAATCAGCCCTCCAGCTCCTCTAAAGCTCAGAAATTAACACTTTATGTCTACAATAGATTGTTTTGCTGGGACCTGAACTTCCTGGGGTTTCTTCTGGCAAATAATGATCTCATACAAAACCCCCATAAAATGGTGGCTTGTCGTTTTTGTATAAATTGAACAAAACATATATAACATGTAACTTTGTGATCTTTGTGGCCTTTGGACAAAGCCAGGGCAGCTGTTTCCCCTAGCTTGCAGTCTTTGTGCTAAGATAAGCTAAGCTAATCTACTTTAAGGCTCACAGTTACTTAATAATTACAGACAGAGAGTGATATCCTCCAATTCTCCGCCAAAAATCGACAACAAAATCTCAAACTAATTTTTAAAACTTTAAATTTCTTCTTATTGTATTGTTAGCTGGTATGATGTTTTTGGGGCATAATCACATAAACTGCCTACAATTATTAATTTTAACCTGTCTCCCAGATTGTGTCTGATGCCATCATTGAAGATTAAGTGTGTTTAGTGATGAAAAGGATTTTCTTTTTCCTACATAAAATAATTTACAGGAGCTACTTCTTTCACCATTTTGACATGTGACACAAGCTCTCACATTCGTCCGAAACCCTTTTTTACTCCATTGTCTTACCTATATATAAAAGCATAGGGAAATATATCGTAGACTTTCTGACAACTCCAGCCACCGGCACTGTCAGCTGCTCTATTAATTGGATGGCATTCCTGCAGCAGCAATGTGTGTCCCAGATGCTCTAACACAACAGGATGGGAAAACCACGCTAACAACATCCTAATTACAGGCCATAGAGAAGATGTCTTGGTTTAACACTTCCTCTGTAACCTCCATCCATCCACTTTAACTGTCCACCATGTTTTGCTTTGTGGTCTTGTTCTAATGTCCTCCATGTAGCTAATAATAGGGTTCTCTCTGTTGGACCCATGTCATTTGTGTGCTGTACATTTGTGTAACATTTGTGCTCGCTCTTCATGTGTCCCATGTTTGTGTGTTTGTTTGTTGTCGTCTGGTTGCCATGTATGTCTGTCAGTTACTAAGCGACATAAGGCTCATCTGAAGAGGCTCGACCGGAGGTGGACGTTGGGGGGTGTCATCAGCAGGCAGCAGAGCCGAGGTGAACTGAGACAGATGCTGCATCACCTCCCTCCCTCCCTTTGTTAATGCTTCTCCTCACCCCGTCTTACTTGTTGTTTCTTATCACATGGCTCAATTCCTCTCCACATGCACATATTTGCTCAGTCTTTTCATTCTGTGTTGTCTTCCAGCAAATGCATTTATCATGAGCCACAATCCACCACAACTAACCACTAACTGATGCTAGTGTGAAATTAGCCTGGAAAGCAAAAGAGAAATCAGCAACTTTTATATGAACCAATTATTGATGTTAAGCTCAAAATGTGTCACAAAAGTGCTCCATGTAAGCATTTGTAATATAATTAAATCAATCTTCCCAGAATCACAGGGGGAAAAAAAACTGCCAACTCAGCTGTAAGTAGTTGCATAATAGATATTGGAATGCCTTATGCTGCATTTTAGAGCCATATTTTGTTTTTTATGAGTGTGTGCTCTACCAAAGTGTGGTAGAAACAGGCTTTTTTCCTGCTGTGATAGCAACCAAGATTGACGGATAAACAGAGAGCCTTATTAATCTCTTACTTTTTTAAGCAAGAAATCACGTTCTCAATCACGAACTTGCACATGCTCGTCTTACCAAGGCCAAGGGGTTTTTTTTCACAGGAGATGCATTTGGATTGCTGACAGAGGAGTGAGGATAGGCTATTGAGTTCAGCCCAAACTGTGTGCTTGGCAGTGGACGCTGCTCTTTGGAGTGGAGAGAGAGTTGTTTCCACCCTAGAAATCCTGCTTTGTGTTTAAAAAAAAAAGACTGTTTTTTTGCTGACTCCACAAGAATAATTTATAACACTGATGCAGGCAATGTATGCTGTGGTTAACATAACATTTGATTCAGAGTTTCCCTTCATTGCACTGCTGGATATTGTTTAAAAGAGGCTGGTGAGAGGAAAACGGTTTACCAACCCTGACTTCAAGAGGCTGGAAGAACCAGGCAAAATGAAAATAAAGTGGACAGAAATATCTTTTGGAATCTACCAATTTTGCATGTAAATGGAATTACAATCCCACACCCATTTAAGCTCCCACACAACATTTGAAACAGGTGGAGAAAAGGAAAATGGAAAAATCTGTCGACAGAATGTTGATTCCTGTGTACCAACTGGGAGGACAGCATACAGAAATAGTGTCTTTTTATAAGCTCTTCTCCTTTTTGAGCACATGTGACTGGGCTGCCTGTGTTCAGACAGGAATTGCTGTAATGACAGGAAATAATGTCTTTGCTCTGCCCCATTGGCCTCATGGGAATGCATAAATCAGCATGGAGCCTCTGCTCTCTATTATGTGCTTAGTTAGGAGATGCTCGCTGTCACAAGGCCAAGGACACTATTAGAACATTGGCTTACCCTTGGTCAATACCTTTTATGAATACCAGTGAATTCAGTTATGATAGAGTGGTTGATGTTATGAAGCACTACATTTGATCACATGAGGACTAGTGCTAGTTATTTTTATGGACTTGAGAGTTGACAGGAAATGAGGGTAGAGCATGAGAGAAGGGGAATGACTCAAACCGGGGATGTTGATGTGACGACCAAGCTAAGCTAATTGTTTCCGACCAAGATGGACCACGTCTATTCCAGTTGGTGTTGACAGTCAGCAGATAAAATCATATAGTGTGTGATACTGAAGGTGCTAATCTTAACTTTTCAGATGAAGTCGCTGGCAGTAGTTTTAAAGGATTTTTTAAAACATGTTTGATATTTGTGACTGAGTGACTGATGATACTGATGTACTGATGTAGGGAGACATGTCGGTCAATAAACAGCTTTACCTGAAGTCAGCTTCGTCAGTTCACTTACCTCGAAATTCCTCTGTAGGCCACACAGTCTGACTATGTATTGCCCACACTTCTCCATCTCACCCAAAATCTTCACTTTTTCCTTCTTTCCTTTTTTGACCTTTTCAGTGCAAATGTCACTGCATAAAAATAGTGCAAGCTGCTGGTTGCTGTCCATGTTTGTTCTGGTACAAGAACATGCAACAGTTCGTGCTCTCACTTGATTTGCAGGGTCGTCTTCTGCCAGAACTCCAGTGGTTACTGACCAGTCGTTCAGTGTGTTCAGTGTATTTACTTAGTCATAAGATTTCTGCTCCTTCTAAAAAAGTCCACACAAGTTGGTGGGAATGATCTTTGTGTATGGTTTCTCTAGTCTTTCATCCATTTTTCAGGTTTGTCCCAAGATTTAAAGAATAACATTTCTTCAAATCTTTCTTAAAGGAATACGCTCAGTGTTACTGTTCGTTATTGATTCTACTATCTGCTCTGGCTGCAAAGACATCCCTTCCTAAAGTGCTTTCATTGTAAATGTTGGGGGACAATATCCACAGTGTTTGTTTCATGCAGAAAAGGTTTAAGCAATCAAAGGAAATCAAATCAAATCAAGTATTTTTTGTGCCAAATTTTCTGATTGTTTCCAGTGTTGCCTTGCTTAGCCATGGTGGAGGGACAAAAACAAAAAGAGGGAAATTTTTACTTAAAGGTTCCATATCTTGCCACTTACACTTATAAGTGTACCGTTTATGTGTGTCTATTAAACACTCATGTAATTGTGTTAACAAGAAAAAATATATCGATTTTCCGTCGTATTGCTGAGTGCCTCCGTCTGTTCCTGCCAAACACGGTCGGATTTGGCTGCTAAATGGGAAGTAACCACCTACTTGTTATTGGCAAACGTTCTGATTGGCTAAACACAGATAAACTTCGCCGCTCTCTCACTCTCACTCGGGGTCGAGGCAAATCTCCAAAAATAAGATCCATCCATCTCTCTGCAACATTTTTCTCCTTTGGAAGGCTGTGCAGTGATCTGGATGAAGGACTGCAGCCAGGAATAATACACTGGAATAATACTCTCCACACTTGTCTCAATCGGTTACCTGGGAACTGTGGGAAGAAGCGGGCACTGAGGGGGTGGGCTTATGCTATTTTTTTTAGCTCGATGACTATTGGTTATCCTGTTTCCAGGTAGAAACCAGCTAAAATTCTTACTAGCTCGTAAGCTGTGAGGACATCTTGGGGGTGAGGGGGGTAGAGGAACGGCAGTCGTAAGCGACTTCAGATTTTAACAGCTTTTATTTTACACCTCTAAGGTTATAAAAAACACAATACAAATGCATTTTCATGATGTTGGACCTTTAAAATTACGGAATGTTAGAAAATACCCAGTTGATTTGTCTAACTCAGACTGCTGAACCTTGGAATTATTCTTGCACAGAAACGGGATTGTGGATTTTGTCCCCATCAGTTGAACTAAAATTCTTTTGAGAGAGGATCTCTCTGAGGCAACTGCAGACAGTAGGAACAATTATTGACCAAAAGTGCTTTCAATGTAAATATTGGCATATGAGTATTATTTTAAGACAGACTTGGAAAAAGTGTAAGCTGATCCTTTAACCCAGTGCAACTACAGTATGTCAAAATATTATTTCTAAATGCAAGCATCATAAAGTTCTCTCAGCGTCATAAAAATATAAACAAATTGCTTGTGCCAAAGAACATTTTAACACACACACAGCATATCTACTTGCACATCTGGCAACTGAACCAACAGTTGTAGTCTGTAGTAAAGAAAAGAAAAGATACACCTTTATCATTATATTTTGCTGTGTACAATATTGCTGCATAATGAAATGCTAATTATTTATTAACCCCTTATTTCATATTACTTGAGTATGATCATATACATAAATGTAGTCCACATAAAAGATTTATAGAATAGACACATCTTTCTCTTTTTCTTTGTTTTTTGAATGATTATATTTTTTCAGGAATCTTTTCAGGAATCTTAGCTTTGTTGTCATTCTCTGCTCTGGCTTTGGCAGAAGAGAAGTACATAACAGTGCAGTCCTACACGAGCCAGGGCAAGGATGAAATTGCTTTTGAGAAAGGAGCCATTGTGGAGGTGATTCAGAAGAACCTGGAAGGCTGGTGGTTTATCAGGTAAACCTCTGCTCATGTGCTTCAGACAATTGTTACTTCTTTCATTACAAAATGTTTTCTGATCACTTTTCTCTTCCAACTTACTTTACAGGTACCAGGATAAAGAGGGCTGGGCTCCAGCTTCTTACCTGAAGAAGCTGAAGGATGACCTCTCTCCCCGTAAGAAGACTGTCACAGGCCCTGTTGAGATCATCGGAAACATCATGGAGATCAGTAACCTGCTTAACAAGAAAGCTTTAAGTGAGAAAGATGTGCAGACTGAAGGTGTTCCAGAGAGCCCCCAGGTAGCCAGGAAGGAGATCAGCTTGCCAATCCCTTGTGCCGAATCCAGTCCTGTTAATGCCCCACAAGATGGAAAAAGTAAAGCAGAGCCTGCCTCTCCAGCTGTAGCCCGCATCGCCCCCCATCGGGTGGAAATTGGTTCGTCATCTCACTGTATGCATGTTTGAATTTATGTTGGTCTGTAACAGTAGATTACTTACTGTATATCTCATTTTCAAACTTTTTATAAAATCTCATTTTTAAATTTCTTCAGACTTATAAATGTCTATTCTGAAATGTAAACAAACAATCATGTTTTTTTTCTGTGATTGTTGTACAGGCTCCCCAGTTCTCAGGCAAAAACCTCCTCCTCGAAGAGATGCAACACTGGTAAGACTGTTTGATATTTTAGCCATCCTTCCATCTCTCTAGTCATCCAGTTATTTAATTACTTTTTATTGGTTGAAGATCATTGAACTTAAAAAGCTGTGTTTATAGGTGCTACAACACCTAATAACACAGCTAGAGAACAAACAAATCTATGTTGAAAAGGATCATCAAAAAGGATCACAATGTTTGTACTGAATTTCTCTCCAATGAATGGTCATGTACAGGACTTTAATATCTGTGGTGTTTCCTTTGTTCAAACAATCAGCAACAAACAATAAGCAGTAGTGCAAAAAAAGGTTCTGGCAGAAAAATGCTGTATTCATTTTTTGAACTGTGTTCTAATCTTTGCTTTTTTGCTAGTATAAAATGACAAATAATTTTATCACATAGTGCGTGACACAATTAAATGAAACCATCTGAGAAGTTTGACAGTGAAATCTCTCTTTGCTGTAAATGCATGAAAAAGAACTCCTAAGTGTAGACATCTGAAACATGACAGCCCCAATCAGACATTGTTTTTTTGTAAGGGGCAACAGGACAAGGAGTTTGAAAACTGGCCTAAATATAACAATATAATGTATTTTATAAGATTACCATATGCCTTTTAATCTTAAAACTAACTCTGAAAAGTAAGTAGTGACTACAGCTGTCAGATAAATGTAGTGGAGTATGAATAGAAAATAGCATGAAATGGAAATACTCAAGTAATGCACAATCCTGGACTTAAGGGCAATACTTTAGTGCCCTTGATTTAAACCTCCACCACTCACAGTATGTCTGACAGTGCCAATTGCTTTTGTGCTTAGGGATTTCAGATGCCCTCCCCACCAGAGCCCCCTACAGTTGAAGCCGAGTATTACACCATTGCAGATTTCCAGTCCTGTATATCTGATGGTATCACTTTCAATGGAGGCCAGAAAGCAGAGGTAAGCATTCGTAAACCTCAGTAACAGGACAATTTTAAATTTGGTTACCAACCATATATTTTTTGCTGAATCAATTAATTTATAGGTCAGAAACAACTCTGCCTTCTAATTCTAAATCAAATTAAAATGTCTAAAAAATGCCTTCATACAAATACTTAACTATTTTTTGAACATGTATTTTAGGTCATTGAGAAGAACTCTGGTGGTTGGTGGTATGTCCAGATAGGAGACAAGGAGGGCTGGGCTCCCTGTTCGTACATTGACAAACGCAAAAAGCCCAACCTGAATCGTAGAACGAGCACTCTGTGCCGCCCAAAAGTTCCACCTCCAGCTCCACCTGTCAAGAAACAGGACTCAGTGGAGACTGCACCTCCCAGCAGCCCTGGGTCTGAAGCTCCAGAGTCCCCTGTGTCTCAAGGGAGGCCGGTGTATGAAGAGCCAGAATATGATATCCCTGCCATTGGTGATCTGGACTTGGAGTCTGAGTTTGAGTTTTTGAGGGTAGAAGGTTCCTTGGTGGATGGAAAGAATGAGGACACTTCCTCAGAGAGGGGATCCCACCTTTCTTCCAAGCCTTCTCCCGCTTCATCACTCCACAGTGCCTCCTTCAAGATGAGCGAGTCATTTGAAGATGGCCACGATGCAGAGGGGGAGGCGGAGAGAGAGGAAGAGTGTATCTATGAGAATGACGGTTTCCGGCCCTTCAGGGAGACACCAGAGAGGCAGTGCAGCAGGGACTCAAATTCCTCCAAGACAAGTGTATTGTCAGAAACCAGCAAGACTGCAAACCCAACATCAGGTGGATGGAGGACTGCAGGTAACAAGTTCAAGATTGACTTGAATGGGAGCCCATTTTCAACCAAAGCTGAGGAGGCAGCCAGTCCAAAATCTGCCTCCACTGAGTCCACCCCAGATCTATCCAGAACTAAGAAAGAACAAGAGGAAAGCAAGGCATCCTCTTCCATTATGTCTTCCTCAAAACTAAAGCCAGTGGTGAGGCCTAAACCACAACTAGCAAAGGCATCCAGTTCAGAGAAAATGGACATCAGCACCTTGAGAAGACAGCTGCGGCCAACGGGGCAGCTGAAGAACAGCACTAAAACTAAAAGTGAGGACTCTGAGACAGCTTCAGTCATCTCCTCAGAGGACTCCTTCTCCTCTCAGAGCACATCTGATCTCTCCTCCATCTATTCTAAAGGCAGCCGAGGAGACTCTGACCTGGAAGGCTGCACAATATATCGCACCACAGATCCATATGAGAAAGTCCAAGAGTCTGAGGTCAGCTTCCCCGCTGGAGTGGAGGTGGAAGTGGTGGAGAAGCAGGAGAGTGGCTGGTGGTATATCCGCTGGGGAGATGCAGAGGGCTGGGCTCCAACTTACTACTTGGAACCCATTAGGCAACAGGATGACTTTGCAGGGTCTGAATCTGAAGGCACCCCGACTAAACCTGGAAGCCTCAGCAAGTCCAATAGTCTGGAGAAGAATGAGCAAAGGGTGCAGGCACTGAACAACATCAACCAAAATTTAAAGAAGGTCACCCCACCCATCCCCTCCAAGCCTCCAGGTGGCCTCTCCAAACCTATCGGTTTGTTTGGTTCACGGAAGCAGAATAGTGCCAAACAGCAGCAGGTTGTCAGACCTCAGTCTGTCTTCATATCGGCCCCAATAATGGATGGTCCCAGCTCTGTTAGCTCTTTAAGGAGAAATGAGTCCCTGAACTCCACAGACCACCCTCGTGCTAGCCCCACAGTGCGACGCAATGCCTCTTTTGGTACTGCTCCACGCAGCCTTGCGCCAAATAGCATAGCACTACCCAGCAGGAACAGATCTGGTACTGGAAGCTCTGAATCCCTTGGCCTCAGCTCTCAGAAAAATTCCCTGCCTGTATCCACAGTAAAACCCAAGCCCCACATCATACATAACAACCTCAGAGAGGTGTATGTCTCCATAGCAGATTACCATGGCGATGAGGAGACCATGGGATTTCCTGAAGGGACAAGCCTGGAGGTCCTGGATAGAAACCCCAATGGATGGTGGTACTGCAAGATTCTGGACAATGGCAGACAAAGGAAGGGATGGGTTCCCTCAAATTACCTCGAGAGAAAGCACTGATGCTCATGTGTGGAGCTGGCAGATCTCTGAACATGCGTGTAAAGACTACTCAAACAGATTCATTTATTTTGTGAAAAAGGCTAACCCTAAGACGTTAAGTAAGGATTGAAATCTTACCTTTGCCAAAAAGAGCAGCCAGATCAAATCGTGACTTTGAAATAAAATGAGACATCTGGTAAAATGAGTCTACATGAGACAATGCCTGAGACATTGCGTTAGGAGCAATATATTGGGACTTAATGACACAGCCAAAGAGAACATCAGAGAGTAGAATGACTTAATGATATTCTTCAGTGGTTACCTTTAACTTGAACTAAGATATCACTTTTTGTCCACTCCTTGAACCTTTCTCTGTACTTTTCAATCTAATTTCTAAAAACTTTTTAAGCATTTAAATTTTACTGCATGTTTGAAATGATTCATTATACTGACGATGCCTTGAGCTGTTGAAATTAAACCCTTTTCTCCTCCTTTCCATGAAGAAAAATCTCAGTTGTTACCAAAGCTGCTTTGTGTTAGTCTCATCTTGGTGCTGTCTTTTTGCATGTCTTTTTTATAACTCGTTATACTTTATGTCACCTTATGTGACATATTTTATCCATTTAATTGTGTATTATTGTCCTAACAAAACAAATTGTGAGCATCTCTGATTATCACAGTATCTTCCTATCCTTAAATGTAAAAACGATATCTGACGATCTCCCCTGAAACTTGCTTTAATTTCAGAGGCTAATTGTCCAAAATTAAAACTTCCCTAATGTCAGTAAAATATATTTATTAATTACTTTAAAATAATATTGCTTATTTTATTATTATTGTAAGAAGTTTACTGATTAAAAAAAACTGCCAAAAATACCAAACATTTCCAAGAACTGCTCGAATCATGATAACATTTTGAATTTCTGCTGGGCAGTAAATTTGACATAAGTATTCAGCTGCAGTAGTACTGGGATGCTCACTTTTGTTTTATGTTAAATGTGTTACCAGCAATGATAAATGAAGTGCCAAAAGAATTAATAAAATAAATGCACTTTTAAACAACCATTAGTACTTCCATTCTTTAATTCTCATTGCATAGTTACTGTTTGCCCAAACATCTGGCTTGGTAGTCAGCCCGGCTACCAAAACAACGAACAGAAGCTCAGATTACAACACACAGAGGGAGTGTGAGTTCATTCTCTGCTCAGGTCGCCATTACTCTACTGTATCTCTACATTGCAAATAGTTGTTTGCTGCTGTATTAAGGATCAAAATCTCACATTTAACCTTTAAGGACAACAGACTGTTCCCATCTGCTCCTTTTATGACAGATGCTGATGCCACTGCTTTATACAGTGACAATAAACAGTATAATGAAAGCTTACCTTATGTTAAGCCTCAGTTGTGTTGCATTAAAAGCTTTCTACCTTGTGTTCTGCCAGCTGTTCAGCAGAGCTTTGTGTACGGCAGTGCCCCCTCCTGGTTGTTCAGCAGCAATAGTGTTAGAGCAGATTAATGAGGTGTGGTGCAGAATGCAGTGCTACTGCTTCTCCTGCTGCTAATTATCTTTCTACATTGCTGCCTTGGACACTATTTGTCCGTAAGCATAATTTTGAGAATTTCTTGTGTGTTAGGAACAAGGATATAGTTGCTTATGTTTGCCTAAACATGTAATATGTAAACCGTTAATTGATAGCTAGCATAGCTGTGAGTTGACAGTTGGCACTGTGATTCGTCATTTTTGTTTCTGTTGTTGTGACCTTGCATTGTGCCTATGTGTATTTATTTGCTTATGTTGTGGTTTGTTTGCCATTTGCACTTTGTTGCAGTTTTACAGTAAAGTTGTGATACTTTACCAAATCCAAGAAAAGTTAAGCTTTGTGTTTATTGTAGAATGTCACATTGTAAGCTGTCTAGCTTTGAATACAGCCACTCATTGCAAGGACAGTATAGATTGAGTAAAATATCTCAATATTGAATGTGTTAATATCTAGTAGAAACTCACATTTGTGCATATGCAATACAGCTGGAGTGTTTGACCAGCAGGATGCTGTTTTGCAAATAAATTAGATCACACTGGGTTGCATGGCATCCCTTTAAGTTCTTACCCATAGCACGGAGGCAGGTTTTGATGCAGTTGACTTTGATTGGACTCCTCCAGCTTCTGCTTCATGAGAGGCAGCATATTTGATTCTTTCTCAAAAATGTTGCCCCCCCCCCCTCTCTCTCTCTCTCTCTCT
>JBBPCS010000573.1:8768532-8799258 GCA_037974645.1 Hollardia meadi | reverse complement strand
ACACACACACACACACACACACACACACACACACACACACACACACACACACACACACACACACACACACAGACAAATTAATCTTTTCTATCACCAAGCAGATGACTTGTGATTCAACAGTGTTTGTGTGTGGGTGTGTGTGAGTGAGGCAAGAGCTTATGAGTTGATGTAGTCCCGCCAGCGACTCCAAGCACCCATCCCCCCTTTTTCATGTGCCCATGATCCCTGTGGGTAGGCTACCAAATGCTTCCACTGTCTATCTGTTGTCTGTCCCACAAGATCCCTCCCCATCCACACCACATAACCATCGGCCCTGGCATCAGTTTTCATATTGGCAGCTCATCTCTCCTCAAAGACGAGAATACCGACCCAGATTCCAATGACACATTCTGATCTAGTCTGCCTGGCAGGCACACAGCATTGTTGTTTACACATTGTCCTTCAACTGACCATGGCAGAAATATTGCTACACTGTGAGTGAGTGGCCGCTTACTTGGCACCGCTATCCTTCCATGTGTCAAACTTTCTAATATTGGTAGTTTACATCCTATCCCACAATTTTCTTATCCACATTTCCCTACAGTGACAAAACAACAAAAACTACAAAAAGAACCACAAATGGTGAGAAATTGCAGAAAATATGAAATACTACAGGCTTAAAAAAAAGAGTCACATTTATGTGGTCCATTGTAGCACAAAAATGTATACAGTTTGTTGTATAAATCTAGCAACATGCTCTGATCTGTTGCTCAGAACTCTGATGCTTTTTCCTCGAACCACTCCAACTACTCCTGTCTCAAGTTTCAGCCTGCGTAAACAAACCATAGTAGCTTATGCAAAAAACAGTTTATTGCTAAAAACATAAACAGATGTAACAAAGTCTGCAGGAACACAGTGTGGTAATCCATAGAAAAAACCTTTCCACAGTTTGTTTACATTGAAGGTTAGCGGATCCATGTGCTTGTAGCTGAAACACTCTTTTTCTCAGAGTCATCTATTTATTTATTATTTGTATTATCATGGATACAGAGGCGTGTTTGCATTCAGTAGCATTTATACACGCATTTACTACCTTCTTAACATGACCTATATGGCAACCCGGCTGTGGTCAACTCTAATAAGGAAGAATTGATAACCTTCACGTCTATTCCTGTGCCCTTTCATGAAGGGGACCTTTCGTCTTCTCTCATATTATGAATTTACTGCTGGCTATGCCACCAGGAACGATTATGTGAATGCCTTTGGCTATACAGGCAGTGCAGGAGGCTTATTTGCAGTTGAGCATATGTAGCCTATGGTGGCTTTCAACACTTGCTTATCAAATATAGAGTTCTCTCCTGCACTCCATCTATTTCTATTTCTGTCAGTGTCTGAAAGAAGTCAGGCTTTAAACACCTACCTTTGAAGTTGATAGCAAACTTAGTAGCAAACAGCTGCTTATTTGACACATCCAGCAGATTGGGAGGCAACACTATCATTCATTTTAAGTCCTTTTTGTGTCCACTTGATGAATGTAATATTAATGAAATATAAATTTTCCTTTTAGCTCTGTTTTTCTTTTAAACTCCTGAGGGCAATAACAGGCTCTGTCCATGTGTTGTACAGTGTGATTTTAAAGATTTCTTCCTGAAAACAGCTCTGACTGAAAAACGTTAGTCAGAGCTGAGGGGAGCTGCAGAGTCAGGTGATAATTTTATCACTAAAAATAACCCCTTTCGCATACATGTAGTCATTAGATCAGTTGTTAATATAAATATATTGATTATAGCAGCTGTAATATTGAGAACATGCAGAAACAAACTCACAGCAGAACACCTGTAACGAGGAAACACATGACAGGCCATTATTGGTTCTAAATGTCTCACAGGAAATTGGAAAATCTTGGTTTCTAAGGTAACACGGACAAAATGACCATGTGAGAGCAAAAGCCTCTCATCTGTTCCACTTCACAGGCTTGACGACACCAAGCCATGACAAACTGTCACTTGCCTCAGTGGCTAGATGTTTCCATGGCAACTCGTGTGCGGCTGCAGCGAGTGTGGGTGAGCAGAGACGTCACAAATGCACTCCCCACAGCTGGAGTGGGTAATGACTCGAACAATGCTCAGACCCCAAAGAATCACAAGGAAGAGGGGAGAGTTAGTAAGAAAGTGCATGAGGAGAAGAGGAAGTACAGAGACGATTGGAGGACCAGTGTTAAGGGAACAAGCTGTGGGTGGAAAACCCAGCATCTCAAACCTCCATGCAATTACAGTTTAATAATACATATGGAGGGCAACATAAGCAGCTATAATGTCTCTTGATACATAATGCTGGGTGCTGGAAGCCCACGCAAGACAGAAATAACCTCGTCAGCCCTGGTCTGACTGATGAAAGAGAGCAGAGGAAAAATTGTAATCCCGAAATGAATTAGGAGAAGGTATTAGAAGAATCAACAAATTCTAACAAACCAATGCGATTTGATCATGTCTGGCATATCTCCAAAAAACTTTACATCTAATTATAGACTTCCTGTGAGAAGAGGACTAACTTGTTGGGACAGAATCATTATCAACTTAGCCAGAAGACAACACTGCAGTGGAGGAAGATTGTTTTCAAAGAATGAAGATTTACGTCTTCATCTGCGGCAACTGTAAACAAATCTAAAGCACTCATGTTTGCACTTGCCACACTCTGCAGTATTTCACATCATGATACACGGAGTCCAAGCAATGTTAGAGCTCCATCTTATGAAAAATAGAAAATTTAAAATCCTCTCTAAGTGCAGGACTTTTAAAACTGAGCAAGTCATACTAAATATTTCAAACTTGAATTGGATTCGCACAAAATGTGGTGAAGCTTGTATACCTCTTCACCGAAGATGTGTGCTGTATGTCAAATGCGCCAGAAAAGAGGCTCCTCGTGATATCACTTCATTTTTCCACCTGACCTCTTTTTAAATACTCCAGACTATATGAAAACTGCTAAAACATACTTACTGCATGCAAATAAATACATCATGAGCAATTATGTAATTATGAAATGACCTGAAAATCTTCGCTGCAAGACAAACTGTCTTTGAACCAAAGCTGAAAATTATGTTTCTCCACACGTCATCAAAAGCATATCTTCAGCCTGTGATCATCACCACAGCATTTGCACAGTTTTGCTTTTGAAATCAACAGAAACCACAAATTCTTTAAGAGAGGAAAATTATTTGGAATTCTACAGCCACTGCTTGCTATTAGAACACCATTTTCCACAGCCCCTGAACCTGTTAGCCATTATATGTTCTTGTACTGCTAATTTTGAGTCAAACAGTCCTAAACTGCACGTGCAGTCTCAAATCCTGGGAGCCAGAATCTCAACACGAGGCATAATTAACTTCAGGGTACCTTCAGCTATTGCTGGGTCATCATTGTGCGAAATCTACAGGAATGAAGCGGAGCAGACAACCGTGTTTAACTGAACACACAAAGTTAACATTTGTATGCCAACTGTGAGAGTAGGATGTAAATTCCCAAGAGATATATGAGTTGATATAAAGTCAGAGAGCAGCCCAGACAGCAAAACAGGGGGAAATTATTTTGTGACTCAGTTGAGTAAGAATTCAGCCTCCAAAGGCCGTTCAAGGATCACAGATTGCAACACCTTCTGAATGAAAGGTTATATGAGGTTTATAAATAAAGGTTTATGACGTAAAGATCTGTGGCACACGTTCTAATTTCTTGAACCGCAATTTAATTAAACAATCAAACTATTGCTGTTGATCTGTGTAGGCACATTTTCTTTATAAATAGAAACATCCATTGTTGCTGATGCAAACAATCTAACTGAAATCTAGTAAAAGAAAGACGGTGAATAGTAGAGTAAGTCCAAAAAAACTAAAACAATTTTGTTTGACTGGTTTGGAGTTGTGGGTCACCAATAACAGTCCAAGAATACTGTATGTGGAGAATCACACCTGAAGCTGAACAGGAATAAGACTAACAACAATCATGGCGATTGTGAAAAGTTTCCTTTTCTCCTAAATGCTGTCATGTTTAAAATACTGTTTGTTTTGCATTCTCAAACTGATTTTAGGTAAAGATCAAGTACACAAACCTAAAATCCTGAGTTGTGTGATGGTACTGTGCAGACCGTAGAACATCCAGAGGGGCCTGGAGTTATCCACACACAGCTGCATCCCTACACTGGTGCCGTTATGGCTCATCATGACCTCCCCTTCTGTGTTCACCATAAAGCCCAAGATGTCGCCACTCTGGAGCGGCACTGCCACACGACACACAGCCCAGAATTCCTTGCGGTCAACCAGGGACTCTGGGTTAGATGGGAGGTCACTGGGCCTCAGGGTGGCCGGGTCACATGATGTCACACCGTAAGAAAGAGAGCCGGGTCGTGTGACACTCGACTTCACCTTCACAAACACAGTCTCTGAGCAGTGCATCGGCCGGCTGGTGAACACCAGGGTCCTCTCGTCACCACGGTGGTCCAGCCGCGCCACCGTGTGCTTATCCAGCACAGTAACATGGACGCCGTGCACCAGATGGAAGTGCAGATCAGTGTCCAAATGGCTGGGCAGCAGTGAGCACTGCTGTGAGTTCTGACAGTTTTGGGGCACGTGGCAGGAGGCGGAGCTCAAGGGCTGTAGCCGTTCCTCGTCATCGACATCCAGATGCGTCTCCTGCTGCTGCAGGCTCAAGTCACACAGGCTGATGGAAAGGCGAGGGTCATCACCGTTTCTCTGAATGGAGGTCCGGTGGGCAGCAGCAAAAGAACGAGGACGCAGGCAGTCCACGGGGAGCATCTCACTGTCTGTGGAACAAAAAACCCACAGGAATGTTATATAACTTGTTATGAGGTTAACACTTCAAACTGAATCAACACACATGTATTTTTTTTTATTGTTTTATCATAGGTTTTAATTGGATAATATCATAACATTAGTCTGTGACCAATAGTCACATTTACAGTATTTGCAAATGGGGTAAATGTGTCCAGACGAAACCAAATGTATGTACCCACTTAGTATTCTGCATATTTCCGTGTTCAACACGTTTGTTTTACATTCACTCTCTGTGCGCTCTTCATTTATCGTACCCGTAAGTAAATAAATGGTGGCTTCCAGCGTCTCTGCTTTATAACGGATTTACTTTGTAATGTACTCTTTGTGCTGAGGCTTGCAGTCCTACTATATGCACAAATACGTCAGTGTGTACATGCTTAGAGACATATCGGTGCTTTAAGTGGGGGCATGCTGTAGCTGCAGGCCAGTGGCTACATCACAGTAAAAGAGACATAACAGCTTTATGTAACATCGAAGAGATAAGAGATGTGCATGAAGCCACTGAAAGACAGTAAAGCTCAGCTGTGTTTGAGCCTCCCACTCTGTCTTTAGCTCGGAGCTGAGCCACATTTTCTTACTTATTCATATTTTCACTTTTAAGTCTTCTTGGAGTGTTGCCACAATCGAAGTGTGAAAACGCAGATATAATCATAGTCTATTAAATCCAAAGATTGTTTTTTTTTTAAAAAAAGGCTCCTCATTCATGAAAGCAGTTTACCTTCAGTCTTTGTCAAGGATTAATAGAGTATGTATATTGTCTCAGCAGCAATGACATAATGTATTCTACCTCTGTACACTGTTAACATTTTGTGTCTGGATGCTAAAAACAGCTTATTTTCCCATCATTTAAAGAGAAAGGCATTCTAAAAACTGTCTCATATGTCTCTCCATGCCTGGTACCCCCTCACAAATAGCCCTTCCTATGCTAATTCTGCTCACAGTAAAATAGCAGCCGCATGGGAACATCAGTGCAAAAAAAAAAGAAAACAGAAAGAACGTGTCTCTTTCCATACACACAGTCAGTACAAACGGATCTGCATCGTGGCACGCGTAGGGACACACTGCCAAATATAACACGGCCCTCTAACATGGGCTAAAATTAGCCTGATTGGACATTTGAGGAGAGCGGGGAGGGACAGGCCGAGGGATGAGTGACATGAGTTGAGCAGAGGTGTGTGGCTCTTAGCCTCGATCTGCTTTGGGCTTCCCCTCTAAGAGTGGATAAAGTGTGAGAGTGCTACGGAGGAGGAGAGGATGAAAAATAGGGTGGGGTGGACACTTGAGAGAATGGGCATACCTCACCAGCTCCTCTTTATCGCACAAAGACAGCACATCTCTGGCCAGCCACTGATAAACTGCTTCAACTTAATTACTTCCTCAGTCAAAAGTGTCCACAACCGAGCATGAGGCTCTTATTATTAGCAACCTTATCATCTTCAAGGCAAAGTTAGCCGACTTTGGGATACAAGAGATCATTTCTATTCCTGCTATTAGGGCGTACTGTGGTTCACAGTTGATATTTTTCAGAGTGGCGCAGCAGTCAAAAACAAGCTGTGAGGAGAATAGCAACATTACCAGGAATTTTCTACCTTTTATGAAAAACAAGATGTACAAAGGATATAAGAAGATGAAACGATGAAAGATAAAGGCCTGGGCCAAATAAATATGTATGACCTGCTCCTGGGTTTGGTCTCAAAGGAGTCTGGCATTGAATTTCACACATAAAACACCTGACAAACAGTCAAACAGTCAGTCAAATGGTGGGATTACAAAGCTTAAAACACACAATAGACTCTGTTTATCTTCTCTCTCCAACATGTATTTATGTGTGTACACCAGCATTCACAGAATGGTTGCATGCACGGGGGTAAAGAACTAAAAAACGCAGCGACGTGAGTGAAACAGTCCTGTTCAACCTGTCCACACTTTCTATATCATTCGCAACAGTGACTTCTGAACTTGCCAGTGGTTTCAGGGGAACAATTGTAAACAACTTACGAAAATTAGAAAAAAGATTAAAATGAAAACGATAATTGATTAAAATATGTTATGAAAGAAACATGATGGCTAAATGGCTAAACACCATGGATAATGGGTTAAAAAGATAAAAGTTATGGGTAAACGACTAAATCATGGCTAAATTAATTTAGCTAGTAGCAAGTTAAATGGCTGAAAGCTTCGCTAAAAGTAATGAATGATTTTTGAAATGGTTAGCTAAAATTAATGGATACATGGCTGAACTAATCAGCTATGCCACTACAAGTTGTAGGAATGCAAACTTACCATTTACCGGTCATGGATGCGTATGAAAAAAATGTATTTATTATAAGAATAACCGCTTGTATATCACAAATAATTCAATCATATCAGGCTTATTACTGCCAGGAGAACTTGGGTTCATCTGACAGGGCTGTGGGGTCCAACAGCACACACAACAGAAAATAACTGAATCTTTTTGGAGCTCGGTTGTAAACACTGTTTGTTATTACAGTTGATGAGGACTGTAATAAGACTGTTCACTCAGACAGGTGGCGTCTTGTCTTTTGTCCTCTGAGTTATGTTAAAGAATTAAGCATGGTACCCATATATATATATATATATATATATAGAAAATGCACTGCAGCTGAGCAGAACACCGTTTTCAAGTTTTACATTTTTGGCAGTTTTACAACATCATATCTTGAACATAGTGATTATATTCTACTCTAAAACTTTGGAAGTTCAAGTCCTTGAAGCTTTTGAATGTCAAGGCAAAGTCTGAATCACTTTTTTTTCTGGCAGGAAAACACTACAGATGTGATTAAGTGTTTGGCTGAAATTGTTCTAGTAAAATTAAGTGGTCTTTGAGCAGCTCCAGGTTCTTCATCACAGGAGAAAAGCACTATTTAAATAGAGGAACACATACCAGACTGACACTGTTGTGCGGGGTCAATGGCTGACCTCTTGACTTTGGCTTTTTGGTAAACACTGTAGCTGTGAGAAGGAAAATCAGAAAGCAGACATGCTCAACTCTTGCTGAACAATATGGAGGAATTTCTTGGCTCTGTGGAAGTAAGAACACAGCCACACCAAAACATACACCTGCTGAAAACCTTTGGAGACCTGTTTAACGTTTACCTACTCAGACAAGTTCCAACCTTAGGGAACTGTAAACGCACAGTCTGGAAAAACCAGTTCCTGGAGAGTGAAGACGATATTGGCAAAGGAGGATGTCTAAGATATGAATGAAAACCTGGCATCCTGTTTCACTGTGAAGGCAAGCCAGAACGACAACTAACGTATTTTGGTTAAAAAGTCGTTGATGATACAACACTGCAAAACAAACTCTGGCTCCACCTCATCTTGAAATGCTTTCCAGAGAGGCTTGCATGTATTATAGTACATGACTAAGTTTTTGATCTAAATCATTCATTTCAATTGAGGATCCTATTCCATTTTTAGTCTTGAACAGCTCTCAGTCCAACAATGGCATGGTACTGAGTAGACGAGGGAGCGTGCAGTTTATTCCTTGGCCCGGTGGAACAGGATTAGGAGGCTTTTGGGGGTTTTAGTGAAGCTGCAACCTCTATACAAGGTCAGCCACAGCAATTGTGTGCATGTGTGTATGTGTGTGTTTGGGGATTTACCCTAAGCATGCATGCCTTGGGGGGCCTATCCCGGGCTCTGTCTAGAATGAGTGAGTGAAGTCATCTGTCATGAGGAAGAAGAATGGGAAGGGAGGTTGTGTGTCAATCCCAAAAAGGAGGGGGAAGGACTTTCGCTTGTCAAAGAAAAAAAGAAATCTGCGTTGGTGAGCTATTAAGGAGTGGTATCCTGGTCAAGATAATGGCACAAGTATATATGAGCGTGAAGCAGGAAGGGCTAAATGGCTAGAGAGTGCTACAATATTGATACACGGGAGAAGCCCAACAGTTTATCTCAGAGTATCTGAGATGCCATGTGCAATAGGAGCCACATATGCGGCATTTATGAGAGACCAAATCGAGTCTCCGGTTTAGTGCCGGATGTTTCTGAGTTTTGGACCGTGATCGTGGAAAGAAAATGTGGCACGAGGTGGTGACATGAAAATGACTCAAGGCTGTCACAGGGAAACAGTGTTTCCAAGGCCACTTAAAAGCCATTACTGAACTAACGTAAGTGTCTCTACATGCATAAAACAGCATGCACTTTCAACCCTGCTTTAAAGAATACCTGTTTTGAGTATTTTCAAAGTGTGATGTCTTTGGTGCTTCAACCTGATTTCAAACACATTTCTCCAATTATAGATTAATCTCCTTGTTTTGGTCAAAATGATACAAAGAGAACCTCTATGAAAACTATACACAGATAGACAGGTATTTGCACACTAATACACACAGAACAGTACACACTCACGTCGTCAGTGGGACTAGTCTCTGGTCATCTGAAAGTGATTAGCCTCCTCTCTGAAGGCTTCCCCCTGTACAGCCCAGATCCCAGGATCCAAACCTGACAGGTTCCATTACGATTTCTATTTTGATTTCTCCGCAAATCTGTTCAATTCCATCTGGGCCGATTAAATCCCAGCTGAGGCACAATAGCCTGTCCAGCGACATTTATTTTGGTTCAGCAAATCAAATAAATTCCTAGCTCTGAGATCACTTGAAGCAGAGCTCTTGTATACATACATACCCAAATCCTGATGTGTACATGCTGGCAGATGTTAGGTCAAGGGCCGCCCACCAACATTTTAGTTTATTGTAGGCCCCTCATTTAATTGTAACGTACTGTCAACGTCTCACATGGAAAGATTGTGAGCTCATCTAATTTCTACATGCAGTCCACACACAGGGTCGTCACCATGATACATGTGCTTTTTATGCTGGCTTTAGACAAAATTGGTTTCTTTTAACCCACTCAATAAACAAAATCCCATAACAAAGACAATTAACCTGACAATATTTATATAAAATGTCATTTCTTGGTGTCTTGCTCTGCTCTTTATGAACAGCAGTCTCAGAGGGACCATTACCAACATCATCCAACATTTTTGTCATATTGATTACAAACAATGTACTGCAGATTTCTAGGAAGGCTTATTATCTTATTAAAGGTGACCTTCTATCATCAGTAATTGTGAAAACTTTGTGATGAACATTTTCTTCTTCCCCTTCTATTCTTTTTTGATGACCTTACTACATAACCATAAGCCTTGGCAGCTCCCAACCTGAAGTCCTGCCTCCAAAACGTCTTTATCTCCATATCATTAAAATATTTGTTCATGTTGTAGCTTTGTATCATTGCAAGCAAGTCTAGAAATTTATTTTAACAAACATATCACAGATCGACTCTGCTAAAGTGCCTATGCACTGGAATTTAGGTTATCTGCATCCCAATTCTGCATCATATATGAATACTACACTCTAATCTTAATCTTAATCTCTAATCAAATCTAAATACAGCATGTTTGGCAGTTAATATACTCAGGCACTATAATTATCTAGCCGGTTTTATCGGGATATTGTGCCTAACATGCAGCTTCAGCTGTCAATCAAAGTGAAACTAATACGAGCAATTCCAAATTTCTTTCCAAAAACATCATATCAAACAATTAAAACATTGCAGTTTAAATACTGCACTGTTGAGGAAGAGTTTCCCGGCTCCACACACAAATATCATGCATGAATATTGTCCTTTTAAGTATGCTTGATTTTGCCTTTTTTCCTTAATGAATATGAAAAATGTGTAGATACAGCATACATGTATAAGAAGAACTAGATACCAGACATAAAGATGGTGCCCAAAAAGGTTTTCTAGCTTTTAGGTTTACTCCCTGGCTATACAACCCACTAAATATGCGCAGCAGTGTTTCTCCCACTGGCCATGCCTGTGAGTTACCACTCGGTCCATAGACTTCACATTGTGATGACGTCAGAGATTTTTAAATCACTTTTCTCTGCTCAAGGAAAGTTTTACAAATATAAAACCTCCATGGATCAAGACTACATAATAGAAAGACTCATAACTGATCTTGTTTGCAGTTCGAGTTGTCCTGTCAACAGTTTTATCGACGTCTCTTTTATAATGATGTTCTATGAGGAAAATGCCTTTTGGGCCTTTTTTGCTGCAACACAGCGAGTGGCCACTGGGAAGCAAGGCTGAGTGCCGCTGTCATATCCAGGTGTAAATGATTCATGATACAGAAATGGTTCGATTTAGCACATAAAGATAGAATCTCAATGCTGCCCTTGAGAAGGGACTGGAGATTGGCTAATTGCCAGGAGCATAGTTAGAGCTCCAGCATCAGACATGGTAGAAAAGCAAAGACACACAATATACCTACTTAGAAATGGACAAAGTTAACACAGCCTTGGACTACAATCATCTCAAGCCTTGTGATTTTTACCCAAAAAGGAATCAACATGGCCCTAACAGGGGTTTGAGCTGAACATAAGTTGCAGGCTTCAGTAATTTCCCAAAGAGGACAACTTGGGTGCATAGTCTTACAAAATCTTAATGCAACTATAATCAGATTTAAGTGTCCAGACTCTTGAAAAAGGGCCACTTTTTATATGATTTATTGGTATGATCAGCATACAGTCTAAAGACAGAGAGAGCAAGGTGGGGGAAAAGAGCGATAGGCTGTAGTATGATTCATGGTTTTAGTCTAATTCTGCCAAAAGAAATCAGCTCAAGGACATTACAAAATGTTTATAATATGAAGAAATTTACCATCTCTCTTTGTCTTTCTCCCTCACTGTCTGCCGCTTGCCTTTGGCTGGAAACTGACTTTTGACTGATGACTTTGCATATTGTTTTTACCATCCTGAATTTCCAGTTTATTGTTTTTGGAGGATTTGGCTGTAAGCATCCGACCAGAAATTGAACGTATTGGTACAACATCCATTTGCGGTACTTCAGGGTAATCAGACCCTTCAGGCCGTTCACATGTCTTCATCAATCATAATTAACAAAATATTTAAGTTCTGCTCCTTTAGTATAGAAACAGCCGAGGACCATGCCTGGACTGTGTAATAACATGATTGGTGTAAAAATCTGAGTTTAAGGATTTAGTTATATTGGATGTTTAATAGCTTACATTTTGCTCTTTTTCCTGTCATCTAAGCCATGTTTACCTGCATTGTTACCAGGCTGACCCTATCTTGTGACAGGTTGCATCTATCTGGTCTCTCTCAATATTCCAAACCACGTCATCCACAAATTCAAGCCCTGTGAAACTCTACATAATCTGTGTTGACAAGTGAAACAATAAGTGGGATCTGTAGCAAGCGAGGGCGAGCGTTAGGCACACTGAGTGAACACAGTCAAAAATAGACACAAAGAAAGGAAAGAAACAACACAATCAGGTTCAGACAACCCAACATGTTTGTGCAGCACATAGCCTTTCAGCATTTCCACTCTAACCTGTTAAAAAAAACAGGTATGAATCAAAGGTACCGCAATCTTTAACTGTTAACAGGCAGTTTGAATTTGAATAAAATGAGGTTCACACAAAAGCAAGAGTTTTTAATGATTTCAGACACAATGATGACATATTGCAAATGTGCACCAACACATTTTAAGGAGAGTCTACAGCCATGCTAGTGGCTCTGTTAGACTGTACGTACAATGTTGCTTTGAGCCAAATGCTAATGTTAACATGCTCCCAAAGAAAGCCAAGACTCTGATGGTTTAACAGGTTAGAGCTGAAATAATAAGACGATTAAGTGATTTGTCACTTGGCAGAAAAATAATCGGCAACTATTTTGATGATGAATTAATTTTTGTTAGTTTGAATCATTCTTCAACTAAAAATGCCAAATATTCCCTGGTTTCAGCTTCTACATTGGGAGATTTTGCTGCTTGAATAACCCCTTAAACCAAAGGTGATGTAAACAATTTGATGACACCTTTAGGTTTAAGGAAATTATTATGGATATTTTTTGACTAATTTTAGATATTTCATGGACTAAACAATTATTGAATATCGGCAGAATAATAAACAATGAAAAGAATCAGTAGTTGCAGTCCCAACGCTGACACTTAGCAGTTAGAATATTTATCCTTTTTCACCATCTTATTTTACCGTGTAGGCTAAGTACGCTAACATTTGCTAATTAGCGCTAAACAAAGTACAGCTGAGGATGAGGGAATTGCGATTAGTGATGCAAGTACTTTGTCATAAAACGAAGTATGGGAAAAACTGAATTGATGAAGTCAGTGGTTAAGTGGAAATTTTCAGGGAAGTATTTGTTGGGACAGACCAACAGAACCATGCAATAACATCCCTAAAAATCCACATGCAAACTGTATTCACAAACACCAGGTCCTGCAGCTTCTGTCATAGCTGTTCTCTCCGTCCTCTGTGGTGGAAACATACTGTATGTAATGTCTCTGAATGTTAGTAAGTATATGAAAAGCATGCATCAGGGGGTTTCCCCCACTATGATGCCCTACAGGCCGAATGCATGGCAATGCCATGTACAAAGATGATTGATGTCAACACCCTCCTCTTTATCACCTGAGAGGCATTCAGCCTCTTGACAGTCTTGCAGCCATTTTGGATTCTTCTTTAATGACTAGAGAGACAGGTTGCAGATGATGTTAGCTGACGCCGGTCTCATGGATCACTACCATTCTGTCAGTGATTAAGTGACTCATCTACCTCTAGTAAACAAACCCCCAGTAGAGCATCTTGCATCCATCAAACGATGCCTTTGACTCGCTCCGCTTGTCTAACTTGGAAGGAATCCATCATACCTGTACAAATGGTGGATGCTGTGTGGTCTCTCGGGAGTCGTCCCATAAACAAACACATTCTGTTAAGACTGCAGCCATACGTGTGCAAAGGGAGCACAGATTACTTTTTGACTGCAGAAAGGCGCAGCATTCCCATATGTGTTCCGCTTCAGGGAAATAAAACTGGAAACACTTGCAAGTTATTTGTGACCTGATTTCTGGAGCTTCTACAGCAAACCTGAAAAACCGCAACTGCTGAAAAGTTAACTTCTAAAATATAAAACTAACCTTTCAAAATTTTCAAATGTGGAAATAGTTTTTGTTTCATAAAGTTGATGGTGCTAAATGGGGACGGCATTTGGCTGTAAACCGAGACATTTGTGAAAATGCAGATGGCGAAATGTGCTCTGAAAAAAGTTACTGTATGCACTGTATGCTGAGACATATTATACACTTGAGGAAACCTTTTGTAAGTCCCTCTGAGGGCTGATGTGCCTCAGCATACCACAGGCTGTTCTGTACAAAACTCAAGCAAGGCACTTTAGTCTTTATTGATAGCTGCGAGTAGGGCAAGTGTGGTGACGTAACAGATCTTTCTTAAAATGCATGGGCAGCATTGTTGGTCTGGACAACCCCTGAGGCTCAGTTTGATTTCAGCAGATTAACTTAGCTTCCTCTCTTACGCAACACCATCTCAGCTTTCAAGCTGTCTCACTGATCTCAGGATCACCTTTGACTTCTTGCATGGGTGGCTAGCTGCTGAACCGCACTCCCTTGATAGCAGCTTCGAGAGGAAATGGCAGGAAAGCTGTTTGCATTGAGAGACAGCACAGGTGAAAAGGCAGTGAGTGACAGCAGCTTCGATGAATTCCTTAATACAGCATGTAACGTTGTAAGAGATTAAACAGATACAAGAGTATCCTGTTTTTTTTTAATGTAGATTATCTGCAGGTTAAAAAACACCATCTGACTACTATGTAAAATGGATCATTTTACATAGTAGGTTCTTGCAGCTGAATGATGAACAATCAACTTATTCAGAAGAAAAAATGGTTTAGAAAATGATGCAACTTTATCATGGATTCAGGATTAATTTTAGAGGCTCCGGTTTTAGACATATTCACCCTAGAAAGGATCATAGAAACCAATCGCTCAAGCAAAATTATCAAAACACCTTTGTGATTACATCAGAATAGTAATGACACCTTGTGCCAGTAACACTGTCTTGAGTCTACGTTTATACTCAGGTGGTGTCTCACAGGAAAGTGATGGTAATGTTCCCTGGCATGAGACACTTTCATAATTAATCCATGAAACGTTAAGGGCGAGGAAGCTAATTACATAATGTGATCAGATACAGTTATGCTTGCTCAATGACTCTTAAAGTAAGGGAGAATGAAGGCTGTTTGATCTGAGCTGACGGCTGTGTCATCTGGTGAATGAGGTCACAACTTTAGGGGACGTAAAATCTGTTTTCAGTGCTCATATATTTAATTTTTTTTCTCAATATAAACTCAAAGGGGAACTCTAGTGATTTAGCAGAACTGCACTTTTATAGAGTTGGGGGACTCACAAGAGACAGATAAGAAAAAACAAAGGTCAAAATCGATGCAGCAGATGTCATGATATCCATAACTTTAGTCCCTAGTATCACAGATATAGTAAGAGAGATCAAGATACAGCATCAGAGGCGGGGCTCCGTTCATTCCTATGAAAGTTGCTCAGTGGCTCATGAAGCAAAAAAACGATCGACTTCCTGGGTCTAAAATTACCCAGATCTTCCGCGTTGTTGGGCCCATAGAGCAGGCGCCCCAGTGACTTGTGCCAGTCGAGCGGCTAACTTCCGGTTTAGTGCTCTGCTAACTTGAATGGGAAAATTAAATAATTTAATCATGTGGCTCTTCTACACTTTACACATGTAATTGGGCCAAATTGATCAAATTCTGATATCAAAACGAGTCATTTCGTGGGGGCTGTGACGCTAAAAAAAAAATGTATCCACCGCTTTACAGCCGGTCCTTTCACAATGTAAGCTTATGGAAAAAAGCCTTTTTGGGCCCCTGTGCATCACATGACGTTGTAATTCCACAGTTTGGCCACTATGTCAAATCGGCTTCACAGCCTGGCGCTCTTCCTGGGGGCTTGCCTTGTATAGGTCAAACCCTATCTTTTAAACCCCATATCTCCATCTTATAATGCAATACAGAATATGAAATTGCAACCCTAATTCAAAATAATGTCATCATCAGGGTTATTTTCTTCAGCTTTTAAAGGTGAACTCCACCAATTTTTACACAGCTTTTTGAGACTGTGTGAAATCAAAAGTGCCTCAAGTGATGTCACTAAAAGCAGCATAGGTTTCAAGAGTACAGAATAGTACAAGAACAATGAAGAAGAATGCATGGAATAAAAAAGGTGTTATCCAGGGTCACATAATTTTTTTAATTCTCTTTTTGAAATTGGACAATGTTTTATGAATGCAAAACTTAAAAAAAAAAAAAGTTTTAAAAAGCTCCCTTCAGAGCTACAGAAGACATTATGCAACTGTGTCAAAGACTGAGCAGTAGTGACAAGTATATGTAATTCGTAAGTAAAATTGGTGGACTGCCCCTTAAATAAATATGAAGCTTTTAAAACACTCTCACTTATTATCTCACTGACGAAGTCAACAGGTTCACCACAACTTATTTTCTCTTATATTTTCACTGTCTCGAACATTTATCTTAAAAGCCAAATCAAGGTCACCTAACCAAACCATTTTCTACACTCCACAGAGCTTATACACAGCTTCTCGCTCCATTTGTCTCATGTGAAAAAAAACAAAAAAGCAACTGCAGCAGATCTGTTATTCCCACCTGGACAGATTGTGTGATACAAGCCCATAACAGGTGAAATTTGGCTCAGTTTATCAGCTGGTGCAGCATTAATTTCACACCCTAAAGTAAGCATCATTAAGAATCAAAATGAACCCTTCTGTTAAAGGAAAATGTGCACATGTGCCAGTTCACAGCACCAGACTTTGATGTTTCCGCCCACATTTCAGAGACCAAGTGTTTGCTGAACTGTAGCTAACAGCCGAGACAATACTGGGCCTTTGAGATATACCATGCTCTTAAGTGGTGATTTTCTTAGGCTAGCCTATAGCCAAGTGAGCATTCAGCTGACTGAGGGCCGAGGCTTTTCAGTTTAAGCCCTCTACCGTGGGGATAAAGATGATCAGTGTGGGAAAACCAGAGAAGAACAGTGGGATTTAAGGCTGCTGGTCTCATTCATATGCAAAAATGACATGACCTATGACTATACATTGTGGGAAACCTTGATTTAATTGTAGAAAGGAAAAATGATGTAATTATACCGTAACATTTGGTGAACATGGCTCTCATTTAGACATATGGATCTGTATTGCACGTCAATCACATGAAGTTGAATTCAGACTTGGATCCAAAGAGTGAGGCATTCCACTGCTCTGATTGTCTTGGAAAACACACCCCAGACATGTCATTATTTGACATCATCCCTCCTCTTGTCTGTCCTCTTGGGATGACCAACACACTCCTCTTGTTTTTTGACAAGAGCTGTGTGCTGGTCAGCACTGAAAGGCCAGTGAACCCCAGATAGTCGCACTCTGGCGCTGGATACCAAACAGCCCATCTCAAGATAGCACGCTTCTCGCTGTCAACCGCACCACAAGAAATGAGGTTAAATGGCACTATCTACACAATATGGGAGCCTCTTCTATTTTTATTAATGGCGCTGACAGCCTCTATTCTTTGGAGAGAGGCAGTGCAATTCTTGGAAATGGTTATAAATAGCACTGAGGTGTCCACAAGAATTCCTATTTATCTATTTTTCATAGTTTTGTATTGTTTTCAAAAATTGAAGGCAGCTATTTAAGCCCATAATGTGTTTCATTAATGCATCTCAATTTTAAATCCAAACATACCTCGGATAATTTAGTGTGGTGAAAAACTGCCATTAATGATTGGGGGCAACCAGTTTGCGCCTAATTTTATAATGTAATGATCCTTCAAACAGCACGGAGAACTTGTTAGAGGGCTTTCAGACATTTTGAAATTCCCCCTTTGGGACATTTCCTTGATACTAAAAATTGCAGTAACTATACAATATATGTAATCTCCCAGCATCTTTTTCCACTGAGCTATTTGATTGGAGTGGGAAGAATGAAGCAGCTGTTTGTAACATCACCTTTTAACCATTCACACTAAAAAGGCATCAGATGCAAAATGGTTTCCAGTGGTTAAGCATCATAGAAACAAGACTCTAAAGTCATTTTAGCACATCTATAAGGCTGTACTTTGGCACAGCAGTCCTTTGAGCTAATTGTTAATATCAGCATGCTAATAGGCTGAAGTTTAGCGGTATAATATTTACCATGCTCATCATCTTAGCTTAGCATGCTTAACATGTTTTGTAGTCAAAGAAAACCTTAATTACATAGCAGTAGTTACATTTGGCGGTATGGCTCTGTTCCGGGACTTCCCTGCCCTTCCATGTGCATATCTGGAGAGCCTTAAGGCTAGGAGAGCACACCTCCCTGCCCTTCCATGTGCCAACATGGAAAGCCTGAGGCAGAGAAAGCAGCAGCAAGACCCTCGTACAGAACAGAGCAGGCATCAATGACAACAGAAATGACATTGATTAAAAGAGACACAACATAAAAAGGAGGCGCTGGGGTGGAGGCCGGTTGAAAAATGGCTTGCAGAGGAGGAGTAGCCAGCTAAAGCAGCTTAAATAGTGCGCCCTGTTGGAAATTTGCCAACTATTGGATCATTTTAATTTCAGAGGATCACCAAAGTCATTGTGGTTCATCCTCTGGGGACCATGCCAAATTTCCTGTTAGTCCATGTAATGGGAGTTGAGATTTTTCAGTCTGGACCAAAGTGTTTGACGGACTGACTGACAAACTGGCGCCATCCCTTGAGGGAAGGCACTCAAATGAGTAAGAATCTTCTAGTTAAAAAAAAAAAAGGCGAACTACTAGTGCTCAATTCCAGCAGTCATCATTTCTCAGAAGGGACCTGGTTCTGAATGCATGACTCACCTAGCAGTTGGACCCCTCTTGTGAGGCCATAGATGTCTATGAGAGCCCACAAAGGTTCAGAGACATGCACACCGCTGAAGAACAGCATTGGACTGGAGTCGTTGATTCGATAAAACACTCTGCCCTTTTTGTCCACCCAGAACGAGATAACATTTCCCTCGTTGGAGAGCTCCTCTGGCAGCGCCTTTGCCCAGAAGCCACTCTGGGAGACCAGGTCTGGGCAGGCATACTTCGGCAAGGTGTCTGGGTTGATCCTCGATGGGTCTTTGGACGTGAAACCAAGACGCAGAGCACCACTCCAGCAGCACTGCTTTTTAGTGACCTGCAGAGCACATATTTTTAATTAATGAAGATATAAACTTAAAATTAATATCTACATTTTCTTCTCTCTCTGTTCTGTGAACTGTAAGGTGAAAGAGTACAGCCATGCAAGCAGCTCTGTGAGGCAGAACAGAGCTAAATGCTAATATCAGCATGCTAACTTGTTTGTAATATCAATGCATACATGCTGATGTATAGCAGGAGTAATTAATTTGTATTTAGCAGGTGTAATTAAATAATTACCATGTTCTCTGTCTTATTTTAGCATGATAGCATACTAATATTTGCTAAGTAGCACAAAATACAGCTGACACTGATGAAACTGTTGCTGGTTTTGAGCATAAACCAAAAGTATTAGACAAATTAAGATTTTCACTCAATGATGGCGCTAGATGAAAAGTTAAAGAATAAGCAAAGTTATTATGATTCATCCTTGGTAGGGGGTCTTCATTGTATGTAACAATTTTCATGGCAATTCATCTAATAGTTGCTGAAATATTTCAGCTTGGGCCAACACACAGACCACAACTGGTATCCATCGTGCCAAGTCATCAGCTTGGCTAAAAAATCTCTAAGATAAGACTCGGACTAGTTTCATTGGTATGTTTATCACCTGCAAACGATTTTTGTCTTATTTTGAACCTCTATTTACTTTGCATGTGCCATGCCAGATATCAGTATTCCTCACATGGCAATGCTTGTCCTGCTCTCTCACTTTCGAGACATAGATGGCCTGATAGGTGAAGTGGAAACTTGTTCTAAGCTGCTGCAGCTTTGGCCCACACAAGAGCAGAGAGAGAAAAGAGAAAAAAACCAAAACAAGAGAGCAAAGAAGGCGGATGAAGAGAGAGAGAGAGACAGGGAGGGAGATGAGAAACACAAATATTCTGAGAGTTTATTGTAATGATGCTATAGTATCCCAGACTGGGTCAAATTTTAACCCAGTGGTTTTTAGTGTGCAGCACGCTGGGATTTTTCATTTGATCTCCTAATCTCATTTTTCCACTGTTTACAGATCGCATTCCCAAGACGTGGTCAAAATCTGAATTTATTATATTCAGCATGCAACTAGGATGCAGCTTGTGTGTTTCGCTTACCTTCAGCCGAACTTGCTCATACACAGCGATAGGCCTGTTGCTGAAGGTGATGGCGTTACAGAAGCTAGCCTGTCTCTTGACAGTCCTCTGGGACATGTCCATGACAATCTGCGAGCCCTTGGTACTGGGGTGAAAGAGCAGCGGGAAGGAGGACAAACTCCCACATGGCTGGATGGGCAGGCAGCGCTTGGGCTTGTGGTGGCATCGGTGGGATGTGGCAGGAAACGGCCCGTTCAGAGAATCTATGTGGAGAAAGAAAAGTGGTTGCTTAAGTTTGGTCTGCAGGTGGGGAGCAGAAAATACAATACTGAATAAATTCTTGATGTGGCACACATTAAAATACCCAAATGTTAGATTAGATTAGAATATTAGATTAGATGGCCCGTAACACAGCAGGCTTCACTTTGAATATCCTGACATGTCACAAATCTTAGCATCTCCCGCTACATCCAGTTAAGTAAAAATGCATTAATATAATCTAATATTTCAGTTCTCCTTCCAGCAAGGTAGCACAGTATAACCACACACCTATTGTAGACATGAAAAAAACATACAAGTTAAATTACATGCAAAAATGTCCTTGGACAGAAAAAAAATACAAGGACAAGAATTGCTCCCTTGGTTATTTAATTATGGGAAACAGTGCAGCTGTGAGAAATTCACATAAAATGCTGTAATTCCAGTAAAAGGTCATTTCACTTTTTGCTATCGTACGCCGTGCCAGATTTTAAAGAGGTTTGTTTTTCAGCATTTTGTTTCTCACTATGCTGGAACAGATTTGCACAGTCATAGAGCAGAGAGGAGGAAATGGGAAAGAAAACAAAAATGCTTAACTAACCTGTAAGGTGGTCTAACATTATATAGCATCATTTAGCAACAGCTAAAGTAGCGCAGCAGAAAGTTCACCAGGTCTTGATGTTTATATGTTCAGCTGGCTGATAAAGTATATTCAAAGCCACACTTATAATAGCAAGGCATGGCTGTTAGTTGTTATTTCCAGTTGTGGTTCATGTTTTGATGAGCGAATATCAATTACAATGTTTATGCCAGAGGGTCAAGTACAATGTAGCCTACCTGCTATATCTAAGTGAAAAAAAATGAAAATAAACACAATCGTATATACAAAGTAGCTGCTACTAAATGAGATTTAGTGACATTCATTGTGCCTAGCTGGTCAGAGGAAGTGGCAAAATAAGAGCAGACCCAAAGGAGAACATCTGACTCACAATATGCAGCAGAGGTTTTAAACATTTTCCAATGTGAACATGAGTGAATCATACAGACCGATTACAGTAACCTTCAATCGAGCAAAACATATTTTTTCCCCATCACATTTCTTTTTTTTGCTCAAAGTCATCATGAGCTTGATACCACACTCACTCCCTTTCATTAAGACCAACCCTCCCCATTTATGTTCCTACATTTCTCTTCAAAGTACAACGCCAAGGTCACTGTGGTGTTCTGGAGAAGCCATTTTCCCCACTAACACTGGGTTCTCATTAAATGCAAACAGGGCGATTAAGAAATGATTGGTAATTGTACAAATATCATCTCATCAAGTTATTTTATACAATTTTCTGTACTACAGTACTTATGTCTTCTCTGCAATGACATTTGAAGGTCTTAAAATGCCATAAAATCCAGCCAATGCACCACCAAGACTGGAACCAAATGAAAAATGTAGGCCTAATTAACACCTTTCATCCTTGTTATTGTCTGTGAGAGAAATGCCACTGCTGAAAGACAGATAATCTTGTGTTCCTTTGAGTGACCTTGGAGGGTGACGAGGTGAGTGTATCCTGGACACAAATCAATTAAGACTGTTGTAACACCACCTGTGTTCTGATTTCAGGGCAGAAACAGAGATTTGAGCAATTGATGACAACATTATTTCCCTCCATGGATGTAAGAATGTTTAATTTGTTGAGGTTAAAGTAGAAAGAGTCTTTTCCTCCGAATCACAATTACAGTGGCCCTGCCAAGTGTTCTGGGCTCGGTAAAGTGTATTTGTTAAGCTCTTCGCATGCTCTTGTCCCTGCAGAACAATGTCGAAATTGTACTCTGTGCACAACAGTGGTCTTAAATGAAGTCATAACAAATCCTTCAAACATACTGCATCCATGATGTCATGTCACATGTGATGTCTTCAGGAAAACAAAACAGGACTGTATTGTACTGCATCAATGACCAGGCCCAAGTATTTCCTGAAAACAGAAGCGACACCTCACAGGCCTCTGCAGATAGTGTAGCAACACTCATGCTTTACTATCTAATCCAATATCTTCATTTATTTTCACTGTATTAATGTCATCTCGGGCATCCTGGAGTGTGTTTACAGCATTCAGAACACACAGAGGACAATATAAACTAATACAAAGCAAATAAAGGGATAAATAAAAATACCACATTTGATTTACTGTAAATGGCAGTAGGATGGAGCCAAAAGTGCTGATGATACAGTGGCTGCTTAAGTGTGTTTAAAAAGTCATGCAACCTGACGGAGACATCGGTGTAAACAGTGACCAGAGGCCTGTCATGATAAAAGGGAGGTGCCATGACAAATATTAGATGAGCAAGTTAAGGAAGGATAATGTTGCTTAATACACAACCGCACACAATGTGACTGCCTTTGTTGTCATTAATTGGAAAGGACAAACAGTGCAGAGACAACGAGTAGCCCTGGCCAGTGTCACCTGGTCTCTTACGCTCCTCTGTGTTTCATCCCCAGGCTCCGTCTTACTAAGAGGCCTCAACATAGGCCCTAATGTGGTGTAATGTTAGTATCAAGGCTCCGTGGCCCCCCTCTCACAAAACAAGCACTCACAGGCAGCATCCTAAAGAACCAAAGGGCACAAATATGTTTTTCGCTTTGGCAAATATTTCATAACAAGAGTGATTCTCAAACTCTTTAAAACATCTTGAGAACTGATCTTAAGAACAGAACTCAGTTCTGTTACTTTTATAGTGCTCTTTTAATTATCAATTAATCTGTTGATTAGTTTCTCAATCAATGGATTGATCTTTTGGTCTTGAAAATAGTGACGGCTTAACTATCACAACTAACCAGAGACTTTGGGCATTTATTTAAAAATGACTCAAAAAGATTCATTTATTATCATAATAGTTGCTGATTAATTTGCTGTCGATTAACTATAGGCTAAGTGATGAATGAAGTAATAAACTTGGAGCTTTAGTAATGAATCATCAGTGCTGCTCGTTTTGGAGCTATTTTCGAAATGAGGGGACACCATATGCCAAAACTGAAGCACAGTTTTTGTTGAACAAGAAAACAGAGCTCTTACTTGTAATCACAATGCTGGGATTGTCATTTAAAACTTTTAAAACACTCAACACATAAAAAAAATCCAATCATTAAAATCCAGTTATGCAGGGTTGCCAAATGGGAAGAGCTGAATGACTCATGAGCCTGCGAGCTGGACGGGGGCCTTGCAGCATGACATGGATTACATTTTCATGGCCCCTGACTGTCAGAGGGCCAAGAATTTCTAGCAGCACCCCTGACTGCACCTACAAAGTGTACTGTTACTTCACACCAGTGGCTCCTAACAGTGAAGTTGGATAAAAGACTGTAAGGGTTGGCCTGGGTCCATCTGTCCATCTGGGAAATGAGATGTTTACTGGTCCTGTACTGTAAATCAATTAACATCATCAGAACAACTGAAAAATCAGTACACAGCATATATGTCTGCTTTAAAGCCAAACAATATGATCAAAATCAGCTCATATGTTATTAAGAAATCTAATCATCAGTGAAGGCTTCCTCTTTGCTAATGTAAAGTCAGTGAATGCCAACTTCAAATGAGCAATTAGGACTGAAAATAAAAGTTATTTTCATTATAGATTTAACTGATTACAATTTTTGTTTAATTCATTAATTGTTTGGTCTTTAAAAGGAAGCCGAGCAGTCCAAAACACAAATAGATTTAATTTAATACAGTCACATAAAACAAATCCGAGAAGCTGGGACCAGAGAGTCATTTGCGTTTGAGTGATTAAATGACTATAAAAATAGTCCAGAGTAATTTTCTGGCAATTGACTAACCAGTTAACTGATCGTTGTTGCAGCTCTACAATTAAAATAATCAATAACTCCTCTCCTAGACTTATGTTTGATACATTGATTTTAATCATGGTTTAAATGGTCACAATGTAAAGTAAACAATTAATATACAAAATTATGAATAAAACAGCAATAATTAGTCAAACACAATTTACATTCCTTGCTTTCCATCTTATTTATAATGTTTGGCATATTCAATTTTCAATATAATCAATATGTTCAATTGTATATGTTGTGTGTGTGTAGCCTATATCACTGACATGATTGGTTTTTCAAAAATAATTAAGGACATCAAACACTAAATTGCACCATGTATTAACTAGAAAGCCTCAGCGAGAAACTTTGATGTGAAAATTGATAAATACACCTGTTCTAATCATTTGAGACATAGCCTACACGATCAATTGATGGTCACAAAACATAAAAGGACATATTAAAGTTGTGACACTATTTGCCAACGCGCTGACATGCATAAGGCCTGGGAGTAGATCAACTTTCAACTACTGGCTGTCAAGACGAACAAAGAAGCCAGGTGGAAAAGTTAAGTACCAACTTGGCTCAGCTCATCCTGTTTGATTTCTTTCAACAATAACTTCCTGTAAGCATGCAGGCTTCAATGACAAACAGGGATGTTTTTTTTATATATGTATCATGATGCTGTAGAGGCTTATCACATTTACATAAACTCGACTTCCTCTCATATTTCCTCTTATTCAAAGCCAGTCGTGACTTACAGAAGGCTTGGCTTCTTTCACTTCTCATTGATTTTAGGCTGCCAGGGACGCCTACGTTTTTCCATGCACACATGCTTCAAGCCCGCAGCTCGATTATATCATCTCCTTTTATAATAATCGCCGCGTGCATTAATGATAAAGAATCAACTCTGTCCCGTGATGCCAGATGTCTCTTACCGTAGAAGGTGTTTCTGGTGATCTGACCTCCCATGGCTGGATGCAAGGTGCGTTCACCTCCCCTCTAGCTACCCGGCGGGATTCACAAATATTCACATTCAGCCGCGCGTCCTCGGCGACCACATTATTCAGACACGATCACACAATGTGATTCAGCGGCAGGTTGTGTCTGACCAAAAGCCTCATCGACATGAGGCAGCAGGCGGCAGTCAACAGACCCAGCAGCACCCAGCGGCTCGCTCCAGTCCGTGCAGAGATCACGCTGAAATTAACATAAAAGGTGGTGGTGGTGGTGGAGGAGGAGGTGGAGCTTCCACGCTGTAGCGACCAAAGAGGGGAGCTCAGAAGTCTGCATGCAAAAAAAAAAAATCACCATTATTCCTATAGAGTGTTAGAGGACCTTATCTCCCTGTAATACACCAGTAGGGATTCACAGGTCTACAGCAGAGATCATGTATTTCCTTTATAAAACAGGTTATGGTGGGGGTTTTCCCTTCCCCACCTGTTGCCAGGACCAACCTGTTTGCTGCCCCCATACCCACTTTCATCTCCTCTTTCACTTTCAAACTGCAGGCTGGCGTTTGTCCAAACATTTACATGAAGGCATTTAAGTTTTCCGAGAATATCTTGAATCAGTAGAGTGGAGGGAGGGAGGACAATGTTCTGACAACAGGGTCTTGGGTATTTTGGCAGAAACCCACAGAAAATCACTTCAAGGACCCATCTGGAGGGAATGAATGAAACTGACCGATAACACAGAGATGTCACACTGCCTGTTTTTCCACTGAACGTAGTCTCTTAATCTAAATCCTGTACTTTACTTTAACTCTTTAACTCTCTAACATAGTCATCTTTAACATAGTGTTTTTAAGGTTTACTTGTAGAAGATGAATGATGATATATTTTTACTTCCTATCATGATGGTAGAGTTGCCATAGAGACACCAGTGACTTCAGAAATTGGGCCTGAACAGTCAAAAGCTGGGTAGCAAATTAACTTTAGTTTTCATTTCATGAAGAATTTTCCTCAAACGCAGCATATTACTGTATGTCCTTCCACTTTTTCCTTTAAAGTAAATGCACAACCTGTCAAGGCCTTTCTGAAGGTTCAGAATTGGCATTATGGCTCTGGTCCATACCGGGCACCTCTCAAGATCTGCCTTGTCGCCTTAGCGTTTACATAACTTGTGTTGACAGCCAGGCCTGTGAGACACTGCATTGGCTCAGTAGCATGAGCTATATTCTCAAGTTGTTTATACAAACTGATTGTGGTTAACTCAACTGTCTGTAAGCAATTTACAATGACGGTAAAGCCGTACCACTGGAGGTTTTTCATGCAACATTTTAAATAGCGATTTTCTATGAAAATTGGTCGAACAAATTTTATTTGTCACAGAAACTTGCAAAAAGTAAGAACAGAACACTTTGGGAATTTATGGCATGAACCCTGTAGCTATCACAGTCAAACATAATGGAATTTGACATGCCACCTGATCACGGGGCTGTCAAAATCTGATTGCCTGTTGTGTAATACATGAAGAGATCACTGTGAAATGATAAAAGATGATGTCTTGTGTCCTACAGTGATATCACACAGCATACCACTAATCAGGCACTGAGGAAGGTTGCCATATATGAAGCAATTGCTAAACATCAACCACAAAACATCACTTTATTGCCCAAATTTGGCTTAAATGCAGCCTCATACTGTTGCACACCAAAAGATAAACTTTCATATCAGATAGTGTGTATACATTACACAGTACATCTTTTTTTTAATTTACAATGTAACAATAATCTCCAAAAATCAATAAGGAATAATCTCCATTTACATGTAAAGCCCCCTCCTACATAGGTACATAACACCTAGACTAACACAGCTGCATTGTTTGTAGTCGTCAAGTGTCTCTTTGTGGTCCTTTTGCATCTGTGCTTTTGCAACTCTTTTCGGTCATTTTGCATCTCTTTGTGATAATTTTGTGTCTCTTTGTGGTCATTTTGCTTCTCTGATCATTTTGCATCTGTTTGTGATCATTTTGCATAGTTTTTGTGATCATTTTGC
This sequence comes from Hollardia meadi, assembly GCA_037974645.1. NCBI lineage: Eukaryota > Metazoa > Chordata > Actinopteri > Tetraodontiformes > Triacanthodidae > Hollardia > Hollardia meadi. The sequence goes on along the minus strand of JBBPCS010000573.1, from coordinate 8,772,203 downwards.
ATCTCTTTGTGGTCATTTTGCATCTGTGCTTTTGCAACTCTTTCCAGTAATTGCACATCTCTTTGTGGTCATTTTGACTCTTTGTGATCATTTTGTGTCTCTTTGTTGTAATTTGATTGACTTTCCAATAAATGCTAACAGTCACTTCAAACAGAGGCTGTGTGACTCCAAGGGGTCAGGAGGCTGGGCCTGGCCTTTTGCCAAGGAGGTAATCAGTAATCCATCCACACATTTAAGTTATAGAATAGTTGTTTCAAATTTGGCTCAATTGGATTAAATTCAAACACTACTGTATTCCCAACGCTTTTCAAATGATTATTTCCTCGTTCTTCGTGTAATAGCTTTGAACCTTTCACTCAGAATTTGATATACACTGTATACCCTGACAGAACAGACTGACACCTCCTCCCACTCCCACTGTAGATTATTTGTAGATGGGTGCCTGGCAGGCAGCAACTGCCTGGTGGGGTGTGCTGGCGATGGGCCTCCATGGACATCTTGACAACCTTATTTGAGGCAGCCGTGTGCATGCTTGCTCTCATCAGGGATGATCCATGTTGAACAAAAACACCGTTCTACTCAGAGTTTGGACCCTCGCCCTGGAGCCATATGCAAAACATTACAAAGCAACAGAAGAGCATCATATGATCCTCAACAGGGGGCGTCAGCAGGAAAGGATCCCCAGGCAAGTATCAGAGGTGAAATCAACTTGTCACATAGCATTCAGTGACGGTGACATAAGAAAGACACTGGAGGAAAGTTTATTGGTCATGAGATTGTTAGGCAAATTGTAGCTAGAAAGGACTATAAACATTCATCCAAAATTACCAGAACCCAGTTTATTTACTGGCAAAGGATGCTTGCAGGAGGAATGTTGACTACAGTTGTTAGTGGCTCTCAGTGTATCTACATGCAGTGCCAAAACGAACAGACAAACAAAACAGACATTCAGCAATATACAAAGCAAATAAGTATACAATATGTTTCCAGTTCCCCACTTTGATAGACAATTGCCCAGAGGTTTCGTCTGTTTAGAGCTAAGGGTTGTAGATCTGAGAATAACATTACACCATTATGAGCTTGGTTTAGATTTTATTTAGCCTGGCACTCAGTGGTGTGGAGTGATCCAGAGACTGTGGAACTGAAGGATCATCACTGAGATTATAATGTGTTTAAAGACCTGAGGGACTATGAATTGACTCACCAAGAAGCAATCATCTCACTGCATCTATTTAATTATTTATTTACTCAAACTAAATGATCGCTGAAAAGCAGCCCTGAGTATTGTAAAACCCTCTGCATTTAACCCATGGTCTGCGGTTCACAGCAGTGTTGCCATTCCTCCTTCTCAGGGTCATTGCTGTTGATGGATAAACATGCCCAACAGCACAACTAGAATCCGACTCCTAGGTCAGGACAAATGTTCTCCGTGAAGGGTAACTGGGAGGCAGGAACACAGGGTAGATCTAGGAAGTGACGTCACAATATTTAGAGTGAATATACTTGATTAACACTGTTTTAATTATACTGTCGTTTACTGCAGAAGTCTTTGCAGAAGTTAACATTTCTTCATGGCACACTTTATATGACTGATGAAAAGATGAAATGCAAGATAAATAATTTTAAGAAATATATACATTTTGAATTTATTATTTATACTTTTTATCCGCTGTTATGTCTGCCCTTGCCACATCAATCTGTGTACTTGTTGGACTTGACTGAATGTGCACTTGCACCACAGGGGAAGGATTTATTGTTGGTATTCTCTTCTGCGTTTGTCTCAGTGAGTAAGACACTTCTTAACTGATGAATGTGGTGTTGGAGGAGCAACAGCATGAGACACTGATAGCTCTGCTGTTCTCAAATCTGCTTAAGACACAAAAATTAAGACTGAAAACTTGGAAACTGGGAGGAGCCCTAACGCTACTTTGCTTGCCTTGACACCTAAAAAGCACATTCAACATGAGTGTCAAATGTTACTCAGGTTGTCCTCTTTCCAGGTCTTCATGGTAAAAGAGGTTGTTTAGTCCTAGTCCTAATGTTTGCACTCTTTTTACCCAATAGTGTATTTCTGCTGCTCTATAGTAGCCTATAATTTCAATGTAGTTGTCTCTGTCAACTCTGTTGGTATGATTATGATACAATCTATTCCGGTCCATTTCGATCCTGGAAGAGGGATCCTTCCTTTCTTCCTATTTGTCCTGCAAAACTGTGTTTAAAAAAAAAAGTTTTTTAGTCCTTATCAGAATGGGTCTAAGGATAAAGGATATTCAACTTTGGATATTTAAATATTAGGCAAATGACTTTGTCTCTTTTTTGTAAAAAAAAAAGAAATGATTTCAGCAGGTTAGCTTAGCTTAGCACAAACTGAAGTGTAGTGTTTTAAGGAGGGTAATGAGCCAAACTATTTCTTGGTTGGGACCAGTTGCCAGACAACCAGTGGGGATTCCAGGAAGTTACCGGTCTCAGCCAAGAAATAGTGCAGCACACAAACCCCCTTAAAATGGAAAATTGTCGCTTGGGCTACACTTAAGTATTTTGTACAGATTAGACAAATGAGATAAACTGTGTTAATTAGTAACCTTTAGGAGTTCTGGTAAGCAGATTGTTTGCCATAAGACAGAGCCAAGCAAGCTGTTTGGTCCATGTTTCTAGTCTTTGTGCTAAGCTAAGCTAACCGGTAGCTTGCTATAGCCTTATATCTAAACATTACCACTTGAGAGATTTGACACTAGACTTGGACTTGCCCCAAAATACTTAAAAACTGCACCATTCGTTACTAGAATGATGTAAGCATTCTGTATTCTTTTTTATTGATTGCTCATGATTTGCCGAATTTTTTAAGAAATCTATCACTAATTACTCACTTAAATGCTAATAAAAAGTCCAGTGACATTTGAATAACCCGTCAGACATGCAATGATTCAGCTCCCACATTTCCATCTTAGTCCTCTCCCAGACTGCGGAAGGTAAAGGATCCATCCATTTTGCATTCACAAACAACATAAAATGTCCATCACATCTCTTAAACTAGCTGATGCACCATAATCAGATGTTTGCAGCCAAACATTGCACTGTCCATCCAGTCATTATCCCTTCTATTTCCCCCAGTGAATATGCCTTGTTTTAAAAGGCAATAACAGTCTCACCACACCAAGTCACCAAACCACTGTTAGTTAAGAAATAATGAGGTATTCAGGGAAATTTGATGGACATTTTATGTTTGCTTCTTTTCTTTCTCTGCTAAAAAGATTGCCCTTTTAACATCAGCAGTTTGAGTTGAATCGAAAATTACAGATATCATCCTGATTTTTGGCTGGACCGCAGAGGGCCAGCCCTATGGCTTGATCTGTGGCTGAGTAAGTAAGTGAGTAAGTAAGTGATGAAGTTGCGGGATTGGTCAGTCGAGTGTACTACGTCACCAAGGGTCGTTGCTCTTGAAATTGCGAGGAGGGGGCGTTTACCGATTCCATCCCACATGAAACACTACTCTGCCAGCCCGCATTTTTCAAATCTATTGCACACGAAGAACAGGATTTTTTCTGCTGATCTTGGACACTATTATTTGGCGAAAGACCTTTGAATTCACTGACGAGACTTCAGAAGAATTCCAACTCCAGTTTGTCTATATTTTCAAGGTAAGTGAAATGCTTCACTAGTAGCCATTTAAC
>JBBPCS010000573.1:8723087-8743566 GCA_037974645.1 Hollardia meadi | reverse complement strand
ACACACACACACACACACACACACACACACACACACACACACACACACACACACACACACACACACACACAGACCTGCATTCCTTTGGACAGGCTGTTATGTTATGAAGACTGGTGTACATTTACATTTCATATCCGGGGCTACACTCAAAACGTTTGGGGCTTGAGTCCCGATAAAATGAACTGGTGACGCCAATGGTTGTTTGCCATCCAATCCTATGGGAACTAACTTAAATAAGAATAATATTCGATTTATAGATGCATATATTACTCCCACAATATGGTCTGACATCCTCAACACAAAAATGTCCTAAAGCTAGAAGCCAGAGAATCATGAATGTGTTGCTGTTGCTGATGATCTTTCTGTTCCAGTGAAAACAGAGGTCACTTTGTAGATTCAGGGAATGTTTGCTGCAACTTTAGCATTAAAAAATATGAGATTTATATAAGCTGCAAATGAGCTGCACCAGTATTGTACTGAACCAATTGTTTCTAGACAGAAAAACACCCTTATACTGTAGAAACCGGCACCAGATGAGTAAAGCTTGTTTCTCCACTCTGATTTCTTCTTAACATAGTGCAATGCATTTATGCATAAGCATGGCTTCACTTTCTACGGAAGGCTTCAGTATACACACATATAGCTTTACAGAATTGAACTGCTTTTTTTGTCCCTTGTCTGATCGATAATAAAATAAGTTCCATTCGGTAAGTGTGAACATTTGTGTCTTCAGCTTGGATCTCCGATGGGAAAACAACAACAACAAAAAAAATAGTACAAATACAAATAGTGGCATATATTCACAACTGGGTTAAGGTTTGAGTGGAAATGTTTATTTACACCAAGGCAAACTGTCCTTCTGCATAAAAATAATGGTATTTCCCTTTACGAGATAGAGCTAGTATTTTCAAATTGGGTCAAATAATTTCTGTTTGATAACAGATGGTGTTCGCTCTCCGGTGGCGATAAACAAACATGTTCATTAAATGAACAGTACAGCTTTATAATTGTGTATAATATATTAGTTGGCCATAGCTGCCGAGTGTGGTAACATTAAACAATATTAAAAAACATAATCTGTAGGCATATACTGTATGGTTACATATTTATTCTCTCCGAAGTTCTTCAATGGAAGAAAATATTCATTCATTTTCTCTTACATCTTAACCCTACTCAGGATTTGTTGCCTTTTCCAGTATCTGTTTGGCACAAGACAGGAAGCCACACTGCGAAGGTTGTCAGTCCAGCACATGTTTGACAGACACAGACAATAACTCACATTCCTAATTAGTTATATCAATTTCAAGTATGAATGTTACCCAACTTGCACGTGGGAGTAGCACTAGGAGAACATGCAAACTCAGTACTGTTTAGAAACCAACCTTGTGAAGGGTCATTTGTTTTGCTTTACAATGTGGATCTTAATTTTGTAGTTTTTGCCATCCATCCTAATGGTCATAACATTGCGCTCGCTCAGTTAATTGCTGATATCAATTAAACACATTGACATTGCTGAAAAAAGTCAGACAGAAAAATGAGCAGTCAGATCATCAGCTTCTAAACAAGCCCCAAGGTGGACAAGAGTTATTTGGAAAAGAAAATGAAGTGGAACTGCAAAACTTATTACCGTTATTTGTATATACCAGTAATAATGCTTTTATTTTACCAATTACTTTTTTAGAGGAAACATAACGCCTGGATTTTGTTCCCTGGCAATGTTTTGTTTCCAGTGTGTGTACAGCTACAGTATGAACAGCATGCAAGTTCGAGGGCATTGTTCAGGGTGAACGGCAGGCGTACAGGGGGAGGACTTTTGTTTGCATCCTGACTCCTGTGTGTGGCTGGCTTTAGGCAACAAAAGCACTCTGGTCAGGGAAAGACTGTGTTTTTTGGTTAAATGCATGTTGGTGCCTTTTGCTCTTCAATATTGAACTAAAACACATCCATAACCAAGTGCGATGAGTGCCTAAACATAACATTAAACATTTTTTTTTTAAATTATTCTTAATTAGCTATTAGCAGGTTGTTTTGCAAGAGCAGAGATTGGACTAGAGGGAAAATGTTGATGCCAAATGACTGTTGGTATCAACATTTTGTGACTTTGCAGATACATTCATTTAAATATCATTTCCTCATTTTGTTCAAGGAGAGCTTAATTAAGGTGCCATCACATTGCTTATAAAACCCATTTGCTGTTGCCTAATTAGTTGTATATAAATGTAAGTTCCAGAAGACGAGATTGCAATGAGGGACATTCTGGGTGTGACCACTTTTTATATTACCTCCAAAGAATGGTACTTTCCCTTCACTTACACTCTATCTGATCATTTGAGTGCTTGTGTTTTTGGCCAAACTATGACAATTCAAGTTTTAATAAACTGGAGAAATCCTTTAGAAAATGTAAACCGTGTCAAAAATATAGATGGAGGAATAAAAACCAGAATTGACCCAGAAGATTTTTATAAAATCCTGCTGACTGATACGTTACAGCTGTAGGTCAAACATGGGCTACAGCTGTAAGATATCATGCAAATTGTTTTGATATCTTGACAGGTTCGCCCCTGTCTTCATGTACAGAAAGAGGCTCAAGAACAAAGACATCAATCAGAGATAATAACACAGTGATTCACCAGCGAGGAAAATTGTATTTTCAGCAACAGGGCGAGTTTATTGCAGTGGCAAAGTGTCCTAAACTGCTCCTCCCACTGTGATTTTAAAATGCCTTTACTTCATCTAGACAATGTGATAGGTAGTACAAAATAAATGTTTTGCCATCTGCAATAAAAGAAAGTTTCCCTTTTTAATGGCACGGGTATCGCCAAGCGGGGAGTGCACCTTGCTGTTCATCTCCTGCATGCGAGTGTGAGCTGTCTGGGTGATGGCCATTATGGTTCCTGCTACTGCCTATGCGTCCGCTCCACCGGGATCACTGAAGTGTTGGAACTAACAAGCTTGGGATGCAGACAGCAGATGCACAAATGGGATTTTGTCCTGGAAGCGTTAGAGTTTGCTCCCTGTCTCCAGTAGAAACAGGAGAGAGGATGGTGTCATTTGCAGGGACTGTGTGAGTTATGCGCCACCAGAACGAGATGATTACATCTGATAATCTCGGTAATGAACTACACTGGGGAGGAGAGCACATATATTGAATGAGCTACATTGATGTATACAGTTTTCAGTCTTGTCCTCTCATCTCTCTTATTCTCTTTCACTACGGCTCAGATTTATGCAAAATCTGAGATGTTCTCCACCCAGGAAGATATGCAATATTCCTTGTCATAGTTTAAGCACATGCAGGATGTGGGGCACAGACACATTAAAACTCTCCCCTCAGATATTTCTTCACATATAAACACACGTCTCTTTCTCTTTCATTCTGTGTGTGTCTCTCTCTCTCACACACGCACGCGCACAAAGCCACAAACACGGCGAAATTCACACAATGCTCTCTGGGCCCAAGGTTAGTACAGATTAAAAGAAGTGTCATTGATGGAAAAGGCTCCTCCTCCCTCCCCGGTCTGTCATGGTGTGTTTGGGAACAACCCACTTCATTTTAGCAGCAAAATGGGTAAACAGAGTGTGATCAGTCCAATTACCCCCTCATTGCAGAGGCGTCCTGGCAGGGATGGCGTGTGGAGAGAGAGAACTGTCTGGCGTGCGGCAGAGTTGCAACAGTAGCACCTGCTGCCTGGAGCCCTCACTTGTACGAATCTCAATTTGTTTGTACAGCTGTGCCAAAAACAAAAAAACAAAAAAAGAAAACCCCCAAAAATAAAAACCAGGGGACCAAGAAGTGAGCCCTCTGAGGATGATGGCAGTACTGGATAACCTGATTGCAGTTTGTATCTGCATTGTCTGAGGATGTGTGCAAGATCAGAAGGTGCTGTCCTCAGCAGTGACCTCATGTCAATGTCAGTCCTTCCAATAGATTGTTGTGTGCTTGGTTCTTGCCGTGCAGCTTTCAAGGTCGGTGAATTTTCTTGCCTCCCCCCACTACACAATGTTTTACAGCGTAGCAGATGTTCATCCACAGTATATTGACAAGTTGCAGTCCTATGAATTCTGAAAACGTATTTGATGCATTTTACCTGTTTTCAAGTATTGTCTCCGCGATCAATTGAAGAGTGAGACAGGACAGTTTGCAGCACAGTAATATTCCCCTCTTTACTTAGCAGTCAGGGTTACCTGACACGTTCATGCAATGTGGAAGCTCGTAATGAGTATCTTCATGTCCTGGATTGGTTTAACCTTGACAGAAAGCAGTAATTGTTCTAACTTTATCTCAAAATACATGTAAAATCTGCAGTGACATTACAAGGACATATCTGGTCTCATACTTTGTCCTGTTTTTGTGATCCGAAGATGTGCTTGTCGTCCTTGAAGAAGATGGAAATCCTTCTCTTTATGGTTCTCCCTTGGGGCGGCTGTCTGGCAGCTGATACAAACATATCTGACATCCTTTAGCTCCTTATCAACAAACATCATTATAAATTTCCCAAGTAACAAAAAAAAACCAAAAAACTTCTCTTAAAAAAAAGACTGGTGTAGAATTTTAACACCTGAGTGAGAGCTCTGTGTCAGCAGGAAGTAGGAATTGCCTTTTAGGATTAATTTGGCTCTACTAATTGAAACTAATACCTTTCAAATAGCATATTGATTTGGAGAAAGATCCGTTTTTTTAAATGTGCACTGTAAAAATTAAGGAATAATAGAACATGTGACGGTGCCAAGATTAAAAGAGAGTTGTTGGGTCCTTGTTGGCTGTGTGGCACCAGAAGTCATAAAGATCACAGCAAACATAAGAGTTCAAAGTTCCTCTTGTTTCCTGGGCTGTTATGCAGTAGAAAGCCTGAGGCGCATTGTTTTAGTGGCCTAATTAAAAAAAGTCCCATAATGTCACCAGAAATACAGTCACGGTAGAAAACAACTATCCCTGCAGCTCTGCACATCAAAGCGTATCAGAGAAACGTTTGGATCTTTATCAGAAGTCCAACTGAATTTCCCCAAAATGTACTCACCCATGCGCAAGCGCCTGAACACAGCTGACAGGTGAATGCGGCGTTGATTGATGCAAACAAATGATGTTTTTTTCCCCTTGTGCCAGACGCAAAAATGTTGCCACAGCCTGAACACAACACTGTTACGCAAAAGCACAAATTACTTTTGCTGTCAATCGTTCAGAGTCAATTAAGTGCCGTTTCGGATAACTTTTAGAGGTTTACACAAATATCCTGAGACGTGACTGAATAAGAACTTTGCCGCCACACATGAGAAATATAAGCGTGGAGTCATTTCTAAATGATATCAGTATTTAAAGCCGTTATTTATTTTTTTTCAAACATGGTCGTGAACAATGAGCTCAAGACGTGCCTGCAGTCACTCTCCGTCGACGCGTTTGCCTGATGCGCAGCGCCTCCCGAACTGCTCCCTCACTTTGACAAATTCCTGGACGTGAGCGGGTCTGCCGAATGGCTTCTTGCCAATAATGATACCTTGAATATTTTAGAAGTTTAATAGCTCTACCTCATCTCCCCCCTCCCCCTACTGCAGATTATCAGTTTGGAGGAACACAATGGGACTGTGGTCATTTTGGAGTTTTTCTCTCTTGGCTTTCGCGTTGGTGCACCTCTTTCAACCCAAGTTTGAGGCTCACGCGGAAATAAGTTCTCCCGGAACAAACGATAGATTTTATCGCCTGGAGGTAACGCCGCATGGGGCATGTGTAACCCGAAAATCAAAAGTCTCCCTCAAAGTCGACAATAGCAGAAAAGTTTTAAGCGCTTTTGAAACGGAAGCAGTCGGTGCTTTGAAACTGAACAATGGCAGGCAAGTGGAGAATGAAACACAGCGTGGACTTGAAAATGAGGCACCGCTCGGCGTCAAAATGGCACCAAACTATCACAACCGTCTCAAAATACTTGGTAAAAAGTATGGCAACATTTCCGAGGACAACCAGATGAGACCTACGGCGAATAAAATGTTAGAAAACAAATTTTCTGACACAAGAAAGAGGGTAAAAAGAAGTGTGGGTATAACATACACCGAAAATGTGGATAGGAGTGTAAGTGGAGAAGCGCAGTCAAAAGAGAGGTTTGTGGAGACTGTCCAAGGTGTTTCCAACTCCAGAGGCGAGTACCGGCGTACTGGGGATGAAGCTAGAGGGTCTAACCCGAGGCAAAGTGAGCCGCACCTGGACACTTCCACCTTTGCTCTCTCGGGAGACTCGGCACACAACCAGGCGATGGTGCACTGGTCCGGACACAACAGCAGCGTGAGTTTCAGTTTTACAAAATACTTCATCTTATCATTAAGATTTTCGAGAATTCCCCACACATTGATTACAATACAGATATTTTTTTATGTGTGCAATGCATATTTTTAACAGTTTTTTAAAAATAGATTTACACGAATCTGTCACATTTTTACGCACAGCTGGTTCAGCGCGCACGAGGGAAATTCTTTCCTACAAACTAATTATTCCAGCCTAACATAGTCTTGAATTGAACAATTCATTTTCTCTTCTTACCTTCATGATTATTTTTCGTTATTGCTCACACAGAGCTTGTGACTGTATGCGGATTGCGCGGCTGTTTGTGTGGACGCCTGATAAATACATCATATGATTATGCACTGGCAGGATTCCTTCATGCTCTTTCAAACTATAGGATAATTTATTTCAACAAAGCGTTTGTCGCCTGAACATTAATTTAAGAGTTAATCCCATCATCACCATCACCCAAGATAATTTTATTTGACTCTGAGCTCTGGGAAGGTGCAGGCATTTTGGCAGCAATCACAAAGCATTCATTATTCATGAAATAATCAAGTGGTGTCTCTCAGGTAGGGGCTGTAGCTACAATTAAAAGGGACTCTGTCCAACCTGACCCTTAATGTGATGCTGATGAGACAGTCTGACCTTTTTGGCAAATGAACCCGCCTTATCTTTGACATTTGACTCGCACTTTGTTGATAATTGTCTGGATGAATACAACATTGCAATGTTTGTTGTCAAAAGTGGCACTTAAGGACAGGTTGATGGGAATGTGCTCAACTCAAATGGATGACAAGACATTGCTGCAACTGCCCAGATCACCCCCCTTCCCCTTCCCCTTACAGACACACACACACACACACACACACACACACGCACACACACACACACACACACACACTTTGTGGTTGCACACTCTTTTACCACCACAAAGACAAAACCATGGAGATTTTATCTCTTACTTTACATATGCAGCATGCAAAGGTGTTTGCAGGCTCCAGTGTTTATCAGGCACACATCTTAAAACTGCAAACAGCCTTGTACTAAAGAAAAGAGCTACTCTGCCTTTTTCTTCAGGTAATTCAGATCACCTCGGTTTGCTAAGCAAAGGGTATGTGGCAGCAACATTAATCTGGGACCACATCAGAAGACTTCTGTGTCCCAGAAACACTGCAAATATCCATACGTTATCCAAAAAAACCCAAACATATATTTCACTGGATAGATTATATGATTCAACCTCAACATGTATTTTCTTGGTACATTTTCTGTTTGTTAAATTGTGTCATATAACGTCAGAGGCATCACGGACTTTGGCCGTGTTGATGCATCGCAGTGGACAGAAATAAACCTGAAAAGCATAATAAAATGTGATTTGTGGGATGTATCGTGAAAGATGTTGTCGGTTTGAGATGTCTTCACCAATGATGGCCTTTTGTACTGCAGGACACTGTTCACTGGATCATCTCTGATGAGCTTGTCACTGCAGCCAGTCAACATCTGAGATTTATACAGTCTGAACCCCTGTCTGCCTTCCCAAAAGTACGACTGGAACTGCAGAGTTTAAATTGATGGCATTTTATGACTTGGATGTTATAGCTCAGGCAATATCAGATGTAAATGACTGATAATAAATCCAATCTAAAAGGGACATTTGAAGGGAAATTACTTCATTCCTGTGGTCTAGGGTAGTTCTATCAAATATTCACTTGAGACTTTGCCTGTGATCTGGCCAAGGTGTGAAATCCTATAAGGAGTGAAATGAGAAAGATGTAGAAGGTGATGGTGAACACACCAGCAGGGGATCTTTAGAGTACAGAAGAGATAAAGAATGTCATTGTATAAAACCTCAAATCTGTCCACAAATCAGTCCTCCATCTATTATTTGATTTCTGCGATAGTCTGGGACATCAAAGCCTGGAGTCATAGCTCTCTGGCCTGACTTCAAGAGAGGTAACATTGATTTGACTCAACCCTGGGAATAAAACACATATTGCACAAATTCCCCTTTAAATTCATGCATCATAACTGCATGTAGTATTGATTGACTGTGAATGTTTTTTGCTTCATAAATCTGTCATGACTGTAACTAGGGATGGAGATATACAGGTGCATGATTTGTACCGATGTGTGCCATGAATATTAGCAAAAGTAGAAATAAAAATAATTAAAAAATACTAATAAATGCACTTGCCCGGGGATATCCTCTATGGCAAATCAATATTTCAGTCTTTTGCCTCACATGGGTGTTCAAGCTGTGATGTCACTATAGTGGTAATCTTTTTAAACAGCCATTGCAGCACATCCGACACTCAAGGGATGCAGAGTCCTCCCCTCCTCCCACCCCCCTGAAGGCAAAAGTGTTAGTGTGCAAGCCAGCTGGTGATCAGGGAGTTATTGGCAGCAAAATGATTTTGGGCTCCTGATTGACCATTTTTCCAAGCTTCTCACAGACAGCTGACCAAACTAGGACACCGTGCTGAAGCTGAGGATAGTTAATGAGTGTTGTTATTGACATCACATCCTCTGAGCTGCTGCTGCAGAAATGATACTGCATGTTGGTGTAAATGATGTCCACCCTTTGTACCATTGGAATACGGGTCTGATCAGCTTCAATGGCCTGTTGTTAGAAACTTGCTCTGGGAGGAGCTAGACATTGATGAGACCGGCCATTCTTGGCGGTGGAGTAAATCTATTTTTTTGTTTTGTTTTGTCTGAGGTGGCAAAAGTCAAAACTTATCTGTCAGCCCTATAACATTGTATTTTTCTGCTGCCACTGACTGGGAATCAGACAGGTCTCTTGGGTCATGTTGTCCGCATGCTTAATCGGAACGAGGCAGTTATTGTTGCACGTAATCTCATTGGTATAAATAGACAATAAAAAAGAGGAAATGGCACAGCCCTGGGGGACACTTGAGTTTTAAACCGGTTCATTAGATAGACAGCCATTCCATTTAACATGCCAGTGCTGGTTGCATAGAAACTCCTTGATCCATAAAATCAAATGGAATGGGTTCCCAATTCACAGAGGTGTTTGACCGAAGTTTGCATGGGTTGTAGGATGATGAAAAGTGCAAAAAAAATTACCACTGTTGAGGTGTTCAGATATAACAAAGGGAAAAGCTCCATTGTGTGTTTTCTTTTAATCATTTCCCACATTTCTTTCAAATTCCACATGCACACACACACACACACTGAACTGCATATTCAGTTATAATTTGGGGTAAGATCCCTTTAATAAAAATCACCTAAAACCTTTTATTCGCGCACTTTTCATCATCCTTCGACCTCCTTGTTGCTAGCTACGGGGATTTTGATCCATACTACGTTTGAAGAAAATCAAAAGTGGTTCACATTTTAACATTTCAGTACAAAATATGTCCTCCCTTTTACACAATTTGTATTAAGATATTCTGCAGCACTTAACCAGCTGGAAATTTCTAATTTCAGATGAGCTTTTTGTGTGTGTTATTGTAAAAAAAACAACAAAAAAAAACACACCATCTGATTTAACCAGTGATCAGTTAAATTTCAGATTTTTGACTAACCATTGATTTTAAAGTGTTTGCCAATTGGAAAAAAAACAATATAATTTTTATTCTACTTGCCATTTTTGTCCTTTACCTGCTTGTGCCTCGGGGTGTCGGCACCATAACTCTGGTCATTAATCCAGCCTCTCTCAAGCCTTTAGGGGTGCACTGTCCACTGATGTGATTGTGAGATGCTGATAGAAGATGCAGCAATCCTATATGTCATGTAAGAGGTAGAGTGCTGGTTACAACAGCACAAACAATTGCTCAGGAACCTGGATGTGCAATTTTTAAAGGTTTGCAGAGAAAAAGGCAGCACCTCCTCGTCCCCCCCTTTTTTTTGCTTCAATTTTATTATATGGCACAGCGGATACAAGTTTCACCCTCTCTATAGTAATAATTCAGTGAAATCCCAGTTTTTACTCCTCAAACGACATGTGTGGCCTTTTTTTCATGAATCATTTGTGCTCGGAGACCTTAATGCATCACATCAGCACAGGGTCTCAGCACTTCATCAGCAGTTGCACTGTAGTTTTGCCTCACAAAGTGCATTTTGAGCAGCAAGTAAATGCCTGGCATCAGTTGTATGCTCCAGCACACTGTCATTGCTTCATTCCTTTCTGCCTCCTATCAGTTTGAGTCAGTCACACACACACACACACACACACTGATATTCCAATTTTAATCAAAGTGACGAAGCGGGTGCTGAATCATATTTGACAAGTTGCATGTGATTAATTAGTTTAATAAGTGTCGCAGTGTGGGAGATATACTATAACCCTGATTTCGTTATGAAAACAAATTTATGCATTTTCTGATTGGGAAAATCAAAAGATTGAAATTCATATTGGGAGATGATTTCTTTATTAATCATCATAGAAATAGAATTAACAAAAACTGTAGCCCTTTACTAAATGAAGTTTTCATGCCTAAAGGTCATGGCTGATTTTAAGTTCTTTAGTTTCCAGTTTAAGTGACCCTGGTTTGGTAACATGCGTTGAGCCTCCCCGCCTTGAAGTGCCACATTGCCTGAAGCAACACAGCAGTTACTATCATGTTTAAAGATGACTGGGATTGCTCAGGTGGCAGTCAGCTTAAATAAGGGTTTGCCTGGCAGTTTACAGTGGCAGAAATGTATGAGCTGGAGTAGGAAATGTTTTTTCCTATCTAGTGAGATGGAAAAGACCCAACTAAAGCACCACACACACACACACACACACGCACTGTGCAATCAATGGCGATGATGGAAAACTTCCAAACACAAAATGACACAACACTCACTCAATGGGTCTCCTGGAACAAATCCTTTAATATGACTGGTTGCTTTGGCTTTGAACAAATAAAATTGAGTTACAGTCACAATGAGAAGCTACAGAAAATGGACAAATAAATTTGGACAAAATTAGGCTATGGCACTTATTTATAAAATATGATTAATTAAAATCTTTGCAGATATAAAACTTGACTGAAACTACACATCATTTAACTGTGTTAATGATTGTATTACAATGGATATGAATTTACATATATAAGAATATCATTAGACTACAAAGCCTTGAATTTAAAATAACATGTAATTGTATCTCAGCTGGTACCATTTCACACACCCTCTAAATCTGAGGCCAGTAGTCTTTAATTCCTGATTTCATGATGTGCTTTTGTACTCGACACTGATGGTTAAATGATTTGATTATATTCCCATTCATTTCTATCCTTCTTTGCTGTATATTCTTGCTATTCCTTTCAGTGGTTCAATTTTTCACACAGAGGTAATTGAAATTTCATTTTACATGATATTCTGGAAAGATTTTAGAAAGTGTGGACAGACTGCTGTAGCTGTTAAGATGTTATGTAACAAAAAATGCGAATCAGCCAGTTGCTGAAATTAATGCGTTTATAAAACATGTTAAGATGATATCGCCAAACCTGCGAACAAACAAAGTAGCAAAGAAACAAACAAATGAATAAATAGAAGTGTTAGACTGTATACAAATCAGGTTAAAGTGCATCTCTGTAGAAGAAGAAGATGACAGTGACCATGTGATTTACCGTATAGAGTTCTTTTGTTGTATCAGTTGATTAGTTGCTACTTAAATGTAAAACCAGACAGGGGAACAAAGGATTTAAAAATTGTGCTTTTATTTTTATAAATGATGAGTACCTTTGGGGTACAGTACTTAAACAGAATATCAGTGTTAACATCTAACACCTCAATTTTGTTTTTCCAGTATTTCTCCTTCCTCCAAAATGCCTAATTGTTACCCTATTGTTCCCCATCACTTTATTGATACCTTATTAAATTCCACTGTAAATTGGGGAGTGTATTATAATAATAATTACAAACTGTCAAACTCCGGTGTTGCCAGATGTAATGTATTTATCAGTAATGGACATTATTCAGTTTGCCCTGTGGTGGGAAGGATTTTGTATCCTCAGAAGTCTGTTGGCTCTGTGTTCTGAGGCTGATCATGGATGCAAGATAAACAAAGTTTTGCTCATCTTCTGTTTCATTTGTATAATCATGTGAATCCAAAACCACAGTTAAAGTAATGAAAAGGGGTCTGCAGTAAGTCTTTCAGATCATGTAAGATTGAATGTAAAATGTCATCAATTATGTGAACAGATGTAAGCTTCTACAAGGCTTTTATCACAGAGTTATGACTTTGTAGCCAAAGTTTCTCATTGTAATGAAGTGAAGTGACCTTTGGTTTTGTCGGTCATCAGACACTGCGTGTCGAGCCCAAACTCAGTGCCCTCTCAGTCTGAATCATAATACCTAGAGAGGAGAAGGGGTTGATTCACTGGATTTTATCCACTACTTTTTGTAAGGGGAAACCGCCTGACAGGTACAAACATTAGCCATTATTAGGCCCAAAACAAATTTGAACACTAATGCTCACCTTCTAACTTGCAGTATTTAAACATAATTTCGAGGCGAAATAGAAAAACTAAAATCTAAATGTTAAAACTTAAACATGCAATTTGATATGCAATGATATGGCAAAAATTTTAGTTGAAAACATTCCAATTATAAACAGAATGTAAAGAAATAGCAGTGTATTATCTCAAAAAACATATATGTATTGTGTTGGTGAGGTACTGAAGTTAGCACAGCTAGGCCTTCTGAATTCAAGTTTCTCTCTTTTACTAAACTAAGACAAACTTAACTGCCTTGTTAACTCATTGTTAAAAAAAAATACTTCATTCAAACGAGACATAAATAAAATAAAAATCACCAAAACCGTATTAGATTGTTTTTCCACAATCCACATTGTTTCCAAAGAAAATTCCATTTCTTCTCCGTTTTTGGTTGCTGCTAATGGCCGCCTCTATCTCACTCTTCTGCCGCTTCTCCTCTCCTGTCCCCGCCTGCTGTGTCCTGTTGTGCCTGAAGTTATAATGTTAGTCCTTGTCAGAGCTGCTGTAAATCACCTCTGTACTGGATCTGCTGTTGTCAAACTGGCCTCCACTGGTCTCAGAGGATGTGTTTGTTCCCAGTTTGGTTTCCAGCCATGTTCAGGGTGCAGAGCCCGGTCGAGCTGAGTGGCCGTTGCCCACAGTGATCCCCTGTGATCCGAGGTCACAATCTAGGCAGCCAAAGATTATTACACAGCCCAAGATAACTAACTTACAGCAGACAGTATAGAGACAGCAGTTGGAGATAATGCTGCCCCCTATATTTTTGGAGGTACTGTCAAGTATACTTCTGGCTATATTTTACAAATTAGATTTTCAAAGTATAGCCAATCTCTTCCTCTACACTTGATTTAAAATGACAAAATGGGGATATGTGTGATACATGTAACTCATGATCTCTGAGTCTCACAGCACTTTTGGCAGTAAAGGGGGAAATTTTTGTGGAGGGTTTCTTCCAAAATTTCAATTTGGACCCACTGCTACCTTTGGCTCAAGCTCAGATCCCTGCAGGCAGAAGCTGAGCCATTAGAAGCCAATCTCTTCTGTTCCAAAGGAACAGCAAGACGGTTTTACACTGCTCAAAGTTCTCCAAAATGCTAACTAGTGTTCAAACTCTCCAAAAATCAGTTTTTATATCGTCATATTTCACCCAGGTACATTTCCAGTCTCTTTTGTATTCCATGGCTCAGTGAATAACAGGATTTAACAGAAGTACCTTACCTTCAACCTCTGAACACTAAATAGGAGCAAATGAGAGTGACAAAAAAAACAAAAAAACATGTAATAGTAAAATGCTAATGTAATAGTTTTAGCTCTCCACTCCGCTTACAATGCATTAAATTAGTTTTTGCATGGTTTTGGGTTTGGTATATTTAAGCAGGGACAGTGCAAATTAATAAAACGCATGGTAATACATGAGTAAAAGTGCCAGAATTAGCCAAAAGGCTATTTTTCATCTGTAGTCCCCTGGCCAAGGTGTTAAAAAGGCTTCCTAAAATATATCTAGCAAACACCAACAGAAACGGGCACACAAGCAGTTAAGAATAGTAAAATCCATAGTAACACATACACACTGCATATAAAATGAAACTGCCAACAAGCGTAGGATATATAAAATAAGAGGTTAGTGCTAACATGTATATGTATTAATCAACCACCATTGAACAAACAAAAAAACAGGCCACATAACAAAAACGACACAGGGCGTGGAGATTAGGGAGGAAAAAGAAAAAGGACAAAACAAAACAGTAAGATCAGTAGTGACATTTATACACATGGCAAACAAGCATAGCACATAGTTTAATGCAACATGTATCGGTATTAATCATCCATTGTTTCAATTGGTTCTTAAAAGATCTATATGGGGTTAGTTGTCTAATGTGGTTTGGAATTGCATTCCACTCTCTTGACCCTCTGACAGACCAGGCTGACTGACTAAAGGCATTTTTCCGCAACAGAATAGTACAGTCACATCTTATAGACCCCCTCGTGATACGATTGGTATATCGGTTCTCCTGTTTATATAAGCCCTGAGTGGGGGTGGATCCAAGTCATGAATGACTTTGTATATTAAGCACAAGTTTGCATATTTCATTAGATCATCCCAACTTAAAATCTGATATATTTTTTTAGGATTGAGCAATAATGGAAATTTGATTTTTTTTGTTTTTTATTTAATGTTTTTAGTACTTGTTTGTATAATAATTCAAATGGTGTCAATGTACTATGGTTGGCCTGTGACCAGCTTGTCAAACAGTAATTCAGATGAGTGAAAATCATAGTGTAGAAATATCTTGGCAGCCTCTGTAGACATGCGATAATAAAGCAGAAATTTGCACCCTTTTGCAAACCTTTTTAACATGTAACTTAAAGGAGAGATTAGAGTCAATTAATACCCCAAGATATTTGAATTCACTCACAACTTGTAATTTTTCACCACCTACAAATATATGATTGTCACTTGTGGGTCTATTGGTTTTGCAGAAGAACATGCTGACTGTTTTAGAGACATTTAGTTGGAGGCAGCACTCTTTCAGCCATATAGTGACCTGAGCTATGGAACTGGTGAGCTTAGTCACTACATCTGCCATGCACAAATAAAACGGTGTCATCTGCATACATTAGGGTTTCAACTTCTGGACAAACAGACAGAAGGTCGTTGACTTAACGACTGAATAGGAGTGGACCAAGAATGGAACCTTGTGGGACACCAGTAGGTAACTGCAGAGACATGGACCGATAACTATTTATGGAAACTGATCGACACCGATTAGTTAAGTATGATTCCACCCATATAGCGCTATCAGAAAAAATAAATTTTGATAGCTTTGCTCATAGAACTTTGATTGACAGTGTCAAAAGCTTTCCTGAGAGCAAGAAATACAGCACCTACAACACCACGTAAATCAAGTAAGGATTTTATTTTCTCCAGAAAGAAACATTTAGCCGTCTCTGTTGAGTGTTTGGCCCTAAAGCCAAATTACATGAAGTGGAGAGATGCAATGTTGTTATTGAGATGGAGAATGATCTGCTCAGCTACCTATTTCTCAGCAACATTAAATACTGCCGGGAGAATGCTGATTGGCCTAAAATTACATATAGAAAGTCGGTCACCTGATTTGAAGACTGGAGTGACAATAGCAGATTTCCAGGCATTTGGTAACTACCTATGATATTGATTGATTTGATACTGAGAGATTAATGATTGAGATAATGGGTTTAACTAATGCTGATCCAAGGTCTTTGAGCATAGTTGTATCCATCCCATACACATCTTTTGCTTTTGAGGGTTTGAGGGACCTGATAATTTTCATGACCTCTGGCTCAGTGATGTTTTTTATTTTATTTTTTATAGTAAAAGCAGGTTCTGCTAAAGTTGTTAGGTGCACTAAGTCCCGGTTAACTGGGAAACCCTGGGTGATATCAGCCACAGATTCAACAAAGTAGTGATTAAAGGCCTCTGCTATTTCCAGTGGGTCCTTTAAAAGATTATTATCAAGGTTAATTTCAAGCATTTGTCTGGTTTTATGGTGTTCTCCTGTCAGTTTTTTTTAACTGACTCCAGATCTTTATAACATTTCCTCTGGCCTGATTTATAGCTATTATAAAAAAGTTTGTCATGGCTTTTCTATTCTCAGTCACCATCTTATTCCTTAGCATGATATAACGATATTTGCCATGTTGTAGTTTTGTTTTAATGACAGTTTTTAAAGCATGGTCACGCTCTTTCATCAACTTTCAGATGTCATTTATCCAAGGAGGACTATTCTTTTTGGCCCTTTGTTGAAACTTTAAACTGTGTGATAATGTTTTGTATATTGCTAGAAAATGCTAGACAGTCTTGTTCCAGATTAACACCTACGGGATGTGACTAAAACTTTGAATGTGTCAAAACATTTAAATTATTTTTAAAATTTCCATCAGATTTGTCCTTGAATGCTACGTTCCTTGTTTTCCTTTTTGTGCCAACCACAGTGCATTGTGCCGTGAAATCAACATCAAAACACAGAGGAAAAATGTTTCCATTGGACCAGTGTTTCTATACCTAGTCCATTAAACATATTTCATTGACTTTTCATCCCAAGCTTTCTTTAAAGAAATGAAGCAGACCGATCACAATCTTTTATCCCACTAATGGCAAACAGTACAGCTTATTGTGTATTGTTGTATAGTAGAGAGACATACCATGCCCACAAAACCACACAATAGAGCTGTATTTGAAATGAAGCCCTTTTAAAGTCAGCCCATTTCATTAATTTCCCCACATAATGGACTGAATTGATTGCTGAAACCTCTGAAGCTCAAAGTATCAGGGATATATGACCAAAGCTCAGGAGTCGGGAGGATGTGCAAACATACAGACAGCAGACTAATGCACAAGGGACATTTGGCCGAAGTTTACTTAATGAAAGCAGCATCCCTGGAGTACGTTTACACTCACAAAAAGTCAAACATTCAATTTGGTCCTCATATAACATGAGGATGGAGTAAGGTCTCTCTACGACAACACAATTTATCTTAAAAGCAATTTGTCTTTACTGCTAAGTGCTCTATTTTGCAGACATCCTCACATAGCCACAATCAAGATGTTGTTTTCATCCCTCCGCTCACTTCTTGATTTTGCCCCTTGCCCCCCTTTTGCTGCTGTCGAGTCTTAAAGAAATTTATGCAAATTTCCAACCAATATTGTATTTCTTTTCTCTGCAGGTGTTTGCATCAGATAATTTCTAATTGATGCATGCATATATTAGGGGAAAAAAGAAATTCCAATTCATGTCTACAGTGTTGGATGTGTTGTGACAACAAAGTTTTGTGCTCATTTTGATTCACAGATTACTTTCTACATCTACACTGGTGTGTTCTCCTAAATCCTATTTGGCTCAACAAAGGACACTAAACAATCTTTTTTTCCTTGTGCTTGGATTCTGGTCTTTGTCCCTCATATCACAAGAAATTAAAAGTCAAAGTCTGCGATGGACCTGAAATGTTCTCAGTGTGGGTAGAAATCATGGATTTCTATTAGCTAGTTGACTAACTAATTAATTTGACGAGTGTTTGTCAAATCACTCAAGTGACTCTTTCTTCCCCTTGGCTTCTATCTTCCTTCCCTTAATATAATCGAGAATGTAATGAGCTTACCAACAAATGAAACGGGTTTTATTTTTGTGTCCTCAGGTTTGTATCTGCATGAACAGGCCAATGAAACTGCAGTGTAGCCAGGTGAACAATGCAATCCCAGCTCTTCTCATACTGATATGCCAGCTTTTGGTGTCTGATAATGGCCAGGATGCATTAGGGGGCCTCAATGAATCTGCATTATTTGGTAGACTTGGCTCTGTGTTCTCTTTTTCACTTCACTTCCTTTTTTCAGCCACTTTTTCTGCTTTTCAATTCAATTCTATTCAAAGCAGTAATGGCAGAGAGTCAATTTATCAAACAAAAAAGAGACTCAACATGATGACACCTGAATGAAAAAATATTTAAAAGCTGGACTCTATGGAGTATTACTGATTCCAGTTTCTTTAAAACCTCTCTCTTTATGGTTCAAAATGCAGTTTTTTAATTCTGGAGGAATTTTAGGGTATAGTGTGATCATCACTGTTTATATCATTACGGCCATGCAGCAATCTCTGGGGCTGAAAAGAATCCATCATGCAAGTGCCAAAAAACTACTGGCTTGCTGTGTTGTTAATTGTACTAACAGACTAACTACTATTTTTGTTAAATTTGCTTGAGTCTGAGTCAAAGAACGCATTACAAGCTACGCCAAAGCCAATTATTGTAATATTTGTTTCTTATCTGTTTGTATATCCCTTGCAATGGTATATATACTACTGTTATTTAATCAATTTTGCATTTCCTTTTCGATCTGATCCTTTTGGTTCTTATTACATTTGATTTGTTTTACAGTGTTACAAACTGAAAGTCTGTGTTAATCCCTGACTGATACTGAACTTTTGAGGCTGATATTGATATAGATATTTATTTATTCATGTATAATAATTTTTCTAAAATAAACATAGATACAATAGTTTTGGTGTGCCACCCCAATGAAAAGTTTCTGGGGACGCCACTGCCAACTTCTGAGCTACTTAGCTGTTAAATGCACTAAGTAGTTCACCATCTTATCACTGTGTACAGTGGCATTTTAGAGCTTTTTAATAGTAAACAGCTGCCTGCTGTGTGTAAAAACAACAAAATGAGAATGGTGAGAGCATTTACATCTCGATTCCCTCCTGGAGGTGAGTTGCTTTATAGATCATAAATCCCACCCCACAATATTTCAATAGGACATGGGCCAAAAAAATTCAAAGAACACATCAAATTTTCCCCAAAGATGGTTTCTGTCATTTAAAGAAGCTTTTATTGTGTTCATGTATGTTCAAATATTAATTATCTGATCATTTTGGTTTTAAGAAGTTATTTGACGTTATTTGATTGCTCCACCATCCCATCACTACAGCACAGACTCTGGCTCTGGGATATTTTGGCTTCACTTATGTCAGTGGGTGAGAGTGAACCAAAACAGTAAAGTAAATAAAGTTAGAGTAAAGTAAAACAATGAGCTGAAATTTAAGCTCTGTAAAGCCGAAGGGAGGTGCAGATTTGGGTAATAATTCTCTGAATGTACAAGCAACCCCTTTCACATTGTCTTCACCTTGCCATTGGATATATTGTTATTATAAAAACATTGATTTTAGCCACTTAAAAAATTGTTTCCAAGCTGCATACTAATGCCTGGCTCAGACTACAGGAGTTTCGGCCAGAAATCTGGGTCCTTGGTCTGGGACCTTGGCCAATACTGATGTTCAGCAGAGATTATCTGGTAATGTGAGGCGTTTACAGATCCAATCTTGAACTGACTCATCGTGATTGCCGGATAATATCAAACATCTTTGATATTTACAATTTAAATTCTGGATGATCACGTCCATACTTCCCGAGTGGGATCACAATTGCCAATTAGAGAGACATCCAGAGAAGCTGGCGGTGCTGCCTAGCAATGGTAAACATTCTAGCCCATGAGGCTAACGTAAGGTAGCATACTTCTGCTGAAGAAAATGAGTTAAAATCTCACCTCTAGTTCTCAATGAAGAATAGACAACCCATGTTGACTGTGTCTTCCCAACCATTAAAAGCATTACCACAGCAAGTTGTTGCACCACGTCGGTCTCCATTTTGTTTGCATTTGCTTCCCCAATGAGATCACATGAGAGAGATGAGGTGGTGCCTTGCTCCCTCTGACACGATAGTCTTCATGCCCTCGTGTGTGATGCAACATTATTTTAAAATCTTGTAGTGTGTGCATGCTTGAGATTAGAGAGAAGAAAATCTGTGAAATTTCTTTATGTATATGTGTGTAGCCCGGTTAGGACTATAAAACTCCTCTAGTGTGAACCTGCTTTAAGCGGGACATTTTTAGCATTAAAGGTCCCATATCTTAACACTTACACTTATAAGTGTACCATTTATGTGTGTCTATCAAACACTTATGTCATTGTGTTAACAAGAAAAAATATATTGATTTGATTTGAACCGCCTACTTTGCACGAGCAAACATTCTGATTGGCTAAGCACAGATAAACACAGCCGCTCACTCACTGTCACTCACTCACTCACTCACTCAGCTAGTAGCCTGCACACTTCAGCTAAAACACTCACGGTCAAGTCAAATCTCCAAAAACAAAATCCATCCATCTCTCTGCAACATTTTTCAACATGTTGGAAGGCTGTGCAGTGATCTGGATGAAGCCCTGCAGCC
>JBBPCS010000573.1:8692576-8711279 GCA_037974645.1 Hollardia meadi | reverse complement strand
TCAACTCCCCTTTTCTAAACAGCATGTTCTGTCAGACCAATTGGGTTTTCTTTGATTGAAAAAAAAATACTCCTATTGCTCTTTTGGTGAGAAAATAAACATGTTTTTGTCTCAAACAATAACATCTTGAAGTTCGTCTGTAGTGTGACACACTGCAAGAGCTTCTACTGCATTAGTCTTGAATTTCAGCTAATTTGGGTTGCAAAAGAGTCAACTGTCTACTGTAATAATTGCGGTTGAATATATTTTTCATTATTTATACAGTTGCCTGAGCTTAAAGCTGTTTCAGAACTGTGAACTTGAGTATATTTAGCATATGAACTCCGTATAGCAGCTCCAGTGCATGCAAAGTACTGTTTGAAGGTAAATGGTTGTAATTTACTTCTGATTGATTTCCTTTGCCTCTCTCAAGGCGCACAGTATGTGAAGTGCAGAGCCCAACGATGCACAGAAGGCAACAGACAATACCTCTTCCCTGGACATGTAGACACCAACTCACTGGTTGTGCAGGATGAATATGTCTTCACACAGGTCTGCATAGCAATGGATTACTTTTTTCTTAATTAAACTCACCATGTTGAATCTTCATCTTTCACGCTAAGGCTTCTGTCTCTGTGAATTTTGATTTTGTTGGTTGTTGTTTTTTTAATTCTTATTTTTCTGTTTATTTTCTGTCTCTTGTGCATCCAATTCATACTTTTCCATCAAAACCCACATAATGGCTTTCACCAACGCACCTGTTCCCCACTGGCCCAATGTGTGTTTTGATTATGTTTTGTCTTGTTCATGTCAAGGCACGCTCAGTGTTTGAGTTTCTGCACAGACATGATTCCATGCCTGAAAAATGTGTTTTCCAGCAGAGAGAGAGCACACGGCAAAAGAGCTGTGAATAGACAGGTTTGTGTCCTTATTATCATTCACTCTGACTTTGACTCCAATTAGACAGAAGCAGTCAGGGTCATTATTAGAAATTTAATTTTCAAATGCCCTCCACTGTCATTGATTTCATCCACAGCTAAGTAATCTTCTCTCTGCTGGTCAGCCTTGATGCACTTGGTCATCCTTGTTAGACTCCAACTAAGTTTCAGTAAGATAAAAATCAAATCATAGTGGCGCTCTCGTGCTCAGTGTTTGTAGTAAATCATTCTGCACTCTCTTAAATAAACACCCGTAAATGTTTGTTGTTCATTTTTGCAATTTATTTATCCACAGATTTAATCTTTTGATATGATATGATGCATCAGTAATACTTTAGGGGTGACCCACTTTCACTTTTACCACACTTTATTCACAGACACTGTGACACTGGGGGGGGGCTGATTCAGAAATTGTGATTCAATGAAATAGCCAAATTTCATTTAGCTGAGATGAGATTGACCGTCGAGGCAGAGGCAGACATGAGGAAGATGCTGGTGAAAATAACTGGACACGGAGAGTGTCTGCACCGAGCCGCCGTGTTGGCACAGATGACTTTCTTGTGACTTTCATTGCTTGGGGCAGTTGGATTTAACTTGACAAAGAGTAATGAGGTTATCGATTGGGCTACAACGAAATAAGCAGTCTTCAACACCTCCAAAGTCTCCTGGGAAAGAAGCAACGGCCAAGTGCAACATCCTCAAAAATGTGGCCTGGGAAAATGCAGCTCATTGATTTTCGATAGATTATTCCATTAGAGCCCTAATGTAGTGTGTTGGGGGACAAATGCCATCCTTCTACTTGATTAGAAAATAAGCAATCAAGTAGTGTTGCCTGGCCTGTAAGGCGATGGGGAAGCGGTAGTGCATTAAGATCTTCAAGACACACTGTAGATAAAGCCAACACAATTTTTTAGTGCCTCTTAGCTTTAGACTAATTGAGATAATGATAATAATATCTGTCGTGCTTGTAATTTCGCTCTGCTGTGGACGCTGCAGAATGCAGAGTAAAATTGCAAGTGTTTGATCAAGTCAGTCATGCGTTGTGAATTAATACACCTCCTTCAGGAGACGCTCTAGCTTCATGTCCTCATTTCACAGAGTCATCATTTGGGATGTTGGCAAATTCTCTCACATATGTCTTATGAAAGCCTCCCATCCCATTTTGTTGTTTTCATTTTATGGGTTGGTCTACATAGTCCTCTTTGCGTATAGAAAAAAACCCATGGCATCAATGAAAATGTCACCGACCTAAACCAGAGAAAAACAACATTAGGTGAAGTGACACTTTAAATAGACCACATATACATATTTTAGAGTGACAAAGCCTCTTTGACTTCATTGCAAAGGTAACCAAGTCAGGACGAGCCAGTTACTTTGTCTCCTACATGAGAGAATCCTTCAAGCAGATGAAATTACCGAAATATTGTCTACCAAAGGTAAGCACCAAAGACAACAAATAACGATCAATTAACGAGAGATGTATTATCATATAAACATGATTATTCTTTTTTGTTTTGAATCAGTTGAAGTATAAAAGTAGAACAACAGTGTTATTTTGTGAAGAAATATCACACTTTATTGAAGCTCTCCTCAACAGTTACGGGGCCTCTCTTTTACGTCTCTTCTGTGTTTTCTGTCATTCTCAATCATTCTCCCTTTTCATCTTTCTCTTTCTTTCTCTTGCACACACCTTCTTACAGGACATGCATATCATCAGTACAGATGAGAAGCAGGTGTTTGCCGCAGTCCAGGAGTGGAATCAGAACAACACTTACAGCCTTTATATCTCAGACTCCCCTGGGGTCTACTTTACCCTTTCATTAGAGAATCTGAGAACCAGCAGAGGACCTGCCGGTAACCTACTGGTTGACTTTTATAAGGTGTGTAGTCAGTCCCCTTCTTGGGCTGCTGATGTCATTACCCAGCCAGTTCTCCTTCAAAGGATTTGACAACACAACACTGATTTCAAAAGAGTTGGGAAGGTGTGTAGAACATAAATAAAAACAGAATGCAATCTTTTGCAAACAAACTGTGTTTACCCGAGTGATATCTTTATGCAATCATCTGTTTCACATGATTGTATAAAGGATGTTATCACCCCATCCTTTCTTGTGAAGGACTGAGCCTTTTCAAAGGATGCATCTTTCATACCCAATCATGATGCTATCACCTGTTACCAATAAACCTCTTTACCTGTGGAATGTTCCAAGCAGGTGTTTTTTAAGCGTTCCACAACTTTCCCAATCTTTTGTTGCCTTTTCCAACTTGTCTGAAAGGTGTTGAAAATGCATATATTTACAAAGATCTATGAAGTAGATGAGGTAAAACATGAAATATATTGTCTTTGCACTGTTTTCAATTGAATATATGTCAAAACGGATGAGCAAATGATCACATTCTGTTTTATTTATGTTTTACGTGGCCTTGTTGGAATTAGGGTTGTAGTAGTTGTGTGGCACACATTTTTCAAAGGACATATTCAAATTGCGACAAGTCTTTGTCACACCAACCAGTCTAAAGATATTCATTTTGAAATAATGTAATATAAAACGGCGAAACGTAGCAAATCCTCACATTTTAGAAGCTGGAAGAAGTGACCGTTTGGCATGTTTGCTTAATAAGTGACTCAAATGCAGAAGTAGAAATCCAATTTGGTTACGTAAATATTGTATTTTTTACTACACTACAGTTGATTTCACAGTTATAGTTCCCGCTTTTCAGATCAAGATTTTACTTTCAATACTTACAATATCTCTAAAATATGGTGCATTGTTACAGCGGCATTAAACTACCCGACAGAATCTAAAGCAGTTAATTAGCCCCACCAAGTAATGAACTAACATGAAAAACAATACCATTTACAGTAGTAGTTTTACTTTTGATATTGATAAGTACATTCTTGTTGATAATATGTACATCTTTACTTTTAGGTTAATAACATTTTAATACAGGACTTTATAACACTGTGGTAATGCTGATTCTACTTAAGTAAAGGGTCTAAATACTTCTTCCACAAATTTAAAAATAACAACTGAATTTTTGCTGTTTTCTTTCGCAGGTTGAGGGGATAAACGGCATGTATCTCGCCAATAAACTGGTGAACAATCATGTCAAGAGTTTTATCACATACAACAAGGGACAGACATGGGCCCTGCTGCCAGCTCCTGCCACTGATGTGGCTGGAAATAACCTCAACTGCATCCTGGTGAGCCTGAGCCTTTGGGCAGCAGTGAATTAATGCTCTCATTCATATGAAATGAAGCTTATGCCATCTATCATTCATCAAATGCTTTAACCTCATCAGCTGTGCTTTGAATGTTCTTTGATTCACAGCCATATTTGCACATGGCCAGGTGCCAGCCTCAGCATCAGCTTGCCTTTTTAGCCTCCTAAATGGCCGAGGAGATGCTCGGCTGGAATATTTTTGCTATCAGTGTAAGGCGCAGAGTGTCGTCGCTTTTAGTTACAGGGGTCCAGACTTTCCATTAACCTCTATGATTTCAATTTACTACCTGTAGTCACACTGAACTAATGAAGGTTAGATTACACTGAATTACATTATGTGGCCTTGTTGTTATTCAGCAAGTATGATATTCATCTAATCCAGTCAGTATGTTCCTTAGTAATAATGTATATTCAGTTGATAGCAGGTTACAGTATTTCTCTGTCATACAGATGACCATTATGCTCTTATCTGCTTTCTGACCCCCCTCCAACCTCAGCTTTTTGAAAAGCCTTATTGATGTTTTTCAGAGTGCTTTAGTCTGAGAGATGAGTGAAAATGATTTGAATCAATTTTGCCAGTTTTATCATTGCATCTTGGGGAATTTTAATTACATGCCTTGTTTGCTTTAGAATGAAACATTTCAAATGCCCTCTGTGTCCTCTCAGCCATTTTCTGTCTTTCTTCCCGGCAGAGGAGATGAGAGGAACAAAGTATCTTTGTTTTATAAATGGTCTCTGAAAATGTGAAATTATGATTGCTCCTGTAAAGATCTGCCTGATACATATTGTCTCAACCTGTGCTCTATTGGAATACGTTTTGTTGACAGCCATTTTGTTCGCTGCATCTTCATCTGGAGATGTCGGAGAATCCATACACGTCCGGACCCATCACCAGCAAGAAGTCTGTACCAGGCATCGTTGTGGCCACAGGTAGAGTTACCTAAAGGATGTGCATTTGATTGAAAAGTTAAACTGACCAGATTAGACATGACATAAGCAGTGAGATTTTGTTGATGAGGGAAGGCACAAATTGGCAAATTAACAAATGTATCATGTGATCGTGCATATGGTTGTCTGATGGAGTCTTTGCTTTGTAAATATACCCTGAGTGAAATTATTCATCGTTTTCTACTCAGGGAATATCGGAACAGAGCTGTCCTCCACCGACACTGGGATGTTTCTAACATCTGATGCAGGAAATAGCTGGAGACAGGTGAGACCCATCTAGGTCTCAACAATGCATGAATTTATCTTACACAGATTATGTATTCATATTGAAAGTGTGCTGTGATGATTGAAGCCAATGTGTGTTTTTCACATATGTTCACTGATGCAGATTTTTGATGAAGAGCACAATGTTTGGTTTCTTGACAATGGAGGGGCTATGCTGGCAGTCTTGCATGCAACGACACCTATTCGACACCTATGGTAGGTAATAGCTGCTGTCATGATTACTGTAGGTAGGAGGTGTTGGAGTTGGAATGGGAAATTGCTCAAGTATAATTTTATTTTTTTTGGGGGGGGGGGGGTTGATGCAGCTTATGAATACATTTAATGTTTTGAAATGCTGATGGACCAAGTTTGCATGATAATTGTATCGGCACTGCAGCTTCAGAAGTGTCAGAATTATTTCCAACAGAAGAGAGTCTGTTACAGCTTTGTACTCGTGGTTGGATATGATGGTTTGAGTGCTTTTATGTAAATGAAAAGTGGAGCAGGGTGGAAATATGAGACTGAGAATGCCCTCATAAGTGCCCCATATTGTGGGAGCTTTGTAACACTATCTACTTTGATGTCCCTGCTCACTATAGCCCTGTCAAAAATGATTAAGCTATGAGAAAGGTGATTTGAAACCGCCCCAAATATGTTTCTAATGTTACAACCTGAGTCATATTTCTCTTTTCTGTTGTTTTGTCACCTTCAAAAATTTACCTGCGCAGAGGAACATTTGTTCTGTTGTTCAGCTTGGTGCCAAGATAATTTTTCACAGTGAAGAGAATCCAAGCTGTTTCATTTTTCAACTGTGGCAAAAGAAATGACCTGAGATCTTTTATCATATTGCTTTGTACCTTGTTTTTCACTGTTTAAATGTTATATGCTAGAGAAAGCAATATATTTATCCGCTACTGATAGCTAAACATGGATGGATAGACAGACAGACAGCAGTTGTTTTTTTGCTTTTTGTTATGCAGGATCAGTCTTGACGAAGGAAAGAAATGGGACCGTCACAGTTTCTCCTTGGCACCTCTGTATGTGGATGGAGTTTTAATGGAGCCAGAATCTGATAATCACATTATCACGTAAGAGATAATGATGCACAAGTACAGTCCAGCAGGAATAAAACAAATATCAGGCTTGTAGAATTAGCTCTTTTCTGGATCTAATCAAAGAAAGGTCTATCTAATCAAAGGAAATATTATCTTGTCCGTCAGTAGCCTAGAAATTACAGACTTATATCTGTATTTTAAGTCTCAGCTGAACTTTGCATTTTTGCGACTCATCTTTCAGTTTTTTTGGACACTTCAGCCATCGGTCAGAGTGGCAGCTGATCAAGATTGACTACAAAGGCCTCTTTAGCAGAAGATGCATGGATGGAGATTACGACACATGGCACCTGCACAACAAGGTACCGGGAATATTAAACATTATTGATTTGTTGTCAACTTCAAGAGATGCATGTCCATCCATTGTCACTCTAAACACAGTATATTCGCATAAACAAAAGTCTTTCTGTCTCTTTTCTTTCCAGAGTTTCTTTTAATCTTGTAAAAAAAAAAAACTAGATCCCCCATGTCTTTGTTTGATAGGATGAGCTGTGTGTGATGGGGGAGAAGCAGATCTATATGAAGCGCCGGCCAGGCAACCGTTGCATGCTGGCCCAGGACTATTCAAGGATCTATTCATCAGAGCCATGCCTCTGCACAGCCTATGATTTCGAATGGTAATGACTTCCCCTCTCAGACTTCCCAACTGGGACTATACTGTAACTCAGACATTTATCCCCAGTGAGCCTTAATTTCTTTCATTACATGTTTACCAAACAGCTCCTCTCCTTTGAACATCTAATTCAATTGCACTTAATTACAGCTACTTGTATACATTTGTAATCAAAAACAGAAGTATCAGTTTGCAGAACTACATTTGCTTTAATATCCATCTTACATTGCGTATTTACTGGATAACCAATATGGCTGTATTCATCAAATCCAATTATAGTTTTGAAATTGTGGCTGGGAGTTGGGAACTTTCCATCGTGCTATTGTAATTTGCATAATGTCAAGTGACTTATTAGAATTCAATTAATAATGAATTGCTAAATGAATTTTGAATATCTTTTATCCATCCGTCTGAAATTCTGTTTGATCCTGGTTGTCTGACAATCATGTCTCTAGTTATGTTTTTTAAAATATGCCATGAAGCTCCAACTGCAAAGCGTTTGCCCCACTACAAAAGCTTGTGGAGGCTAGATTATTTGAGTAGCAGTGTTCATCATTTTAGGAAGGGTTTTTTTTTCTTCTTTTTTTTTTTTTTTGTGGCAGTGATTATGGATGGGAACGCCAGGCGGACGGGAAGTGCTCCCCTGCTTTTTGGTTTAATCCAAATGGTGCGACTAAAAGCTGCAGCACCAGCCAAAGCTTCCTTAATAGCACAGGGTAAGTGGCCCCTAATGTTCAATCTATCATAAAACAATATTTTTCCATTACAGCCTTTGTCATGTTTTCTATAACACAAACAGAAAATTATGGTTCACTTCCTCAATTTAGTAGAGCTATACAGGGTAACCTTGACTGTGTCCCAGTTCTGAAACACTGTAGTACGTACAGTAGATTTATGCAAAGTACAGTATATTATGAAAATTAGTCAGCTCGTGCTGTGCTTTAATGGTATGTAATGAGGGATTATTTGTATTTTCTTGATTTCATCCTTTAAAGGTATAGGAAGGTTTTGTCCAATAACTGTAAGGAGGGAGGCAGGAAGGTGTACTCGCCCAGGAGACAGGCGTGTCGTCCCAGACCACCCCGAGGCCTCCGACTGTCCACCAGTCAGGGAGAGCTCAGCGCCACTGTTGGAAGCAATGTTACTTTCATGGTTTACCTCGACGATGTGAGTCATATCACCAGACAGTAGTGTTAGCAGTAGCTGTAGGATTAGGCTCCGTGAGAACATGCTAACCTCACAATGACAATGTTAATATGCTGATATTGAGCATTGGCTTGAGGCTGATGAATGCCATTTGTTTTTCATGTTTTTGTTTATAACAGTACTGTAAAGTTAAGCATTTGACAAATTAGAATTTTGTCGTTGTGATGGTGCTAGATGAAAAGTCAGAGGAGCACTAAAGATTTTAGAGGGGCATAAATACAGTATGTGTGCTAAATTAAATGGTAATCAATCCAAAAGTTTGCCAGATATTTCACTCAAAACCACAAATGTCAACCTGCTAGTGTCACTAGAGGAAAAGTCAGGGAATTGACAGTCAGACAGATTCATCTGCTGGGAAGAATGAATGTTTCTGCCAAATTGGGCCTCCTTACTAAGCAGGGTAGCATTACTTTTTAAAGTAACTTGTTACATTAATAGATTAAAGCCATTAAAAAGTAACTTGTTACGTTACAGTCTTACCTACTGAGAAAAGTAGCTTTTTTTGGTTACCAAAAGTGACAACCCTTTTGCAATGTGGGTTCAGCTGGGGGATGTGTACGAATGGCAATGACCTTCATACAAAGTCTAATAAACAAACAATATAAACTCAAAAATTTTAAGAAAGGAAATAAAATCTTATACTTATTGTCCTTATTGAACAGAAAAATACAATCGTACACTTTCTGAATTCAAGTTTCACCAAACTAAGATGAGCTTAAACGAGACAAACACGATAAAACTCATTGTAAAACACACTTTATTCAAATGAGATATAAACAAAATAAAACTCACCAAAACCGTCTTGGTTTGTCTTTCCACTTGTCCAACAATCGGCAACTCGAAAACTTGATTGAATTAAATCCTTAATTCACGTTAGATAGATTAGTTAGTTAGATGTGAAAATGTTCTGGCTCCACATGCTGTTTTATTCCCTGCTGCTAACGATCTGACAGCGATCTAAGGAAAAGCATATAGACACAGTACACCAGCCTACAGGACATCACGTGTCAATCAATTCGATGAATGGCAATAAAAGACAGGGAAATGCAGTGATATTTTTTGATATTTGTTGAGATATAACCCACTAAACCAAAAACATCTGGCACAAAAGGATACACCAAAGTAAGATCTATCATTACTGTGGACTGGATTTTGGACTGTGGGCAGTTTTTATTGGGACTACTCTCTACTGAAAAATTAATCTCTTTAAAAACTGTTGACAGGGAGTTAGGTACTCTTGTCTCTGGAAAGACAAGTTCTTATTGATTATTGAAGTGTATTTTTTATTATAGAGTGAGAACCACAAAAGAAGCCCCGTTGACCTAATATATTAGTGTGGCGCCAGAATCCCTACAGAACAGATATATCAAAGTGTGGGTAAATAAAACCAAAGCTATCTGGGTGGCTAGAGGCCAAAAAACACTTTGATAATAGGAATATGTTTGTTTGTTTTGAATGATTTTAGATTAGATTTTAGATTTAGAACGGATCCTTCTTACTCCAAGATGCTCTCATGACCTCTTTTGACTCTACAGCTCCATGCTTTATTTTTCCTCTTCATTTCTCAGTTGCATTTCTGTCTCCACTCACTCATATTCGCCTAAAAAGTGTTTGTGACACAGCTTACAGGACATCTCAGCCCAAGCACTTTAGTAGTTTACTATGCTTCTTTCACATATATGCGATCCAATTGAAGTATCCTGACCTAAGTCGTAGTGACAGAGTCCATGTCTTACCGCCTGTCCACAGGGAGACTCGCTGAGGACCAGCATCCAGCTAGACTTTGGGGATGGCATCAAGATCACATACTCTAACCTGAGCAGGACTGATGATGGCATAAAGCACATCTACAGAACGACTGGGATTTACCGAGTGACAGCCTCTGCTGAAAACGGCCAGGGATCTGAAAGCAGCACACTGTTTTTACACATCACCAGTATGTGAATAAGAAACATCATTACTCATTCCTGCGGCAGCTCATATAGCATGAACCTTTTCTCTTTCATGGATAGTCACGTTTCCATTGTGCTGAATTTCATTTCAGGGTTGTATTACTTTGATGCAGTGTAAAATGTGAAAACACATCTGGACCTAAATGTACATCAGCTCAGATCAATAACACTCCACATTTGCTAAAATTTTGTGTGTGGGGGTGTATGTTCTTGCATGCACACATGTGTGCATACATGTATGTATGAATGTGTGTTATTGCCTCAGGTCCGGTGGAGCGTGTATATCTCTCCGCTCCTATTGTAGCCATCCAGGGGAAGAAAGCTAATCTGACTGTGGTGGTTTGGCCGAGTCACACCAGAACGTTGACCTTCTTCTGGTGGTTTGACAACAGCTCTGAGGTGAGAAACTTCTCCTCCCACATCCACTATTGTCCCATTGACACACGCTGTTTTATCCTGTTTACTGCAGTATTTTCCATTCTCCCACTCTCTAAGTCCATGTCGTTGTTTACAAAGTGTGAGTCTACCGAGCTTTCACACATATTATGTAAAATGTGACTGCACGTGACACTGGCCTTGTGTCTTTCTGGAGGATATCGAGCTAAGATGGCTGGTCATATTTATTTATCACGTTGATTGTGTTTACTGCAGCACCCCCTCATTATACAGTATGTCAAGGGCTTCATGTAGAGAGTATTCTATATTCAGCTGAGAGGATGCAGATTTACTTTTTTTTCCTTTCTGTGAAATTCACTGTGCTTTTCCTTTTGAAATCCAGCCCATTATAACCTTGGAGGGAAGCATCTCTTACACGTTTCAGAGAGAGGGAAAAAACAAGGTTACGGTCCAGGTTTCTTCTGGAAGCACCATAATGCAGGATTCAAAAGTTATAACTGTTAAAGGTGAGTGGGGGAGACAGTCTTCAAAGCACTTTAATTGGTGCGATGCACGTTACATGAATATGCTATCTCGGGAGTAATGTGAAGCCTCTCGGTCCACTCTGCAAGAGGTGCCACATTGATGTCAACATGGACTCATCTAATGAATAAAATGTCACAGTGGGCGAACACGAAATCCTGGGGAGCAATTAACTTCAAGGTGTATGTTGCCAAATGAAAAAAGACAAAACTGCACATCAGATTAATAAAAAATGAGACCAGCGGCAGCACTCGTATTGTAACAAACATCACTTTATCTTCCTTCCAGAGTTCTTCAGGTCACTGCTGTTGTCATTCTCGCCAGTTCTTGATGAACACAATCCTGACATTCCAGAGTGGAGGGAGGACATAGGACATGTGGTGCGGACAGCTCTGTCACAGGTACATCAAGTCTCTATCTCTCCGAGATCTTTTCTGGAGCCAACATCCGCCACCCATGGCTTTCAGGGTCATTACTATTTTATACCTGTGTGCAGTATTGATAAAGCAGTCATGATGCTTTATGGTCCATGTGAGAAATTTTGTCTTTTTTTAGTTTACCTTTGCTGACAGTAACCAGACAAGGTCGTCTAGTGTGAGTTGAAGCCGATGTCAAAAAGTTTGCCATGGGACTCTGGACTGAGTAGCAGTCCAAACTTTAAATTCCACAGTGGAGTTATGCCCACCTGTGTTGTCCTGTCACTGCAGGTATCTGGCGTTCCTGAAGAACAGTTGCTGGTGTTTTTGTACCCTGGTCTTCCAAGTACAGCAGAGCTATTTATCCTACCTTATGATGAGCATACATCAAGTGAGCACAAGAAAGGCAGCGAGGAGGCTCTAGAGACGGTAAGAGCCAAGATATGTAGAAACATTGTGTTACACTTTCATGTGAACTTTAATCAAGAGTAAATGTTTCACTTCTACTGACAGGTGAAATGACATATTATTAGGTCTGAAAAAGTGCATGACGGTTGTTGCCAAATCATGTTCAATTAATTAATTAATTACATTAATTGATTTAGACTTTGGTTTGTATGTACTTTTTCATGCTGTTATATAAAGGAACCAACAAACATGCTCAAAGGAATAATTCGACATTCCCTTATTCTCTTTAGAGAGTTCGATGAGTTTGTTACGTTTGCTAAAGCTAAATAATCAACACATTACTGTATTACTCATTAGTTTATTCTGTATACAATTAGAATGTAAAAATAACTATGCTGTAACGTGTTTGTTAAATGTTTAATTATGGAGTCTAACTGTTCCCCTGCTTTCACTCAGTATGCTAAGCTAAGCTAATTGCCTTCCATCTCAAGCTCCATACTCAATATTCGAATGTATTTACAGATGGGCGACATGAGAGCTCTCTAAAAGTGAAGCCAAAAAAGCAGCGCCCCCTGGAACCCCTCCCCCTCAATAATATCAGATAGAACATGGGCCAAACTAAAAACTCAAAGTACAATGTTCAAGTGTTAATTTTTCTGACAAATCTCGTTTCAATTACTTATTCGATGCTATAAAAAGGAGGGGAAACATCATGATTGACAGCTGAGCCCTGCTTGCAGTTGAGTCGGGCAGGTGTATGGGCGGGATTGCAATACCTCAGATGCACTAACCCGTTCGCTGCTGTGCAGACTCTGGCTCCAAATGATGTCACCAGCACAAGATGGCCGCCCTCGTATCTGGAATATTTTGGCTTCACTTGTGTACAATGGGAGGAAGTTGATACCTGTCATCCATCTTTTATATATTTCAATGTACTCGGCATACAGTCATGAGAGTGGTGTCAATCTCATCAAATTTTTCAAACAAACATTTTTGAACTTTTCCTTAAGAAAGTTCATGTTCATTCAGTTCATGGTTTGATTGAGCATTGTGAGATTTATTTTTATTCCCTGTAGCACAATATGTCATTCTCTGTTTTATGTCTTTGTTAAACACCTAAAACAGATATCAGATATTTTTGTCACTGCCCTGAACCAAGGCCTGATCCAGTTTGAGCTGAAAGCTGACATTCACATTATTGTGTACATGACTCAACAAACTTTGGGTAAGTTAAATAAGTAATCAATGTAATCGTTACATTTAAAAATCCTTTGCAGGTAAACAAAAACAGTATTCAAATCTTATTCTTAATTTATTCCAGTTTAGTACAGTATGTCTACACCTCTGTTTTGTTCTGTTTTCTCATGTGCAAAAGATAAGGCACGAGTCTGTCCTGGGGTAATATGACATTGAATCCCTAACACTGAAAAAATAAAAGAAGACAACAGTATTCCCTATGATACAGTATATCACAGGGTTTAAATATCTTCCACAACACATCCGTTTTGCACCTGAGGCTGTGAGACAGTAGTACTATTAGAAATCAGCCGATCAATGACATGATTGACAAACAAGGCGTTTGGTATGCACTGAGGAAATCATCAGGGTCACCGGGTCATTAGCATATCTCAAAAATGTGTCGATCAACCTTGCGTGGCTTTACCCTTTTCATCCACCAGCGAATCTATCTTCATTTGTGTCTGCATACAAAGGTCCGAGTTGCCTTTAAAATGATCCAGAAAGGTCTTAGACTTCATAGGCTTCTCTCTGAAGAAGAGAAAGATGGTCAGTGAGGGGGAATACTTTGAATATTGCGTCTCAGCATTTAAAAAGCCATGACTATGCATTAGCATAGCATTACCTGCATGACAGACCCCAGGGAGAGGCAGGAGACCTCCTGAAGGTTCCCTGTTTTACCCTGAGGGAAGAACATGCAGTGAACAGCTCTTCAAACCGTACCTGCAGTTGTTACATGACACGGGGAATGAAAGTAATCTTCTTGATATAAGACAGCTTTTAGGAAAAAAGAGAAAGGGTTTGACTCATTTGTCTTTGTCAAAAAAGTGACACTTATTTGATGTGTTTCTTTCAGCGCCACTTGTGGATTCAAACTCCATCCACAGTGGGTCAGCCATGCTGATGCTGCTCACTGTGGTATTTGTTGGTTTAGTGGCATTCTTCATCTACAAGTTTAAAAGGTGTGTTCACTTAGATAAGATAAATATCTTGGATCCAACTGTAAATCGTAAACTTTTATCGTTGTTGCTGGTGAAAACCTTACACATCTGCTCTGTTCATCTCCTCTACATTAGGAAAATCCCTTGGATCCATGTTCAGACTGAGGACAGTCATGAGAAGGAGCCAGAAGTGATCAGCACAGTCGGTCAGAACGACATCATGTCCAAGGTTAAGCACAGTGAGTTTTCCTCTCCAAAAGAACTCATGGAGAAGGAGCTGGAGGCCGGGAGCAGAGGTATGCTGGCCACACATTTACTATTTACCCACTTTCACAATGATCGTTGTACAGAATATACAGCATTTTAAGCAGTGTAAGTGAAATAAATGTTAAGATCTGAAGTAAAAGAAGCAATACCACAGTTTAAAAATTCTGTTCCAATTAAAAGTCCATTCAAAACCCCTTAATTAAATACGCTTGATTAAAATAAAGTAAAAATACGTCGGTATTATCAAGAAAATAATACTTTTATTTTATCATTTTATACAATGTCAGCTATCATGCACAATGTTCTGTGAAAGACTTAATTAAATACAGAAAATGAATATCTGTCTAATACTCAAACATATTAATATGGGATTTAAAGGATAACTGTCTCTATGAGAGACTTCTACTGATTAACATGTTATTGCCCTAAAAACACATTGCTGTGAATCTGTTTTGAATAAATTGTAACTTCTAGACTGTAGACACAAAAACACAATAACATTGTTTCCGTTTAAATGCAATCTCTTCTATGAGCAAGGTGACTGTACGATGAACTGCAGAGAACATCCGTGCTGCTTGAATGTCATTATCAATGCAATGTGTCATATGTTTTACAAATTGCACACCACAAGCACAGCTGCAGCACAGAAACCAGATATCACTATGACAAGTTAGGTTTTTCTTGCCACAGCTGACATCCACTGTGATGTCTTTTAGATAAGAAGTATTTGGTCCCTGCAGAGAGTGTGGATTATTTGACAAAAGTAGCATTGCAGTGTGTCTGACACAGACGTGTGGGGTGCAGCCTGTTTTTCTGGTTACTCAGCATTTTGTGCTATTCCTCATTTCTCAGCTTTTCTTTCTACCTTTCTGAGTCCTTGCTGATCTGAAATAAAACTCCTTTTTGTTTATGTTCTAAAAGTTTTTATTTGCAAAAAGGCATGGCACCCTTTGATTAGGGGCTTGATTGAATGAATTTACAACCTGTTGTGTAAAGATTTCAATAACACTCTAAAA
Source organism: Hollardia meadi (assembly GCA_037974645.1). Taxonomy (NCBI): domain Eukaryota; kingdom Metazoa; phylum Chordata; class Actinopteri; order Tetraodontiformes; family Triacanthodidae; genus Hollardia; species Hollardia meadi. The sequence continues at coordinate 8,695,840 of JBBPCS010000573.1, read as the reverse complement.
CTTGGTTTGTTTCTCATGCGGCCTGTATCAAGATTCAATTCATTTAGCAAGAAACAAGTTATTTCTCACTATTACATTGTGAATACTCACATGTAGATTTGACTGTATTTAGTATTCATACTAGACTGTATGTTATGTCTCGCTGCAGCCAGTGGGTAAAAACATTTACCAGGTTTAATCTAGTTAATGTCTCTGTTCAGTGATTTTATGTATTCTCATTTTAGTCCAAATTACTTTAAAAGCTCTAAGAAGAAGAATCCGTCGAGTCATTGATAGTTGTCACAGTGCAGCAATAGCTTCGACTAAAATCACAGTCAAAATTCATGGAGGTTTAAGGATCTTAATTTGATTTATGTTAAATAGGTTCTGAATGATTAATATGACATCATACGTGGGCTCATATTTCATAATAAGTAGAAGTTTGCAGTTCAGTTGAACTACGAATGTATTAAGCTGTGAAAGACATTAAAGATTCCTCCATATCATGCGTCGCACAAAACGGGGGGGTCATCAGAACAGATCTACCCAGCCATCAAGTCGGTATTTATTCCATTGTTCAAGATGCTACATGAATATTTTAGAAAAAGATTACTGCCTCACAGTTGTACAGTATGCCTCTGCTAACCTGTCAAGTTGCAGTTTACATCCATCTCTGTCCAGACTAATTTAATATACTGTATGTGGTCAAGAAGCTGAATGAGTAACTGTAGTTTTTCACAAAATGAAAGTTATTATACTGACATACTGTATCATTTCAGTGAATAATTTCCAGTGAGAAACATGCTGTCTTCACTTAGCGACTGTTTTAATAGAGGCGTACAGAGAACTAATACAGTGCTTCATTACATGGTGGACTACTGTTGAAAATATATGAGAGTAAGTTAATTGACAGAAACTACAAACAGAGTCAAATTGCTTTTACGTGTTCACATGCTACGCCAATAAAGCTGATTCTGACAGAGCACAGTAGACAATGCTTGAAATATGGATGTTGCTCCCAAGAAGCTACAGATTCTACCCGCCAGCACAAAAAAATCTATACAATCAGCACAGTTTCAAGGTGGGCACCCAAGATTAGTGTCACCACTTCAGTATCTGACCTGAAGTGAAATATGGTCCCCTTCTGTTCCTGAGTTATGGTGTTGAATAATGACCAGAAAGGTTTTAAGGTTTTTTTTGCATTAAGAACATTATGATGTCACAGTGAAGTTGACCTTTGACATTTTTTGAATATAAAATGTCATCACTTCATCATTTCATGGTGATGGCTGCTATCGTTCATGTTTTTAACTCATCATTTAATCCCATTAGACATTTTGTCATTATATAAATTACAACAAAATGTGTTTTGTAAGGTCCAAATTTGATTTTTTTTTAACAGTTTGATAATCGGGGACCACGTCTCTTCCCTCCTGGACATTTTCTCTGTAGAAGCAGCACATCCTGGCTGGCATAGAGTGATAGAGTAACTTCTGTTGAGGCTCACTAGACAATTAGAATTTTACTGCAGACTACATAGATTTTAGTCTTACAATATACTCCATGTAAAAGCAATTTAAATATCATAAATCATATTTTCTTCAGCAAATCTGAACCGACTGCTAAATCTCTACCTTGATGAATTTACTGCCAGGGAAATTTGCTTCACGCAGCACACAAATGACTGAATTTAAACTACACACACAGTTGGGAGATAAAAGTGCCACCTTTTGAAAGAGCCAGTGTCTGCACAGTCTGAGCGACCCCACTTGTCACAGCGATCCTATCTTATCAGCCCTCTATCACTTGCTCAGCCCTGCTTGAGTAGACCATGTTCCTTTGAGACAGCACAGGGCTTTTCAAACAAAAGAATGCATGGCTCATGAATAAAATTCAAAAGGTCCAAAAGCTTATTCAAACCATTTGATCTTCAAGTTAAAATAAAATCATAGAAGGCAAACTGAAGTTGTTTAGTTGATTTAAAAAAAAAAAAAAAAAGGTCTTAAAGGTTATTACTCTATCCCAAAATCAGTGTCATGTAGACAAAGTGAAATCGTCACTGATTCTAGCTCAAAGTTTGCAGAGATTACCCGTTCTTATTCTCATATCTTCAAAACAAGCAACTTGTGATGCACATGTGATTCAAAGCGGTTGACTCTTCCTGTGTTGAATGTATTTTTTGTTTGCATGTTTTCAGGAGGAATTGGAAGAAATATGGAAAGAATTGTTACAAGGGAATTTCCTAACTGTACTAATGTCTAAAACAAGCGCTCTGCTGAGTAAGTACATATTGCGCTACAGTTGTGCTGAAATTGTTTGCTTTGTTGCCATTGTTTTATTTATTTATTTATTTCACGATGATAGCTGCTATTGTTCATGTTTTCAACTCACATGGATAGAGTTAGTATCTACTTTACAATACTTGATGAAGATCAATATGACGAGCCAGACTCTAGGGCCTGTAGTTTGAGGGCGGTGGATTTCTGAAATTGGTTGATAACTGATACAAAGCACAAAATTTAGCATCAAGATTCCCTATCTTTACAACACCATAGATGTGTGGCTGATACGATTATTTTGTGAATATTCAGATGCACTTATGTATTATTGACGAATGCTTTAGACTCATCAACTACTGTAGATTAGATAATGTCCTGAGAGGAAAAACAGACTTTCTGAAATAAAATACCTATAAAAACTATATAAAAGGAGAAATATCTTGATATAATGTAAATGAGAAAAGTGCCAATGACTTATGGATCAGTACAAGTGAAATAATATCCAAGTTGTACTGTATAGGTGTATAAGGATGTAAAGGTTCAACTTCAGCATTGAATGATAGAATCATTATCATGACTTACAATACGAATAATCGGGCCATTAAGGAATATTATAATAATAATACAGGGCCTCAAAATGATAATTTAATGTAATGAAAATGTTTTTGAAATCATACAGTAGCCTACTTGGTGATAATGTTACCCTCTTAGCATAATGTTTGCTCATAAATTGAACCAGCAGGCTATGAAATTTGTCAAGGGTAACCTTTTTGTTGTTTTATGACTTTATATTTTTTCTTTATATCCTTCATGGATGATACAACCCAAACAACAAAAAGTTGTTTGTCTAAGGCAGAACTCACCTTGCTTTGCCTCAATAGGACGGAAATATAATATAAATTTATAATTTTGACATATTAAATAAACCACGTTAACTTTATTCTCTGGATAAACATTTGCATTTACCGCCCGATAACTTGAGGTCTTTTAGTTTTAAATATATATA
>JBBPCS010000573.1:8663134-8692476 GCA_037974645.1 Hollardia meadi | reverse complement strand
GTTTTCTCATTAAGGGACGTTACACTATGAACATTTTATTTTCTCACTTGGAGAAAAAAAGTGGCGGAGCGACGCTCAGGTGCGCTCCGGCAGCACTACACCTATGCGCGTAACCAAGAAGTACGTATTAATTTGCGTGCCAATGGCATTAAGAGTTAAACAACAACAAGAGGCCAAAACAACAAATGGATTCTCGTGGCTGGAATAGACAAAAAAAACCACTGTATGAATTCTGTTTGGGCTAACTGGTTGCCCGTGCTCCAAAGTCTTTGCAGATAAATTCTTCTTTTGCTTTCCGGCCGACTAGGGACTTGAGGGGCATGTCTGCCTCCCACTGGTTAAAAACAACAATGCATTCGATCTTTACAAATGAAAATGATGTATGCGTCAATTTGCATATAGAGCGGGGAAGTGAGATTCAATCATAAGTGGTCACTTGAGACGCATTCCAATGCCAGGTGTGCACCATGTTCTTGGAGCTGTCCACTTGTGATCGCATCACACAAGATGGATGCTAAAGCCAGGTATAAACAGGGTCTCAGGTGCCTTGTAGCAACCAGAGTATCGGTCTCATCATACACTTTTTAATGATTCCCTCAGAAGCTCTGAAGTCGCCTTAATGGGCAGAAGTGTGATAACACCCAAATGAAGATTCCCATCTTACACTACGCTGAACCACTCAAGGTTCCAGTTGTAGATGTTTCCTATGAACACTGAGGCTGTAGATGAATGATGAGAAACACATTATTTTGTAAAGAACAACTGGTCATCAGATTAAGAAGGGGAAAAAAGCCTTTGCTCATCACAATGGCAAAGAGACGGCAAGGTTGGAGAATAGGGCTGTGTGGTGGATTGGCTGAAATAACTCTTCACACACAAAGCTGCAGCAACAAGCCCCTTGTTTCTCTGTTTTGCATTTTGTTTGCCACTTCAACAGCTTCATATCACACACCAATCTTCATCACTCCAACAGCCATCAATGCCCCAAGAGTATTATTCTCGCTCCTGCTCAGTCTGAATTAACACCAAGGCCTTTCTCTAACTGCCCTGGGATGTTTGGTGATGCACAATCAAATTGAACGGTGACAATCACTAATGGATGATTCGCTGCAGCCAGACACTGTAATGTAGCACTCAATGAAAGGAAACATGCTCATCAATTTCACACTGTGGCTAACACAATATTGCTGTGGGTTATTGTTGTGGGACATTTTTCATTCAAGGTGCTATCCAGTCTGGGAAATCTCCCTTGATTGTGTGTGTGTGTGGATTTCCTAGAGTGAGGGATAATTAATTTGTTGCACAGTGGGAGAGCCAAGGAACCAGCCCATTAGGATCACTCCAGGCTACTTGGTGCTTTTCATTGTCCTCTCTGCCCCATCGTATCATGCAAATGGCCACACTGAAAGTTTGAGCATGCTAAGTAACACTTGTTAGAGGCAATGCAGAAAAAGCAACAAAACAACCAATTTATGACTCAGTCAGCTGAGGTCGAGTCCTTCATGAAGTCTGCTAATTGACTGAATCAAAAGTTCAGCAAAAATTAATAGATTTAACATTTTAACAGATCAAAGACAGCAACAATAAGCCATTTATGCTTTTAGAAATGAGTTGAACGTCCAGCCATGCTGCATTAATGTTGTTTCTGCTTTAATCCTCAACCACTGTTACTTCTGCAAGATCAAATAAAAATAAAACACAGGAACAACCCACTGAAGGATCACGTCACTTGTAATTAATGAGTTGGAAATGGAAAATACTGCAGTTCACATTTCATTTTTGCCTAATTGAGGCAGATTTCCTTGAAGTTCCTTGAAAGAGGGGGGGAAAAAAACATCATGCAAAGATGTTCACAATCACATTCACACAGGTTGATTATTGGGCCTTGACAAAAAAAAAAAACTTGGTTAAATATACTGTATAACAAGCACAAAAATCTTCTGGTGATCACTGCAGAGAGGCGGCGCTCGTCTGATGACGGGCACGAGTTTATTTATGCTTCAGGCTCAATCGCGGCTTTAGAGTGAAGAGGTATGGAGAAGCCTCTAGTCAATTTGTCTTGCTGACGTATGGTGCTGACAACACTTAAAAAGAAAAGTTTGATGAGGAAGAACTTCAGTACTTCTCCCAAAGAGACAGAAGCTGACCAAAGCTCTGTGCGTAGGCTGAGCCTTGTTGACAGGAGATATGTCTTCTCTATCTCCACGTCCCTCGCAGCGAAGGAGATGAACAAATCTGCAGCCTTTTGTCTGCTGAGTCCTTAGGGGCAAACAGAACAGACTGCAGGCTCCTCTGCAGCACTGTAAACTCCATGTGGAGATGCTGGTATCATCGTGGCAGATAAACAGTCCAGAATAAATAATAGGTGTTTTAGCACAACCGAAAAAAGATTATGCGTTCCCATTCAAACCTGGTGTAGTTTCAGTGTTGTCGTACTTCCTTTAAAGAAGGCACTGCAACCTTCACAGTGAGATCAGTTCAAAGAAAAACAACAAAACAGGAGAAGTATTTTGTAACTGTGTCAAGGAGAATGAGTCTTTCAAACAAATCTAGAAGACAAACGCATAATAAATCTTAAACTAATAAGGAATTAATCAAAATACAGATGTGGCACTGAAACACTTCTTACTGCATAAACGCAAATGTTATGCTGCTGTATGGTAGCTTCTTTGTAACACAAGAAATAGTGAGAAAATTTACATGTCGTTCACTTTGTAGAAACCAGAATGTACAAAAAATGCTGCTAGCAACAAATAAATATGAAGCGCAAGGTTAAGTCATTGCATTATTTAGCAGCTACATTACTACCATGATTGCTGCTGCAATAATAGTCCATACACATCTGTACATACAAATCTGTTTTTCAGTAGTTATAAAATTTATGTTAGCACTCATTCCAGTGTGACTAAAAGCATTTAAATCTCCTAAACAAGAAGGGTCACTCAGTTTCTCATCTACTGTGTATACCTAGCTAGTACTGTATATCCACATTCATCTTCTGTTCTTATTTTTGTTGTGACATGTATAAGATTTTGAGCGGCAGGCTTGATGGAGTACACAGATCTGGGACGAGGAGCCTTCCCTCATCTCCTGGATATTGCAAGCTTTCATTTGATGAGAATCTGACGATAAGATTTCCTGATTGTGAGGAGCTTAATGAGTCTGCTTCCCTCACTGTCTTACTTAGATAAGCTATTTCCACACAATTACGAAGTAAACTTCACAAACACAACCCAAAGAACAGAAATTGGAGCATATTTGGAGATATTATTTTACATCACTTGATATTTTCATATTTGACCAGACACAGCTGTAACCAGCTGAGACAAATAACTTTCGCCTCTTCCATTATGGATGTACATTATTTACATAAAAAGATCAATGACTTTGCAAAAATACAAGGATTTTCAGTCAAAAAGTGTCCCGTTTCAAGAAGCAAGTATAAATCTGTACAGTCTCCTCTGTGGGATTAGGCAGCACAGCGTGAACTGGTCCATCCATGCATGGGTAGCAAAACACTTGAGACCATTCATTGTGACCGTGGTTTCATAGCTTGCTGGAAGTAACTGCCAAAGAAGATGTATTGCTTTGGAGTCGGTCATAGACTCTCAACATTAGAACACATGGGGTGCTTCATCAGAGAGCTTGATGTCTGTGTGAGATGGCAGGTAGCCTGGCAAGGGAGAAAAAAATGGAAAGGGACAGAGGAGGAATTTTATGTAGCTATTTGCATACGGGTGTATTTTTGCTGGCAAACACATCTATCTTGGACGGGTTGATTGTTTAGCTACAGCTAGATGTAAATCAACTGGAACCTCACGGATATTTCTTGATGGAAATGCTTTCACCACTCCGCTACCTTCCCGATGCACTAATTATTTTATTAGGTCAAATAATTCACAGAGACATTTTCATCACTTTAGCTCGCATTGATTGTGCTTCACGTAATTGTAAATACTGATACTTGTCCTGCCATACAGGCCTGGTTGGGAAGTACATAAATATAAAGTGCATAATAGTCACTGCATCTTGGTAACTCGTATGATAATACAGGGGACAGAAAGAATAGCATCAGCACTTAACAATAAGTGAAAATGTTAATGTTGTATCTCTTCCCTGTCAGTGAGTTTCAACTTGTTTCCCTTTGCTAATGCAGTTTTTAATATACTGTCACAACTTTTTGAAACATCTTTCTTTGCTGTACCCATGGGTCACTTCACACATTTTACAAAAAAAACAAACACATTTTCTCACTTAAAGGATTAGTTCACCCAAAGAATGAAAATTCAGTTATTATTTACTCGCCCCTATACTCACCTCCAGATAGCTCATCTGGAGTAATCCAAGTCTCAGGAAGTCCCGAGATCCCAAATTGATTTGAACAGACATTATTTACACCCTTTAATAAGATGAACTCACTCCCTGTTGGGATGTGAACTAACACTTTCAGCTTAACTGCTATACTGGATGAGCTGTACGGAGCTATTTTATGTTGGGGTTTTTTACACTTTAAAACAAGTCCCCACCTACTTCCGTTGTGTAGGAGAATGCTAAGCTCCAGAAACTTCGCTTGACTTTCCATGAGTAGATAATGACCGAATTTTCATTTTTGGGTGAACTCTCCCTTAAACCTTTGTGATATCCAACTGTGCAGATGGTTTTAGTTTTATGTACTGAGATATCCGTCTTTGTGATGTCTGCCAGAACTCAAACCAAAGCCAAATTAAGTTTGTTGTATTAAGGTTGGGTCACATTAGCCTACTGTTCAATCAAACTGAATCAGTGTGCATGAATGTAGTTAAACTACCAGCAAGATACTGCAAAATGTAATTTAACGACTAGTTTAATTACATGCACTTCACTACTCGCCAACACTGCAAATAACATACAGTATGTTTAGGTGCAAAGCTTCACCTAGAATATCAAAGGAAATAAAAGAATTGCTACAAGCGTAAAGTTCATCCTAATGCAAGGCTTTTTTTCTTCATCTCCAGGCTGTCTGCAAGTAACTGGCAAACTTAAATGTTGTGTATATGTGAACTGTACTAATTACTGAGAATAATGATTACATTTCTAAACACAATGCATTATTGTTTCTGTAAATTTGCAAGAGAAATAAAAGAAAAGTCTGAGCCAGAGCTGACCAGGAGATTACAGTAAAACAGGACAAGTCTCCTTAATTTCATCATGTGTACAGCATTGGCTTCAGTTTAAGTGATGTAAGTGTAATGTGATAATACCTTTTATGCCTTTACTCTTCACTGTTCCCTGTGAATAGGTTTTATACAACATGTGTTTTGTGGATTATAAAATGTAATGAAAGTGAAAAATGAAAGTGTTCCAGGAGAGAGACTGGCGCTGAATTTTCTCAATGTGTGTGCTTTTCTTAATGCTGTTGGAGCTACAAATGAAATTCTAGAAACCTCAGAGATGGATGTCTCAAAACCTGGGCAAATAAAACCACTGGATACCACTAAATGTATTTTAGAAAATGTCAGCTGGGATTGGCTCCAGCCCATGTGGGTAAAGCTAAAGGCTAGTGGAGGAAAGAAAATGTTTCTTGCCATTTGGGTGAATTGACCCTTAAAGTAATTCTGCAGTTTTTATAACCGGTTTACCAACACTTTGGTGCTGCCCCTTTTGCTGCTTTGAAAACTGATACACACATTTTAGGTGGTGATTACTTACTGATTACCAATTATTTGTAAGTGATAGAATACACCACAACATAAACAGTGTGCCTTCGCTGTCCAATTTAAGAATCTGAGAAAAACAATCTGAATGTGAGGTTTGACTGTAGCTTAAAGGAAGAAACGGGCACATTAATACCTCTGCTTTTCGAGTCCAACTGTACATCCACATGATCCAGAGAGGTCAACTTGTCTCCCTCAGGGTTTGGGACGGCTATGGAGGTCACTGTCGGGATGACCTCTTGTTCTTTTTCAGGCTGCTCCGCTGTGTATGTGTTGATTATCGGGATCTTCCTGTAGGTCATGCAGTGGGTGGGGGGGGGGAAGAAAAGACTTTAAAAAAGAACAGTTAATGGAAATGTACCACCAGGTCTGTGTCACTAATGCTTCCACTATGCATAATGTGTCGCTCACTATTTTTAACTGTTAAAGATGGGAGAGGATTGCTTGAAAGCTAGAACTAAACTAGGGCATTTTGTATTTTGCATTCCACTGGGCTTTGCTCTCTCACTTTCATATTGTTCACCTCACTTTTCAATCAATTTTTCATCCCCTCAGAAGCACCCCCCAATTCTGCTTAAAACTAACATCTTGCATTCTAATTTCTGATCCCTCCCCCTGTGATTTTGTGCTGCAGCCGGCGCTCTGGCATTTGAGGCAGCTTTAGAAACTCCACGTCGATTTCTTAATGTTGTAATTACAGTTCTGAAAGTTAAGTGATGTTTTACTTTTATAATGAGTGAAATTGTACAAAGTACAGAGAAATGAAACCAGTTCCCATATGATTGGCATGGGATTACCTGCAGCAGAGGATGCCATTTACTGTATCCCCCTCACTGTATAATATATGTTGTCTCAGGACTTATCTCCTCAACCTTTCCTGCCATTCTGCCTCACCTTGAATGGTTGTGTTTAGCATTTCCGAAAGGTCAACCCTCACATTGTCAGATAGATGAATATTGATAACTGCAGGACTCTGACACCCATTCAGCTCTCTGGGAGAATTGATTAGACTGTCATTCCATGTAATATTCTGGGGATTGAGACAGAGGGGAATTGTCTTATTCTTCGAGCTATTATTGTGACGTGACAGCCATAACTCAGAGATATATGGAGTCTGAATACTTGTGGAAAGTTTTAGGGAGTTCAGCAGTGAGGTTGCTTGCTTGTAGATAATGGAGCTGACTCTAAACACATACACACATTTATATAGATGCATACACACACACAAACAAATCTCTTTGTGGGTATTTGCAATGATGTGAGTCTAAAACGCATTAATCTTCACACATTCTAACATTATATGCCTCATATGTAGTTACTCGTTTATTATATCCAGCATACTGTACCTTTTAAATTTATAGATAACAAAGACAGCCAAGCCCATCAGTACCACTGACACAAGCATGATGACTGCAGTGCCACTGTGGCCACTATCACTGCTGTCCACGAGAGGAGCTTTGAAGGAGAAAGAATGAAAAAGAAGTTAGGTGCACATGCAAGCCAAATGAGGACAAATGCATAATTTTTTTTATCTTATATGAATATAAATTATATAACAATCCTATTAAAAAAACAATGGTGAATCACCGCTGGCTTGTTTTGCTGATAATATTCAAGAATTATGACAGAGAGCTAAAGTCCAATTAACACTTTATCCTTTCTTCATAGTTTATGAATTATATATAAATATATATATATATAACCCACTCACTCACTATCAATACTGCTCTCCACGGAATCCTGGTTACATATATTAAAAACAAAACCATATACAACAGTCTGTTGATCAGGTGTGCTGTCCAGATTTCTCTTTCACATTTTAAGCCTTTAGACTTTATTCTGCTCCCATTTAGACTGGGGCCTTTCAAACTGTAAGGAATTGCACATCCCACCTGTAATGCTCCTCTTTTTCACCAAAAATGGACTGCATTTGTTCAGGTAGGTGTGCGGCAGAGGCAGCAGACTCACCTGGAGACAGCCGTGTGGCGTACACGTTCACCTGCACCCCTGGTTTGAGTGTGAACTGGATGAGGTCTTGGTTCAAAGCACTTAGCAGAACCTGAGAAAGCTATGAGGAGGAGTGACAGAGCAAGGAAGACTGTTAGCGGCGGGCTGCACAGCAATATTTCACAGTCATCAATATTTCAACCGCAGTCATTTCATCCAACAACCTGAATTATGAATCAGAAATTTTTCTTCCTTCTAAAGAGGAGCGAATGTCTGTATGACACAGGAAACACCAAACCTGCTGCTCCGAATCGTGGATGGAAACCCTATCAGGTAAAAGGGCGGTGTGCTTCTGGTCTGACGGTGACATTTAAAAGGAAAATTAATCTTTTCCTATTTTTATCAAAACAAAGAAACCTGATTTTCTGATTCAAGTTCAGTGAGGCAAAGGTATTGCAAATCAAAGAATGGTTTAATATCATAAAATTGCCATTTAAATTTTTCTCCCTGAAGTGCCTCAAGTTCCCCTGCTTTTCACACCTAGATGAAGCAGTCATTTAACAAGAGACCAAGATGCCTTCCCGGAGCCCATTTGAGTCCTTAGCCATGCCTCACTAATTCCATCTCGCTCTTTCTAAAATCTTTCCACTGGTTAAAATTAGACTGCACTACACTGTATGAATAATTACTTTTTGTTCTAGTGGCATATCAGGGTCAGTAAATCTATTACACATTTTAATAAGCTGCTTCACACATACACTCGCTACGCATGCATGTGTGGGCACGCGTTCATTTAATGCATTCACATTGCAAGTCATTCAATGGAGATGAGAACAGTGAACTGAAGATTTATTACCCTATTGTCTGTGAGGTTCTGCCAGGTAATCAGACAGGCTTTAGATAAATACATCTCTTTAATTCCCAATCCAGGCCGCCTGCCCCAGTTTGTCTTCTTTCTCCATGGTGCCAATTATATGATGCATCAACGTAATTAAATACCTATTAACTTAGTTCAAGACTGTCTGCGAGCCAGTAAAATTATGTTTACTTGTGATACATTGAGGTCCTATCTGTTATGATGAATAAATGAGCTTGTCTAGCTGGTGCTTTTAAAAACATCCCTGTTATTGCATTGTTTACATGTTTAATTGGTTTCTATAACATAAGAGATCAGGATTGAAGATCCAGGATTATTCTGCTATAAGAAAATTACAATAACCATTAAACATTGCGGCTTGAAATGATTGTGGTGTTGTTGTTTATTATCTGAAGGTTTATGCAAGTCTCTAAACTTCTGAAAGGTGTCAGTGAGTCTGTAACATGTAGATGCTTTTTCATTGCTTTTACATGGGAAGACTTTGCCCTCTAGTGTTGACATTATGCACTGCTATTTAGGAGGGATTGAGATGAAGCATTAAATAATTTAGCACTTGAGCAATTAAGAAACAATCAAATTTTTTTAAAACTGGAATCTCTGCAAAGCAATGAATGCACTCGCATTTTCAGCGAAAACAAACCCAAATTAACAATTTAAGTTTGTGTTGCATGATTAAACCATTATAAAGCCATGAATACAGTAAAAGTGAGAAGCAGTTCTTTGACTGAATGAATCTGCAGGGAATGGGTTCAGTGTCTTATGGCACTATATGAGATGAAATGGGCCCTATGTGTCTGCATGCTGATAACAGTGGAGCTATAACATATTCCTGTTGTTCTCTAGGTGGTGTCACTGAATGAACCACATTGTGTTTGATTTAATGTCTGTTGTAAGGGATGACAATTTGTTTCTCTACCTTATTTACTTAATTGTTAATTTAATGAGAGGAGCTGTTATGTTTGTTGTGTTTATGTGGTTGTAGTGTGTATGATTGTATGTGTGTGGAACCCAGGAAGAATAGCCAATGCTTATGCTGGTGCTAATGGGGATCCAAATAAAGACATAAAGAGGTTTTACAATTTTTACCACAGTTACAACAGAAACACACTGTTCATTACTGCTGACCTTTACCAAGGAATAATATAGAGTTCCTCCTACCTACCTAGCAGCTAGCAGTGTCCAATTATTTCACTGTGGTATGAAAATCCATTTGCAGAGACTTTAAACTTTGCTGACTTAGGCAATCCATCACCATGAGCATCATGTCTGCATTTATTTCTGTCAAAGTTACCCTTTTTGTTGCGTGACGATGGAGTGCAGACTTTCTGAATAAAGCTGCACTTAAGACTGTGATACCATGCAACGATAATGTAACTTTGACAAAAATAAATGCAGACATGATCCTCATTGTGATGTATTGCCTCACTGAAACAAGTTTAAAGTCTCTAAAGTTGATTTTCATATCGCACTAAAATGAATGGCAACCAATGGCTGCCTGGAAAGTAGAGGATTCAAATGTCAAACACTTCACAAAAGAAATGGAAAGTAATATGTAATAACGCAAAGTATGTTTGACTTTTAGTCTCTTGGAAAGAGATTTTGTATCTCATATAAATAAAGGAAGATCATTTTTTTCTGGGGAATATTAAAAACAAACAGAGTGGTAACCACCTTGCCACGTATAGTCAGGGATAAGATGGGAGGTATATGTGCATCTACATGTATCTGTTCACTGTATTTTGACAACAGTGCACACATACTTTAAGTACAACACAGTTATATATATATATATATATAATATAGATATATAATATGTCACATTTCCGCATTAAAAGGTCCAAAAAACAACTCAGCCTTTGTTAATTATCCCAAATCTTTTCAACAATGTTCAAACCCAGAGAAATCCATAATGGTATGTAAGCCTGTAACTATAATTTCCGGGAATGAGTCAAAGAATGAGGAAGGAAGTCTGCGAACATGGCTAAATGTAACATTAATTGAAACTTTCTACATGAGTCTCCTCAGATAGATTTTCATTGACAATGGTGTGTTGTTTAACAGTCAAACTTACATGATACCATACTACTTCACCAAGTCATCAAACTATGTTTTTTGTCACCGTTTAGATGGAGAGACCCCTCGTGGTAGAAAATACATACTGCGTGTTAACGACTCAACCTTTAAAATTCCAGTAGGCTACATACAGACATCTTCAGGTCAGATATTACTTTGATAAAGAAATTAAACAAGCCAAAGATAGTGGGCCTCATATACATATTCATTGATGCTTAAAGACAACAAACATGTAATCACCATGACTGTCCACGTGGAACATAATTGGAGAGAGAATCGGAGATAATTAGAATGATTGCAGTAATAGATTGAGAAAGCCAAACAAAGGATGAAAATTGAAATGTATGCATATTTTTTATAAGGGGTTCTCAGGCACAAAATTTCAATTTTCATACTTTCTGAATTTGTCTTTTTTCCATTTTGGCAAGATATTACAAAGGAAATGATGAAATGATCTAGAATAGAAGTTTACTGCTCTTTAGGCTTTTGTCCTGACACTGTCAAAGAAATACATTGTAAGGGGAAGTTGACCATTATCTTAAGACTACAATATGAACAAATATATAAATAATGGGAAAAATTTACTATATACATGTATATTAACAGTATGTGCTTCTAGTATGTGACTGGTGGACGGAAAAAGTATTGCGTTGCTCATGTCAACCCACTCATTTAGCTTGAAAATATGAAAAAGATAAAGCTACAAAAACAAGATGTAACCTTCCGACGAAAGAATTGTCCAGACATCATAAAATAGATTCTCTTTGTAACACAACAATAGAGGTGAAACTGACTCAGTATTGTTGTATGACACTCTAGAAAGAACATCCCTGGAGAATATTTCCTTTACTTTAGAGGGGCTCTTTTGGCTTCCTCAGCTTACTTTTGTGCTGCTTTGATTACTACAGAAAACCACATTGTACTGAGAATCTGCCAGCTGGGGCCATTAAACGGATTTGACTAGACAGTACCTGATCCAGGTGTGCCCACTTTTCATCCATGCCGTGTCTCAACCTCTTCTCAGGCACAATGAAAACCTCTGCTGTGGTTGGTAAACCTGGAAGCACTGTGACCAGAAGCTGATCCTCACTGATTCCTGTGACCTTTAACAATAACGACAAAATATCAAAATGAAATCAAAAATGTTTTTTAATTGACACTTTTTGGGGTGATATTTTATGTTTTCGACCTGAAACATGATGAGGGGTGGCCTGTATTAATGAGTAAATACTGTTGCTTCCTGCTTTATATATAATTTGCCTAAGTACCAGTCACTGTCAAGATCAAATGTGCAGATCAACTGAAACATGGGCTTTTAGTGCATTTATACCATAACCAGGGGTCTCCTGTCAGTTTCCTGGTGTAAACCATGGTCATATCTGACAAGACAGAAGGTCAAAGTGAATGTTTCATACTGAGGGCTAGTGTGGGATATTTATAGAGCTCAGTATCCAGGTCTTTTATATAAGCTGCTGTTTTTTGACATCCCTAGTGTCTTTTTAAAGAGCAAATGGTAACTGTCGTGGCAGTGCTTTTACTGCCCTTTAGTGTTTTGACAAGTTTCGTTGAAAGCTTGTACTTGTAATAACGATTTTGGGAGATGTGCCATGTCAGCGTGTAGAGGTTAATGACCAATTACACAGGAAGTGAGGTCAAAGACACTGCATGTAGTGGAGTGCACCACTTGACACACAACCACGTACATACTTTACATTACAAATGCAGCAAATGGAAATATCACTGGCTTACTTGACAGAGACTTGAGTTTTTCTCTCCAGGCTAGTGCAAAGCTGCTAACTGCCAAGATCCGAATGAGGTCTTCTGAAGTTCAGTTCATTCCTGATTGTATTATGGTCTTTATAATATGAGCTAACAGCTGCAGAACTGACCTGAACCATGGAGCTCTTCACCACTCTGCTGATGTCCTCTCTCCACTCAGACACCCCCGGGTTCAGCTCATCCAAATTAGAAGAAAACGCCAAAACATGTGACCGGAAAAGATCTGAAATCCACATAGTAATATAGTTCAGATCTTTCTTCTGTCTAACTTGGATCCCTCTTTGCAATAATCAGAATTAACCCTGACTGTGAGGCAGCCGGTACAGATTCAATATTCAGTTCAATGCAGAAAGTAAGGAGGCTGGCAATGTGATTGCTAAATTGAAAAGGATGAGGAGGACTGGAGATATTGAAGATAGGATATGCATTGCTCCTGCATCAATACCAATATAGTAAGATTACATTATTGTAACCCTTCTTCTATAAGCACAGGCGGAGCCCTCTACTGGACTTTATGGGTATTACTCTCCTCCAACCACGAAAACTGCATAAACATAGCCGGCCAACCAAGGACGAGCCTACCTGAATACATGGGAAAACCCCCAGCGTATTTAGGGCTGTGAAACCGCTGTTAGCCATCCTGCCACCTCTTCAGTGAGCAGCACAATGGTAGAGGGCTCCGTCTGTGCTTATAGAACAATGTTCTATTACGTTCTATCTCACAAAGGCTCTGCCCTCTACTGGACTCTATGGATAAAGTGGCTGGAGCCCGATAAATGACCGCCCTAACACGACCAAAATCGGCCCACCACAACAAAGCTAGGGGTAACCGCCACAGCCCACCTATTTCCTATCATAGTCATCACTGAGAGGGAGTACAAGACCATTGCAGCGTGGGTCCAAATACCTGACTTAGGCCACCACGGTTATAACCCCAGGTGTCAACACACAATCAATACCCTGTAGACTCTATGCCCCAAGCCAATCCAGGGGACATGGGGACATGTGATCATACACAATGCCCAGAGATGAAGGGTTCCAGGTGCAGTATCAACCGATACCTGTACACTCCTTAACCACCTTCACTTGTCTGATGTCACCCCCGTGAGCACAGACCCTGAAAAGGAGCCCAACATGTCCAAGAGGTAGAACCTTATGAACGGACATGGCGTCATCCACACCGTCACCATGCATTTGCCCCCCCAGTGAACAGGGCCTACGACACCGTAACACAGCGTCTTGAGTCTGCATGAACCACAACCACATCCCGCTCACCTATAGGCCAGACAGATACACTCATATAGCCAACTGGCAAGGCGCTTCTTGGACAGGACCTTTCCAGCCACGCCATCCCCGAAGACCAGCGCATACACGCTGGCCCACTGCACTTTGGGGAAGAAATGGAGGGGCCGTGTGTGTGTGAGTGCTTTGACAATGTAACGCTTCGCCTGAGACAGTCTCAGACAAGGGCTGGGCGAAACGTGTAGGGAAGGGAGGAGAAATCAGCTCTTCCAGAAATGCATTTTGTTTTAATCGAAACATTTTCAACATTCTGAAACAGGCACATCATAAACATGAACATGAGGGGAGGACATGGCATCAGACAACGCCTGCCTCCCCGCAGTCATTCTTGTGCAGCAGGGGCACTCCTCTTGGCTGACGCAGAGCTCTGGCTCTGTTCTGCACCCTTGCAGTGTCACGGGGTAGTAGCTGGGAGGTCGCAGCTGGCGCTGCCTGGGGATAAGCCACAGTCATCGTAACCCTAGCTCTATGGCGAAGACAATCTCTCCTTCTCACTAACGCCTTGTTTCGACACATCTCATCCTTTCCTTTCTGGAGGTGAGCAAGCGGCAAATGTCGAAGATTCTTCCTCCAATCTCTTCAGGAGTTGGGCCACTGAGGAAATTGATCTGAAGAGCCCTTGCAACGAAACGGGGCCTCCCAGGAGATCATCTTGGTCAGATTTGGGAACAGCAGTTAAACCTAGCCACAGGTGACGCAAGCCCACTGTGGCTGGAGCCATAACTCGTCCCGCAGCAATAGCAACACCCTGAATCAGATTGTTTATTTGGCCAAGGCTGCTGTGCAAAAACTCTGAGAGGGATCCAGGGGGGCGTTTGACAATGCCTGCGAGACGCCCAACACTACAAGATTATTTGCTGCCACTGCCAGCTGCACGCCGAGCTGGAATATTTTGTCAAAATACTGGGAGCCCAACACAACCCGCTATCTTCATCACCAGTGGGAAGTCTCGGCGAACTGAAGTTGGCACCGCACTTCCCCTTGACGCTGATGAAGCACAAACGATGAGCGTAGTCTCCGCGTCGCATTCATAGCAGAGCAGGTTCACGTCGGAGCAGTGAAAGTGATACCATCGCTGCTGACGTCTCACCAGGGGAAGCACTTGGCGCTCAACACATGGCGACAGCTGCTGAACGCCGTCTTCTGCATGATCCCGGACGAGACACTTGAAGCAGTAGGAGTGTGGGTCTGTGGTGGCGATGAGACCGACGTGAAAGGCCGGGCACTCTCGAGGTCCGAGGTAGTGGTGACTACATCTGTGGAGAAGAATACACATCCAGTGGGCAAACTAGCTGATCACTGAAGAGGAAAAAGGATAGCTAACGGCAGTTTCATGGCCTTATATACACTGGGAGTATTTCCCACATATTCAGGTAGGCTCGTCCTGGTTGGCCGGCTACGTTTATGCAATTTTTCAGTGTGATCGTGGTTGGAGGAGAGTCCAGTAGAGGCCGGAGCCTGTGTGAGATAGAACTATCTAGTGATTGATCGATCGATACAGACAGACAGACAGACATATAGATAGATATAGATAATGCACCATAAACTGCCACAGTCATTTGGTCCTGAAGGACAGTGTTGCCCTCTGAAGCCTGAACAGTTACAGTGTGACTTCCCTCCTTGGAGAAAGTGAAAGACATCGCTCCGTCCAGGGTCACAACAGGCTTAAAGACAAAGAGAGAGAGAGAGAGATCAATGCACTGTGAATCTATCCCACCATTTACTTAATAGACTGCACAGTGGAAAATGAGATAGTAAGACTTACCTCCGTTTTATTATCAAACCACCAGTAATAGGTGACTGTCCCCACATTGCTGGGGCTTAACACTGTTGTGAGGTTTACTGCTTTGTTCTTGACGACCACAGAAGGGGCCGAGAGCTGGACCTGTTCAAGTTGACCTTGAAAAAGAAAGCACAAAAACTAGAATAATGACCAAATAATGCTTTCATGGTGCTTAAATTTCCAACAGAAACCACGTATTTAGTCATACTTTGGCATAGCGATGACTGTCTGGAACACACTGAACATATAGACAGACGGTGGAGAAGTCGATTGCACTGCAGGAGTGGTTTGGCAAGTGTCAGCGGATATTTTGATGCTTTTTGCCACCATAAAAATGTCACTGTTGGTATCCATTATAATGAGCCAAGTTTACACTAACCATCACTCATTTCTGTCAATGAGGAGACAACAGGCAGTCATCCTTTACGCCTACATGGTGGGTAACACTCAAAACTTTGGATGGAGTCTTACTATAATGAGCCTATTTGATATTACAGAAGAGTCATGAGCATATTTTGCTCAAGTGTTTTGTAATTTTTTTTCTTTCTAAGGGCTCACAAGTGTTTTGACCTATTTGAGGTCTCTTGGATCTCATCATCTATGATTTGCTGCGATAAAGAATCCTAAAATATCTTAAAGTAAAGTCACTTTATAATATTAACTAAAATTATGTGAGAAATAAGCACTCTCAGCTAGTAACCTATGAATAATCCTTTTACACTGAAGCCACCCTTTAAGTAAAGGGGTATTGCACACTTGATTCAAATAATGCAGATAATAACTTATGGAGTATTCTGGAGGTATACTAAACACACATTCAAAAGTTGTTTATGTTTAGGAACAACATTTAAATGACATTTTTTCAACTCACAGGAGACGTGGAGGTACAGTATCACCCTGTCAAAGCCCAGAGTGTTGGTTGCTGTCGCAGAAACTTGGTAGATGCCAACTTTACTGTAGATATGCTTGACCCCATCATCGATGGAGCTTATGTTAACATAAGATATGGCGGTCCCGTCGCCAAAGTCTACCGTTATACTTGTTGTGGAGCTGAGACCCTTCAAAAAATAAAAAAATACTGTCACTCACACAAAGCCTCAGATTTTTGTCTGTGTCCTTGCTGACACATAACAGAGTGCATTTTCTATATCTACAAGAACGAGGTCAAGTGGTAAATCATGTCACTGCATATTTATTTAATATGCTGGTGCTCCAGCCTCTCAGACAGCATCTCGATATATACAGATAACTACATGCTGAATTAAAAGCATGCAGCACAAATCCATGTATATACCCATGTATATCCATGCAATACAAACTACTGTTGCTTTGTAACGTGAAGTCAGCACCTCTTCCAGAAAGACCAAGAAAGTGACGTTCCGCTCCAGTGTTGCTACCAGTGTTCCCTCACTGGTGAAGAGCTGGAGGCCCCTGGGGGCCTGACTGGGACACTTTTGTCGCCTGGGGTTGTACCTTAACAGCATTCCCTCAGTGCAGTTGTTAGACAAAGCCCTTCGATATCTGCAATTCATTAAAGACAGCCCAAAAAGAGACAGATGAGCACTTCACAAGTGTAAGAACAGACATATAACATGTGCAACCACAGAGAGTAGAAGTAGTTGATTTGAAGTATGAAGTAGCAGAAAATGGAGTACCTTAAAACTGTACTTGCATAGCTGCAATTACTTTCCACCACTGCAGAATAGCAGGTGATTTTGAGCTCAAATGTAACCAAGAGCATTTGTGCACCCACTACTCCCTTCACTCGTGTCAATACAAATAAAAAAAGGTCTACCCTGTGGTGTTGAGGAAGCTGTCCCCCGTGATGCAGTCTCTAGATGTTGCTGAAGGAACGAACCAGAAAGCCGGAGTGCAGCTCCCATCAATCTCCCTCTCAAACCCATAATCGCTGTTTTTGGTTGGAACAAGCACAGAAAAAAGTTAACTGAGCTGTTATTGAGATTAGTTATCATTTATTTAAGATATAAAATACAATTATTCAGCTCAACCAGAACCATGCACAGTAAGTGCAGCCCAACTGAGGATAGTGGAGGTGTTTTAGGTTTGAGAAAACTATTCACAGCGCAGCAGCTCAGAGAATTTGAGATTTGATGTTTTATGTATCAAACCTCTGAAGCAGAAAAGGTAGTGTGCGTGTTTACACAAATTAGAATTACACCTTGGCAAAGTCAAAGGGATCTCTCGTGTTCTTTTCATTGTGATCAGGGAAACAGTCTCAGACACCAGAGTTGGGAGGTTTAATACGTCTTTTAGTGATAAAGTGGTGTTAAGCTTGTTTAATATAGTAGTCAGCGCTGCTCATTTAGCACCACTGACATCAGAAAGATAAAAGAACGTGTGAGGCAAAGTAAAGTGATGTACAAAAAGCTTTGACTTGTTAGAGATAGATAAGTATGTAATGTTACTCTGGAGTGATACATTATTTCTATTAATTCGGCAAATACATATATACATTTACTACATTACTGCACAACCTGTTAATATTTTTTTTTAATTTTTTTGTTGCTGCACTATTTTCTGTCTTAGATTCTAGTTATATTTTTTTCTATACACATCTATATGAACATTGTTGGAGGGGACGTTGCGCATATGACCAAAAAAATTGAAATGAATTTGAATGAAGTTTTTGTTTTAAGAGTTTTGTCTGATGTAAAGCATGACCACAGAACATAGTTTATTGTACAGAACTCCAGTTTGATTATTCATAGTCATTTTACACTTATTCATAGTGATAAATAATATATTAATATTTCAAGATTATTCATACCTGTTTTTAATTCATAGTACTAACATCCATGAAGATAACAGAAATAATACTCAATAGTTGTGAATTATAAAATGTTACTCTTCAAACACTCTCCTTGTTGTGCCTTAGTTTGCTTCACAGGTTCTGCCTCTGGAGAGTGATAAAGTGTTGTGCATTGGATTTAATGAAGTGAAAAGAGTAGCTGCAGAGCAGGGAACTCACCACTCAAAATCTGCCTCTGTGCACGGGCAGGAGTCTAACATCTGAGAATTATACTGATCTCTGGCCTTGACACATCGAACGTTTGCTTTCAGTTTTTGGAAGACTCTCTTCATTCCCATGATGCACTCTTCACCCTGTGATGAATAATACATCGTAAACATTTCAGAGGTTCTTTTTCCTTTTATATTTTTTTACCATCTTTCTTTTATTGTGTGACTGAATCAAATAAACTCACTTGAGCTTAATCACTAAACAGATTTGAGTTATCAACAGATAATTTTCCTCGTACCTCATTGTTTAGATGCCATGTCACATAATCTTCAAATGTGCATCGTTGTTGAAAAATGGACCGGAAGTCAATTTTGACAAGTTGCCACTCGGATCGATGACTGAAATGACCAAATATTCTGCACAAACAAGTCAGAAAAACTAGGTCAAAAACATTTGGTATCTGGGCCAGATTCAAGAAAAAAAACCCTTCACTTTTACTTTGGTCAAGTCGATTTTTGAGACCATTTCAAAACCACATTTCATAAACTCACAAATCTTAAATTTTAAGTCTTCATTGGGATCATATAAAATTAACCAGAGTAGTAATCAAACTAGAAACACGTGAGGTCTTTGTGGTTCCTTAACATCTTACGTCATTATGAGGGTGTCCTCTCCAGGCTCCCCCAGCACGCCATCAACATAGAGTGGAGACGAGGTGAAGCTATATTTGTCCCAGTTTCTGCCTTCATCAAAACTCAGCCTGAAGGAGAGAACAATGGTTGGATCACAGACAGAACAGCCACAAATAGAGTTGAATTCAGTAAGAAAAGCCTCAGCAGAAAAGCCATCTCAATCCTTGGTTTGAAGATGGAGTATAGTGTCTAACAAGATCTGACACATCCTTGGAGAGCCTTACCAAATATGTCTAATTGGCAGAGGTGTGTGTCGGATGGCCACCAGAGATCCTCCTTGGTTCAGGAAAAACACACTGTGCTCTTCCTGAAAAACCTGCAGACACAGCCACCTTCACTTTATTATTCCAGAGAGAACTACAGAAGTCGATGGTGACAACATATAAAAGCATATATATGAACACCTACAAACTGAAGAAGATGAAATCTTCAACTGTTAAAAAAGGGTCTCAGTTGCAGAAAGTTGCTCTCTGTTGATTTCTGGAGTCTTACGCCGATTGCACAAATCTTTGGGTTCATTTGTTTCACAGATAAGTGATGCACATGTATTGCACAAGGCTGGGTGTCAAATCTTCAATTCTTTAGTTTTTTGTGACTGTAGCACCAAGAACTGAAAAGCAGAAACTGAAAGTTGACATTGAAGACTGAGTCAGATTCCTATTTTGTTCACCTAATCTTCATTCACATATTGCCAGTCTAAAGTGGTGTTTTTCTCATTTTGTTTTGTGTTGTATAGAGTTTCAACGAAAGGCAACAGTTATCACTTTAGAAAAGTTCTCTGATCTCCATGAAACATGATCATACTCAACAAAGGAATGTAACCAAAAGGTAATTGTGCAGAAACACAGGTATTTTACAGAGACCAGTATCACTAAATTTACAGTCAGTTGTTGTACTGTACCTCTCTCCAGGTGTTCCCAGCATCAGATGTGATGAAAATACTGACATTAGTACTGGTCAGCTCAGGTCCAACCACACCTGAATACAAAAAGGTAGAACAGCAATATTTCTCATCTTCATTATTTCAAGTGTGTCACTTAAACTGATACGCAAAGCAAATCAGTCGAGCTGCTTCATTTGAAATTTGAGTATTTCTTCAGACAAGAAAAATAAATGTCTTTTTTTGTTATTCTTTCCACTGAAGTAACAGATGTGCAGGGAAGATTCATTTTATTTCATTTTGTAAATGTCAGCTCAGAAAGACACTGCTGGGATCGATAGAAAAGAAACAGGTTTGACTGTGAGCGCTGAGGGATATGATCATGGGTAACTAACAGCATGATCGTGCAAAACACGAGTGCATTTTTTAAATAACATCCTCACCTGATGCCATTATAATTCCTGGAGCTGACTCTTTGCTGATGATGTTTCCCGAGGTGTAAGGATTCTCCGATACGTGAAGGTGTAGATGTAACGAACAGTAAGGCTGCGAAACACAAAGGAAACTAGTTTGCTGAAGTCGTAATTTGAAAATGAAAGGTTTGATTCAGACCTGGTTCACATTCAATTTTGCCAAAGATTTCATAATAACTGCCCTGAATTAATTGTGAATCTCTCATTATTTGAAATTAAATAAATATCAGTGAGAGGAACCTGGAATTTCCAACAAATACAATATTTCATGGATATTACGGTACACCATCATCTCCATAAAATGAAACTGAATAAGGCGAATTTATGCTGGAAGTTCAATCCAAGTCCTGATTTGTGTTTACTCAAAAACTGAGCATATCAAAATGTGTATTTCTATTTATTATGGTTGCTTTATTATTATAGCCTCTAACATTATTTTTGAGGAACTGGAACACAGTTTGTGTCTGCGCAGTAGATCAAAAGGATGATGGGATATGTTCATTGGACCTTTGTTGGTGCAAATCAAACAGGTGCCTGTTTAGATTTTATTTACAGCCAAGAACGTCTTCTGTATATTGTTTTATTTTTCATTGTGTCTACCACTTTTGTGTGTTTAATATTATTTGGCTTTTCTAATTTCTACACCCTGTCTTTCAGTACTGTCGTTCAGTATTGATAATGTGAAGTCTCTTCATTGCTGCCATGGACCTTCTCTTTAAAATAAATGAATATGTTTGATATTTTATGTGCTGTATATGCTGCACTTCAATGCTCTAAAATCATTCTAATATCCAAATATAAGATACATCAAGTTATCATAAAATCCTTACTAAACTATTAAAAGACATACTACTATTACTATCACTAATAATACAAATAATAGAACAATGTTACCATAATAACTAACATAACAATTAATTATGCTGAAAAGACTAAAATGTTACCTTTAAAGTGTTTTAGCTAAATAGAAATTGGCCCAGCAGAAAATTAAAAAGTATGTTAAATTATTTAGTCTCTAAGTCTTTTCAGTTACTGAGAACACATACATTACGTTTCCTTAAACTCTTTGACCACGGCATGATCTTGTGTAGAGTTTTTTTAGGGCAGAGACCCAAATAACCAAATGCATATCTTGTCAGTGGCCCACTTACCTGTTCACAATAGAACGTATTTCCCTGGAGATCGGTTGTTGGAGCCTGAAGAAGACGCCAGTCTCTCCCCTTGTTGTATGTGATGTAAGTTTTCACTTGGTTCTCAACAACTTTATTTGACAGGAACACCCCTTTAATCCCGGCAACCTGCGAACATGAGAGATGGAGAGCAGTAGGGGGAAAAATAACAAAAAAGGGGGAGGAAAAAAAACAACCGTAAATTATTCAGACTTAAGTAAAGCTGAAGGCCTAGTTCGGAGAGGAAGAGATGTCTGAAAGTGATAGTTTTTCTGACAGGGAGCACTATTTTAGACCATCTGTAGGACTGCGGATTCAAAACAACATATGGTGCAGCCCTGAGATATTTCTTCTTCTTTGTATTTATGTGCACAGAGCTGCAGACACTCGCATGAATCCATCACTTCAGTTTCTCTTCCATTTATAGAGCACAACTATTTGGAATGACCATCTACTGGTCAAGTCATTGTAGCCAAACATTTCTGGGCATAAAATGTGTGTGGGAGGTCAATGAGGGGTGAAAGTAACCACTGCTAATGGCTTAAGTGTGCGTAACAATTGTGATGCTTTGACTCCTGGCTGCAGATGAGGATAATCTAGAGTGATGCATTACACGTGCGGTCACAGCAACCTCATAGCACATCTGTCGACACAGAGAGCACAGTTAACATGTTCAGGGCACAAGATAAAGCTGATACGATGCCTGCATTGTGACTGACACTAAACTTGTGTCTAGATGGTATGTGACCTAAAGAGCGAATCTACTCAATGTTTTTGTTTTTTGGCCGACAATAATGTCACATGAAAAGATGATAAAAGCAGGCAGGAAGTGGATATGCAATGCACTAACATCTGTTCCATTACGGTGAGAACCCGGAAGAAAATCAAGATAAACTCTCAGCTCGACAAGTTTCAGGCTGTCTGTTTGAACTTAAATTGTCAGAGTCTGTTTAATTGTTCATGAAGTCTCCCAAAACAGGAATTTAAATTTGTATGGTGCTCTTACTGTAGATGTGTACACATGGTGAATGGGACCTTTTTGTTTTTTATGTTTTCTCCATTTTTGCTCCAGTTTCTTTTCATAGTAAAAGATATGAAAGTCAGGTGGAATGAAGACTCTCTTCAGTGCTTTTTTCATTATTGATAAATTTGTCCAATATATTTCTGTAATCATTTATACAATGTCAGTGAAACCAGCCTATTATTTCCTCATGCGCTCTTCAAATTTATTTTCTTGTCCAGACCTGCAAGAATTAGTCAAGCAATTTAAGAAAAAAAATTATCTGCAACTATTTTGATAATCAATTAATTGTTCAGGTCTTTTATCAAGCATAAATCCCAGACAAATGACGGTCCCAGCCTCTCCACTGTGAGAATTTCCTGCTTCTCCTCATCTTAACATTATTGTAAACTGAATAAAACAAGTCGGTCTGACTAAATAAGTAATCAGACAACATCACTTTGAGCTCTAGGAAAATTAAATATCCACTATTTTTATTTTCTTCATTTTATGGACCAAACCATAAACATAAAAATGTTTGTTACTTAGTAATGAGAATAAACATTAGTTGCAGTTCTTGTCTGGCCAATAGTTCAGTTCACAATCTGAGATAATATAGTCAGATAATTAACTTTCAAATATATTAAACAGATAAAACAGCAAATCCTTGCAAATGTTTTGTATTTATGTCTAAGAAATAATTTAAATGATTACTCAATCATCAAAATTGATGCAGATTGATTTCCTGTCAACCAAGTAACTTCTAACTCGCTCACTCATTTCAGCACTAATTAATTGTCAAATAAAGCAAGAGCATTGGAGTATGGATAGTATTGGAATATATAGAATATATAGAATATGCAGGCATGTGTGTAGAACTATTATTATTTTTTAATGTCCAAATGCACTAATTATTTTCACAAATTATTATGGTTAACATGAATGAACATGACACATTGTCCTTTAACCTGCAGCAGTTACAAAAGCAGGCCAGTGATCCAGCATGCCTGACAAACATGACAACATGTAAAGAGATGACGGCACCCACGCCAGGAGCAAGTCATTGCTCACCTCATAGAGGTCTATCATGATGTTGCCCTCGGGTCCTCCACTGCTCACGACACTCTCGAGCATCAGAGTGAAGAACAGCCCCCTCGACTCAGACATGTACAGGTTGTAGGAGTCATTCTGGTGCCAGTCCTGAATCGCTGCCACCACCTGGTTATCATCTGTGCTGATTATCTGCAAGTCCTGAATAAATGAAATTCATCAGTAGATGTCTGTGTGGAGCCAACAAGGTTTTAAGGATGATTTAGAGGAGTAATCTGAGCATAACAGTGTGAATCTACAAAGTGGTGCAGGTATAGTGGCCACAGAGCTCAAGCAGCATGCTATCGATTCATCGCCTCTTGACATGATTCAGTCAGGATCAGCAGCAATTAGACCTCAGGCGTTTCAATGCACTATAAATGAAGACAGATACTATTTAATTTTACTGAATCTCCACTCTAGAGTAAGGCAAGGCATGGGATGTGGGTCCTTCTCGAGGAAACTGACAGTGAACAAGGATGGATGAAAAGATTGATCGGAATAACACTGTGGGCACCAACTCTCACCTGTTATGACACGGTCTCTTAAACCAACAAGCCGCCCTGCTGTGCTTTTAGTAAATGGAATTCAGATGCGAACACTGTTTTGTGCAAATGTAAATGGACTTATCAGATTTAAATATTCCTTTGCAGTCCTCATGAGCACTGTGCAACTCCATATTAATTTTTTAAGTAAATATTTATTCAGAAGGGAGGGCAACTGTTTCAAAACTATGCATGTAGTCTTAAATAAACACACGTTCTGAAGATATAATTATGATTATTCTGATAATTATGATGACTGATTCAATTTGTAAGAGGATAATAATACGGGGTAAACAATTTAATGGATTTGTCTGCAAACATTAATAGGGATAAACCTACTAAAATCTTTTGAAAGAAATAATGTTTTACAGCAAAATTAAGGCTCCGCTGCCGCTTGTTCCTCTGCAAAAACAGCATCCAGCAGTCTTACCTTTGGCAGAGTGTACTTGGGAAGTTTCATTGGGTAGAAAGCATTTCTTTTATATGACACATAATGGACTGACTGGCCACCTATTGGAACCTGGAAAAGCAATATAGTGCTATTTTCAGTTCATCACATTTCACGTAAATATTCCCAAACTGCACTGATTGCTAGTAGCATATTTTAAACAATTTAAACCATCATCAAAACTCTAGGTTTGCTACTTATTAGGGTGTATGCATTATGGCAGAGTGGAGTTGTAGTATAATACACAATTTCAATTTCATGCCACCCTTTCCCAGGATAATGGGTTCTTTTAGTTAATGAAAAACATGGCTGCACATTAAGATGCGATCAAATGCAGTTTTATAGCTTTTAATTGTCTTTTAATGAAGCCAGACCTTGCAATAAAAAACCCACCTGGATGAAAACATATTCATCTTGAACCACCAGGGAATTAGGGATGATGAATCCGGGGAAAGGCTTGCCCTTGTTTCCATCAGAACAATTCTGAAGTTTACAAGTTATGTACTGTGACCCTGTGGGTAAACAAGAATTGAGTGCTAAAAATATAACAAGGAGAAAAACAAACAACTTTCTGTAGTCCACAAGCAAGGCTCATGCTGATGATATTAACTGAGCCACAGAGGCTATATTTTGAGCCACAGAGGCTATATTTTGGAGGCCAATTCTTGTTCTCACTAATAGATAAAGTAGAGAGTGCTGTCCCAGTGTGTTAGCATCAGCCAAATGAGGTGGTCTCCCCAGAGACAGAGCATTAACACACGAGGCCTTATGAAAGTGCCCCCCTCTCTGCACTGTGGCCAAGAAAAGAGCCAAGTCACAGCCTGGCCCTTAAAAAATAAATTATCTTAATCATATGAAGAGCTTCCATGCAGTCAATTCAAATGAGGACGAGAGTTTTAGCACAAACAGCAAAAAAAACCCTTTAATCTCACCAGGGTTTTTTTTCTTTTTTAAATTAAGGTTTAGGAATTACAACATGTGCTCCTACTTTGCTGTGAAATCTGTCCTCATATTAAATTTTGACTTATCAACCTTTCTGTGTTGCCAAGGTAACATCATTTTATTACTCACGTCCATCAGCAATGCTGATCTCCAGGTGAATCATTCCTTGCTCTTTGTCCAAACCCAGTCTGGACCTGTGACATCATGACAAACATTAATAATGACATTGTGAGCATTAATACCCACATTTAGGTCAGTATTCCCAACCCCTTTTTGTTTCATGACTCCTTAAAATGCCAAAGACTGATTTATCCCATCTCAGCTAGTTTCAAATTATTTTATTAGAATGTGAATTGAGATCGTTGCATCAGCTGAGAAACTTATAATTGAATAAAAATGAATAAATGCATTTGCATAAGTGCAATATTTGTGGTTTAGTTGGATTTGTTTACGTTTTGAGTTTGTAGGGGGCCAAGGGAAATAAGTGATGCAGCTGTGATCTTTACTGTTCTCTCATGAGCAATAATACACCAGCTTTATCTATAAACACTGGCCTGACGAACATTTAACCTGAACTGCACTTAATGGGTAAGGTGTACTTAGCTATTTCATTCACTTTCAGCAGAGATTCTTCATGATAGCAGTTAAGTGCAGAGTGACAGGAGTGACCACTTGTTGTACTAATAGCAGCTGTTGTGACAGAAGATGGGTTTCTTCTCATTTTCCATACTGTGTCTGAACTATAATATAAAAAGGCCCCATCCTGCTTCCCTCAGCACTCTGTAATTGCCTCGCAGCTCCATCTCTTTTAATGGACTTTCTGTCAAATACTTCATACATCCAATTCTATCAGTGAAAAGCAGCCATTGCTCTTAAATAAACCCGTCCAGTGTTCTCCAATAGCTTGGACATACCGCCATGTCAGCATGGCGAGGGTGCCTGTTTACATGTCTTTTGTAAATCATTATTATCATTATCAGATTTTCTTAGATTAAAAAAAAGCAGTGCAGGGTAAGATGAAAGCATTTCTTTCACAGCAGATCTCTGATGGTGTCAGGTAGTTGTTGTTTTTTTTGGTTAGCTCATTTCCTCAAAGACAAAAGTACATATTTCAACATCAAATGCTGTTTTTTGATTGATCGTCTTCTAGCACTCCAACTTATAAAATAAAACTGCAATTGTACAGAACCTGACTTGTTAATATATACCTAATATATAGGTATACATAGATTTCCACTTAAAACTTATCAGATTGTTTCTTTTAAATAACTACAAATTTGTGTATCATTAATAATCTCATAATCAACCTCTTAAGCATCTCACAACTCCTGAGGTTTTTGAGGGGGCCCGACCCATAAGTAGGGAATCACTGGACCAAAGTGTCTAACTATATATAACGTTATTAAAACTGTGATCAGCTCGACCAGTAAAATGGCAAAATTTATGCATGTCATATCTAATAATTTATCAGTTAAAGGGGCAAAGTTATTTTAATTTAGACACTTGAAGTACATTTTACTGATAGTACTTGTAATTTGCTTAAAGACCCCCTCCACACATATATGAAGGCATACATAAAACTTCTCCAATGTGTTTAACATGTTCTTTGTAGAAAAATAAGTAGAATTACCCAATTAAAACCTTAAAATGGCACCTACTGCTTCTCACTCATTAAAAATTCCAGAATATATGAATATGCAAATATTTTCCATTTTACACGATTAACTGCTGCAAACTGTATGTACACTGGAGGACTGAAGTTTCTACATCACTCTTGCGTGTGCTGATTATTGGAACAGGATTGGCTTCCAAACCATTTGTGATGTCACAAATCATGCTCGTAGGCCCCGCCTCTTAAAATCATTTCCAGTGAGCACGAGAAAATTTACACATTTTCACTAATTAATATGAAAGAGCCTTATAGTGTCAGACTGTGCACAAACATCATTCTACACAATGAAGCTCAAAGAGGAAAAAAACATTTTGGACTGGAGGGAGACTTTACTAAACACTAAGGCTTTAGATTGTTATCAAGTATTTTTACGTTGTTGTATTGGAGCTTTTACTTAAGTCAAGGATAATAGTATTTCTCCCACCACTGACTGTAACAAATGTAACATTTCTTAAAAGTACACTTTTTTTCTCTTTTTTTAACATCCCAGACTTGTGAATTGGGACAAATCTGACTCAATAACATGAATAATTTTGTTGATATTAATGTAAATAAGCTGCTGACTGATACTGCAGTATGAATCATTCCTCTGGTAACTGTTTACTCGTGTTTCTAATACATCAAGTAAAACTTGTCAGCATTTCCAGCAAAAATCATCCAAAATATTTTATAGAACACATCAATATGAACAGTGATTTCTCCTCTACTACTGCTGAACAGAATGCTAAAAATACATACATTTAATTTATTGATGTAGGCCTATAATTGTTCTATGCGTGTCTATTATTCATAGTGTTTTTTTGAGCATATCAAAATATTCAGCAGTATTGCAGCATTTCTCTCTCAGACAGACAAGACCTCTGCAAATGGCTGATTGTTGATCTCACCAGTAGAATCTGTTGGGGACGACGCTGTCATGCACAAGCTGCCATCTCCTCCCAAATTCAACCGAGACATACAGCTGAAAAATGAGAGGAAAGCATTAACTAAATGAGGAAGAAAGAAACATTCTCCAAATCAGAAAACCCAAGAGAATTATTTCCTGATTTATGTCCAATTGTATTATCAAGCAGCTGTCACATTTGGAGACTTTGTGGTGTCAGTGTGGTGATGTTGTTTTGAATATTGCACTAGTGAGAGCATACTTTATGTGAAAATACAACAGTAATGAGAAAATCCATCAGTTCCTGTAAAATACAGTGATGCTCTGGAGCTAGGTTTTTCCTATTAAAAAAAAAGAAAATCGGGAAGATTATGCATTATTATGCCTTGGAAAAGAGGGAGTGGAGGACATACAAATAAAAATTGAAGTGCCTCCTCCTCACAATAACACCACAGGATTTCAGCCTAGTTGGCATTATAAAGTCACTCACTTAACTGTCATTGTAATCTGTTTTTTCCCCATAAATCCATTAGACTCCTTTTTACTGGAAAGTTGGACTTGCATTCAGAAGGCCCGTCATCTTGTCGTAATGACCAAGCAGCAAGCATCTTAAGCTCAGAGCTTTACAAGGATAACTAATGTTTTTTTTACTTATCCATTTTTACACTTTTAAAGGACATGACAGACGATCAATAAATATAAAATGAGACTATGCTGAGATTAATTTCAGCAGTGATAAAAGGAGAGAAACTGATGAAATGTAGCTTTACAAAGAGGTACAGAATAACCTGAGGGCAAACTTCTCTAGGTTTTTTTTCTTTTACCCGTTGATGGCTCTCAACTAAGCTTTCATCTCCCTCCCTGCACCATTTATCTCACTTCTCAGACCTTGACTGTTTTTTCTCTCCGGAAAATCAAGTCTTCCAATGGCAGGCTGGAGAGGCCGAGTTTTATGTCTGTTATGTTGAGCAAAGAAGACAGCAAGGTTCTCACACAGAGTAGAGGAGGGTGTGCGTTTATGCTGAGTGTTTATTAACTAATGGTTTGTGTGTGTGTGTGTGTGTGTGTGTGTGTGTGTGTGTGTGTGTGTGTGTGTGTGTGTGTGTGTGTGTGTG